>CAWUFW010006972.1:0-600000 GCA_963921515.1 Calotriton arnoldi
CCGCCAGGCATGGAAGCGGCAAAAATCCGCCCGCACACACCGCCTGAACACCGACCACGCCATTACGATTACACAAACCGAATACCGCCATCGGCGGAAAAGCACACAAAATACCGCCCGCCAACGTCCGAGTCGGAGACAAACCGCCCGCCACGGACGGAAACACGCACGACAACACAAAACCGCCCGCCCTCACGGCCGACACACCGCACGTGAAATTACGATCGCACCGACATGAGCGCGGAAAACCACAAATATACCGCCCGCCAGCGCAAACAACGCCGATGAGAATCGACACGGCAGAAGCCATGGCGCCCACGAACCTGCACAGAAACCATCCGCACACAAAACCAATAGCACACAACATGGCCAACAAGTCCACACAGCAAGGCACGCACAAATACACAAGCACAGTACATATCCCGAAAACACCCCCCGGACAAACAAAAAATACAAAGGCCAGAACCCCAGACACAACACACCTGAAAACAACAGACCATGAGGACACACCCACATAGGTGAGTACAAAAGCAGCACTCCCACAGACCACAACCCCTTGCTACATTGCAAACCAGAGAGGAGAGGAGAGGACACAGTGACACAGCAAGGACAGCAGCACACCACAGAAACGCACACATCACAACCACCACCACCACCAAACACCACCACCACCACCACCACCACCACCACCACCACCACCACCACCACCAAACACCGGCACCACAAACCCCCTGCACATTACACAACACACACCGCACCAGCACCACAAACACCATGGCACCACAAAGGATGCCCAAGTTCACGCCCATGGAGCTGACGGTCATGGTCGACGAGATCATCAAGGTGTACCCACAAATCTATGGGAACATGGTCCAGCACACACCACTAGCCACCAGAAACAGAATGTGGAACCGGATCGTAGACCAGGTCAATGCAGTCGGGACCCTGCCCAGGAACAGAGTCGAGATTAACAAACGTTGGAATGACGTCAAGAGCCTGGTCAAGAAGAAGGAGGGCAAAAACAGAGAGCTGGCTGCCGTCACTGGCGGAGGGAATCCCGCGCTCTTTAAGACCTTCAAAGCGTGGGAGGAGAAGGTGCGAGTCGTAATCCATCCGGAGATCCTCGCCGGATTAGCAGGGGGAGTGGAGGCTGGTAAGTACAAACTAATGTATACCAGCACACCGCTATGTACTCACATGCACTACCACCATGCCACAGCTCCCAGGGACAAACACCCCCATGTCCAGCACACAATACACAACACATCACACACACATGCAACAGACACCACCACACACAGCCCAAACCGAACAACTGTAACATACGTGGGGACATGTGTACACTAAGCCAGCCACGTAACCACCAACAGGTCCCCAAATATGCCAGAAGCGCCACAACGAGCACCCACCACACCCATGTGTCCGCCACAGCTGCACCAACGACAAGTAACAGGTAAGTGGCAGGAACACAAAGTGCAGTGGGTGGGACGGTGGACAGCCCAAGTACAACACACACCAGGCCCCAGTCCCACAGCACAGCAAGGAGGAGCATCCCCCACACCCCACACCCACGTGTCAGCCACCGCAGTGCACAACGACAGCCGAAGGGCAGACATCACGGTCCACAGCAATCGGTGTCAGTGGGTATCCAGCCACCCCCACGACCCACAACACCCTCCCACCCCCACAGACCTGCAACATGGAGCACCCCCGCGTAGAGCCATGTGGCATCCAGTACAGTGCACGCACAAACAACTTGCAGGTGGGAAACTGGACAGGGCCGGATTACTGGAGGCATGAGGACCGTAACACGACCAACACATGGGACATGTCACGTAGCAGACGAACACGCAGCACCGCCCACCGTCACGAACAAGTGAACAATGTGCACACGGACATGAACAACAGACTCACACCCCACATGACCCATCACAGACATAGCAACACCCAAGGAGCCACGTCTGCATGCACAAGCCACACTGAATATAGTACCACACGGCAGCCACTGTGCAACTCATCACACACAACCGAAACACCATTGAAGTCCTGTCCATGTAGCCCCAACTGCCTGTCAACCACACACCCCACAACTATGCCTATGTAAGACAAACAACACTAGACGCAACAGAGCGGAACAACATAAATGCACACGAACACCACTGAACCCATCAAACACACAGACACACCATGCACAAACAACATACCATCCATCCCATCCGTCAGCCCCAGTCTCATGAAAGGCATGTCATCCGCACAGCTGCCACACATACAGCAGTCACGCTAAGATACATGCCCATTACCAACCATGTGCCAGAAGTCAATGAAGTGCACGACACACTGTGAGCAACAACACACAACATGGGCCACACCCCCCGAGCACTGCAGTGATGCACATGGCACAGGGCAGCACGCACACCAAGGAGATGGGACAACTGCAATACGTTGGCTGGCACACAACCATCACTCACTCATAACGATGCGTCCAATGCCATGTCCAGTAATCACAACAGACAGCAAATATGCAGGCCATGTCAAGCATGCACACACCTCAAACCATGCACTGTCATGCTGCCACAACACATGTCACGTTCGGCACCCATGGCTCACAGCATGTACCCCAAAAGCATATCCCCACCCAAATGCGAATCCGGGGCATGGCCCCCATGTTGCCATATGCGTTCCTAAGCGTACCATTTGAACCCCAAAAGCAGATTCCCTCCCAAATGCGAATCCGGGGCATGGCCCCCATGTTGCCATATGCGTTTCTAAGCGTTCCATGTGAACCCCAAAAGCAGATTCCCTCCCAAATGCGAATCCGGGGCATGGCCCCCATGTTGCCATATGCGTTCCTAAGCGTTCCATTTGAACCCCAAAAGCAGATTCCCTCCCAAATGCGAATCCGGGGCATGGCCCCCATGTTGCCATATGCGTTCCTAAGCGTTCCATGTGAACCCCAAAAGCAGATTCCCTCCCAAATGCGAATCCGGGGCATGGCCCCCATGTTGCCATATGCATTCCTAAGCGTTCCATTTGAACCCCAAAAGCAGATTCCCTCCCAAATGCGAATCCGGGGCATGGCCCCCATGTTGCCATATGCGTTCCTAAGCGTTCCATTTGAACCCCAAAAGCAGATTCCCTCCCAAATGCGAATCCGGGGCATGGCCCCCATGTTGCCATATGCGTTCCTAAGCGTTCCATTTGAACCCCAAAAGCAGATTCCCTCCCAAATGCGAATCTGGGGCATGGCCCCCATGTTGCCATATGCGTTCCTAAGCGTTCCATTTGAACCCCAAAAGCAAAGTACAAACCAGACCCAGGATGGGCCAGGAGCCCGCATACACCAGAGTCACAATACGTAGGGGCACAGCAACACACCCATCGGCATGGCCAATCCGTCCCATGCCACATGTGCACAGCACACAGTCCCATTGCCAAGCACACACAACTACAGATGCCACAGCCACACACACGCCTCCGGGAAACCCATGTACAAGATTGCACGAACTGTCAATGTCAGACGACAAATACATACTTCGCCAGGTGCAACACAATAACTAATCTCATTCTCTCCACAGGTGACGAACTGCTGGATGCTGGGGATGGAGCCAGCAGCCAGCACAGCCAGCCTACAAGCCCCCAACGAGGACACATGGATCTGGAGGATCTGTCCTCCTCTTCGGACACGGACAACCAAGCAGGCCCATCTGGTGTGGCAGGGCCCAGCCGCTCCCCAGGACCCCTCCTACCCACCAACCCATCATCCAGGGCTGCTGAACATTCACAGCCCCCTGCTGCCACTGTCGTTGCGGCCACACCCACGGTCATTGTGGCCACTACCACTGCCGCAACCGCCACCATCGCCGCACCGACCACCACCGCCGCCACCACCGCCACGTCTCCGCTGGCACCAGCCCCAGCGCAGGTGGTGGCCCGGACGACTGGATCCACCCTGGGAGCCACAGCGAGGACCGTGGTGAGCAATGTGGCTAGTGGGCAGGCCGGTGGCAGCAGGACTGGTAGGAGGAGCAGGGTCAGGGAAACGCCAGCCTCCCCTGGGAGCCATGCCCTGCCTCACATGGCCAGAGTCCTTGGGGCCTATGAAGAGGCCCAAGGACAATGGGTCCGGTCTGCCTCAGACACGCGTGAGGTGCTGGGGGTGTTGAGGTCCATGGACGCCCGAATGGGCCAAATCGTGGACCTCATGGGACAGCTGGTGGTGGCGGTGAGGTCACAGCCAGGGACAGCAGCTCCCCTCCGCCACCACCTGCCGGGGCGCAGGGTGGAGCAGCAGTGTCCAGTTCCCCTGCGTCCACAGCCAGTGATCACACCTCAACCACCAGCATGTCGCAAGCAGGCACCCCCTCGCAAACGTGGAAGGGGCCGTCCGAAGAGGAAACAGATCTCCCGGGAGGACTTTGCACGCTCCAGTCGCAAGTGAGGCAGCCAGCCAGCCTTCCGCCAGCCTTCCTTGACCAGCCACTGCATTGACTTGGACTATGATCCCACTCCACACAGCCATCTGGATGGCATGTGTGTGTTGGACTATGGACATAGAACCAGTGGGTACACCCTGATCATCACGCAGCCATGACCGACAGCTCATTGTCACTGCACGCACCACTTTTGTCATCACCTTACACACAATCACATGTCACAGTTTGTAATAAATGCACCTTTTTCACTAACTGCTGTTTGTGCCCTGTGTCTTATTTGTACGGAATACAACGGCCACCTTGGGCGGAAAGGCACCTGATGCGTGGCATGGCATTTGAATCCGGAGGGCCTGTAGGGACCTAGGGGTGGGAGACAGAACAGGAGCACATTCAATGAGTGTGTCACACACCCATCACACAGTACATGTCAACAACTACAAGCAATGTACACACATCGCACAGAGCTATAGGGCACAATGCCACAGCCACCAACAGTGGCATACTACCCTGGCCATGGAGCGTTGACACACAGCACGCAGTGAACAAACGGCCACCCTGACACAGCACACACACACCTGCACAGATACTGCCACATCAGCCGTCGTACATGGACACTCACCGTCAAGTGAAGTAGCGGGCGATGAGCTGCTGCCGCACATTACCAGCTTCCTCCTCTCCGCTGTCCTCCTCACTCGAGCTGTCCTGGTCTGCGGGCTGGGGCCCTGGTTGGTCTCCGTCATCCACGATGAGGGGGATCTGCTTCCGAATGGCCAGATTGTGCAGCATGCAGCACGCCACCACTATCCGGCACACCTTCTGTGGGGAGTACGCCAGCGCACTCCTCGGTGCGGTCCAGGCACCTGAACCTGGACTTGAGGAGGCCAAAGGTACGCTCGACCACACGTCTGGTCCTCCCATGTGCCTCATTGTAGCGATCGTCTGCTGGGGTGCGAGGATTCCTCAATGGACTGAGCAGCCATGCCCCATTCGGATACGCAGAGTCACCTGGGTGTGAGGGACACAGAGAACCGTTGCTAATCCAACTGGACAGGGGACAGCATCGCACAGCCAGCACGCTACACCACTCCACATACTCACCGACAATACAGGCACGATCCTGTTGCATATTGGACATCAGTCGTGGCAAGATGCTGTTGCGCATTATGTGTGCGTCATGGGCCGAGCCTGGGAACTTTGCACACACGTGGGTGATCACCATGTCCGCAAGGCACACCACTTGCACATTCAGGGAGTGCGTGTGCTTCCTGTTGCGGTACAGGTGCTCAGTGGCCTGTGGTGGAACAAGGCCGACATGTGTGCAGTCAATGGCTCCAACGACGTGTGGGATTCTGCCAAGGGCATAGAATGCACCCTTCACTGCCGCCAATTCACGAGCCCTGGGGAAGCGGATGTACCTGTTCCGGTACAGCATCATGGCTGCCAGTACATCCCTCAGCACCTTGCTGAACATGGGCTGGGACATCCCTCCTCCACTGCCCACTGTGTGCTGGAATGACCCAGTGGCGAAGAAATGCATGGCGGCCATCACCTTAGCCGTGGGGGTGACAGCAGTCGGATACACCCTGCGGGGACGGAGATGGGGTTCTAACATGGCACACAGTCGATGCAGGGTTGGCCTGTCCAGCCGAAACTTCCTAATGACCTCCGTATCCTCCATGTCTGCCAGCAATTGGCATGGGCGGTCAATGTTCGGTCTCCGCCTAGGGACAATGGCAGAGGACACATGTCAAAGCAACACGACACATAGCAATTTCGCATACACATCACTGACATGACTGAGCAAGCACATGAGCCACAGCCCAGCTGTCAAGCTGGGACGGCACGGCCACAATACACTTGCACAGGTCTCCCACCAATGGCAATGGCTAGTGATACAAACCACTGCCATGTGCATGCACATGGGGATCTAGGCCCCAATGACTTGCGGGGCGTGCTGATGGGGACTGACTGCATATCCGTCAAGCGGCAATGCCACGGCAACATGAATGTCTGCTGAGCATGGAACTGCTTCCGCGGCTGGATGAGTATGGCACACGACGACGACGATGTGGGCACAGGCTGAGCGGCCAAAACAAGTGGGACCTGTGGCACGAGGGGATATGAGACAGTAGTAGGTGTCAGCACTGCACCCTATGTACAGCACTGTACGGATCACACCTCCCGAAACATTGACAGGTGTCCACATTGACAGCCCCATGCCAAGACGGCTGTGTGCTTGCAGTCACACGTCACAGGTGAGAGGTTACATTGCACGTGCCAGGTGGCAGACGTACACAGTGGGAGCTGGCATGTGTGTGCATGTGTCTCCTGTTCAGGATCCACCAGATGGGCGCTGACTCTGTACTGACCATTGGACACAGCATGTTCCGTGGAAGGCTTGTGTGTGTGGGATGGTGGCACTGGATGTGCCTCCGTTGGGTGGGGGGCCATGCACAGGGCGGGTACGTCGATGATTGCGCATTGTTGGTCACGGTGGGTGCACCAACTGAAGATGTGTTGCCCTGTGTTCAATTCCTATGTCCGCATGATGATGGACTGTAGATGTGGGCAGACTACACATTGGTCGATGTGCTGTCTATATGCATGTGCCTTCACACCAGGCACAGCTGCCCCTGCACATGTGACCCCTGCTGGACTCGCTGCTGGGTCTGTGGAGCTGATGCACCTTCTGCGCGTGGGGCGGACAGCTCTCCTCACTTCCCTCATTGCGCATGTCATGACTTTGCCGCAGGTGACATGGATCATGGAGGGCCCACATGTACGCGTGGGTAGGCTACACATGATTGTACACTGGTCGCCACCCCCAGTCAGTGTTTCGAATGGGAAGGTTGTCGTGCTGGTGGTATGTTCGATGTGGCGGATGGGCGGGCCTAGGTGCGGGCTTACATTCCGGACATGGGGGGTAGTTGGATTGGCGACTAGTTGCAGTACACACGGGACACGTCTCTTCCTTTCCACATCTGGGTCATCCCTTGTACTAACTGACAGTGATACAGTCATCTTCGCCCCAGCCCTCATGTCCTCCCCTCGCTCCCCCAATATGCATGCTCACCTGCGAGGCTAGCGCTTGCACAGGCAGCCCCAAGCTCGCACCAGAGAGGGCAAGGAGTGTATGTGTGGGTCCAGTTGCACGAGTGGGCTGTCTCAGGGTATGATGTGTCGCGGGACGCCGTCCACCTGCGTGGTGCCCCAAATGGAGACCCGGCCTGCATGGACTATGCATCACAGTCTTCGCCTTCCGGATCCGCCACCTGCGACACCCAGTGGCTGTGGCTGCCCTTGCGGCCAAGCCGCGTCCGTCTGTGGCTGATGGCCCACACATTCACTCTTTGGCCTCTCTGGGGAGGGCTCGGGGGTGGTGGCGCACGCGCTTGCACTTAGTCGCAATGGCATGTGGCGTGGTTGGTATGATGGGCAATGGATGGGATGGTGCGAGTCACCTCCCGTGACGTCAGTGCTGCTCGTGCTGTGGTGCGTCCCCCTACACTTCCATCTGACTTGTGCCATGCTAGACGTTGAGGTTCTATTGCCTGCGTGATATGACCAGGAGGAGCGCGAGGAGACCTCTCACACACCATGCTCCACTGCCATCCCGTGCCCTGTATCGCCTGTGCGGATTGACTATGTTGGGGTTACACCTGGTCGACTGGGGCTGTGTGTGCCTTGTCAGGGGCATGGCGGGTGCACAACAGGATCCAGCTTGTCCACAGAGGGTGGGCTGAGGTGCGCCTGGTACCGCTTGTACGTGTGCCCGGCTGCTGTGCACACACGTGTTCACTCCCCCGACAGGTGTCCTCTCACAATGCCCAGGGAAGCGGTGGTGTACTGTTCATGACCCCTCCCAACACGGCGTGCTCCAACTTGGCATGTGCGCATCTACCCGTCGCACCCACCCACCTGAGCACTGCGTCCATACGACTTCACACGACACATGTGTGTCTTCCACAGTAGTGCTACTCATTTGCGTTGACATCCAATACCAGTGGACTACATGGTCATGTCACGACTGCCGTGTACTTCACATACTCTCATCCTCTCTCATTCGTACTTGTGAAATGAGTCAGCGGAGACAGTTTTGGTTTCAAACATTATATTGAGTCTTCTGTCCTCTGTGATGCAGTATAGTGGACACTACTGGCAGCGGGATACATGTTGAGGATATACTGAGCATGATTGCAAATGGGATAGGGTGTGGGGTTACATGTGATTGGCTGTTGCATGTGGGATGTGGGCTTCAGAGTGACATCTGCTTGGCCAAGGCTGTGCTAATGTACATTTACGTATAGCTGCGGAGCTGCGGACTTTGACACAGACGGTATACATGTAGCCTACCAGACCGCTTGGCATCATGGGCACAGTCCATCTCAGTTCCATGTGACAGGTTTGCTGCGGTTGTTCCTCATGCACGCGTGCATGTGAGATGACATCAGGGCATGTGCTTGCGTGCATGCAGCGGCGTGCCACTTGTTGTTGCACTGTGGTGGTTACTGGACATGTCACAGTCACTGGGGTCGTGTTGTTGTTGTATGCACTTGTCGTCCATGCAAAGGTCCTGGTATGGGATTCCCGGGCGGGGGTGGGAGGGGTGCAGCACCCACAGACTCCAGGCGACCTATTCATGTCCACTGAGCGGTGTGTGTGTCCATGTGCGCTGGATCCATGTCGTGTCCTGGTTGTTCGTGCAGTTCCGTCCATGTGGGTGCGATACACAGAGCCCATGCCACTGCCTCCCACGATGCATGCGGTGTTCCTGGATGTGATGGGGAACAGTGTGCATGTCCCGGTCATATCCGATGTCATGGCGATGTCGTTGATGGTGTGGTTACAGTTGCCGGTCGTTTGGTATGGCTGTTGTGGTGGTGACTGGCCAGTCCGTGCGGAAGCGAAGCATGGGTGCGGGGTTGGACATCATAGGTCACTCGGGGAACCTGCGTTGTGGTCCGACGTATTTACAGGTTGTCAGGTATGCGATGCCGTCCAGCAGGGCTTCCATGTCATTGGTGGTGTACATGTTTGCCAGCCAATGAAGCGGATGGTGGCTGTCAAGGTGTTGTTCGTAGGTTGTCCCTTGGAGGACCATGATGGGGCATGCTGGGTGACATTCGATGTAGCTGTTATCGATGATCCGTCGTGTGGAGGCACAGTGGTCCCATTTCAGTGCGGGTGCGATGTTGGCCACATACGCCATGCCCCCATAGGCAGAGCAGGCCCTGTCGTGTGCGTCCAGAGGGAGGAGTAGTGGTAGCAGGTCCGCCTTCAGACATGCCGGGTTGGAGAGGCATATCTCGACGGGATGCTGGTAGGGACACCTCCGACAGTAGAAGACGGGCATGACGCAGCTGAACAATGTGATGCGGTAAGTCAGTCGGTAACTTACGTTCAGCAGGGACAGGAGATCGCATCCCAATGTATGGCACAGGTTGGTTTTGTACAGCTTGAGCTGTTCGGCGTAGTTGGGTAGGTGTGTTGCGGTTGCCATTTCGCAGCGGTTCGTTGAGGTGGCGTGCTCCGGCTGTGTGTGCAGTCTGCAATGTGCACGCTCCGGGGTTGCTGTGAGCTCTGTGTAGTCGTAGGGAGACAGGACTTGTGTTCTGTTGGCTTGTTTGGAGGACACGGGCCCTCTTCCCACATGCTTCTCAGACAGTTCAAGGTCAGTGCTGTGTGACTCCTTCCAATTAACTTGCATGTGGCCGACATGGGGGAGTATTTTCTTCTTTCTTCCCCGTCCGTTGTGTGCTTCTGTGATATGCGCTATCTGCCCTGTGGTCGGTCTCCTCGGCATGCCTGTGTTGGTCTATTCTTGGACAATGGCTGTATTCACCGGCTTCTGTCGTAGGGCTGTGGTTTCGGAGTTGGAATGGAAGGTCATTCAGTGCTGTCTGCTCTCCCTTGTGTGGGCGGCAGGCTGCCTTTCCGCTCTGCGTTGGGCATTGTGTGTGGATGTTATTCTTGGGCCACCTGTTGTCGGTCCCCGGGCTCTTTGGTGTTCCGTTTTATATGTCTTGTTCATATGTGCAGGGTGGTATGGGTGTTTCTGTGTGGTACTGGCGTTCCTCTTCCCGAAGGGGCCCTGCTTCTCCTAGTTGGTGTTGCCGCCGCTGTGTGCTACGCCATGTTTGTTACACTGGGGTGTGTCCTGCTGTTGCGTGTCTTCACTGACATGTGTGCGTCGGTTGTGTGGCGTTGGGTGTTGTCCGTGAATTGGGCGTTGGGGACATGTCTGTGGCCGGCCTGTCACGTGTCATGTGCGTTCGGGGTGGGGCTGATGTGTGTGCTGCTTGGTTGTGTCCCTGTGTCTGTGTGCGACGCATGCATGGCGCTGCGGTTGGCCTCTGCGTTGTGCGCATGTGTGGCGGCGTCATCGCCGCTTTGGGGCCGTGACGGGGTGGTTGGTTCCTAGTCCCAGGTGGTGTGTACACATGTGTTCTGCGATGTTACGATTTGGCCTGTGTGTCATATGTGGATGCGATGGTGGATGTGTTGTGTACACGCGCTGGTGGGGGGTTGTCCGCTTTTTCCGCCCTTGCACTGTGTGCGCTGTTTGCGTGCACTTGTTGTGTGTGTGCCTACCTGCGTCTCCGCGGTACGTTGCGTCCTTGGTGGTGCATCAGCAGGAGCATGGGGAGGGCCTGCAGTGCTGGATTCATGCTCGGGGAGCCGCTTCTTCGTTGTCCGTGCTCGGCGTCCGTGTTACCGCTTCGGTTTGTCGTACGGTGTCTCTTAGCCGTGGGAGCCGTTTGTTTGCGGCATCGTAATTTATGCGCCGGGCGGGACGTGTTTCGTCGGACGGTGTGTGTCAGTTAGCTGCGCCGCTACGTGTACGGGCGCACTTTGATGGCGGACGGTGTTGCTGGCTTGCCGGCGGTGTTTGGCCTACTTTTCGCATCGTAATTGGGCGGGCGTGTGGACTGCTGCGTGCCGGCGGTAACTGGTGCTTTTTGCATCCGCCAGCACGGCGGTTGTGCTTCCGCCCGACATCGTAATGGGCCCCTAAAATATTAATAATATTAATTATCACATTGTTGTAATTAATGAAAATTTATTTTACACAGGTAAGTTTTATTTAACAATTTTACATAATTAATATGTATTTTTTACAATTTTTATCATTATAAAAACATACAATTATAATAATAATAAATATATTTTTATATTAATTATTATTATAACTTTACAAAGTATAATACATTATATAGTAATTTTTAAATATACAGAAAATTGTGTACAACATAAGAAAAATATATGTGAAATTTATACTTTGCTATAATGATTTTTTTTACATTATTCCTTTTTTAAACTTTATTTAGGCAGCCATTTTAAGTTTACAGGGACTATTTTGTAACCGCGTACTGTTATTTTGGGTCATTGAGGGTCGGAGAAGCTCGTGGTTGGAAGCTGCGTCGCGTCGAGCAAGGTAAGGGAAATTTTACTTATTTTTCTAAGTTAATACTTATGTTTTAGTGTAGTTAGGACTTATATATTGTATTTATAGTTAGGTTATTACGTTTTTGGTGTGCTGTAGTTGTTAGTTATATTTTAGTGAGATGACGTGAGTTACTGTTTGAGGTGTAGTGTAGACGGACATTAATATGAGTAAATATGTGTTGTTTTGTTGCTATAAATTCATTTTATTGTATTTAATAAATGTATTTGGGTGTATTTGTGTGGGTGGGTATGCTTTTAATCTTTTTGCAGATTCATTTTAATCGAGTTTAAGTTGGAGACAGAGACGCGTTTTTTTAAATAAAAGAACTGTGTATTAGTTTGTTAAACTAATATTATTATCACAGTTTCTTTTAGTTTTCGGTATTTCCTGGAGCGTTTTTTATATTTTTGTATCTTTTTCGGGTTTTTGAGGGTTTACGTAATTTGGATTTCGGAATGATGGATTTGTATGGGACGTGTTGTATTTTTGCATTTTTTGGGGCTTTTTAAACTGCAATGCATTAACACATAGATGGAAGGATTATTTCTTTTTGGAATACATTTTCTACAGCTACGTAAACCGTAAGTGTATTTTATTTAAATTAATTGGGTGGGAAATGTTTTTAAAATTAATTGTGTTTTATAGTATATTTTGATAATTATTATTTATTTGTAAATATATATTTTTAATTTAAGAAAATATATATGACAAATAAGTAATATTTGTGAAAATATAATATTAATATATGTGTGTAAAGTTTATGTTTTATGAACGAAAAAATGTATAATACCTGTGGAACTTTTGTTTATAAAATGCTTTTGGCTATTAGGGATAGGTAATCTAGGCCTCTTGTAGATGGGTATAGGGTAACCTGACTTTGCAGTAGCTCAAACATTTTTTTAGTTTGTTTAGTTAATTTGGGACATATTTGAGTTACAGATTGTTCCATCCGTAATTCTTGGATAGCTTTGTTCTTTTTGTATAGATTCTAGAAGTTTTTGTAGGGTAGGTTTACTCTCTGCTTGTTGTTGATTGGAAGGCATTATGCCATCCTTCAACACTATTATTTGTTTTTGATTCTTTGTTTAAGGTACTTAGGTACACGTTCCACCAAGGAATGTGGAATTTAGGTTGCCTTCTATGCCCTGATCTATGCAATCTTCCCACCCAGGTGTCCTCAAAGTAGTCTAGTAGTGGGCTTATTTTGTCTTCGTTCCTTTTGTAATAGGGGCTTTCTATTAGAATATTGTAGTGTTCTGCTACATCTGTTACAGGTACATATGCTAGTGCTATTAGCTTTTTTATTTGGTAGGCAAAAGTACTGTCTGTAGCATATTGTACACTTAGGGTTGATTTTTGTAGATGTCTCCAGAGACTCTGATTAAAATGATAATAGCAACCCTGAATTGCTGTGTGTGGATAATTTTTTAGTATAGCATTTATCATGGCTATTTTCAAAGTCAATAATTATTTTTGAAGGAAAATAATTATTGCTTTCTTCTTTTATTTGAGTGAGTATATCAATGTAGGTAGTTTGCTGTTTATTTGGTAGTAGTGCGTAGATTAATGGAATATTTTGAGTGTTGGTATAATCCATGTATTGTGTACAGCTGGTAAAATGGTTTTGGACAGACTTTGAAAGTTCCATCCATCATCCAGGTGTCACATTTCTGTAATTTAAGTAAATTGTTTGCAGTAACAAACATAATTATCCTTTTTCTGGGCATTTGTTATAAAAAAATAAATGGTTCTTTACTGTGAGTAATGCTTAATTCTGGTGGAATAACTTCTTCTGCAAATGTTTTAGGGGCAGGTATAGTAGTTGTGGTAGCTTTTTTTGTCTGGCAATTGTTCTTTTTAAAGAAGCTATGGACAGTAATTGTCCTGATGCATGTTGAGGTAACTTTAATAGTTGCTCTTTTAGTATTTGGGTAGTTGCTTTGTCAGTACTAGTGCTTGCTTCTTTTATACTTTCAAGATCATCTCTAACCTCAATCTCTGTTATGTTTGGGGGTGATTATGTTCTTTTACAGAAATAACAGTAGTTTCCTGAGTAGTAGCTCTTCCATAGCATTTGTTAGAGTAGTATTTGCTACACTTCCAAAATACTTTAAGGCCAGTTTGTTTCTCCTGTGTATACACATACCCCATATAACATAATAGCATTTTATTTTTTTGTGACATTACAAATTCTGCACCTTCAGTCATGTTGTTTTGTTTTATGCTAGGGAAAATTCAAAAAGAAAATATTTTAATATAATAAATACAACATGTTTATTAAATATACTGTTACATCTCAGTGAATATACTTACAATGTTTAGTTTGATGTAAATGAAATTGGTTAGGAAATAATTTCAAGCTTTCTTTTCTATTTACTTGATGTAATTTCTGTTGAGAAGAGGAAAAAACATATTAATAATTTGATTCTATTGTTTGTAGATGATAGGCATTTTAGGGTTAAAGGGTTATTTGGGTGGGTATTTAACCTTGTTTAATAATGGAAAATGATATACTTACTTTTTAGTTGTCTTTATTTTGTTAGTAGTTGTAGAATTATTTTGGAAGCTTTTGCTGTTGGCTGTAGAGGAGATAGATAAAAAGAAAATATATATTAGTGAATAACGTTTTGAAATTATTTTTAGGTCGGTTTGGCAAAAATAGAATATACTTACATTTATTGTTTTTTTATTGGTGAGTATTTTTGAAATAATTTTCTGGCTTTGTAGGATATCTGTAGAGGTGATATAAAAGTAAGGAATGAAAGAATAGTTAATTAGGTTTTAGAAATAATTTTTGTTGCAGGTTAGTAGTATTGTAATATTTTAAAAACAGTTTTACTTAGTGCAGTTTTAAATTTCTTTTTAGTAATGAAAGTTTTCTTTCAGGAAACAGTTGGGCACAGTTTCACCTTCTTCTTTGTTGTAGTTTTTAAGTGTAAAAGAGATGTATGTTTTTGATGTTTATATAGTGTTTATTTAATTGGTTGCTTTATGTTATTGGTGTATTTTGAAATGTAAGCGTTTTATTGGTTGAAGTTAATTGTTTTTATTGTTTTGGCACTTTCTTTCCATATAAGGGAAACACTAATTAAGAAACTGTTAGTAGAAAGTAAATATTTTATATTTTTACTTTTTGTAAATAATTTAAATGTTATTTTTAATGTGAAATAATGCAAGTATTATATATTTAAAGTTTATATTTAATTATTGTAATATGTTTCTTTAGCCAAAATATATTGTTTTATATATTGATGTGTTTGCAAATTATTTTATTATGTTGTTTAAGTATTTTATATTGTTTTATAATGTGAATTTATATTTCGTGCTAAAGATATATTTAATTGAGCAGTTTTTATATAGTCGATATTTGTAAAAAGTCGATAATATTGGTGTCTATATTTTGGTATTCGATATTTTTGTAATGTTGTATGTTATAAAAATTTAAACAATATTTAATGTAACGATATTTAGCATTTCGATATTGTGGTAAACGATATTTTTTATTTACGATATTGTGTACTCGATATTTTTGTAATTTTATAAATAAGTATAGGTAGTAGATATTATTGTAGTCGATATTTAGACGCCGATATTTTGTATATTCGATATTTTTGTAGTCGATATTATGTCAGTGATCCGCACTGAGGGGGTGGGGGGGAGGTCGGACTCACTACGCGCTGCCAGTTTCTCGTGGTCGAGGTTCTTGGTGTCTCTAACCCATTGTTTGGGAATCACGGGTTGAGGTGTCCATGTTTTGTGGGTGCTGGGCAGGAGGAAGGTGATGGCGTGGTGGTCGGACCAATCACAAGGGTCAATAGAGATAAGTTTGACCGCTGATTCCTTAGCAATGATCCAGTCTAGAGTGGCACCTTTCGAATGAGTAGGGAGGGAGCAAGCTTGGATAAGGGCTTGATCTGCCAAGAAGTCTCTGATGGCATTGACCTGAGGGTACTTAGGATCGTTCCAATGCAAGTTAAAGTCGCCAAGGAAAATGTCATTAGAGTTTGGAGAAACCTTGGCTGTGATGATTTCCATGAGGAGGTCCGTAAAGGTGTCGTTCTTGCCTGGGGGGTGGTAAAAGATGTGAAGTTTGCACAGCTTTGAGGTGTTGTTGGAGATGGCGAGTGCGAGGTATTCACAGGAATCTGTGGGGTCCACCGGCAGTTCCGTAACAAGGAGATTGGAACGGTAGATACAGGCAATGCCACCCCCTTTTTTCTTTGAGTGCCTGTCCATCCTTACGATGTTATAGTTGGGCGGGACTAAGAGGTCTAGGTAGGGCGATGAGGATTCCTTGAGCCACGATTCAGTCAAGATCGCTAGATCCGATTTATGACTCAGGATGAGGTCGGCGACATCAGATGCATGCTTAACAGCTGACCTGCAGTTTATTAGGAGGCCGGCTAGGGAGGGGTAGGAGAGGGTGTCGCAGGCAGAAGCAGAGGTGGGAACTTTAGCTAGGTTGCTATTGACCACCCCTCTGCTGCGGAGGGTAGCAGATCTGTTGGGGTTGGTTGCAACCATGCAGATAGGGTGTTCTCCCCTTAGGTCTAAGTGGCATGAGGTTGTCAAGGCAGATTCGTCGCTGTTGAGGAGGAGGTCAGCCCCTACTTCCTCCGTGAGTTCTGAGGGATTAATCGTGCTAGGGGTGGGTTTGTAGGTGTGGAGGAGAGCAAAAATGTCCTCCTCCGAGAGGTAGCAGCGTTGCTTGCGTGGGCGCAAGTGTCTCAGGGATAGTGGTAGTGGGTGATGGAGGGGCTTCGTGAGGGGGATGTGGGTCGCATTCTGTGAGAGCCAGAGATTCGAGAAGGAGAGTTCGGTGATGTGAAGGAGGTGCTTTGGGTCCAGAATCGATTTGTGGATGCTCAGTGTTAATTCGGAGGATCTGCGGTGGAGAATATCAATATCTCTAAGAGAGGTATGTTCTGGCAGGCCGGGGGCCAGTTGCAAGGGAGTGGTTCTGATAGTATGTGCTGGTAGCCTAGGGGTGGGTTCAGGCGGGCCGAGGGCTGGTTGCATGCCAGTTATTCGGATGGAGTGAGGGGGGGCTAGGTCGATCCGCGTCCCTATGGGAGGGAAGGTCTTGCGGGCAGGGGGTTAAAGGGGTGGGAGCGATTTTGTCTGACTGCTTTTGCAGGGGCTAACTTGACCAGAGTACTGGGCCCTATTAGGCGTTTCCATAACAGTGTTGAGGGCCCTAGTGGGAGTTTCAGTAGCCCGGAGTACAGGAAGATTACGCGGCAGGAGGTTAAGGGTTTAGGGACACATCTAGTGTTATGTGCTGGAAGCGTGATGGCGGGGCTGGGTTGACATGTTAGGTGGGCCCTGGGGGGAGTATCGGAGGTCAGCGGAGCGGGGATCGCTGGGAGGTCTAGGTTAAGTGGTATGGGCGCGCAGTGGATGGCATGTGTAGGAGACAGGGTGACAGGGCCGGGTCGCCCAATGACGAGGTCACTGGCAGGAGTGGTTGGTGAGATGCAAGGTGCATTTGGCGGAGTGGGCGAGAAGTGGAGCGGCGGGAGCATGGACTGAGACGGGTTTTGAACATGTTGTTTAAGGAGGGTGAAGAGGTCAGAAAATTTGATGAGGTTTTTGGGAGGTCCTTGAATCAGGATAGTGCCGCTGTTGTATAAGGTGATGGTAAGGTCAGCACGCAGGTTTGCAGATGGAGTGATTGTGCGTTTTTTTCCGGGAGGGATGTTCCTTGCTTCTTGTACTTTGAGGAGGCTCGAGAAGGCATTGCGCCAGCGAGATGTTTTTCTGGAATGGAAGATGAGGTCGTTGATGACAGTGCCCTGGTTTACGCAGAGACGATGGTCAGATATCAACGTCTCAGGATGGCTTTTCAGGATGGAGTGTTTAAGGGCTTTGGAGGCGGATTTGGAGAGATTAGGAGGATAGATAACGGTGTAGTAATTGTCTCCCGTGGAGGTCAAGCAGGGTTGAGCAGGGGTTATCAAAGGGGGTAGCCCACTTGCCCTGACTTAGGAAGAAGGGTCCCTATTTGGACATTGGCGCCAGCCATGGCCAACTAGAGACCCCCATTTCTAACAGGCTTCTTTCATCGTTTGCATCCATGTAGCTTAACAAGAGGTCAACCAACTGACCCTTGGAGTCTACTTCGTAGTCACAGGTACAAATGGGAGTTGGTCCTGTGCTTAGGGATTTCCTCACAGTTCTCAACAGCAAGTGCAGTCCTTCTTCTGTCTTCCACAGGTCCAACAGTGTTCTGAAGAGTGTTCCCAGGGGTGCCACATTTATTCTTGGAACTAGCATGTGGATGGGGGTGACTCCTAGCCACTCCCTGACAAATAGGGGAAATGTTCCCAGGGATGTGCCTGGCTAGCTAGAAGGACAATAGAGGGGACAGGCTCAGGAGTGAGCTACATATGCCTGTGGCAGGGCAGGCACCTTTGAAGATAATTAAGTTCCTGGACACTGGACGGATGGCCATCCTGTTGTTGAAATGTAAATGTTATGCATTCACACTGCCAGTGTATTGCTCTATGTAAAGTTAGCATTCGCTGCACCATTTTGTATTCAGCCGCCATTTTGAGTCTTGATCGAAGCTAACTTCTTTCTCACTCTGTCTGCCTCAGCAGAATGCAATATTTTTTTGTATTCCTCCAACGTTGAGTTTCGCTGTACTAATGAATGGACTGTTTTTGCCATCAAATACCTTTCGCACTAGATAGGCCTGCTCCCACCCTTAGAGCGGCGGGTACGGGCAGAGTAACCTTGACGCTGAGATAGCATGTACCCGGTCCTGGGATTGCAACTCATCTTTGTGTGTCTTCTTTGTTCACCAGCTACCAACTGGAAAATTCCAGTCTGGGCGTGTCTTTAGTGGTTCTGAAAATGTACAATATACGTTGTCCTGGGGGTAGAAGTCAGTCCCTCTGCAGCAATCCAAGGAGCCTGGTCAGACCGGACTCCACTCGAGTGTATTACTAATAAATACTTTGGTTAGTATTCTCTACTGTCTGACCGACTCTTCATTTGTTAGGAAGGCTGAGAGGTGGTCACGAGTGACCCGGGCGGCCCTAATCGGGTCACTTCCTTCACTGTCAGAAAGAAAGGACATATCCCCATATCCAAGCCCTTCGTCCCAGCTCTTTGAACCAACTCTCACCTAATCAAGGAGCTATTCGACTCCTAAGCGACATTGGAAGTTCAGGCAAATGGGCTTCTAGAGGTTTTAGGCAGGCCAAAGGTAACTTTTTAAAGTACTGTTTGTGAGAGGAGTCCACCTCTAATACCCTACCAATGTTGCTGTAATGTTTTGTTTCTTTCTGAGTACAAGGCGGCAGATACTTCATGGGGAGGAAGTATGGGGTGGGGGGCTGTTGTGGGAAGGAAAAGATCTTTAACTACTTGTTTATGTTTGTTCCAACCAGACATTCCACACTCCAGATCCATACAAATGACAAACAAATGCCACAATGCCAATATTTAGGTCCCTCCATTCCTTGGCCACATGGTCCTGGATAATCACGCTACACAGTTGCTGTACTATCTAAACTCTACAATCCCATGAGGAACCAATCAGCTATGCCTTTGATTGTGAATGCCCTACTTGATCGCATAAAAAGGATAGCAGACCTCTGTATGCCAAATGTTCCCAGCCATCTATTCTTAGGTTGCAAGAAACACACCTTCTCGGTTTACATTGTCCTTTCTTACAGCAATTTGGCTATGATAGGGTCATCCATGCCAGGCTTGCAAGTGGCCTCAGAGTAGTTGCCATATTCCTATATAGAACCTTTCCCCTGGCAGGAAAGGTTCATGGTTTTTGACACATTGTACAGATTTGTGGGAATGGAAGGTCTCCTCCAAGGGCAACAATACAAGCTACTGGGTGCCTATGTTCCACCCCAATTGCCTACCCCAGTTCTCGAAGCTATTACATCTCTATTCTAAACCTCCTTCAAGGGCGGACTGTTAGACCTGACAGCTTTAGTGTGGTCTTACCCCAACCTTTTGCCTTTCTCCACCAGTTTTTCTGACCTCGTTTTGCGCTGACTTTAGTACTCTGTGCACTTTACCACTGCTAACCAGTGCTAAAGTGCTTGTGCTCCCTCCCCTAAACATGGTAATATTGGCTCATTCCCAATCTGCATATTTAATTTCATTATAAGTCCCTAGTAAAGTGCACTACATGTGCCCAGGGCCTGTAAATGAAATGCTACGGTGGGCCTGCAGCACTTATTGTGCCACCCACTTAAGTAGCTCTCTAAATCATGGCTCAGGCCTGCCATTGTGGAGCATGTGTGTGCAGTTTACACTGCCATTTTGACCTGGCAAAATAAAATTCTTGCCAGGCCCAAGCCTTCTCTTTTTATACATATAAGTCACCCCTGAGGTAGGCCCTGGAAAGCCCAGAGGGCAGGCTGCAAATAGATTTGAGAGGCAGGGCATGTACTTTTAAGTTTTACATGTCCTATAAGTGAAAAACTCTCAAATTGATTTTTTACTACTGCAAGGCCTATCTCTCCCAGAGGAAAACATTAGATTATCTTATTACATTTTTTAAGTGTAATTCCCAATTGCGATTTTTCAAGTTTGGTGTCTCTGGAATCACAATTTAAATTTACAACTTATGGTGAAGTCGTATTTTAAATTGCAATTCCGAAAATGCCAATTTTAGAAAGTTGGAATTTTCTTACTTTAGCCATTTGGTGCCTGCTGCCTGTCTCTGATACACATCTGGGGATGGTGACAGTTGGGCTTTGTGTGTTGTCCCTAGATGTCCACACACACTGGGAGCTTAGGTGTGACTTGATGGGCCATCCTGGCAGGATGGTAGGTAGGATCTGGACCCAGCCTCACTTACACCTGAATAGACTGTGTCCTGTTCCCAAACAAGGTTCTGCATACCCCCAGCTGTATGTCTGGAGCCAGGGTAGGAATGGAGGACTTCAGTGCACTTCAAGGATGTGTCTTTGAAGCCTCCCCACTTCAAAGGCACTATGGGGTATAAATACTGGACCTCTGCTACCACTACTTCAGTACACTTCTGGACCTATGAAGGCACTACCAGGAAGAAGGACTGATGTGCTAATGAAGGACTGCTACTCTGCTGGACTTCTGCTTTGCTGGACTCCTACCTTGCTGGGCAGCCCTGCTGCCTGCTGCTCCCGTGCCTGGGTGAGAGTGACTGGATCAGCATCACTTGAACCCAAAGTGACTCCAAGGGTTAGCTGGCTGGGCTCCTGATCTGAAGTCTCAGGGACATGCAAGATTTCCAACGTACCTGCTTCTGCACCTGGACTGTGAGTCTGCCCTGACAAGTGGTGACACCCCAGTCCGGGACTCTTGGATGTGAGGCCTAAGGTCTTGCTTCAGCAAAACCCATGCATCTCTGTCGAACCGGTGCATTGGAACTGTTGCGTGGATCAGAACCGGTGCATTGTCCCTTTTATGTGGATCAGAACCAGTGCATTGCTCCTGTTATGTTGATCGGAACCTGCACATCACTCCTGTTGCATGACAAGGACTGGGACATATGCCCTACTGTATAGATCGACCCCGACACATCTCCTTCGGAATCACCACTGCACAAGGTCTCCGCATCACTGTTAACAACATCTTCGACAACAAATCTCCGCATTGCAGCTTTGCACTCATCGTAGCTGACGGACCGTCACTGCTGCATGGATCAGGACCGGCGCATCGCCACCGCTGCGTGGATCGACACCGATGCATCGCCTTGGCTGCGACCCACATCTTCGAATTCTACGCAGCCAGGATAAAGGTGCTTTTTTTCAGCGGGCCTCATTGGGTCCCTGTATCCGGACCATGCTTTATAACGGTCATCCTGAACTTTTGACTTCGGCCCGGTCCAGCATGACCAGATATCCCAAGTTAGCACTTATTGCTTCTAAGTGCTATTTACAGTTTATTATTTTTTTTAAAATCATATCTTGTTTTATTTATTAAATTAAGTTACATTTTTCTAACAGGGTGTGAAATCTTTTTGTGTGGTGTTTTCACGGTTTTACTGTTTGACGTGTTGCACAAATACTTTATTTACTGCCTCTACAGTTAAGCCTAACTGCTCTATGCCAAGCTACCAGAGGGTGAGCAAAGGCTCATTTAGGGTTTGCCTGCTTCTTACCCTGACTAGGATTGCAGGTGCTGCTTACCCAGGGCTCATTTTCCATTCAACCAAAAACCCTATTTCTAACATTGGTCATCAGCGGTGAGGATAGGACTTGTGTTTGTACAGTGCCATACACTAACTTGGTGTACACTGCCAATCCACATCCAAGATCATTTCAAAAATGTAATTCTCCCTGATTGGAATTTTTTGATTTTTCCTCAAAATCATGTCTCTGGCTGCTAGTACTACAACTGGAACCATACAATTTGAGCTGACGAACTTGGAAAATCTATACTGTGGCTCAGCTTAAAGCCATTTGCAAGGAGATGGGACTCCCTTCCAAGAGTGCCACCAAGAAGGTGGGATTACAAAAGGCACTGTGGGTCTTGGCAGAAGCCTGCTCTGAGAAGAATGATGGATTGGGAGAGGCTGAGAATGGCTCTTCTGAGGAACCACCTGCAGTGGCTAAGGGTAAAACCCCTGAATTTGAGCTCCCTGGCAGAGCAGGGCGGCGCGATCATGGGGGCAAATTGTCATTTCCCCACCACTTGTATGCATAGGGCAGCTCACTGTGGGGATATGGGTCACCAGCACATCCGATGAACCTCCTCCACTGCACCCCATTTGCGCACCGTTCCTCTCTATGCTTCTGCCGGGGGGCTGTTGCAGAATGCCAGTGGAGTGTGATTGTGCACTTAGTGAGGAGTAAGTCCAGGGCTGCGAAGCGGGCTCGGATTTTCCATTACTTCTTGTGTTTGAATATGCCTATGGAGAATGCTTCCCATGTGTATATGTCTGGGAGCTCTGTGCCCTCGTGCAGTGTAGAGTGGATTGTGTGCCAATAGATTTGGAGCACTGAGCAGGACCACAGCATGTGTATAAGCATTGTGTCCGAGGTCTGGCAATGGGGGCATTCAAACTGCATCTCAGGGAAGCGATGATGTAGCTGAGCTGAGTGGGGGTTAGGTAGGCCTGTGAAGAATGAAGAACTGTATATTCTTGAGCCGCGAATTGCGGGAGAACTTTTTTGGAAACTCTAGGACCCGCTCCCATTCCTTATCATGCAACACCCTCCCAAACTCATCCTCCCATTTTTGACGGAGCGTCGTGAGGGGTCAAGTGTCAGTTCGAGTATGGCCTTGTGATAAGATGCAGGCCAGCCCCCATAGACAGTATGCTCTAAAGCACTGGATGTGTCGTGGGCTCTCCCCCGAAAGCTTCCAGAGGGTCTGGCAAGAGTAGCTAAGTCTACAGTGACAGAGGAATGTCCCAGTGGGAGAGTACTCTCATCAGCCAGCTGATCAAAGGAGAGGAGATGCCCCTCCGCGAAGAGGTCGCCCACCTCAAGTAACGAGTGGCCCAGACCCTCATCTCCCCAGCAGTGTAATAAGCCTGGCCGCGGGGAAGACGCAGCAGAGTCACATTTGGGGCTTAGAGCGGAGCTCCCCTGGAGAAGCCATGTATCCTTGCCATGCATGCCTTCCATACCACCACCTGTGCAGGCCAAGCTGCTGAGGGACGTGCTCTTGGGGAAAGAAGGTGCTAGTGCAAATAGCAGGGATGAGAGCGAACATCCCTGCCTTGTGCTTGGAAGGAAGCCGAGACTAGACTGCCCAGGCGGACCCGGGACATTTGGTTGGAGTACAGTTGTTTTGTGTAGGCTAAGAGCCGGGGTCCAACTCCCATGCAAGTGAGCACTGTGAACAATTAATGCCAGGTCAGGGTGCTGAATGCCTTGTCTAAATTAAGAATGTGGCAAGCTGCCTGGGGGAATCGTCCCCGCACCTGGTCCTGCACATGGGCAAGGCAGCGGATATTCTGGGTAGTGCTACTGCCCAGGATGAAGCCGTTTTAATTGGGACGCACCAGCTCCGGGAGGATCTGAGCATACAATCAGCTAGAATCTTGCCTCGCATTTTATAACCTGCAGAGAGAATAACAATGGGCCTATAGGAGGCCAGCAGCCCTTATCTGGCTTGAGGAGGGAGACCAAGAGGGACTCACGAAGTGATGAGGAAGCTCCCCACCTCCCAGTGCTGCTCTGTACACCTCCACCAGTCGGGACGCCAAGAGTGATGAGAAGGTGTTGTAATACTCCAGGGGAAGCCAGTCCGAGCCCAGTGTCTTGTTCAGGGGAGGTCATGAATCACCTGTTTTATGTCTGCTGGTGTGATCTCCGTATCCAGGGAGAGTCTGGTGGAGGTCGAGATGTGAGGAAGAACAATGTCTGCCAGGAACATGCCTGTATGCTCTGCTGGAGGTGCTGGTGGCTCCCAATAGATGGATGCATAGTACTCATAGAATGCTTGCAGTATACCAGACTCGTTACGGACTGCAATGCCTGCAAGATCAACCACTTTGGTTATGGGAGGAGTTAATGGCGCCTGCCAGATCAGCCAAGCTAGGAGTCTGCGAGGCTTGTCGCCTTCCAGATGAGCTTTAGCTGCGTGCTCTGTGAAATTATTGCACTGCAAGTTTTCAAGAAGGGCAGCATATGCAGTTTTCACATCGGCTAGTTGCGGGAAAAGCGTGGGATCAGCATCTACCACTTTGCCCAGTCTGGCTAGAGCCCGCTCAGCTGCCCTCATGTCCCTCTCCAAGGTCATGTGGACTCCTACTATCTGGCAGATACAGGCTCCTCTCACAACTATATTAAAGGCATCCCAAAGCATCCTAGTGGATGCCATATTGTCATTTTTGGCAAAGTATTGCCAGATGCATGCACCCTGCTGTTCCCGGAACACCGGGTCCTCAGGATTGTTCCGCTGTAGTTTCCAAGTGGTTGTAGGAGGCAGGGAAGGGCGCCCATTTAAGGTTCATGACGTGCGTCATGATCAGAGACTATTTGTCCTAGATAGTCCGTGTTCTGAATAAGGGGTATCAGTGCGGGAGAGCAGAGAAAGTGGCTGAGCCACATGTGCAGGCTATGCGGGATGGAATAGAAGGAGTAGAGACAAGATGTAGGGTACAGGGAACATCATGCGTCTGTGAGCGCACAGAGGCATATCCAGGTTTGGAAACGATCTGCCTGCACCTGTGGGGGAGCGCTGTAGGGGAGGATGAGATCTGTCCAGGGCTAGGTCAATCATGCAGTTATAATCTCCATCCAACACCCACAGCGACGCAGTGCTGTAGGCAACAGCTGCAGAGAGGGTTTCCCAGAAGGTCCCCTGCTCAGCATTGGGCTCATATACGCTTCCGATTAGAACTGGCTGACCATCTAGACGGCCTTCAAGGAGGGATTGAGGGCCATCCCTGTCGATTGTCTCACTGGTTTCCTGAAAGGGGACCCCGGGGCTGATCCACACAAGGACGCCACGTGCGTACGCTGAGTAGGTCATGGTGCAAAAAAAGCCCCTCCTATGCCTGTGCAAATGCCCCAGCTCCACCACTGTGACATGTGTCTCTTGTAGCATGATAACCTGCGCCTGCTGGCATTTGTTGTAGGAGTAGACTGCATAGTGCTTCCTAGAGGTGCACATGTCGTGAATGTTAAGAGTGAGGAAGTGGATGTCAGTGCTGTGAGTCATACTGATGCGTGAGTAGTGTAGGGTGGGGCGCCGAGGGTCCACCCCCTGTCCGCTCGATCCGATCCCCGGGAACCATGAGATTTCCAGCTGCCAGGATGATTAGGTTGTGAGGGAGGGGATGTGTAAGGGGAACTGTGTCAACTGGAGAGGGAGATAATAAGCCCTCCCAGCACCCCCCTCGCCGGTCCGCACTGTCTCCTCCCATGCGCTTAGATGCTGGTGCTGACTTGGGGAGGAATGGTAGGCCTGACTGCTGGAAACCGCTGTCCATTGGCGCCGCCCCTCACCCATGAGCCAGAGGGCTCCAAGGTTCTCCAGGCAGGTTCAGTGAGGGAACCTGGGTGGTTTGACCAGCGAGACATCTAGGTAGCATGCCGGTATGCGCCACAATCCATGGGGCCCGAGTGGCGCTGAGTTAAACCATGAGGAGGAAAAGAGGGCCCCCTCCAGTGTTGAGAAGAGCCACAGGGGCAAAAGGGATGCCCCCTCGATCCCACGCACAGCAGTAGAGGCATCAGGTACTGTCAAATTGCCCCACTGAGCGCAGGAGCCTCACCTGCAGACACATCAAGGCCCTAGTTCAATATATACTGCCACGGGCCAGCCTGATAGAGGCTCCTTGGTGCAGGATAAACCACACAGTGGGTCCCGAGGGAGAGGGCTCTTTTGCAAGATGGAGGCACAGTCACTCATGCAAGTTTATGCCTCGATTGTGGTGTCAATTAGTTGGAGGGGGAATAGCAGTTTCCCTGGGAGATAAAGAGATGGTGCCTAAAGCCCACATGCCTGCAAATACTTCAAAGTATAGGCAGTGGTTCACCATTAATGGGCAACATTTTGAGGCTCTGCACAACACAGGAGCCAGCATGACTACTGTATGGTGTCTGCAGAGCAGGTCCTACCGACCACATTCCACCAAGTCATAGCCACCGACAAACACGACCCATATTTGGTTCCCTTTAAGAGGAGGAGGGTCTCAGGTTCTCTGAAAGTTGCTGTGAGCCCTGCCATGCCTATTGATTGTTTGCTAAGCAACGACCTGGTGCACATTGCCTGGAGGGAGGTAGAGCTCAAGTCTCACTTGGAGATGATGGGGTTGCCTGAGTAGATCTGTATGACCACACGGTCCATGGTTGCCCGGGAAGGGAGTCAAAGGTATCTGGCACCTTAAACAATGGCCCAGACAACTGCCAAAGAGAAGGGCAAGGGTCATGGGAAACCAGCCCCTGAAGTTCCCGTGGTGGAGGTTGACAAGGTCCCCAAGGAGAAGGCCACTGAGCAAATTGGGGAAGACATTGACCCTTAGGTGACCTACCTGAGCTTGCTGATTGAGGGTTGATTGAGGTTGAGGGTAGGCCCTCCAGGGAGGAATTCTGCAGAGCACAGAAAGAGTGTCCCACTCTTGAGAGCTTGAGGTGACAGACCTCAGTCCATGCAGCAGGTGAAGCCTCTGGGAATCACCTAATCTACTGAGAGAATGATCTCCTTTATAATGAGCCTAAGGTTACTGGTGCTGGGGCAGCCCAGGGGCTGGTGGACCTCAGTATTACAGGACCTTCCTACAGCGTTTGGCTCATGACATACCCCTGGCAGGACATTTAGGGCAAGGCAAGACCTTCACCAAGCTTGTCTCCCAATTCTATTTGCCCCGAATGAAGGCAGCCTTAGATGCATTTTGCAGGTCCTGTCCCACCTGCCAGGCAGTGGGAAGTCAGGGAAAAAGCAAAAAGCTCTCCTGATCCCACTATCAGTCATTGGCTTTCTCTTTGAAAGGGTGGGCATCGACATGATTGGACCCTTGGACCCCAAAACAGCCTTAGGCAACGTGTCCTGGTCTTGGTGGACCATGCCACCCGCTACCTAGAGTTAATTTCTCTGAGGTCAGTGACTGCACCTGTGGTGGCTAGAGCTCTCATGGGGGTCTTTACACATGTTTGGTTCCCCAAGGAGGTAGTGTCTGACAGAGGCAATAACTTCATGTCCGCGTTCATGAAGTCCATGTGGGGGGAGTGTGGTGTAACTTACAAATTCACCACACCCTATCACCCCCAAACCAATGGTCTTGAGGAGAGATGACCTTAAAATGTATGATTATAGGCCTTAATGGGGCCATGAGGCATAAGTGGGGCATCATCTTGCCTTGCCTTCTCTTTCCCGGTAGGGAAATGCCACAGAAAGGAGTAGAGTTCAGACCCTTTGAACTCCTATATGACCACCCTGTTAGGGGACCTCTGAGCCTTGTCAAGGAGGGATGGGAGCAAGCTCCCAGGAAATGCCCCCTGGATGCTGTCAGCTAAATGCTAGCACTCTGCAACCAGATGCATCACCTTTGGACGAAGGAAAAAAACAATTTAGAGGCCATTCAGGAGGTCATGAAGCTCCGGTATGACCAGAAGGTCACTCTGGTGGAGTTTCAGCCTGGCCAGAAAGTGTGGTTCATTGAGCCAGTAGTGTCCAGGGCTCTCCAGGACCACTGGGCCAGCCCATATGAAATCGAGGAGCATAAGGGTGAGGCCACCTACTTGATGGACCTCCAGCCCCTAGGTGCCCCCTAAGGGTGCTCCATGTGAACAGACTCAAGGCTCGCTTTTAGAGGTCTGAAGTGCCCATTCCCCTCGTGACAGATGAGGGTGCGGAAAAGGAGAGTGATTCTCTCCTTGACTTCTCTGTGCAGAAACACGATGGGTCAGTGGAGGGTGTCAACCTCTCTTCCACCCTGACCCCAAAACAGCAGAGCAACTGTTACCAGTTGCTGGGACAGTTTTCCTCACTGTTCTAACTCACCTCCAGACTCACACATCTGTGCATCCATGATGTTGACACTGGAGACAGACCACCTGTGAAGAAGCAACATTTTAGGTTGGCAATCAGAAGTCTATAAGATGTTGGCATTGGGGGTGATTGAGTCCTCTAATAGTCCCTGGTCCAGCCCACTGGTGCTAGTACCAAAGGCTGCCCTACCAGGCGCCACACCAAAATTCCGCTTCTACGTGGACTATCGAGTACTCAGTTCCTTCACCAGGACTGACGTACACCCTATCCCCCAAGCTGATAAGATCATTGACAGGCTGGGCGCTGCCAAATTCCTCAGAACCTTTGATTTGACATCAGGGCACTGGCAGATCACAATGACTAAGGGGACCAAAGAGAGGTCAGCATTTTCTACCCTAGTTTTGGCTTGAAAAATGCCCTTGCTTCCTTCCAAAGTTTGGTTAACAGGGCCCTGGCTGGGAAGGAGGCCTTTTGTGCTGCCTACTTAGACAACGTCACCGTCTACAGTTCCAGGTGGGAGGAACACATGCATCACCTCCATGAGGTGTTTCAGGCCATGCAACAGGCAGGCCTGACCATCAAGGCTAGTAAGTGTCTGACTGGGCAGAGTTCCATGGTGTACCTGGGTCACATGGTAGGTGGGGCCAAGGTGCAGCCCCTCCAGGCCAGGATTGAAATTATCGTGGCCTGGCAACCACCTAAAACTCAGACAGAGGTGATAACCTTCCTATGCCTCACAGGCTACTACAAAAGATTTGTTAAGGGTTATGGCACCATTGTTGCTCCCATAACTGAGATGACTTCCGATGAAGCAGCCCTGATTGGCGATCTTGAAAGAGGCTTGCCAGAAAGCCTTTGATTCCCTCAAAGAAGCCAATGTACAGCACCTGCACTCAAGGCACCTGACTTCTCCAAGTAAATAATCATGCAAAATTGACACTTTAGAGAATGGCATAGGGTCAGTCTTAGCACAGCTGAATGAAGAGGGCCTAGGCCAACCAGTAGCCTTAATTAGTAGGATGTTACTTCCACAGGAACAGAGGTAGAGTGCCATTAAAAAAGAAACTTTTGCTGTGGTCTAGGCACTGAAGAGGTTGACACCACGCCTGTTTGAGACTACCTTCCTAGTTTAGACAGACCACAGGCCCCTCAGATGGCTCATGCAGATGAGGGGTGAGAATCCCAAACTGTTGAGGTGGTCCATCTCCCTACAGGGAACGGGTGGAACACCGTCCAGGGTCAGACCACACCAATGCTGATGGTCTCTCCAGGTTTTTGCACCTCCCAAGGGGTTGGGTAGCTCTCCCCACTTTCAACTGGGGGGACATGTGTTCGACCTGACAACCTCAGGGTGGTCTTTCCCCAACTTTTTGCCTTCCTCTTCCACTTTTCTAACCTTGTTTTTGCTGGCTTTAGGACTCTGCACTTTACCACTGCTAACCAGTGCTAAAGTGCTTATGCTCTCGCCCCTAAACATGGTAATTTTGGCTCATCCCCAATTGCCATATTTAATTTACTACTAAGTCCCTAGTAATGTGCACTACATGTGCCCAGGGCCTGTAAATTAAATACTACTAGTGGGCCTGCAGCACTTGATGTGCCACCCACTTAAGTAGCCCTTTGACCATGGCTCAGGCCTGTAATTAAAGAGCCTGTGTAAGTTTATACTGCCAGATAAACCTCTTAATCAAAATCACACTTAGGATCTAAGGGATATGCCATTTAGGAGAGCGTACCATTCCCTGTTAATATATCCATAAAATATCTTTCGGTGGAGAGTTGTAGCCAACACATGGGACCTTGCAGGCCCGGTGTGAGGAGGAAGCATGTCTCCTTCGGGTGAGTGAGGGTTCTCGTCCTTAAAGAAAAGACCTTCCTTTAACCCCCACTTTTTGAGAATGTATCTTTTGTGAGTTTAATGATAAACCTCTTGCCAGGCCCACACCTTCCCTTATCATACATATAAGTCACCCCAAGGTAGGCCTTGAATAACCCTGAGGGCAGAGAGCAATGTATTTAAAAGGCAGGTCATGTACCTTTATGGTTTACATGTCCTAGTAGTGAAAAACTCTCAAATTCGTGTTTCACTACTGCAAGGAATATCTCTACTATAGCATAACATTGGGATTACAGCAGTACATTTTGTGAGTGTATTTCCCAATTGTGAAGAGATAGACTTTTCAAGTTTGGTGTCTCTGGAACCACAATTTAAAATACCAATTTATGGTGAAGTCAGATTTTACATTACAATTCCAAAAATGCCACTTTTAGAAGGTTTGCATGTTCTTACTTTAGCCATTTGGTACCTGCTGCCTGCCTCTGATACACATCTGAGGAGGGTGACAGCTGGGCTTTGTGTATTCCCCCCTAGACATCCACACACAATGGCAGCTTAGGTGTGACTTGATGGGCCATCCTGGCAGGATGGAAGGGAGGAGCTGGACCCAGTCTCACTTACAATTGAATAGGCTGTGTCCTGTCCCCATGCAAAAGACTGCATACAGCCCTGTAGTGAGTCTGGAGCCAGGGCAGGAAGGGAGGACCTTGGTTCACTTCAAAGAAGTCTCCCCCACTTCAAAGGCACAACTGGGTATAAGTACTGTACCTCTGACACCCCACTTCAGTACAGGTCTAAACCTGTGAAGACTCTGCTAGGAAGAAGCACTGCCGTGCTGCTGAAAGACTGCCACACTGCTGGACTGCTGCTTTTCTGGACTCCTGCCTTGCTGGGCTGCCCTGCTACCTGCTGTTCCTCTGCTTGGGTGAGAAGAACTGGATCTGCATCCTCTGAGCCCCTGAGTGACTCCAGGGGCTAGCTGGCTGGCCTTATCTGAAGTCTCAGGGAAATAAAATAATTTCAATGTGCCTGCTCCTGTACCTGGACTCTGCCATCTGTGAGTCTGCCCTACCAAGTGGTGCCATCCCAATCCTGGACCCTTGGAAGTGAGGCCTAAGATTCTTACTTCAGCAAAACCAATGCATCCACTGTCAAACCAACGCATTGGTGTCATTGGGTGGATTAAAAGCAGCGCAGTGCCCCTGTTGTGTGGATCAGAATGAGTGCATCGCTCCTATTGTGTGGATCATAAACCGCACATCGCTCCTGTTCCGTAACCAGAACCGGTGCATCGCCTCTACTGCGTGGATCAGCCCAGACACACCGGCTTCGGAACCAGCACTGCACAAGGTTTCCACATCTACGTTGACTGAATCTTCGATGATGAATCACCGTATCGCAGTTCTGCGCTCATTGGAGCTGACACATCATCACTTCTGCAATGATCAGGAAAACCTTCTCCACCACTGTGTGGATCGACACCCACGCATCGCTTCAACTGTGGCCCACATCTTAAACGTTGACACAGCCAGAATCAAGGTACTTTTGTTCAGCAGGCCTCACTAGATCCCTGTATCCTACCTGTGCTCCATCTCGGCCGACCTAAACATTTGACTTTGTCCCAGTCCGATGCGACCAGATATCCCAATTAAGGACTTACTGATTCTAAGAGCTATTTTACAGTATAGTCTTCAAAAATACATATCCTAAGTTCTACTTATTGATTATTGTCATTTTGGTCTAGTTTTATTTATTAAATTAAGTTCTAATTTTACTAACCTGTTTCAGAATCTTTTTGTGTGGTGTTTTCACTGTTTTACTGTTTGAATTGTTGCATAAATACTTTACATTTTGCCTCTACAGTTAAGCCTGCCTGCACTATGCCAAGCTACCAGAGCTTCTTACCCTGAATGGGAATGTGGTGCCTGCGTGCCTAGGGCTCATACCCCGGTCAACCAACAAGCCAATTTCTAACAATAACCATAGTGGGAGGGGATTTTAATGCTGCAATGTACTCTGATTTAGACACCTCAGGACCCCTAACATCTTTTTTGTTTTTTTTGTTTTATATAGCTTGAACTAGACCCAAGGGTATCAGAGCGCTTTACATGAGCACCAGTTGCATTACAAATGGACTCATTCATTGTGTTAGGCAGGGGGAGATTAAGGGATTTGCCCAGAATCACAGGATGTTGCTAGTCCCTGCCAAGACTCAAACTCGGCTCCCCAGCATTATGGTCAACCGCTCTAGCCGTTAGGTCACATGGCAAGTCTGGCAAGGGCTAAGCAACTCAGGGGATGGAGGGACTCACTGGGCTGTGTGACATTTGGAGGATCTGTACCCTCATTACAGGGAATACGCCCAGACATCTGCAACATATAAGACACTCTCTCTTATAGACTTCCTACTACTCCCTGCTACAGACACATTATGGGTCAAGTAACAAACGTTCCCTGGGGTATCTCAGGTCATTCTGCCAATTGTGGGCATATTTGGGGTGCCACCTACAACCTAGAGACCAATATGGCACTTTATTGTGTGGTAACTTAAAGAGGAACAATGTTCAGAGTTCCTGTCCACCGAACTCCAAGCATATTTCAATACTAGCCATGGTACTGCAAACTCGGCAGGGACACCGTGGACTGATGACAAAGCCACGATTAGGGATGCAGCCAAAAGCTACATCAGGCGTGAAGAGAAATACGAAATGCATCAATTTAAAGCACTTGGGCAAAGTACTTTTCCTCCAATCAGGTGCAACTTAAAAATTTCAATATAGTCAGGTGTAAGTAGCCCTGCACCAACTGGAAAGTAGATTAGTGTTCACTGAGAACAACCAGCCACTTATAACATGGGAATCCAGACTGCCAAAAATTACTTCCTGGTCATAGGAGGTAAAACATACATAGTGGACTATTTTCAAATGCCATACTTCGCTCGCCAGACTCTGGTATGCGTGTGGCACAGGGCTGCGAGGAGAAGCTCAAGGTGCGTGGATCCTGAAGGAGCTTGCAGATCCCAGAGAGACTAAGGTCCCAGAGCAACCTCACAGGACCATAAGAGCAAAAACCATTCTCGCTCTAGCGTCGCCTCGAGCTGAGGAAGGGCTGGTGCTGGCACTGAGGACCATCGCAGTAACATCACCTCGACCTGAGGACAGGCTTGCTCTGACACTGGCACTGTAGAAAATGTTGACAGTCTCTCATGTATAAAGAAACCCACCACTTTCGGTGAGTTACGTGCCTATAACGAAGTCTTTTGCCTCCAGAAAAAAATTTGCTTGTCTTGTACCTCGACAAAGTTCGAATGTACTTGGGTTGTGCTGTTCTTCTCGAGTAAGCCAGGGCAAAACTCTTCAACTCAGGCACTAAAGTTATGAGGTGATCTTGGAAAGAATTGGTCAGGAGGCAAGGTGATAAGATAGAGTTAGAAGTTTAATCCAGAGCCTAGAACAGCACCCAGGGGCAGATTTACAATGAAAGTGACTCAGTGCATTCTGCAAGCCATTTGGCTGCGCCGCACTGAGACACTTTCAAAGCACAGGGATGCGATATATTTACAACAATATGTCGCATCTCTCTGCTTCCCCCTGCGCTGACGCACAAACTGCAGCCATGCGCTGGTGTAGGCACCCTTGCACCTGGTGCAAGGATGCCTGCGTCGTGGGGAGATTGTTTTTGTGCAGGAAGGAGCTCCTTCCTGCACAAAAACAATCACTACAGGCATTTTCCTCTTTCCTCTTAGCAACACCCATGGAACGCCCCTTTCACGCAAAGTGCTGTGTGTAAAGGGGCCATATTTACAAGGACAGGAAAAGTGACGTACTGGTGGCGCAGGGGGCTTGTAAATCTGCCCCCCAGAATCTCCATTGTGGCGCTTCCAACTCAAATCAGGAACCGATTAGAGTTAGGAACACGCACCATGAGTAATGGCAGATCAAACATAGACATCCTAAAAGTTAATGCAACAAATCCAAGCGACTACCACAATGTACCATAATAGAATACATTAATGTTAGTAATAGCCCTGTAGACAATGTCAAACATGTGTTTTGAAATGTGTTTGCTTCAGCGTCAGCTTGCAGCAGTTCAGGATGGCAGGTGCTGCGCTGATGCCACCTTTTTGAAATCACTTGTGTGTGTGATGTAGGTTCAGACCAGAGCCCATTTGTGACATTTGACTTTTTTTTCCAACGGATGACATTTCTATATCACTTTAGTTTGTTCGTGCTGACGACTCATGTGTGCCAAATGGGGATTGTCCAAGTATTTTATATGCTAAGGGGTCACAGAAAACACAATACCTTCTGTGGGGTATTCAGCAGCCTCGCCCGTGCCCACATTCAAAAGATGCCAGCATATTTAGCCAAATAAAATGTAACAAGTTGCGCAGTTCACCTAGAAAGGCTGATCGCTACATCATCGAAGATGAGCATTGGAAGGATCCGGACAATCTTGCTATTTGGACAATGAGTACTGTTAATTCACACTACATAAACATTTATCGCATAGTACCTGTTTTTTTATCTCCCAGAAATTGTTTCATCAAATTTTCGTGTTCAAAATATTGTGATTGCAAAAATATTGAGGGGCATAATAGCGGGAGTATAAGTAAATTGCTTTTTCACAATTGATGTTTAAAATGTTGTTCATTGAAATATTGTGTTGTGTAATACAGTTTTTAACATCATTTCATTGTTTATTAATATAGTTTTATAATTAAATAATTGTTTTGGCATGTGGTTTTCATATGTTACATTTTTATTGCAATATTTTATTTCTTGGGATGTGGGTTATTTTCAGGGTTAGGGTGGGTAGTGTTATATGAACAATATTAATTTCGAAATATTTAAAATGTTCAGAAACATGGGGTTCATTTGTTTTGGGGTGTACAATTGCATTTTAATAGTATGGGTTCAGGGTTTAATGTAATGATAGTATTTAAAGATTTTAAGTTTTTAAAAAAACGGGTTTATAATTTTGCAGATGGTTTCACCTATACATTTATTTATAAATTGTTTAATGAATATATATTTTAAAAGTTACTATTTAATTTTTTGGCTTGGTATATGTCAAAATGTTACACGTTTTTAAATATTGAGGGTAATTTATTTTAGGTTGATACATTTTTATTAATATTTTACCTGTTAAATGCTTTTATGTCAAACAACCATCCACACGTTTCCAAAGCGTAAATAATATGCATTACATTAGAGTACAATTAATAAACTTTACCCACCCTCAAAATGTATACAATTTCCCCAATATTTGCTTTATTGGAGCTAGAAGAGTAAAAGTTACGTACCTACCGATGTATGCACCATCTCAAATGTTTGTAAAATTATTGTTACAAAAGTAGACCTTGCCTCCTTCATATCACTCACCTTCTACAATTATTGTTGAGCTGAACTTGGAAAATGAAATCTCACCCATCCAATTAATTCACTTTCGCCAATTAATTTAGGACTGGCTCTAGAATAGTAGATCTCACCCCCTTTAATTTATGTACTAAAACCAATTATTGCTGTACTGGAGGTACCGGAGTAGTAAATCTCACCCCACTATTTATGCACTTTCCCCAATGCATGCATGGAAATGGGGTTTGAAAAATATATTTAATTCCTTTTAGTTAGTTACCAAATTTTTTGTGGATTTTGTAGGAAAATTGGTAATTTAAGCCCTAGCATTTTTTTATACTACCTGGCTGTTGGACTTTTACTGTGAGTGAGTCTCAGTAACTAAGGGGGTGATTAGTATGTTATGTTATGTTATGTTAATTTTAATTTGTAAGGCGCAACTGCTACCCAAAAAGGGTTTCCCGGCGCCAACTAAAAAGGCCCAGAAGGGAGGGATGATTATTGGTTAAACAGCCAAGTTTTTAAACTTTTACGGAAATTCTCATAAACAGTTTCATTGCGATGCGATGCAGGGAGAGAGTTCCACAAACTGGGCCCTGGGTAGGCAAAGGATCGACCGCCCATGCGTGACAGTTTAATTCTAGTTAACAGAGAACTTAGCCTGAGTGGCAGAGCGGAGCGCACGTGAAGGCAAGTAAGGGTGAGCCAGAGCCTGCAGGTATTGAGGGGCTACTCCAGATCTGATTTTGAACATATAGCTTAGGGCTTTGAACTTAATTCGGCTCTCCACCCTGAGCCAATGAAGGTCACGCAGAGGGCTTGAGATTAAGGCTATTCTGGGAACCTGACAAATCAGTCTGGCGGCGGAGTTCTGGACCACCTGTAGCTTGGTTGTCACATCCTTATTTACCCCCAGGTAGAGGATGTTACCGTAGTCCAGTCTAGACGTAAGAAGAGCCTGGACCACGGTTCTCTGGGTAGGACTGGGCAACATCCAGATGATCTTTTTAAGCCATTTCAGTATGGTAAAGCAAGTTGCAGCCACCTTCACTGCTTGGTTTTTCATAGATAATAAATCATCTATGATGAAGCCTGGATTGCGAATATGGTGAGAAGGCTGAGGAAAAGCACCCATTTCAGTAGGCCAGTGTTGGGGGCCCCAAAGATCTTTATTCTTCCCCAGGATCAAGACCTCAGTTTTCTCCCCATTGAGTTTAAGAAAATTAGCCTGCATCCAAGATGCAATATTACACAACCCTAGCTGTAGAGCAGATGTCACAGATGCTTTCTCAGCAGAGAGGGAGAAGATAATCTGGGTGTCATCCGCATAGGAGAACAGGGACAACCCAGCCTCTTCTGCAATGTTGGCTAAAGGCCTGACATACACATTAAATAATAAAGGGCTTAAAATGGAGCGCTGAGGTACCCCATAGGGGGAAACATGATTATTGGAACAGGCAGTCGGAGATAAAACCTGGAACGTCCGCTCAGTGAGAAAGGAAATGAGCCAGTTAAGTGCTGGCCCAGTAACACCCAAGGATCGTAAAGCTTCCACTAACACGGTGTGAGACACCGTGTCAAGCGCTGCGCTTAAATCAAGTAGTATGAGGGCCACCGTATCTCCCAAATCTAAATGATGTTGCAGCCTTTCCGTAACTCCAAGGAGTGTTGTTTCGGTCGAGAAACCGGCTCTAAAACCCGACTGTGATGGGTGTAGAAACTTTTGTGATTCGACGAACTGGGCTAGTTGAGAGTTTATGTGCCTTTCTGGAATCTTTGAGAAGGCCGGAAGCAATGAAATAGGCCGGTAGTTAGAAGGCGGGTCCGGATCAGCATTGGCCTCCTTCAGAAGAGGAAGCACCATTGCGTTCTTCCACTCTGGGGTACTGTTGCTTCCTGTAATGAGGCATTCAGAAGTTCCATGATTATCAGGAGTGAGGGCGTCTCAAGCTGCTGAAGCACCGAGATTGGTAGAGGATCACGGGGTGAACCAGATTTAATACTATCTAAAATCCGTTTGCAAGAGTTTATATCTAGTGGGGACCAGGATTCTAGTTTGACCATAGATACGGATACCTCTTTATCTCGTTAAGAGGCGGCTCTGGCTGCAGGAGAAGATGAAGGTGTTTGTTGAAGGAGGTTATCAGGTTTCATATCCTTCATTTCAGAATATATTTTCTCCACTTTATGGAGAAAACAATTTAGCGAGGTCTTCGCATTGCCGACCATTCAGGGCGGGAGGCATAGATTGGGTTTCAGAACCCGAGAGCTCTTTGACCATTTTAAATAGTGTCTTAGAGCAATTCAGTGCACTAGAAATGGTCGAAGTGACATATTCGGCGCGAGCTGATTTACAGAGGGTGTGGTAATCTTTTTTTGCCTTTTTATATGCAAGTTTGGTATCAGACGCATAGTTCCTCCTCCAGCGTCTTTCCAAAACTTTGCATTTCGTTTTCTCCATTTTTAAATTCTCAGTGAACTAGGGTGCAGGAGGACGGTGGTTGTTCACCTTCTTAATAGAGGGAGGGAGACAAGTATCAATGGCCTTTAAGAGCCACTTTTGGACGACACCCGAAAGAGTAACCAACATTTGTTTGGTAATAGGAACATTGGAAGATAAAAGCTTATTAAGGACTTCAATATCTAGTTTTCCCCACTTCCTAGTGGGTTTACTAATATTAGGTGCAACTATAGGTAGGTTTGCTAAGATCTCAAGGCGGAAACTGACCGCAAAATGATCAGACCAGCATAGAGGGAGAGCTGGTGAGCATTGAATGTTGGACAGACTGGAGAAAATGGGGTCCAGTAGATGGCCAGCTACGTGAGTGGGACCCGAGTTGCAAAGTGTGATGTTCAATGCAGCGAGATCAGAAGTAAAAATAGTGCTGTTCACACATGCAGGATCATCCAAGTGCAAATTAAGGTCTCCCAAAATCGAGAAATTAGCGGCATTTATGAGAAAAGGTGTTATTAAGTCAAGGAAAGAGGAAACCGATGGACCAGACGGCCCGGGGGGGCAATACACTAATATGCCTGAGAAGGTAAACTTAGGAGTCAGGGCAAGCTTAAATAATGCTGCCTCACAGTTCGTGAATGACAGGTCTTCAAATTTACACAGGTAAGATTTCTTATGAATTATGGCAATGCCCCAACCGCTCTTAAAACCCCTATCTTTCCTGTCTATAGCATAATTGAATGGTAAGGCAGTCGCAACATCAGGGCCAGAGCTCGTGTGCAGCCATGTTTCAGTAAGAAACATGGCGTCCGGTTGTTCACTGACCAAAAGGTCAAAGATGTCCGCTTTATGCTTAGGTAATGAGCGACAATTGATACTAAGGAAGGAGAATCCCTTTTTGACTGAAGTGGCACAGCTAGAGTAGGAATCTGCTTGTGAAGTAGTAAGCGTGTTGGACTCTTTACACAGCGTGGTTTGAAAGGAAAAACCGCAGCATAAACAATTTGTGTCCCTGTCCTCAGGGAGGAGTAAAGTACAATCAGAAGATTGTGCGCTACGGTATTCCAAGAGCTGCATGGCAGAATGACATAGTCTATGGCCCTCATTTGGACCAGGGGTCGTGGCCCCGGGTCCCGGTCGGGTGCGGACGGGCGCAGATGGGCTTGCCATTGGCGCGCCCGCTGCGCGTCTGCTGCGACATCCTGCTTATGTAGCAGTGAAGCAGTAACTTGCACGCAGGCAACCGACTGCCCCCTTAGCACCGGAAGTCAAGCTGGAGAGTTTCCGGTTCACCTCGACCTCGCCCTCGGCCTCCACACAAACGGCACCAGCCGCGATGGAACAGGGCTTGGGTCGGGGCATATTCGGTGAGTAAGTTAAAGAGCAGTAATGTAGAATTAAAAGTAATCAGGACAGTAAAAACGGTATTAAAAGGCTGCCAAATAAAGTACAAAAAATGTGCAAAGAGCTGCAGGCTATGAGGAACAAGTTTAGGAGTTGAGATTTATGTAGCGCGAATTACAATGTAATGAGCAGTAGTTTAAAAGAAGAAATGCGGCGTAGATCCTACCACTAGTGTCTGTGCGACCGCTACGACAACCTTCTTATGTAGCAGTGAAGCAGTAACTGGCTCGCAGGCAACTGACTGCCCCCTTAGCACCGGAAGTCAAGCTGGAGAGTTTCCGGTTCACCTCGACCTCGCCCTCGCCCTCCACACAAACGGCACCAGCCGCGATGGAACAGGGCTTGGGTCGGGGCAGATTCGGTGAGTAAGTTAAAGAGCAGTAATGTAGAATTAAAAGTAATCAGGACAGTAAAAAACGATATTAAAAGGCTGCCAAATAAAGTAAAAAAAATGTGCAAAGAGCTGCATGCTATGAGGAACAAGTTTAGGAGTTGAGATTTATGTTGCGCGAATTACAATGTAATGAGCAGTAGTTTAAAAGAAGAAATGCGGCGTAGATCCTACCGCTAGCGTCTGTGCGACCGCTGCGACAACCTGCTTATGTAGCAGTGAAGCAGTAACTGGCTCGCAGGCAACTGACTGCCCCCTTAGCACCGGAAGTCAAGCTGGAGAGTTTCCAGTTCCCCTCGCCCTCCACACAAACGGCACCAACCGCGATGGAACAGGGCTTGGGTCGGGGCAGATTCGGTGAGTAAGTTAAAGAGCAGTAATGTAGAATTAAAAGTAATCAGGATGGCGATATTGTATACAGGACCGCCCGACAGGCTGTCAGCGGTCATGCAATAGGCATTAGGATGTGACTGCTACCACGGCGGTCACATGGCCTATCTTTTGCATTGCGGCAGGTGCTGCTGGTTGCAGCACCTGCCGTCATGCAAAAATGGGACACTTTACATATCCGTGCACTACGTGGCAGGCACCCTGTGGTGCCTGCCACATGGTGCAGGGATATGTAAGGGGGCACCGTAGATACCCCCAAAACCCACAGCTTTGGGCCAGGGGGGAAGGGGGGCCCATAGTGGGCCCCCAAAGTCCCTTTCCGCCTGCCTGGTCATGGCGGGTTAACAGCCGCTGACAAATAGGCAGAAAGGGATATCATTATCCCTACGACGGTGCCTGGCAGGCACCGCCGCCATTCTGTGGGATGTCTGATGGGCAGTCGAAAATCATTCCGTCTGTCGGACCCGTGGGGGTCGGTCTTGCCGACCGCCACACATCAGTCCACCATCCAAATGTGGCGGGCGGAAAACATGATTGCGATGGTGGTGGGACAGCCACCAATGGGCTGTCTGTAGCGGTCCCACAGTCATCGTAATCGGGCCCTCAGTCACCCTCACAATAAACTCTGGCTGGGGTAAGAGGCTCAGTGTTGGCTGCACATGAACATGTGTACACTAAGCGAGTGGGCCTATTGTCCAGCTCAGCATGGTATCTGCGCACAGTTCACCTGTCATAGATGGTACCCTTCAGGGATTGATACTGATCTGGTGTACGCCTTATAATGTCAGCGGGCATTCATAGAGTGAGGGAGAAGTGATTAGATGAAAAGAGACTGTGCTCACTATATCATATATTATCGGTGAAGTCTGCACCAGAGTACAGTTTTGTCATAGTTAGCCCAAGAGATTAGTGTGATGTACCAATTGTAGGGTAGACAAGCATAAGAAATGCAAATATGCACATCTGCATTCCTACTGATGATTTTCATACTCACTGAGCCAGCTCCATAATTTTTATTCCCCTGTCTGGGCCAAGTTAATGATCTGCTGCTTTGCCAGAAAATCAAACCCAGGAGGGCCACTCATTAGGTTTAGGCCAGGGTCCAGTCGAGCCACAGGTGGGTAAGAATTAGAATGTGCTGATGATCCTTTACACTGCACTAGACCTGAGAGGGCTCTTCCCAAAATGAACAGAGGAGGACACTCAGATGTCTGGAACCAACTACAAGAGGGACTGTGTAGGAAAGTGGCTCTGTATATACTGTACCCAAGTAAGGTTCAGGGTGTACAGAGTCCACAGTCCCCCAGAGGGTTGACAGAGGCTAAAGTTAGATATAACCTTACTCTCCAAAGTGGTAGCTTGGTCGAGCAGTAAGGCAGTATCAGAGGACAGTGTAAAGCATTTGTTGTACACACTCAGTCAGCAAATGAAGCCACACACTCAAGAACTGAACTCTAGGCCAATGGTTTGTATATAAAAAAATATATGCTTGTTTTATTTTAGAACCGACAATAGGGTCAAAATATACTTTCTCAGTATGAGATGCTTTGGTTATTCACCTTACAGATAGGCAATAGACTTTTTAGATAGTGGTAATCACAGTTGGTGCAAGAGGCAACACAGGGTCAAATTCAATGCAACATTGAGCTCAATGGAAAATTATGCTTAATTACAATTGATTACTTTGCAGAGCACTTTTCTAACCACAGGACTGGATCCTGGATTCAGTCCTGGGACACTTCCTGTAAACAGGTAAGAAAAAGCGTTTTGGTTATTGTAGTGATTTTTGAAGAATATTACTATATTTCAAAAGCTGACACTTAGAAACTTTTCTGGATAAAATTACCAATGTTATCCTATGAAAGGAAATACAGTGTGCAAGCAAAGTATGTTTACGTTACTTTTGTAATCCAGTGCTGGACTCCTAGGTTCAGCACTGGGACATTTACTTAAAACAGGTAAGTAATTACGTTTTTGTAGTTTGTTCGATTTTTAAAGAATATTTGTAAAATACAGAAATCGACACTTAGAAGAAATTTCACAGAAAACCAGTCAATGGATCCCTATGAAGGAAAAGTGAGTTAACGGTAAGTAACGTTGCGATTACTTTTTAGGGCCAGTGTTGGGCACTCGGGTCCAGCACTGAGGCCCCTCCTAATACTAGGTGAGTATTTTCGTTTTCGTGACTCGGTTGATTTTTGGTGAATATTCTAAAGTTTCAGAACTCCACACTTAGAAGAAATTTCGCAGAAAATCAGTCAATGGAACCCTATGGAAGAAAAGTGAGTTATCGGATTTCGGGTAAGTACTTGACTGGCAGGGTTAAGGTTCTGGGTAAGACTCAGGGGTCCCCCAGGATCAGGTAAGTACAGTTTTTACACCCTCAGCGGCACAGGGGCGGCCGGGTGCAGAGTGAGAAGGCCCAATGTTATCCTATGGCAGGCGGGGGCCCCGGGTTGGTGGCTGCTGGCAAGCAGGCCACGCGACTGTGGGAGCTGGGCTCCTGGTCACTTGCTCAGGGCAAGTAGGGAAGTAGGTTAGGATAGAGGTTGCACTTCCAGGGGCACTCGGGCGGCTGGGTGCAGGGTGCTTTGAGCCGTCGGGCGCTCAATGTTAAACAATAGAGGTCGTGAAAGGTGAAGAAAGGCTGCAGGCTCGGGGACGGTGATTCTTCAGGGACGACCAACACTTCAGGAGGTAAGTTGGGGTCTTGGAGGATAGGTAGACACCCAGGAGTTGGGCACAGGGGGCCGTGGGGCGCCGGGTGCAGGGGTGTCTTTTGAGGTCGGGAAATCTTACCCCTGCTGGTCGCGGTTGGAGGGGTCCCTTGTCCTGAGGCTGCAGGCGTCGTCTGGGTCGTCGAGGAGGGTCCTTGGCCACTGGATTCCAGGTCAGAATCGCCGGGGGTCGTCCTCGAGGTCTTTGGTCACTCAGGCACAGGCTGGACTCGGCGGGTGCAGAGTGTGCAGGTTTCGCGGCTCCGTGCCAGGGCCGGGTCTTTGGTAGGTTTTCTTTTGAGCAGTACCACTGCTCGTGGGAGTCCCTGGGTCGAAGGCTGTAGCACAGAAGTCAGGTCCTCCGGGGTTTGTGAGGTTGCTGAGGCCGGGATTCCGCAGGAGCAGGTTCAGAGGTCGACAGGCCGGTAGGGCTGGGGCCAAGTCAGTTGTTGTCGCCTCCTTTTAGCAGCTGCACGGCTGGTCTTCTTGCTTCGTCTTCTCTTCTTGTTTTCGGATTTGGGAACTGCGGAAGGAAGGTTCAGGGAGCCCCTAAATACTAAATTTAGGGGTGGTTACAGGTAGGTAAGGGCAGGGACCAATGGGTCCCTTCCCTGGGGTGGGTACACCCCCTATTCTGTTCCTCTCCAGTGGGAGGGGGGCAGGAGCCTGTCCCTGGTTGGCCAGGTCCCCCCATCCTCAAGATGGCGGGGACTCGAGTTTGTGCTTCACCTCGCCTCCCCCACCTTAGGGGTGGAGTTGGCAGAGGTGGGCACAACCCATTTCCTGCTTCTGGTTTTCCCGCCGGTTCTCCCGCCAGGAGTGGGGGTAGAACCAGTGGGGACCAGTTTGCTGGAAGCAGCAAATGGTCTGGGGAAACTCCAAAGGCGGCAGGCCTTTGAAGCTCCCCCTGCCCATCCTGGGGGAGGAGGCTTTGGCACCTCGTCCCGGGATGTGCATTGTTTCAGGCCCCTGAGAGCAGAGGCTCTCGACCCAGGGGTCCAGAAACATGTCTGGTGGTGGCAGCCTGGGCAGCCACTCAGTCCGGACACTGGAGGTCGGGTTGGTTTCAGGGGGCATCTCTAAGATGCCCTCTGGAGTGCGTTTACATTAAATCCCACACTGGCATCAGTGGGGGTTTAATGTGCTGAGAAGTTTGATACCAAACTTCTTAGTCTTCAGTGGGGCCATTATGGTGCTGTGGAGTTCGTAATGACAGACTCCCAGCACCATATACTCTTAATGGCAGCACTGCACTTACAATGCCCAAGAATGGACTTGGGCACTGTAGGGGCACAGGGCTCATGCCTCTATGCCCTCACCACTGGCATAGTGCACCCAGCTAGAGGGGTGGCTGACCTAGGCCAGGGCAGTGGCTTGTAGGCATGGCACACAGGGATGTGAGCCATGTCGACTCTTCACTTTTGTTCTGCACCAAGACACGCAGCCTGCAAAGGCAGTGTGTGTGTGTAAAGGTGCAGGGTCCCTAAGGGTGGCACAACAAGTGCTGCAGCCCTTAGGGGCCTTCCCTGGTCACAGTGCCCTGGGTACCCATGGTACCATTTACCAGGGGCTGACCTGTGGCCAGGGATGTCAATTGGGTGTAGGTATCAATGCAATTTTAGGGAAGGAACACAGGCCCTGGGTACCTGGTTGGCAGGAGCCCAGGGCACACTCAGTCAAAGTACATCAGCCATTCAGCAAAAAGTGGGGGCATACCATGTAAGAAAGATGGCACTTTCTCACACAACTCCCCCAAACGAAAGATGATGAGACTAACCTTGCCCTATGGAGTCTTCATTGTCTAAGTGGAAGAACCTGGAAAGGCCATCTGCATTGGCATGGGCAGTGCCAGGTCTGTGTTCCACTTCAAAGTCCATTCCCTGTAGGGAGATGGACCACCTCAACAGTTTTGGGTTTTCTCCTTTCATTTGCATTAGCCACCTGAGAGGTCTGTGGTCAGTTTGAACTAGGAAGTGAGTTCCAAACAGGTAGGGCCTCAGCTTCTTCAGGGACCAGACCACAGCAAAGGCCTCCCTCTCAATGGCACTCCAACGCTGCTCCCTGGGGAGAAGCCTTCTGCTTATAAAAGCAACAGGTTGGTCTTGGCCTTCATCATTGGTCTGGGATAGGACCGCTCCTATCCCTAGCTCAGAGGCATCAGTCTGCACAATGAACTGCTTGGCATAATCTGGTGCTTTTAGAATTGGTGCTGAGCACATTGCTTCTTTCAGAGTGTCAAAAGCCTTTTGGCAACAGACTGTCCAGTTTACTTTCTTTGGCATCTTCTTGGAGGTGAGTTCTGTGAGGGGAGTCACAATGGACCCATATCCCTTCACAAACCTCCTGTAGTACCCAGTCAAGCCAAGGAATGCCCTGACTTGGGTCTGAGTTGTTGGAGCTACCCAGTCCAGGATAGCCTGGATCTTGGGCTGTAAGGGTTGTACCTGGCCTCCACCAACCAGGTGGCCCAAGTACACCACAGTGCCCTGCCCTATCTGGCATTTGGATGCCTTGATAGTTAGGCCTGCAGTTTGCAGGGCCTTTAAAACCTTCCCAAGGTGGACCAGGTGATCCTGCCAGGTGGAACTGAAGACAGCAATATCATCAAGATAAGCTGCACTAAAGGACTCCAACCCAGCAAGGACTTGATTCACCAACCTCTGGAAGGTGGCAGGGGCATTCTTTAAACCAAAGGGCATAACAGTGAACTGAAAATGCCCATCAGGTGTGGAGAATGCTGTTTTCTGTTTGGCTCCTGGGGCCATGCCAATCTGCCAGTACCCTGCAGTTAAGTCAAAGGTACTCAGGTATTTGGCTGCACCCAATCTGTCTATCAGTTCATCAGCTCTTGGGATAGGGTGTGCATCTGTCTTGGTGACAGAGTTGAGACCCCTATAGTCCACACAAAACCTCATCTCTCTCTTTTCACCCTTTTGATGAGGTTTGGGGACCAGAACCACTGGGCTAGCCCAGGGGCTCTCAGAGGGCTCAATAACCCCTAGCTCCAGCATCTTGCTGACTTCAGCTCTGATGCTTTCCTTAACTTGGTCTGACTGACGATAGATCTTGTTTTTGACAGGTGCACTGTCACCAGTGTCCACATCATGGGTACACCAGTTTGTCAGACCAGGGGTCAAGGAAAGAGCCCAGCATACTGCTGCAAGACTTGCTTGCAGTCAGTCTGCTGTTGGGCAGTGAGGGTGTCTGAAAAGACAACTCCATCTACTGACCCATCTTTTGGGCTGTGGGAGAGGAGATCAGGGAGAGGTTCACTCTCAGCTTCCTGTTCCTCATCTGTCACCATCAGCATGGTGATGTCAGCCCTGTCATTGTAGAGTTTTAGGCGGTTCACATGGATAACCCTTTTGGTGTCCTGTTGGTGCCCAGGTCAACCAGGTAGGTGACCTCACTCTTTTTCTCTAGGATAGGGTAAGGGCCACTCCATCTGTCCTGGAGGGCCCTTGGTGCCACTGGCTCCAAAACCCATACCTGTTGCCCAGGTTGGAATTCAACCAGTGCAGCTTTTTGGTCATACCAGTGCTTCTGAAGCTCCTGGCTGGCCTCAAGGTTCTTGGATGCCTTTTCCATGTACTCAGCCATTCTGGACCTTAGGCCAAGCACATAGTCCACTATATCTTGTTTGGGTTCTTGGAGAGGTCTCTCCCAGCCCTCCTTTACAAGACAGAGTGGTCCCCTCACAGGATGGCCAAACAGAAGTTCAAAGGGTGAGAAACCTACCCCTTCTGTGGCACTTCTCTGTAAGCTGAAAAGCAGGCATGGTAGTAGGACATCCCATCTCCTTTTGAGTTTTTCAGGGAGCCCCATGATCATGCCTTTCAATGTCTTGTTGAACCTCTCAACAAGGCCATTGGTTTGTGGGTGGTAGGGTGTAGTAAACTTGTACTGCACCCCACACTCCTTCCACATGTGGGTCAGGTAAGCAGACATGAAGTTGGAACCTCTGTCTGAAACCACCTCCTTAGGAAACCCTACCCTGGTGAAGACACCAATGAGGGCTTTGGCTACTGCAGGAGCTGTAGTAGTCCTAAGGGGAATAGCCTCAGGATACCTAGTGGCATGATCCACTACCACCAGTATGAATTTGTTCCCTGAGGCTGTGGGAGGTTCCAGTGGACCCACTATGTCCACACCTACCCTTTCAAAGGGAACCCCCACCACAGGTAGTGGTATCAGGGGGCCTTTGGATGGCCACCTGTCTTGCCACTGGCTTGACAGGTAACACAGGAGCTGACAAACTCCTTCACCTTTTGGTGCATCTGGGGCCAGTAAAAGTGGCTAACTAGCCTTTCCCAAGTTTTGGTTTGGCCCAGATGTCCAGCTAGGGGGATGTCATGAGCCAAAGTTAGGAGGAACTCCCTGTACTTCTGGGGCACTACCACTCTCCTGGTGGTTCCAGGGTTGGGGTCTTTTGCCTCAGTGTACAGTAATCCCTCTTCCCAATAGACTCTGTGGGTACCACTGACATCTCCCTTGGCTTCTGAAACAGCTTGCTGCCTCAGGCTTTCAAGAGTGGGACAGTCTTGCTGTCCCTGGCACAGCTCTTCCCTAGAGGGTCCCCCTGGGCCCAAGAGTTCAACCTGGTAAGGGTCAAGCTCTAGGGGCTCAGTTCCCTCTGGGGCTTCCAGGTTCTCTCCCTGAGGAGAGGGGTCCTGCTCTTGTGACTGTGTAGAAGCTGGTCCGCCAGTCTTCTTTCCTTTTCTTTTGGTAGGCTGGGCCATCATTTCAGGCTCCAACACTATTTCTTCACCCTGCCTTTTGCTCTGTGCTCTTGTTTTTACACACACCAATTCAGGGATGCCCAGCATGGCTGCATGGGCCTTTAGCTCCACCTCTGCCCAGGCTGAGGTTTCCAGATCATTTCCTAGCAGACATGCAGCTGGTAACTTCGGAGAGACCACTACCTGCTTCAGGCCAGTAACCCCCCCAGCCTAATGTCACCATGGCCATGGGATGACTAGTGGTGACACTGTCAGCATTGGTGACTGGGTAAGTTTTCCCAATCAAGTATTGCTCAGGGGAAACCAGTGTGTCCCTCACCATAGTGACACTGGCACCTGTATCCCTCAGAGCCTCTACTCTAGTTCCATTCACCCAGGGGTATTGCAAATACTTCTTTAAGTTGGGTGGCCACACAGCTACAGTGGCAAATTCCACTTCCCCTAGGGAGACCAGACTTGCCTCAGTGGGTTCCCAGATTTGCTCAGGGTACACTTCTGATCCCATCTGTAAACTTGCTGCCCCAGGAGTAGCTGTACTGGGTGCCTTAGGGGCTTTGTTGTGGGGGCAAGTTTTGTCTACAGTGAGGTGTCCTGACTTCTTACAGTTATTACACCAGGCCTTCAAGGGATCAAAGTTCTTCCCCCTATAGGGTTGAGGCACATAGGGAGTAGTTTGGGACCCACCCCCTGAACAGGTTTTTGGGGCCCTTTGGAAGACTCAGACTTTTTATCTTGGGGATTCTCACCACCTTTCCCCTGGGGGGTTTGGTGACCACCTTCTTTGGTCACCCCCAGTGGTTGTCCTTGTCACCCTAGTCTTGACCCAGTGGTCTGCCTTCTTTCCCAATTCTTGGGGAGAAATTAGACCTAGGTCTACCAAATGCTGATGCAACTTTTCATTTGTGCAATTACTTAGTATGTGTTCCTTCATAAACAAATTGTAAAGTCCAGAAAAATCATGCACATTATGTCCAGCTAACCAGCCATCCAGTGTCTTTACTGAGTAGTCCACGAAGTCAATCCAGGACTGGGTCTGGGTTTTGTGAGCCCCCTGAATCTAATTCTATACTCCTCAGTAGTGAGCCCAAATCCCTCAATCAGAGTACTCTTCATGAGGTCATAGGACCCTGCATCTGGCCCAGAGAGGGTCAGAAGCCTGTCTCTGCAGTTACCAGAGAACAGTTCCCACAGGAGTGCCCCCCACAGAGGTTTCTTTACTCTTCTTATTTCACAAGCCCTCTCAAAGGCTGTGAACCATTTGGTGATGTCATCACCTTCCTCAAACTTAGGGACAATCCCTTTGGGGATTTTAGGTTCAGAAGTTTCCTCCCTATCCTTATTTTTAGTATTGTTGCCACCATTGATGGGTGCTAAACCCATCTCCTGTCTTTCCTTCTCTAGAGCCAGGAGTCTGGTCTCTAGGTCCAGTCGTTTGGCCAACCTGGCTAACAAGTTGTCCTCCTCACTGAGGGTATCCTCAGTGTCCTCTCTGGGACCAGGACCACCTAGGTGGCCCCTAGGTCCCCAGAGGTCTATTCTTGGAGTTAAGGGTGCAGGGACCCTATCTTCCCTAGGAAGTGATGGAGGTGGGTTACCATCCCCATCCTCCTCATTCCTTTCCTCCTCTGTTGGGTCATCACCATGCTCAGAGGGGTGGGCTTTAGCATACTCAGCCAGGAGCTCCTGGAGCCCTTGTTTGGTTGGATGCTGGCCCATTGGTATATCTTTAAGTTTGCATAAGGACCTTATCTCTTTGAAAGACAAATGAAGATAAGGGGTGAGGTCGAGCTCCTCAACCAGTTCCTGTATGTCATTATTATCTTCACTAGTAGCTGGGTTCTTGTCTTGAGACATTTTTAAAAAAAAAATTCTAACCCCTCTAACCTTGGCTATAGTGACTTTTTATTTTCTAAGATGCTACAGGGACTTAAGCAAGGCCCTAACAAGACTTTTAGTAATTTGGTAAAAAGAAATGCCAATTAAAAAAATCAGAATTCTAAAGGCAATTTAAGAGTTCTGTCGTGTGATCAGATGGTAACCAAGTAGTCCAACAAATGCAAGTTTGTATCCCACCGCTGATCCACCAATGTAGGAAAGTGGCTCTGTATATACTGTACCCAAGTAAGGTTCAGGGTGTACAGAGTCCACAGTCCCCCAGAGGGTTGACAGAGGCTAAAGTTAGATATAACCTTACTCTCCAAAGTGGTAGCTTGGTCGAGCAGTAAGGCAGTATCAGAGGACAGTGTAAAGCATTTGTTGTACACACTCAGTCAGCAAATGAAGCCACACACTCAAGAACTGAACTCTAGGCCAATGGTTTGTATATAAAAAAATATATGCTTGTTTTATTTTAGAACCGACAATAGGGTCAAAATATACTTTCTCAGTATGAGATGCTTTGGTTATTCACCTTACAGATAGGCAATAGACTTTTTAGATAGTGGTAATCACAGTTGGTGCAAGAGGCAACACAGGGTCAAATTCAATGCAACATTGAGCTCAATGGAAAATTATGCTTAATTACAATTGATTACTTTGCAGAGCACTTTTTTAACCACAGGACTGGATCCTGGATTCAGTCCTGGGACACTTCCTGTAAACAGGTAAGAAAAAGCGTTTTGGTTATTGTAGTGATTTTTGAAGAATATTACTATATTTCAAAAGCTGACACTTAGAAACTTTTCTGGATAAAATTACCAATGTTATCCTATGAAAGGAAATACAGTGTGCAAGCAAAGTATGTTTACGTTACTTTTGTAATCCAGTGCTGGACTCCTAGGTTCAGCACTGGGACATTTACTTAAAACAGGTAAGTAATTACGTTTTTGTAGTTTGTTCGATTTTTAAAGAATATTTGTAAAATACAGAAATCGACACTTAGAAGAAATTTCACAGAAAACCAGTCAATGGATCCCTATGAAGGAAAAGTGAGTTAACGGTAAGTAACGTTGCGATTACTTTTTAGGGCCAGTGTTGGGCACTCGGGTCCAGCACTGAGGCCCCTCCTAATACTAGGTGAGTATTTTCGTTTTCGTGACTCGGTTGATTTTTGGTGAATATTCTAAAGTTTCAGAACTCCACACTTAGAAGAAATTTCGCAGAAAATCAGTCAATGGAACCCTATGGAAGAAAAGTGAGTTATCGGATTTCGGGTAAGTACTTGACTGGCAGGGTTAAGGTTCTGGGTAAGACTCAGGGGTCCCCCAGGATCAGGTAAGTACAGTTTTTACACCCTCAGCGGCACAGGGGCGGCCGGGTGCAGAGTGAGAAGGCCCAATGTTATCCTATGGCAGGCGGGGGGCCCCGGGTTGGTGGCTGCTGGCAAGCAGGCCACGCGACTGTGGGAGCTGGGCTCCTGGTCACTTGCTCAGGGCAAGTAGGGAAGTAGGTTAGGATAGAGGTTGCACTTCCAGGGGCACTCGGGCGGCTGGGTGCAGGGTGCTTTTGAGCCGTCGGGCGCTCAATGTTAAACAATAGAGGTCGTGAAAGGTGAAGAAAGGCTGCAGGCTCGGGGACGGTGATTCTTCAGGGACGACCAACACTTCAGGAGGTAAGTTGGGGTCTTGGAGGATAGGTAGACACCCAGGAGTTGGGCACAGGGGGCCGTGGGGCGCCGGGTGCAGGGGTGTCTTTTGAGGTCGGGAAATCTTACCCCCTGCTGGTCGCGGTTGGAGGGGTCCCTTGTCCTGAGGCTGCAGGCGTCGTCTGGGTCGTCGAGGAGGGTCCTTGGCCACTGGATTCCAGGTCAGAATCGCCGGGGGTCGTCCTTGAGGTCTTTGGTCACTCAGGCACAGGCTGGACTCGGCGGGTGCAGAGTGTGCAGGTTTCGCGGCTCCGTGCCAGGGCCGGGTCTTTGGTAGGTTTTCTTTTGAGCAGTACCACTGCTCGTGGGAGTCCCTGGGTCGAAGGCTGTAGCACAGAAGTCAGGTCCTCCGGGGTTTGTGAGGTTGCTGAGGCCGGGATTCCGCAGGAGCAGGTTCAGAGGTCGACAGGCCGGTAGGGCTGGGGCCAAGTCAGTTGTTGTCGCCTCCTTTTTAGCAGCTGCACGGCTGGTCTTCTTGCTTCGTCTTCTCTTCTTGTTTTCGGATTTGGGAACTGCGGAAGGAAGGTTCAGGGAGCCCCTAAATACTAAATTTAGGGGTGGTTACAGGTAGGTAAGGGCAGGGACCAATGGGTCCCTTCCCTGGGGTGGGTACACCCCTATTCTGTTCCTCTCCAGTGGGAGGGGGCAGGAGCCTGTCCCTGGTTGGCCAGGTCCCCCCATCCTCAAGATGGCGGGGACTCGAGTTTGTGCTTCACCTCGCCTCCCCCACCTTAGGGGTGGAGTTGGCAGAGGTGGGCACAACCCATTTCCTGCTTCTGGTTTTCCCGCCGGTTCTCCCGCCAGGAGTGGGGGTAGAACCAGTGGGGACCAGTTTGCTGGAAGCAGCAAATGGTCTGGGGAAACTCCAAAGGCGGCAGGCCTTTGAAGCTCCCCCTGCCCATCCTGGGGAGGAGGCTTTGGCACCTCGTCCCGGGATGTGCATTGTTTCAGGCCCCTGAGAGCAGAGGCTCTCGACCCAGGGGTCCAGAAACATGTCTGGTGGTGGCAGCCTGGGCAGCCACTCAGTCCGGACACTGGAGGTCGGGTTGGTTTCAGGGGGCATCTCTAAGATGCCCTCTGGAGTGCGTTTACATTAAATCCCACACTGGCATCAGTGGGGGTTTAATGTGCTGAGAAGTTTGATACCAAACTTCTTAGTCTTCAGTGGGGCCATTATGGTGCTGTGGAGTTCGTAATGACAGACTCCCAGCACCATATACTCTTAATGGCAGCACTGCACTTACAATGCCCAAGAATGGACTTGGGCACTGTAGGGGCACAGGGCTCATGCCTCTATGCCCTCACCACTGGCATAGTGCACCCAGCTAGAGGGGTGGCTGACCTAGGCCAGGGCAGTGGCTTGTAGGCATGGCACACAGGGATGTGAGCCATGTCGACTCTTCACTTTTGTTCTGCACCAAGACACGCAGCCTGCAAAGGCAGTGTGTGTGTGTAAGGTGCAGGGTCCCTAAGGGTGGCACAACAAGTGCTGCAGCCCTTAGGGCCTTCCCTGGTCACAGTGCCCTGGGTACCCATGGTACCATTTACCAGGGGCTGACCTGTGGCCAGGGATGTCAATTGGGTGTAGGTATCAATGCAATTTTAGGGAAGGAACACAGGCCCTGGGTACCTGGTTGGCAGGAGCCCAGGGCACACTCAGTCAAAGTACATCAGCCATTCAGCAAAAAGTGGGGGCATACCATGTAAGAAAGATGGCACTTTCTCACAGACTGTCCTTTGAAGCTTTGGAGGGAAGAGTCCAGGCAGCGGTGGTAGTCAGGGGTGTGGTTTCAGGCTCTCAGAGAGGTCTTTCCACAGACTTCTTCAAGTTCCCACTTTGGAATGTCTCAAGATGCTGTAAAGGAGGATTTGGGACAGGGGTGGAGCGAAGATGTGTTATCATAGGATTGACAGATGGAAGTGACATTTTCTAACCTCACTAGAAATCTCTACCCAGGAGAGACAAAAAGCAAAGGGAAGATGGATTCCAGAGGACCCTTCAGAAGACTGTACCTCTTTCTGAGGTGCTAGAGATCCCTGGACTGAGGCAGGATGGGACTTTGTGGAATCACTTCTCCACTTCTAGTGGAACTGGCTCCCTTAAACACACAAAGGGAAAGCAGAGGGATGGACTTGCTGGTGGACTCTAGAGAGAAGGGGTTCCCTGGGACTCCTGAGGACTGGATTTGAAGGTTTGCACCCTCATCAAATGATAGACCCTTAACTTCTACTAACACACTGGTGCCCTTCAAGAGGCCAAGAAGGCCATGGGACCGTGCAGCTATGGAGGGTATTCTACCATGAGGGCTATGCGATGGAGGTGACCCTAAGCTGGGTACCCACTAGGGGCCCTATTACATACAGTGCCCTGGGGGCACAACAGGTGTTTGTGCCCGCTTTGCGCGCCCCGGGGCACTTTGGTATTACAGAAGGGGCCGCAGACGCTTGTGCGGCCCCTTCTGTAATACCCGTAATGCTGGCACACATAAAGCGCCAGTGCTATTGCCAAGGGGGCGTTCCCTAATTTGCATGGGGGTGTGCCCCATGCAAATGAGGGAATCCCTTTGCCTCTGCTCCCGCACCTTATTACTGACACGGGCAAAGAGGCAAAGAAGTCCTCAGGAGGTGCACTGACAGTGCATCACCTAACAGGTGGTGCACTGTCAGTGCACCTCCTGAGAGCAGCCCACTGCAGGGGGTAAAGGGGGGATCCCTTGGACTCCCCAGACATTCCCTTGCAGGCAGTTGCAGTCACTGACTTTTAAATGTGCAGTCAGGTTGCTGCCTGCACTGTGAAACACGGAGCGGCGGTGAAGCAGCCACTCCATATTTCATGTGAATGCGCTGCCCCCAGGGCAGCACAAGTTCACAGCAGCCCTGGAGCAGCGCATTCCCCATAATGCAGCACACTTTCCTTCAATGTGCCGGGGGCACCGTTTTAAAGGTGCGCCCGGTGCAATGATGGAAAGTGTGCCACATGTGTAATGTGGCCCTAGGAGCTAGACAGAGTGTAGATCTGGAGTAGGAAGAGCAGTAACAGAAATAAATCAATCTCTCCCTGGAACATATTTAACTTAGAGGGCAGGAGGCCTGAAGAAATCCCTCCTGGTGGTTAGACCTGGCCACCAAGAACAAACAGACATAACAATAGTCAAACTTGGGCCAGAGAAAAGGGGGAAAGAAGTTTGGTCACCTGGGGCCACTGCCCGGCTTCGGGTGCACATAGCACTCCACTCTGTAAATCTTCCTGAATTTCCAACAAACGCCAGGATTCCAGGAGTCAGTGCAAGAAAAAGAAAAAATGAAGGATGTAAGTGGGTGTGCAAGTTCGTTCACTCCCAGGGGCCCTCATCTCTTCAGGAGCCAAGTAAATGGAGGAACGGAATGAGCATTACTATGCTCTCAACTTATCAGCCCCTGGGGACCCAGAAGGAGGAGATCAAGCCAGTAGCTCTTTCTGGCCAGTGTCCATGTCTCAGGGAAGTGGAGACGTCCACCATCAAGCCTCCTATCAGCACTAAGCCCAGGCATGTACCACAGGGGCTCTGGGGCTCCCCAGGCAGACCCCTAGTAAAAATAAAGGATGTGGGTGCCCCAGTTGGGACCTGGCTAACATTTCAGAAACAAAGGAAATATTGTGCAGTGTGAGACAGCTAATAAGATATGCATATCCTAGGGCTAAAAGACACCCCAGAATCCTCAATTGTTCTTGAACATTTACCTATGGATACCAGCAAGGGCGGGGGCACAGCCAACGAGGACCAGAGTTTTGTGTGGCTGCCAGGAATGCAGAAGCCTCTATAAATGTTTTGTTGAAGTTATCGTAAGCCTCCTAGGAGGGTAAATTGGTGACCCTTAGAGAGTTTGTACAGTGTTTTAAGCACTCTTGGAGCTGGAGCTTTTGCTCAGAGGCTCTATAGTGTGGGGATTTCTTCTGATTTGTCATAGGACAGCACTTGCAGTATGTTAAAAGTAGAAAAAAGGCTCATGCATACATTTTATTGAAAATTATATCACAGCACAAGTCCTAATGAATGTCATTGTGAAATGGTTCCACTTATAACAGTTTAAGGGACTTATGAGTTCAGCGGTCCATGGACCACCGTACCCGAGGTCGTGGTCGGACTGCTGCACGCTTGGCGGTCCAACCACCATATTACGAGTTGTTCTGACTGCAGGTGCAAAGACATTTGCTGAACCACTCACACCGCCAGCACACCGCAGACCTCCGGGGTCGTGGTTGGGGAATAGCAGCTGCCATAGGACTGCACAGGGGAGTTCCACCATCGTCCATATTATGAGTTGGCTTTTCCATGAGCTGGCAACAGCGGTTGGACCGCCAGTTTCAAGTCAGCAAAAACAAAGTATTTGGGGTGCATACTCCCCCTTTTCCTGTTCTTCCCATCAGAATTTGATGTGGATCCCTTTCTTCTGCCCCCCTCCTTTACAGCAGCATCTTCACTCCAAGGATTACAACCCTGTTTGCGGCGAACTGCAGGTGAGTCCTTTTTGTACCATATACCCATTGTCTGGAATGGCCACATATGGGCCGGACTCTAGCAATAGGTAGGTAGTTTTTCAACATTAGCATGCATATGTGTACATCCGACACATATGCAGTCGAAATCCTCACACAGGCATCGATACATATGGAAAGGTAATCACCAAAGCTGCAAAATCTCGTCTGCCACACCGCAGACCCCATGGTAAACTCATAATATGGCGGTCTGAAGACCTTTAGTGCTGCGATCTTCTAGTGGTCGCGAACGCGGTGTTCCAACAGTCGTACCGCCAAACTCGTAATCAGGCCTTAAGTGAGCTGTATTGGTGAGACCCTGACAAAGCTAGTAGACTGTGTTTAGTTTAGGTGGGGCCTATTGTGGTCATAGGGCTCAGGGATCACTAGGAGAGTGCACAACAGGTACTTTCACCTGCCGACATGTATATATTTGTCAATTAAAGCATAGCATTGAATTGTGTGTACATATCTTTCCTCTTTATATCAATCAAACCGCATTTGTATAGCGCACCACTTTCACCCTTAGGGGTACCTGGGTGCTGTGTCTGCGTCGAAGAGCCAGGTCTTAAGTCTCTTTCTGAAGTCTGCCAGTGAGAGGGCTGTATGGAGCTGGAGAGGGAGGTCATTCCAGTACTTGGCAGTGATGTAGGAGAAGGAGCAGCCACCGCTGCAGCTGTGACGGAAGCAGGGTGTGTGTGAGGGTATGTGATGAGGAGTGCAGGTATCTAGAGGGTTTGTGGAAGTTCAGTTGCTGGTTGAGGTAGGCAGGTCCTAGGTAGTGGAGGGCTTTGTAGGTATTCGTGACGATCCTGAACTGGCATCTCTTCTCAGGTGGGGATGTGATGTGAGTTTGTTTGGGTAGGTCCAGTATGAGCCTGGTTGCAGTGCTCTGATTGGTTTGTAGTCTTCTGAGGAGCTGGGTAGAGAGGCCGGCATAGAGAGCATTGCCATGGTCGAGGCGGCTGGTGACGAGGGCCTCAGTGACCGTCCTTCTGGTGTTGGTAGGGATCCATCTGAAGATTCATGCGAAGTGTGTTAAAGTAGGGGGAGGCAACTGTGTTGACTTGTCGTTTCATGGTCAGTTGGTTGCCAAGGAAGATGCTGCGGTTGTGTGCATGGTTGGTCCCTGTGGGTGTGGGTCTGAGTTCTGAAGGCAACCAGCTGTAGTCCCATGTGGAGGTGTTCTTCCTGAAGATAAGTACCTAAGTTTTGTTGGAGTTGAGCTGGAGGCAGTTGTCTCCCATTCATTCTCCTACATTGATCATGGCATTTCAGAAGTTGATTTTGGTGTTAGAGGGGTCATCAGTGAGCAAGAGAATCAATTAAGTTTCATCTGCGTAGGAGATTATGCTGAGCCCATGGAATCTGAAGACGTCTGCAAGGGGTTCATGTAGATGTTGAACAGGGTGGGGCTGACAGATGATCCTTCTGGTAAGCCGCATAAGATGTCTTTGGGTGCGGAGGTGAAGGAAGTCAGTCGGATGCTGTGTGTGCGTTCTGTAAGGAAGGAGGTGATCCACTTGGGGACATCTTGCTATATGCCTATGTTGTAGAGTCTGTTGATGAGGGTGCTGTGGGTGACAGTGTCGGAGGCAGTGGAGAGGTCAAGAAGGATCAGAGCTACGGTTTCTCCATGGTCGAGGAGTTTTTCTGATGTCATCTGTGGTGGCAATCAGTGTGGTCTCAGTGCAGTGGTTTGCCTGAAATCCTGATTGTGAGGCGTCCAGCAGGTGGTTATTCGGTGAGCTGCTGGTTGATGGCTTTTTCAAGCACTTTGGCTGGGTTGGGGAGCAGGGAGATCAAATGATAATTTTTTGGATCGCTGGGGTTGGCGGAGGCTTTTTTTAGGAGGAGTCTGGCGTCTGCATGATTCTATTTCCCTGGGAAGGTAGCTGAGGAGATAGAGGAGTTGGGGATGCTGGTGAGATGTGTGCTGATTAAGCCTGGGCGTAGTTCGTGAAGTAGCGCTACGCGAAGCTACGCAAAGTGCAGTTCGCACTACGCGAGCTACGCGTAGCACTACGCGAACTGCGTAGTGCACTGTTCGCAATGATTGCACAGTGCCGGATGCTTGTCCGCACTGTGCAATCATTGAAAACGGCATCTTGCACAGTGCGAGCTGTCTTTTACTGCCGCTCAAGTAGATTTTTACTCGAGCGGCAGCTTTCTCAACGCGGACTGGTAGTTTCTCATCGCGAGCGGTCGCGAGCATACGCGACCACTCGCAATGAGAAACCTGACCTCCCCGCGTTGAGAATCTCGCCGGGAGGTTTATTTTCCACGCTCGCGATCGGCAACTTGATGTTGCTGATCGCGAACGAGGAAAAAGTCTCGCCGGGATGTCATTTTGCTTGCTCGCGGTCGCCAACTTGACGTTGAGGACCGCGAGCAAGCAAAAATGACCGCTGCACTACGCTACGCGTGTTTGCACTGTGCTATGTGCAATTCGCGTTGTGCGAAGTAGCGCAAACTTCGCAAACTACGCGAGCGTAGTGTAGTGCTTTGCCCAGGGTTAGTGCTGATAGGATTCGTCGCAAGGTTGTACAGGTGGTGGGGGTAGGGGTTGGTGGGTGCCCCAGAGTGGATGGAAGATATGATGGCTGAGCTGGTCTGGGCAGTGAGAGGAGACCAGGTGGTAATTGTTTGGCTGGTGTTCTCCGGTTTGTTGAGGTTCTTGGGGTTGAGGGCAGCGGGTTGGAGGTTGAAATTGTTGTAGATGTTGGTGATCTTGCTGTGAAAGTAGTCTGAGGGGGTGTCGCAGAGGTCTTGGGAGGGGTGGATGGTGCTCTCTGTGGCTGTCGGGTTGGAGATTTCTTTGAATATTTTGAAGAGTTCCTTTGTGTGATTGGCCACGGAGTCGATGTGGGTGGTGATGGCTGCTTTCTTGGCTTCTTTGATGTGCCAGTGGTAGTTGTTAAGGGCTTTTTTGTGAGCTGCTCTGTTGGCGGGGCTCTTGGTTGCATGCCATTGTTTCTCCAGTTGGAGGCAGTTGCACTTGGTGGTGCTGAGTTCTGGGGTGTACCAGGTGGCATGTTTGGAGGTTTTATTGGGTTTAAAAGGATTCAATGGAACAACTCTGTTAGCACTGTCAGTGATCCAGGCATCAGAATTCTGGACGGGCCAGTCGAGGCCAGCTGATTCTTCATGTTGGGTGCAGATAAGGGCCTGTGTCCATTGGGATTCAGTGACCTTGCTCCAGCTGTGGTTGGAAGAGATGTGATGCTTAGTGATGATGTGCTGGGTGTCAACAAAGGTGAAGTGTACGTTGGCATGGTCAGTCCAGGTGAGTTCTGAGGTGTGGCTGAATTTGATTCTGTCGCTGGAGGTAAAAATGGGGTTGAGTGTTTTACCGGCTTTGTGCGTGGGTTTGGTGACCAGTTGGGTTAGGCCGATGTTTTCCTGGTTCTCCAGGAGAGCAATGGAGGTTGCATCATTGGGTTCATTGATGTGGAAGTTGAGGTTGCCGAGTAGGATGTAGTGGTGAGAGTTGATTGCTAAGGGAGTGATGAGGGTGCGGATGGTATTGCAGAATGTTGTTTGGGGTCCCGGGGGTGTGTAGGTGAGGGATCCTCCTCTCTTGGTCATCGCGTTAGTTTGTAGTAGTAAGTTGAGGTGTTCCATGAGAAGAGTCGGGTCATCATTGGTGATGGTGCATCGGATGGAATTCCTTGAAGATGATGGTGATGCCTCTGCCTTTTTTGTCGGTGGGGTCTTGGTGTATCATCTTGTAACCTTCGGGCATGGCAGTGGTGATGTTGGGGTTCGAGGAGGGGTTGAGCTAGGTTTCGTTGATGAAGGCAATGTCCGTGGAGAGGTTGGTTATGGTGTCCCAGATTTCCGATTTGAGTGCGCCGGGTGTGCCCAGACGTGGGTCCCGGGCTCACTGCACCACTGGATTCAAGCTAGCCTAGCTGATGAGGGGTGATGCCCCGAAACCCATCCCAGGATGCTTGTTTCTGGTCCAGGGAGGACCTGGCTTGGCAGTTCGGGCTGGACTGTTCCCATGAGGCACAGGGTCAAGACTGATTCGCATATGGCTGGGTCTAAACTGGGGTGGCATGGTGAGCAGATCTCTTGACGGGGGTGAATGTTTGATTTGCTCTGCATTCCGTCCATCATCTGTGTGTCTTTTGCTTTTTATGTTTACAGAGCAAGCAGGCGTTGAGAAGGATGCAAAGGATTGGTTGTGGGGTGTTCTTGGTCTTGTGGACAGGAGTGGTGTGGGATCTTTTGTGGGTTGTGTCGCAGGAGAAGTGGCAGTGTCAGCGGGTGAAGGGTCTTTGGTGGATCGTGGGGAGAAGGAGACGCAGCTGTTGTTTCAGCGTCTGGGGTCCAGGTCCAAGAGTTCCTTGATGGTGTACCATCGGGTGGCAGGAGGGACGGGGGTCTTGGCGCTGGGCGTTGTCCAGCCGGTGGTGCATTGGTGGCACACCCGACACACACGTCTGCTGCATGGCCATGCAGTGGCCTCCATTGGTGGTGCTGGTAGACGGTCCGATTGGTTCTGATGGACCTGGGTGCTGGTAGGGGGCCTGGAATGGGCAGCATGGGATGGGGACAGCTGGCAGCGCAGGGGCAGCAGGTGGCACAGGGACAACAGGCAGCACAGGGGCAGCAGGCAGTGCAGGGACAGGAACAGCGTGTGTTTCAAGGACAGGGACAGCATGTGGCGCAGGGACAGCAGGCAGTGCAGGGACAGCAGTCAGCGCAGGGACAGCAGGCGGTGCAGGGAAGGTGATGGAGTACCTTAAGCTGGGGTCAGGCATGAGAGGAGTGCCCAGCCCAGCCTCCTCTGGGCTCTGATAGGCGCTTCGCCCTGGCATCACCCATGTGCGTACTGCATTGCGGAAGCCGCCGGTCATCTTTATATGATGCTGGGAGGCGTGAAAAGTGCAGACCAGCAAGCGCCCACCTCCAGGGCCACTGGGAACTGAGGTATGGGCAGAGTCCGTAGTGGTAGGGGGTGGGTGCTTACAGGCACAGACAGGCAGCAAAGCAAAAGTGGAGCACACCTCGCGCAGGTGAGGGCAAAAGATGGTTTCCCGCAATGTGGGAGCTACCTGTGATCTCTATGTTGCTCTGGGAGGTGCGAAAAGTGCAGAATATCAAACCCCTCTTCTGGGGCTGCTGGGAATGGAGTCCGGGTGGAGTCCAGTCGTGGGAGGGGGTCAGGGCGCTCACTGGTGCAGGCAGCAAAGCAGTAGGGGAGCCCACCTCGAGAAGGTGAGGGCGAAAGGCCGCTGAACTGGACAATGATTTATTGAATATTTTTCCTTGTTTGCCTGCGGGCTGGGAGTACTAGCTCACACCACCTCCCCCTGACAAGGCCTTAGACTGCTCTGCAACGCTACCCTAGGAGAGTCAGATGTTACAATTGTGTAATAGGTTCCCACTACACAGAAGGTTGCAGAATTATTACTTGAGAAGGACCAACACCCTTCCCAGCTAATAAACCACTTTCGTGCAGATTGAATTTAGAATAGCTAATCTTTACCCATCCAATTTATGCACTTAACCCAATTATAGTTGAATTGGAGTTAGAATAGTTAACCTCACCCCCTATAGTTATAAACTTTCACCAGAGTTTGTAGGGCTAGAGTTAGAATACTACCTCATCATTTTCATTTAAGCACTTTCCCCATGTATACTTAGTTTGGAGTTTGAATAGTAAACACTACCCATCTTATTTATCCACTTCCCCCAATGTGTGCAGGTTTGGAGATAGAATGGTAACTTACAGTCTTTCATTTGTACAGTTTCCCCCATTATTGTTGAATTGGCGCTACAATAGCAATCCTCACTGCTTTACTTATGCACTTTTCCCAATGTTTGTAGAACTGACATTTTAATAGTAAGTGTCACCTCTTTCGTTTATGCACTTTTCTCAATTTAAGTTGGATTGTACTTAGAAATACAAATCACACTGGTCTGATTTATGTTATGTTATGTTATATACATTTGTAACGCGCTCGGCTACTCCAGAGAGTGTCCCGGCGCGGTCCCCTTGTATGTGAGACTATACTTAGGGCCTGATTATGATTTTGGTGGTCCTCCCATGGGCAACTACGCCAGCGCCTCATGGGAGGACCGCTAAAGCTGTACTCAAACCGCCCGCTGGATTATGATTGTAATACTTGGCGGGCAGTGCTGCGGCAGTGTCTTGGCAGTGCCTGTTAAAGGCCCATAGGTGAGCCTCAGACAGACACTACCGCAGCACGTTCCTACATGGTGTAGCATGGAACTGGGGTGCAAATCTACAGGGGGGCACAACATGTGACCTCCTGCATGCACCCCCAGGCCCAGAGGCACAAGGGGGCCCCGTTAGGGCCCCATTTGTTGCCTCACCAACAGCCTTTACAAGGGAGGCTCACCGCCACGGGAGGCTGGCTGTGAGGCAACTCATAATAAGCTCGGCAGTACCGCAGCACCACCACCAGCATATTACTCAGCCTGACCACTTTGCCACCACCGCGAGATCCAGGATCCTTGGTGGCTGCAGTGGTCCAGTGGCGTTCAGCCGCCAAACTCAGACTATGGCTGGCAGACTTCTCGTCTAGCAGTTCGTGGACCAACACCACAGGTTCAGCGGTAATCAGCCCCTAAAACTAGCAAATCTCAACCCCTGTAATTTATGCACTTTCTCCAGTTATTGTCAGAGTGTAGTTGTAATACTAAATCTTGCCCTATTATTTACACACTTTGCCTAATTTTAGTTGAATTGTAGTTAGAATGTAGATATCTCCCCTAGATTTATGCGCATTCCCCAATGTTTGTAAGCATGGAGTTACAATAGTAAATTTCACCCCTCCAATTTGTGTACTTTCCCAGATGTTTATTTATGACACTTGAGTTAAAATAGTATGTACTATTGCAAAATATTTTTTGACTGGACTTCGAGTTGTAAATGTCACCACTTTTATTTATGCATTTCTCAATTTTAGTTGAGTTGCAATTACATAGATAAATTTGCCACTCTTTCTTGAAATATTATTTCTAACATTTGTGGCAATGGATTTAGAATATTATTTTTTAACATTCCCGTGTATTAGATTTATTTTTAGTTCTGATTTAATTATTTATAAAACGTTTCTGGTTTAGGAAAAACTAAAATGTTCACAAATATAATAAATAATTATTTTATCATAATAATATTTTATCAAGCAGTGTATATATTTATAATATATAGGGGCATATTAGCAAGACTGGCGATAACATTATCGCCGCTTTAGCGGCAGGAAACTGCCGCTAAAACAACGATAATTGGCTTGCTAATAAGCGTTATAGAATTCCAATAGAAGCCCAGGTTAGATGTCCTGCACATCTAACCTGGGCTTCTATTGAATTCTATAACGCATATTAGCAAGCTCCATTATCGCCGCTTTAGCGGCAGTTTCCTGCCGCTAAAACGGCGATAATTGTATCGCCAGTCTTGCTAATATGCCCCATACTTTTTTAAATAATAATCTTTTGTTTGAATTGGTTTTAATTAAATAAATAAAGCTTCATATGGAGTGATTTTTATTTTTAATAATTGTATACATGTATATTCAAAGTACTTTATATAAATTATATTTTATATTAAGATAAAAATTGTTTTCAAAAGTAACTTTCCAAACTAAATATGTTATATGAAAAAATGTAAAGCATTATATTTGCTCTTTAATTTCGAGATATAATTTCTATAACTAGAAATGTAAGAAACATGTTGTACTGTTTGAGTAATATACTTTATTTGTTGTTTCTACAGATGTCACATTTAACATTTAAGTTATATATTCCCATATGTTTTATAAATTTATATTATCAATATTTTTATATAGTGTAAATTTGTATTAAATTATATTATTATATTATTTTCAATTATATTATATATTTTCAAAATACTACACTTTTGAAATGCATGCTGTTTGCATAAATATTTTTTACTTATATATATCTTAATGTTATTGTAGTAGATATTATTAACTTTTACATTATAGGTATGTAAGTTCATTAGTTTTGATTTAGATCAATATTTTTGTGGTAGATTATGTAACTACTAGATTTATGGCAGTGTAAGAAAAATATTTCTTTACTCTAGGTCTGAAGTGTTGTCTCACATTCTTCTGCTTTTGCTTTTCATATACCAATAGTTAGTGAAGTATCTTCCTTTAATTATTTATGTTAGGACTATGGGGCACATGCATCAAGGTAATCATTTGCGATTACCAAATAGCGAACTTTAAGGATTCGCTATTTGGTAATCGCAAATGCCTATGCATGAAGGATTCACAAATATTTTTGCGAATCTTAACATTCCCTAATAGCGAATCGCAAATTGCGATTCGCTATTAGGGAATGCATTCTGATTCATTCCTATGGGCCTATAGGCCTATAGGCCCATAGGAATGAATGGGAATGCCTTCGCAATTTGCGATTACCAAATTGGTAATCGCAAATTGCGAATGCAATTGCAAGGGTGCTAGGGGGCCTAAGGCCCCCCTGATGCACCCCCAAAAAAGGCAGGTGTGCCCTTAGGCCATGTGTGTGCGCCACATGGCACTATGAAAAATGCCTTTTTGTGCATTTTTCAAAGGATTCGCAATTAGCCATCAACTTGAAGTTGATGGTAATTTGTGATTCCTAAATGCAAAGTCGCATTTTGGTAATGCTACATGTATTGCATTTAGGGAATCGCAAATTGCGATTCCCTAAATGCGTTCGAAAATTAGCTAATCGCAAAAATTGCGATTACCTATTTTGCGAATGCAATGCGTTTGATGCATCGGAAAAGGCATTTTATCGGTCGCAAATGGGCCGATTCTGTGACCTGTACAATGCTTGATGCATGTGCCCCTATATTTTTGGTTAAGAGGATCTTGTTTTCAGATCCAGTTGAGAATTAATTTCTATTTTACTACCCCTCTTTAAGAAAGTATAACAGAAAATTGAGACAGAGCGATAGCCAGTTCACAGTAGAGCACTCTAACTCATTTTAGTAGTCAATATCAATAATCCACTTTCAGAAACACTATTTGAGTAATTACTGACCTCACGTATCCACTTTGTCTTGAACAAGTATGAATGATTGATATGGAAATATGTCTCCTATAGTAAGATAATATTCATGGTCTTTTGTCTGAAAGCCTCAAATACCTTTGATTTTTCTTGTGCATTGAAACCTGTCACCATTTCAAGACAGAACCTTACCATAGTTACTTGAAGGACATAATTATTGCCATAATAGATCAGAAATATGCTTTTTGTTGTAGTAATTTTAGTAACTCGGGTAACAAGTACATAAGAAGTGCAGCTTTACATGCCATACCTTACTTATCTCAAATATTACATGTTTATAGATGTGGCAATACACAGCCTCTCTGCTCTACAAAACATTTCGCTGCTCAGAATTCCTTTCTCCTTTGTTGAGTTTTCTGCCTCTTAAAAGTTTTTCCTAATTTAGAGAATGATGAATGGACCAAGGAGGCATTTGTTCTTAAAAAGTAAAATAATCTGCCTAGAAGACCAAAAACAGAAGTACAAATTGTTGTTATTTCATTAGTAAGCCTCTTGTGATCTCAGCATACTCATTTTTCTGTGAAAGTTGTTGGGACCTATTCACTTGACATGTGAGTAAAGCTACACCTACTTTTACTCTTACACTTTTGAGTAACTTTACTACCTTTGGCTATTTGCCATTTACTTACATGTCTCCACCCTCTGAAAACTGGGGATTAAGCTAAATTTATGAATGTAAAGTTACTACATCTAAAGTGGAGCAGTAGGAAGTCCAGCACCACAGATGGTCAACCACTCATCATGCCACATGCTCCCATAGAAAATAATGAACGTAAGGACTTTAAAGGAAACCCCATAGGAAATATAGTTAAATTATTTAAAATATTTAAAAAATGTAATTAGATGTTATTTAATGTTACAAAATTTTTGTAAAAATGAAAACATTTATTATTTTATTTCAACATATTTAATCAGCTTTTTAGTTAACAGTTAATGTAGCATTAATTTTTATTAAAAACTAATTTAATTACATATATTAAATCTATACATCACATTTAATAATTACTTATACATAATAAAAATATTATTTGTACTTTTGGTGGAATCTTTTTTAAATACATCTTTATAAAGGTAATGTTAATTTAATTTAATATACTTATTTCAAAATGAAGTTAATAAGTAATAGTTCTATATTTCTATCTTTATTTTGTTCTACATTTGAAAAAAAATATTCAATGTTCTTCAAATTTAATCAACTTTTCAAATTATCTTTATACTGTGCCACAGGGAGTTCTTTGCCCTAGTTGCTGCTTGTGTGCAGTGGATTTGATGATGCTAGCATCTCCGTTTCAACAATAATGATGTTGAAGCATTTGGTTTGGTTGGCAATATCATCTTGCTGACCACCAAAATTATGGCTGACAAAGAGTACATTTGTACCACTATTTTAGATTTATACAACAGGCCTGCTGTGTCTACTTTTCTGCCCTAACCATAGAGGTATTTTGAAACCTACAAGAGGTACGTCATGAACAGAATTTCAGGGGATGAAATCATGAAGACGTTTCACCTGTCAAAAACCTGCAATGTGTATGAACCAATAAAATACACCAACAATCAAGGGTGAGCTTTCAGAGAAATGAAATATTGTTGAAATATGGAGTATAAAAACAACAGTGTATCAATCTTTGGTTTCGCAGCAAGTAAAATGTATCTATGGAGAAATGGGGAAGCAAACCCAGCCTTCAAATAAACAGTAAAAAGGAACTATTCATTCTATTAAAGAATGAGAGGGAAACAAGTTGACAAGTGACAGTTTACCAATCTCACGAAGAACCTTATCTATAAAGTCCACTACAATTAAAGAGGTTTTGTCTAGAGCTAACAAACAATGTAATATTAAGTCTTGTCACGACTCCATAGTATGTAAATCCATGGGGTCTAAAGCAACCAGGGTCTACGATCTATTGGGTTCTCCCAGAAGTGATAGAGGTGCATTGCACAAGAAGGTATAGCTTTAAACCCACTTGTGTATAAGGTCCATGGTATTCACCTAGGGGTACAGCTTCCATACTTCCAGCATACAAGGTCTATTAAATTGATGCTAGCACAACAGAGGTGAAACAACAGAAAAGCACAGCATCAACCTACAACAGGGTTTTTCCAATTTACAGAGTTTAACCTGTATGGATGGGTACAATTCTCAGCTTTCAAAAGCCTGATCATGTCAATTAAAGGGGTTTAAGGCCAGAAAAATACATTTGAACTATGCTATTTCGGTCACAATAAATACATGATCTTTGGAATCCAAGCAGAAGCAAAGGGCTCCACAGGGGCATCCACAGCAAAGTATAAAGGGAGAGGGCGCAGCGTTCTGATCTATATATAAGATCTGTGGAGAAAATGCAAGAGTGAAGAAGATATTTCTGAACCACCAACCTATGCTTGCGCATGCATACTGCTTGGACGATGTACGCTTTTGATTTGGAAAAGTCACCTCCTATGACAATCTTGTGCGGTTTCACTGAATTTTTTATAATACCCATCTGTAAATGTCAAATTGAAGAGGTGATTCCTGACCAATCAGTTTTTCAAATAGTAAATAGTCACTCACCTATTTTCTTTTCAAACCGCTTTGATTCTAAATGATGATCACATTTTTCCCCTGTCACAGTCTTTTTGGCAAACTTTAAAAATCTGTTTCGGTAGAATTGTGGAAGTTTCTTCCATATAATTGCTCATTAACGTCTATGGTGTAAATGAAAGAAGCTGTGAAGTAAACTAGTATCAGCCCTGCTTTGCCCTTATTAATAGAATGTGTTGTTTCAGAACAAAGTTATTGTAGCACCCATAAACTGTAAATCAATGTCTCCTGCAGCTAGTGGTCTAGTGCTAAAGTTGATTGGAAGTCCTAATTGCACAGCCAGTCCAACAACACTTCACGTCTTCATGAATTGTTGTTTGTTCCCACTTGTGACATGAGAACTACAGATGCTAAATACAATTCACAAATTCCATTTCCAGAGGCTAGTCAGGAAGAAACCTGAGATTCACAATTTCAGCAGGGGGCACCTCAAGGATGAGCCTCATGCAGGGCTTGTCTGTCCATATGGTGAGAGAAGAACCTCAGGCAGCAACACTAATAGTGCCAAAATAAAGGAAAATAGCAGAAAACTGTTTTCTTACCAGCATTTGGGAGCCCTAAAGCAGCAAGATGTTGCCCTTGCACCAATCCTAGCCTTATGTTTACATGATCCTGGCCAAAATGATTTAAGAGACAGGAAGCAGATGTTTGACAGTTCACTTAGGGGTCTTCAGTTGTGCAAATATCTTAATGTAACTTTTTTTATAATTGTGGCAATTTGAAACCCAAATCTCCCTCCAAGTAGCCATACCTTCATGGAAGAGAACTAAACACTCCTCACGTAACAGCAAGGGGTCCAGTGTTCACCAGCGCTAAAACTACTTAAGAGCAAGGACTGCCTATTATTGTAGTTCATAGCAGAAACATCAGTGGCAACCTTTTCAAATTGATTACCAAGTACTAGCACTCATGTGTAGGTATGTGACACTTATTTGGTACCAGAACCATATCTAGTAGCTCTACCATGGACTAGACACCAGGAGAGCAAGAATCCCTGGCCTTACCACAGAACAGGCCATCGGAGAGCACTATATAAGCAACAACTCGTGGTACTAAAGCAGTTAGCAAAGAGTGCTCATTCAGAAACGGCTAAAGCACAACATGGGCTAATCAGGTGTGTTATTATGGACAAGTTCAGTTGTACACCATGCATCTATTTGCCAAAATCGCCTCTGACAATGAGTGGGTGAGCACTCCTCCTATGCCCAAACTTCAAATCCATTAACTATGTACAATGTTGTAAACTTGTCTTCTGTTTTTCCTCAGTCGGGGAGCAATATCAATAAGATGAGGATCTCTATACATCTTTCTCAGACAATGAAGAATTGTGCAAGTGACATCTAAAGGATGAAGCAGTTTCCATGAGAGATGTCTTGTTTACCTTTGATAACTTGACTAAAGCAGCAAGGCATTTCTCAGAGAAATGTATCTGCCAATGTGTCACATGGTCACAACAAAAAAAAAATATAGGTTTATGTACTACATAAACATTTGTAGCCAGGTTAGCGAGAAAGAGAAAACAATTTACAAGTAAAATGGGAAAAAATTAGAACTGTGGGGAAGATTTACAAAAGCATGTATGAGTATGAGATATAATACTACCGTAGTACTATTTTACATACATTTATATGCCTTTGTGAATCAATCTCAAAACATCTAATAAAATCGTATAAAGGGCACAGTCAGTTCTATTTGTATTAATTGTATATAAATAGTTCCAGAATATTCACATTTTATTCCCATTTGATCTATTTTGAGGTTAATTGACAAAGGCATGCAAGTGTATTTAACACAGTACTACTGGAGTATTACTTTATATACTACAAAATGCCTTTCAGAATAGGTCCCATTGAATATTGGGATGATGAGTTATAGTGTAAACCAAAACGAAAGTTCCATTATAAGCAATGGGACAGTGAAATAAGAATGCTAGACTATAAGTTACAGTCGATGATAATTAGGGAAACTTCACTGTGGATCCATCAAGGAATGCAGTTGAATAAAAGTTGGTAGTTAGACCCTGTCAAAGCTTTTAACTAAACATAATATTTATGGAGATTGAAAATATCTACAGTGTGGAAAGTCTGCAAGCTGTATGTACCCAAGAAGGAAACCACAAGGTAGACACACTTTTTGAGCACTTCAGCTGTAGCCTCAACCTTCACAGTTAAAAGCTTTGAGCAGGAAAATGTATTAGGATGAGGCAGCTGAGGCTGCGTCTTTGTGTTTTGACCCAATCCTCTAGAGATTAATTGTTTCTAACTCCCAAGTTATACAATACATTCATTAAATGTATTTATGTATGTAATAGGTCTCCAATCCTTCAATAAACATTCATCAGAGAGCAATCCAAAGATTGAATGTTGAAGGAAGGATTCTCACTACGCCATGTCAGATCCGCAGCGAAATGTTCAATTACACCCGGTTACTGGGATGTCTTTGTGGCAATAGTCCAGTGGTCCTTCTCCACTTTCATGCCTCAAGGGAAAGGTCTCAAAGGCAGTAGGTCCCTGTAAAGGATCACCCCAATTTGAGATCTCCCCCTGCCTGGTGGGGATACTCATGAACGACAAACATAATAATTTAGAAAATGAGCACAAAATGCTGCAATTAAAAACTTTTTGTCTTATTCTACAATTCAATATTATAATACTTATTAAACTAACTAGAATCCCACATCCAGCCCAGCTTTTTCATGGCACAATACCTACATATCTGGAATCAATCCCACATCTCATCATGCTGACATTTCTTAACCCTGCTGCAGTATAGCAAACCTCTAGAACTTGTATAATACATCTTCTTCCCCCACTCTCTGAAGAGTGTTGACTTCTGTTCTATTTTGCCGGTGGCTTCCTGTCAGACCTGTCAGCTTTAGGGTGGTCTTCCCCCAAAACGCTTAGCCTTACTTCTCCATATCTTTCTGAACTCATTATTGTTGACCTTAGGACTCTGTGCACTTCTCCTCTAAACATGATGAAATTGACTTACACCCAGTTGGCATATTTAATTGACTTATAGGTACCCAGTAAAGTGGTTCTACATGTGTCCAGGACCTGATTGTGCCACCCACTTAAGTAGCCATTTTAAACATGTCTCAAGCCTGCCATTGCAGTTAGTGTGTGCAGTATTACACTGTCAGTTCAACTTTGCAAAAAAAACCTTTTGCCAGGCTCAAACCTGCCTTTTTAGCACATATAAGTCATCCCTAGTGTAGGCTCTATGCAGCCCACAGGGCAGGGTGCAATTTATTTTGAAAATAGGGCATGCAATGTTAAGTTGTATATAGACTGGTAGTGAAAACCCCTTAAATTTGTATTTTTCTACTGCAAGGCCTGCTTCTCCCATATGATGCCATTTAATAAGCTGAAACTTCCAAATGGGAACAGGTAAACAGTTCATGTTTGGTGTCTTTGGAATTGTAATGAAAAATCCTCTTTATGGTGAAGTCTGATTTTTTATAACAATTTTGATAATAGCACTTTTAGAAAGTTGGCATTTTCCTGCCTTAGCCTTCTTGGTGCCTGGGTCACATGACTGGGTGTAGTTGGCAGTTAGATTTTGCGTATTCCTCCTAGACAGCCACACACAATGGAGAGCTTAGGTGAGCCTGGATGGGCCATCACTGGCAGGATGGGAGGGCGAATTTAGGCAAAGCCCCACTTACATCTGAATAGGCTATGTCCTGCCTTCACACAAAGGATTACATACCCCCTGTAGTTATTCTGGAGCCAGGGGAGGCAGGACAACTGTGCACTCCAAAGAGAAACCTTTACAATCTGCCTCCACTTCAAAGGAGGCATCAGGCATAAATATTGGACCTCAGACACCAACTCTTCAGTACACTTATAGACCTGTAGAAGACTCTGCCACGAAGAAGGACTGCTGTGCTGCTGAAAGGACTTCCACTCTGCTGGGTTGCTGCCCTGAAGAACTGCTGCCTGCTGTGCTGACCAGCTGCCTGCTGCCCTCTTGCTTAGGTGAGAAGGAATGGGCCTGCAACCTGTACCCAGTACCACCAGACCTCGGAGGGCTAGTCTCTTGTAACCAGCACCTGTACTTTACAACTGTGAGTCATACCCTGCCAAGTGGTGCCACTCCTGGACCCTTGGAAGTGTACATGAAGGTGCTCTGCCAGCCCATCTGTGATCCAACAGAACCAATGCATCTCTCCAGCTGTGCGGTGCAACACATGCTGAGTGGACATTTCGGTGCCAGGACTTCGCATCACAACCTAGCAGCTCCTCGGAACTGACACATCACCTTGGCAATGGACTTCACAGCGCAAGCCCCCATCGACGGGATCCTCGACGAAGACACAGGACCTCGCATCACTGCCTTGCAGCTCCTCAGAACCGGCGTCGCGCCTCAACTGCACAACACATCCTCGACGCCAGACTTCGCCTCGCAAGCCCCCATCAATGGGATTCTCGACGATGATGCAGGACCTTGCATCATAGCCTCACAGCTCCTCAGAACCTGTGCATCACGACAGCTGCGCGAAGTGTCCTCGACAGGGGACCTCACAAAGCTTCGCAACCAAGAATTAAGGTACTCTTATCCAGGGGGCCTAACTGGGTCCCTGTAGCTGGCCTGGGCTCAGCCTGAACTTGTGACTCTGTCCTAGTCTGGCACGACCAGATAGCAACAGTTGGCACTTTGCGCAATTGGGAGCTATTTTTACCTAAGACTTTGAAATTGCATATCTCCGGTTCTACTGATTAGATTTTTATTATTTTGCTCTTGTTTAATTAATTACAATTTACTCTATTTTTTGTAATCTAGTGTGGGATCCATTTTTGGGTGTGTTCTCACATTATTACTGTTTGAAGTGCTGCATAAATACTTTCCACTTTGCCTCTACGTTAAGCCAGACTGCTCTGTGCTAATCTACCAGAGGGTTGAGCACAGGCTAATTTGGGGTTTGCTTTTGACTCCACCTTGAAGGATTGTTGTTACTGCTTGAGAAGGGTTTCACCGTCCTCATCCAATAACCCAATTTCTTACACTTCCTTTTTTATGATGTCTGTCTCTCTCCCTCAAAAACGAGGCACATACAACCTGCTTCCTGCTCAGTTCATCTTTTCCAAACACTGGTCCATGGTCTCTGTTGGATCTCTTTAGCCTTTGGTCCTTTTTTCCTGAAAGATCTCCATCCTAAATATGCATTATACCACCAATGGATTTGACTTTACAATTGAGAGTTGTTTCCTGACCAGCTTACGTCGTCTCTGAATCCCGCCACCTATATGCCGTGTCGTATGTTCTCTTCGGAGATGCTTATGCTGGGATGGGCTTTTCCTGACACCATTTTCTGACAGTTTGTCCTCTTACAACACGCCACCATTGACTACTTGTCTTACTGGCTCATCGCTCTAGAGCAGTAGCGGCCCGTGGTGGGAGTGCTGCCGGGTGGTGACGTGGGGCGGGGGGTAGTAAAGTATGGAATACGGCCGAATAGAGGTAAGTAAACATTTAAATAAATAAAACGAATTTCGTTGCGCGCGCTGCATCGTCTTCTTCCTCTGCAACTACGTCTCCTGTTTGTAATGCCAAGTCTGCTTGATGCATTCAACCCTTTAAAACAAAAATAATCTCCTAGGTGTTATGCACAGTGCTGCAAGTAGTCACTATTGCTCCACATGTCAACAACTTTAGAAGGATTGAAAGCTCTGCCTACCCTCTTAAGTGCATGCGGTAAACAGGTAGCAAGAGCCTGAGTTTTACTCTTTAAACTACATGGCTTAAAAAAAGCAAAATGGCTGCCAGTTAGAGAATTACATTTCATTAAAATCATTAAATTTACAGAATTGATTAGCCAGATTAAATCTGTACTAGCACAAATATTTGTTATTTGATTTGAGAAAGAGATGTGTCATTAATGTGTTTGGATGCGTCACCTTTTCCTGCTACTTTGTAAATCCTGTGCAGAAATTGATTTGTGACCTAACCACGGGCTTGTCCTTCTATCAATAAATATTCATTTTCAGTTCTCCCCATGACACTTGGCCATCAGTCGCCACAGGAATCACCCACATCTACGGCTGGTTTTGGACGTGAAGCAGAGTCCCTGTCTTTCTATTGTCAGATGCTAATGAAATGATGCTTGTTTGTCTGTTTTAGGTCTATCTCTGGGCAGACGCTGCGGCGTTTATACTGTCGCTTCTTTATTTTCAGGAGCACACACCTCATTTGAGTTGTCTTTGTCACCCTTTGAAAACAAGACAAATCCGCGACTTGCCCGGCAGCTATTTTGTATTCGCAGTGTCACAGTCAGACGCTCAGGAAAAAAGATTACAATCAATGAAGAAAAATCGATATTATGTCCAAGTCATCGTGCTTCAAGCTTCGTGAGAAAGGGACTTTGCAATATCTTTGTTTGTGGCATATTACAAGATTCTGAGCAATAGAATTTTAGTTGCGTATGCTTATAGGAAAGAGAGACAATATTGTGCTCCCTGTAAATAGACACAATACACTAGCAGCTCATATCTCCCAACAGCACAGAACAACAGTAAGAGGAACTGTATTGCAATTTATATAACAGCGTCTGAGTGTAGAAAATTACTCAGCCTTGAAGTGCTAGTGGCTGTAAAATACAATTGGCATCCATGCTCGGTGTATGTTTCACTTAAACAGAATAGTGACTAAACATAAATACAGCATCTAGCTCTTATAAGAGGTTCAAAAGGCATTAATAGAAATAATGGCGCCAATTGACAAAGGCAATTTGGGTTGTGTAATGTAGTACTCCTCTGGGGCTCTTTTATGTAATCTTACATGCATTTGTGGATTTGTCCTAAAACATCTAAAATTGGCATAACATGAGAATATTCTTACACAATTATATCTAATAGAAAGGACTGTGCCCTTTACGCAATCTTCATAATTAGGAGTTGGAAGCTTCGGGGTTGAATCACAAAGGGAGACGAGAGTACGTAAAGGAATACTCTTGTAGTACTTCTTCCTGCACTCCTAGATTTTTTTGTGTTGCAGCCACAGTAGAGACTAAATACAAATGTCGCATCAGGCCCTTATTCGAGTTTCATTAGTAGAAATAACGGGGCAGACGTAGACCATTGGTGGACAGGATACTCTGTCACAAACGTGGTGGAGCATCCTGTCCACCAAACAGACGCCCCCCACCCACCAAACAGACGCCCCCACCCTGTTTAGAGCCAGGAAGACCATCATCTTTCCAACAGTCCAACCTCCACTGGGTAGACTGCTGTCAGAAAGATTACTCCATGGCTCAACGGAGAGCAGATGGTCTGATGTTTTATTCTTCTGTCTGTAACTGCCAGAAAAACCTGGTGGTACAAGACAAATAAAACGGAATCATTTCCTCAACTTCCTGAAACTCCCAGAGTGTGGGGATCATTAGTGTTTTGTTTTTCATTATCAAAAATAAACTTCCACTTTGGTAGAATGTACAGTTTTTCTTTTTTACGTACTGTTAACGTGTTTGTGAAATAGCTCTAAAACATCTGAAATGGGAATACAATTGGAACACACAGATAATATTCATATGCAACTAGTAGAAACAGAATGGACTGTACCCTTTTGAACTTTTGTGAATAGAGAGTTGGGCCTTTTTTAGGCTGATTGATATAGGAATGTGAACTGTGTAAAAAGTACTCATTGGGGGGCAGATTTACAAGCCCCCTGCGCCACCAGTACGTCACTTTTTGTGACGTACTGGTGGCGCAGAGGCTCCTCGATATTTACAAGGAGAGGAAAAGCCACCATGCGTGACTTTTCCTCTCCTTGTAAATACCTGCCCCTTCACACGCAGCACTTTGCGGTGAAGGGGCGTTCCATGGGTGTTGCTGTGGGTGTTCCCACGCAACACCCATGGAACTAAGACACATCTCCAGAATTACGAGAAATCGTAACTCTGGAGATGCGTCTGAGCTACGCCACCCTAGAGGTGGCGTAGCGAGCGCACCGAGGAGAAATGTTTTCATTTCTCCTCGTTTTTCCTCTTTCAATGCGTGCTGCATTCTGCAGCACGCATTGAAAGAGGAAAAGCCTGTACTGATTGTTTTTGTGCAGAAAGGTGCCCCTTCCTGCACAGAAACAATCTCTCCCATGGCGCAGGCATCCTTGCACCATGGTGCAAGGGTGCCTGCGCCGGCGCCTAGCAGCTGTTTGTGCGCCAGCGCAGGGAGAGCACAGGAATGCGACATATTCTTGTAAATATGTCGCATTCCTGTGCTCTGAAAGTGCCGCAGCGTGGCGCAGCCAAAGGGCTTGCAGCGCCACGCTGCGGCACTTTCTTGTAGATCTGCCCTGTAGTATTTACTTCATATATACATAACTACTTTTGTGAATTGGCCCCTTTGCTTATTAATATGTCTACAGAGATGGTCTGGTGTGGTCACTGCCTGAATACAATCAATCAATCAATCAAGGAATTGTGAAGCGCGCTACTCACCCGTGAGGGTCTCAAGGCGCTGGGGGCGGTGCAGCTCCAGTCAGTCGAAGAGCCAGGTCTTGAGGGTCCCCGTGAAGATGTGCAGAGTAGGGGCGCATCTGATGTTGATCGGGAGCTCGTTCCAGGTCTCCAGGTCTTTGCTGCGATGTAGGGGAAGGCTCTTCCACCAGTTCTGGCTGTGCGAATGCGCGGGGTTTCGGCGAGGGTGAGGTCGGCGGATCGGAGGTTTCTCTTGGGTACGTGGAAGGAGATTCTTTTGTTGAGATATTGGGGTCTGGTGTTATAGAGGCATTTGTAGGCGTGGGTGAGTATCTTGAAGGTTATTCTCTTCTCTATGGGGAGCCAGTGGAGGTCTCATAGGTGTTGGGTGATGTGTACGTGTCGAGGGATGCCAAGGATGAGTCTGGCTGCGGTGTTCTATATGGGCTGGAGCTTGCGGAGCAGAGATTTGTTGATCCCAGCATAGAGGGCGTTTTCGTAGTCCAGTCTGCTAGTTAGGAGTGCGTGGGTGATGGTCTCTCTTGATTCAGTGGGTATCCATTTGAAGGTCTTGCGAAGGATGCGGAGGGTGTTGAAGCAGGTGGAGGCGACAGCGTTGATCTGTCCGGTCATGGTGAGGGACGAGTATGATGCTGAGGTTCCGGGCGGGGTCCGTGGGGGTCAGGGGGCTGCCGAGAGCGGGGGGCCACCAGGTGTTGTCCCATGCAGAGAGGGAGGATCCGAGGACGAGGACTTCTGTCTTCTCTGAGTTGAGCTTCAGGCAACTGCTGCTCATCCAGGACGCAACGTCCTTCATTCCTTCCTGGAAGCTGAGTCTAGTGGTGAGGGGGTCCTTAGTGAGTGAGAGGATGTGTTGGGTGTCGACGGCGTAGGATACTATGCTGAGTCCATGCTGTCTGACGATGGCGGCGAGGGGGGCCATGTAGATGTTGAAGAGCGTGGGGCTGAGCGACGATCCTTGGGGTACTCCGCAGTTGATCTCTGTGGGTTCGGAGAGGAACTGGGAAATTCTGACTCTGGGTTCTGCCGGTGAGGAAGGAGCGGATCCAGTCGAGGGCGGTTCCCTGTATGCCGGCGTCATGGAGTCTGGCGGTGAGAGTACGGTGGGAGACTGTGTCGAAGGCTGCAGAGAGGTCGAGTAGGATCAGAGCCGCGGTGTGGCCTTGGTCGAGGAGGGTGCGGATGTCATCTGTAGTGGTGAGTAGGGCGGTCTTGGTGCTGTGGCTGCTGCGGAATCCGGAGTGGGAGAGGTCAGGATAGAGTTTTCTTCGATGAATTTGGTTAGTTGAACGTTGACGATCTTCTTGGTGACTTTGCCAGCTAAAGGGAGGAGAGAGATGGGTCAGTAGTTCTTGAAGTCTGGTCGGATCTGCTGAGGGCTTCTTGAGGAGGGGCTTAACTTCTGTGCGTTTCCAATCATCAGGGAATGAGCCGGCTTCGAAGATTGCGTTGATGGTGCGTCGTAGCTCAGGTGCAATGGCTGCGGCGTCTCTGTGGAAGATGTGAGGAGGGCAGGGGTCTGTGGGGGCTCCTGAGTGAATGCCCTTCATGGTTGATGTGGTGTCTTCGATGGTGACTGGGGTCCAGGAGGAGATGGTGGGCTGGCTGTCGTTGCTGGGGGGGGGGTTCGGTGTCCGTAGTCTGTTTGTTGAAGTTGTCATAGAGGGATCTTATTTTCAGGTGGAAGTAGGAGCCCAGTTTGTTGCAGAGGTCCTGGGAGGGTGTGGTGTCCGTGGCTTTGCTGGGGGGCTTGGTAAATTCCTGGATGATGCTGAAGAGTTCTTTGGAGTTGCTGGCATTTTGGTTTAAGGTCCTTTTGGTGGATCTGATGAGTTGGTGGTATTCAGTCATGGCGTCTTGTATGTGGTGCGGTCCTCCGGAGTTTTGCTGTTTCTCCAATTCTTCTCAAGACGTCTGCTGGTGCGTCTGGATTCTTGGAGGTCAGCGGTGAACCAGGTGGCCTTCCTGGGGCGTTGTCTGTTGGGGTTGCGTAGGGGGGCAAGCTGGTCTGAGCAGTTGGTGATCCATCTGTGAAGTTCTTTGGCTGCGGAGTTGGCGTCAATTGATGTAGGGGGTTGCTTGGTGTGGCTGGAGTGGATGTTGTTACCTCCTGCGAAGATGGGGTCGAGGGTGTGTCCCACCTTGTGGGTAGGGGTGGTGACGAGTTGTTTCAGTACGAGGTTGGCAAGGTTGTCCAGGAGGGTGGAGGAGTTGGGGTTGCTGAGGTTGTCGAGGTGGAAATTGAGGTCTCCGATGAGTATGTAGTCCATGGAGGCGATGGAGTGGGGCGCAATGAGGTCGGCGATGTTGGTGGTGAATGCGGTTCGAGGTCCCGGGGGTCTGTAGGTAAGGGTGCCATGGAAGGTCGTTCTGGGGCTGGTCTGGATCTGGAAATGGATGTGTTCTGTGGTGGGCGGGGAGTCGCTCGTGCTGGAGGTGGTGAGACGGAGGGAGCTCTTGTGTGCGATGGCGAGTCCTCCTCCTGGGCGGTTGGGGTGGTCCTTCCTCTGGAACTTGTATCCGTCGGGGATGGCGGTGGCGATGTCGGGGGCAGAGGTGGTGTTGGTCCACGTTTCTGTGAGGAAGGCGACATCAGGCGAGAGGGTGTAGAGGATTCAACCATAGCTCATTTAATCATGTGTGTAACTGTGATCAAGGAGGAGAAGTAGGAGATGAAGTCCAGAGACCGAGTTGGTGATCTTAGTGATTAGTGATCCAGGTTCAAATCTAAGGGCCAGATGTACGAAATTCCATTTTTGCATTTCCTAGATAGCGAATCCTAAGAAATCAGGGGCTTATTTACAAGGCCCTTGCGCCACTTTTGCGTCATTTTTAGCATGGAAAAGTGACGCAAAAGTGGCGCAAGGGGCTTGTAAATGTGCCCCTCACTATTTAAGAAATGCAAAACGGAATGTACAAAAATCGAGATTTCCTAACAGCAATTCCTACCTAGTAGGAATCGCTATTTGGAAATCACTGTATAGGAAATGCTAGACCATTTGTTCCTATGGGCCTAGGGGCCAGATGTACGTAGAATTCTGTTTGCGATTTCCAGATTGCAAATTTTAGTGAATTGCAATTTTGGAAATCGCAAATGACGATGTACAAATGTGTGACACACTCATTTAGCAATTCCTAATGGGGTCGAAATAGGCCTACCTCATTAATATTCATGAGGTAGGTCACAATTTGCACCCCATTAGGAATCGCTAACAACACAGCGATGGTGTCTTTCTGGGATCAGCAGACCACCATGTCTGTGATTGCTTTACAATAAAGCAATTTTTCTTTAAAATGCAGCCTGTTTTCCTTAAAGGAAAACGGGCTGAATTTTCATTTTTTAAGAGTAGGCAGTGGTTCGTGGGACCACTGCCTGCTCTGAAATTTTTTTTTGTACTACCATTCACAAAGGTGACCCCTTCCCATTTGGGAAGGTTACCACCAACTTGAAGTTGGTGGTAAAATGTGAATGTTTTGTGACCATATCCCGGTTGCAAAACATTCTTACATGCCGCTGCGATTCAGAATTAGGAAGAAATGCCCTAAACACGCCCTTCCAAAAACCGAAAGATAAACCCTATTTGTGATTCGGTAATAGGTTACCGAATCGCAAATAGGGTTTGGTACATCAGAAATGCTTTTTTTCTGGTCACAAACAGCCCTTGCGAGCAGAAAAAAGCTTTTGTGCAGCTGGCCCTTAAAGGTCTATAGGTACCAATGGTTTTGCATTTCCAAATTTGGAAATGCAAAACCAAGGGTGCCTATGGGCTTAAGGCCTGCTTTGATGCACCCAAAAAAAGGTGGTGCACATGTAAAGCACACAAATGCGCTAGGGGCAAGTGTGCACTTTACGTCACTTTAAAAAAAGCCTTTTCGGGTGCATTTTTCAAATTGCACATGGTTACCTTTGGCTTGGAGTCGATGGTAATAGCATTTCCTAAATGCCCAGTTCGCATTTAGGAAATGTTTTGTACATGTGCTTAGGAAATCCCAAATAGGAAATGTGTTGTAAAGTGTATTGTTGCTTTGCATCCTTTCCCTTAGCTACCTGTTCCCTGCTGCTCAGCCAGTATGAATGTGATGTGTGTGGAATGTTAGAATGCCTGATGAGGTAGTTGAATGCTGGAATGCCTGGTGGAGTGGCGAGAGAGACAGTTGGAGTGTTTAGGCTGAGCAGCAAGGATGCTGCTCCTGGTGTGGCTGAACTGATGAACTAGTAATCCTACTTACCATCCTGTAACTAAGCTTAATAAACCTCTTACCTACATCCTACTCAATGGCTACCTATGGACTTCTTTTGGATTACAACAATTGCGATGATTTGGAGAAAATAACCTGCGTGTTGTGAAAGATTAAGTGTACCTGAAACTACTGAACCTGAGGTGTAGAAACTTGAAATTCAAAAGAAGAGGAACGCCCTGTAAGCCCCACCAGTGTCCTTTCCACCGGACAATCCACTGCCAAAGCGTGCATCTGGCATCAACAAAGACTGGCAAACCACCAGACAACCCACTGCCAGGGCGTGAATCTGTTATTTACATAGACTGGCAAGACAGTTAACAAAGTTTCCCAGGATGTTTGGAGAGCACGCACTCGCCATGAGCCACCCGACGCCATTCACTCCTGTGTGCCACAATCTTTGCTGCCCAGGGTTGCTCTTCAGGCTGCTGTCAGCGAGAGCGGGTGCCGGAAATGTTTGCGGCGAAGATTGTTTTTGTCAGACTTGCCACATTCCTTGTCAACGCCATTGTGGCGCTCTAGAGGTTTTTGGATGTTGAAGTCACGAGAGAAACGAGAGATGAGATCGGCGAGAGAGAAAGTTTTGTTGAGTACAGCGTGCATCACAGGGCTCTACGCTGCAATGGAAGGGGAACATGAGTGCACTGCCCTGTGTTTGTGCAGATCACTACGCTATTGGAGGAGTGAAGTGCTGTGGCCATCTGGAACTACTCGACTGCGAGTGGGTTGTTAAAGTTCTTCGTCAACCATTGGCAGCAGATTGTCTCACATGTAGGGGTGTGAGCTGAAGCAAATTTTCTTTACCATTTCCGTTTCTGAGAATGGAAGGAGTTTAAAGGTGAAGTCATTCTGGTGCTATTTCTGCAATGGGTCGGGTGAGATATCGCTCATCAGTACTTCATCAGTGATATAACGGACTATCAAATTGGGGCTGTTGTATGCATTGTTGTCATTAGTGATGCTGGTATATAGTATGCACATGAGTATTTCAAGTTACAGTGCCATGCTGCTGGTTGTTTTCCTGTCTTACCTTTCAGGCCCCATGGTGTACTTTGTGTCTATATTGTGCTGTTGAGTGCCATGCAAGCTTCTGCCATGTTTTCGTATGCAATGTTTTTTTGCTACCATGTGTTATTGTGTGCCGTGCTTAGTTTGCTACCATGTACGCCATATTCTTACTGGGTGTTATTTTGCCTATGTTGTGCTGATTTAGTGAGGCTATCATTAATTTCTAGCCTATCTGTATTGTGTGATGCTTGGGAGTGGGTCTAGTGTTTTTTTACCCTGGTCTTGTTGAGTGTGTGGCTTTGCTGTTGTGGATTTCTGTTGTGTTGAAGGGTCGTGTAACCTGTGCTGTTGTTTTACCTAGGGGTGCGTTGAGGGGTTGTGTACGCTGTGCTGAGGTGTTGTGTACTCTGTGCGTGCTGTTGTTTTACCTAGGTTTGCGCTGAAGGGTCGTGTATCTTGTGCTGCTTTCTTACCAATATGTGCGTTGAAGGGTCGTGTACCCTGTGCAGTTGTTTTACCCAGGTGTGCGTTCAAGGGTCGTGTACCCTTTACTGTTGTTTTACCTAGGTTTGCGTTGAAGAGACGTGAACCTTGTGCTGTTATTTTACCTAGGTGTGCGTTGAAGGGTGATGTACCCTGTGCTGTGTTTTACCTGAGACTTCTTGTTCTGTCAGGTGTGCTATGTGTGGTGTGCAGAAGGGGATGAGTGTTGAGGGAGTTACACCTCAGCGGTGACCTCCATTCTCCCAGTCCTGCATAATATTATAGTGGTGTAATTTCAATTTATTCGGTATTTGAGGAATGTGGATATCCTCCTATCCTGAGTTCTTTCAAATTTGCAATTGTTATTTGTAAATTGTGTATGGCTCTTTTTTATTGATGATATCTAATGGTGTGTACTTCCATTGTACATTGTTGTAATATTATTTATTAATTGTTTTCCCTAAAGGAAACCTATGGACTTTCTTTGGATTGCAACAAAATCCCTATTTGCAATTTTCTATTTAGGGAATCACAAAACGCGATGTTCCTTCTGGATAGAAATCACATTTTGCAGTTCCCTATCTGCCTTTGTACATATGGAAAGGAAATCTAGCATTTCTTAATGGACCGAAATTGGGATTCGGTCTGTTAAGAAATGCTAAATCCTTTCGGACATCTGGCACTAAGTTTGGTGCATGGCAAAGGAATTTTATTATTTTAAGAGTATGATGTAGTAATGACATGACTGAAAGTAGTCATAGAAAACAAATCGGAAGTAAGTTATAGTGCAGTCTGCTGTCTGGCACTGTTGAACAAACGAGTTGAGTTGTCACTAAACTCTGAAATGACTGTGTGGTGAGCAATTCATTGAAAAGTGTCATAATACTGAGCAACCTCAATTTCAGGCATTCAGATAAATTCACTCCCATAGATGTGACAGTTAATGGAAAATATACCGGCGACCACCATTCTGAATATGCCAGTTGGTCAATTCTGAAAAGTTAATCAATCAGTGTCGTACACAGAGGCGCGGCTTAGTCAGTATGATTGAGGGGCGGGGGTGTGAGCCTCAGACTTTCTGACAACAAAACTAGCATATAAAGTTCAAATGCATTATACAAAGCAGGGTGCATGAGGAGGGCCTAAGGGGCACTGGTAAGGGGGAAGGATGCCGATTGGTATGAGTACTAAGAGAGAAAACAATATTTTGTAGAATAACCATTATTTTTGAGAACTTTCAAAACAGAGAGGGAGAAGAGATTGTGTGTACGTTTTTGTCGTTGAGTGTATGTAAAGATTCCAGGTGAAATTTGGCAGACATCTCACCATACCCGACTGAAAGCATCCGTACCCAACTATTTATCAGAATATTCATTTATTAGGGGGGTGTAACACCCAAAACACCACCCACCCCCCTGAAGCTACGCCTCTGGTCGTATATCTCTTGCAACAGAATATAACCATGCCGCTGAGCTTAAACGTTGTCAGATAAAATATGTATAATACATTGTAAATGCAGAACTGCAATATATGTGATTATTTAGATCTGGCTCCGAAGGATTTATGGTATTATGGCATTTTTTGATTATCTTACTATCTTTTTGCTGCTTTTAAAGCTTACATACACATTACATAAAAAAAATCCATAAAGATAGTCTGTTTTTTTTACTTACTGATGGACAAAGCAGTTTAAAGGGGTCGTTCGACGTAAAGCATAACAAACATTAATTTTTGCCATCAAACAAAACAATAGCCATTCTTAATTGTTTAATGATGTCAGTTCCGGTGTTGAGACATCTTGTGACAATTGACCAGACGGCAAGGGAAGGTGTTAAAGGTGAAAAACAAATGCCGTGAATTCAATATTGTAGCAGTTCACTGCATCATCAGACTGAAAATGTAGACAAAGGTGAAATTTTAACTATAATTCGGAAATGTACCAATACTAAAGTTTTTCAAAAATGCGAAAGAGAAGTGAACATTTAAGGAAAGTATTTGAGTCTGTTGTAGAAATAGGAAGTAGTACTAGCTGGAACTTCCTTTGAATAAAACCAACTATAAGGGAAATGTCATTCCCATTGGGACTAGGTAAAATCATAGGGATCGGGGGAGGGGGTCAGCAGACCACCATGTCTGTGATTGCTTTTGAATAAAGCATTTTTTTAAATGCCTCCCATTTTCCTTAAAGTAAAACAGGATGTGTTTCAAAAACAAAAATGAAAAGATTTCTTTTCATTTTTTTAAGAGTAGGCAGTGGTCCATGGGTCCACTGCCTGACCTTAAATAACGTTTTTAAACCATTCACAAAGGGGAAAGGGTCTTTACGGGACCTATTCCCGTTTGCGAATGGGTTACCACCTACTTGAAGTAGGCGGTAAACTGCAAATGTTTGGCAACCGCATGTCGGTCGCAAAGCATTCACACATACTACTGGGAGTCGCTATTAGGAAGGGCCGCCCTTAACATGCCCCTTCCTAATACCGAATTGCAAACCCATTTTGGGAATCGGTAATAGGTTACCAAATCGTAAAATTGGGTTCTGTACACATAAAAATGCTTTTTTGCAGTCGCAAATGGCCCGATTCTGTGAATTCGGCCGCTTGCGAGCTAAAAAAAGCTACGTACATCTGGCACAAAGACCCAAAATATCCAGCAGCTAAGCCTTATGCTGACATGCCATGGAATTCGTCTTCATGGATATTACCTATGTGGTACCCTGACCAAGAAGGGGCAAGTGGATGCTGAGATAATGTTGCCAAGAAAGTTGGTGGGCTACAAAGTAACATGAGGTTTAAAAGGGCCTGTATAAGCTTCGTATACCTACAACAGCCCCAGAATGTAACCATAATAGAGAGAAATAATCCCATCTGATTATTAGTTATCAATGTAATTTTGTAAAATGTCAGTCTCTATAGTAATAAGCATCAGCTGAGTTATCACCAGAGATGGCTTAGTTTTGACAAAGACATTTGAAGGTCAATGTGCCATGGCTACGGCCTACAGACATGTTTTCAGCCTTTTTTTAGTTCATTCTTTTCCAGGATGGTAATGTTGGTTACAGACAATGAATGTAAAACTAAAGTTCATGATGTCTGGGAGACTCTCTGCTATATGGACTCCCGACTGGTGTCCTTCTGTGTGGGGCACCGTTCCTGTTCATTTTGATTCTGCAAAAAATGTGGAAGTCATACTGGATCACATTTTATCTTTCTGAGATCAAAACAATAGCAATATCCTGCTGGTTCTATATAAGGGTGCTTCAGAAGAATACTTTTTTACTTCCACTGAGATACCATAAAACAGTGGTGCATGCAAGAATTATTTCTAGGATCAATTATAGCAACTCTCTTTACCTAGGCCACCAAACTGTCTGATGTAAAAACAGCAATTGACTCAGCCATAGTATATGTAGGACAGCCTGCATGTTCTTTGCTTCCGGCCATTTAGCTGCCCTTACCTGGCTAATAATATGCAAGAGCTCGATTTTCAAATCTCGATGAATCTGCCTCCATGCAGTGTACAAGAAACACCCTCTTTTAATCCAGCATTGGGTTACCTTTTATATGCCTCCTAGGTCACTTCATTACTATTCTGACTTCCCCATTCAGGTTCTGATCATTAAAATAAAATCCTATTTAAGATGTCTCTCCTTCTATCTCCAAAATACTTGAAACTCTCCACCACTCCCTGTTTGTATGCAGTCTGATCACTACACTTTTCACCAAAATCTCAAAACAGGATAGCTTTGATCATATACGACCTCCAGTCTTTTCCCCAAGTTTCAGAATTGTTTTTATGGCAGCAGGTGAACATAATACATTATTTGTATTCTATTAATTAAATCAGGAGAGCTCGAACACATCTTCTATGTTCTCTTCCTCTGCTATCTCTTGGCTAGTAGTCTTCCCAATGTGTCTTTAACAGTAATCTCTGGGTTGTCAGTGGCAATTTGATATGTGATGGAGGCCCACTTCCATGTTCATGTGGTTGGGTGTGATGCTAAGCTACAGATCTTTGGTACGGGCAGTTTGTGTTCAGGAAAACATAAAAATATGACCATATAGATGAAGGTTAAAGTTTTGCATCAGTTTCTTGTTCTATTTGGAAGTATCTCAGTTCGGGGGGCAAGATGATCAGTGCTTGGTTGGCATATGAAAGAAACTTTGTAAAGCTATTGGTGTCACCACCACGAACAATCACATTGGCAACTAGAAATGAAAAGCGTGCAAATATGTGTGATACACGGGAGCACCACCAATAATACAAGATAACTTAAAGTAAACTCACAACATGTAATTCCATGTCACTTTCTTCTTTTTGATTAATCTGTCACTGTAATTGAATAATGTATGCTTCAGTATGAGCTAGTTAATTTAAGGACCAATCACAGCCCCAGTTGGGCAAGTCAGCAACCATCAGGGAACAAGTCTCCTATCCACTCAACAGAACGGTAGACAAGAGACTACGCTGGTGTACTCAAAAATGCTTTTCTGTACAGCTAGGTTTTCAATAGTACGTTACTCCTATTTGTAGGCATTGGAGCACACTATACTCCAGCTCCATAGAAACCCTACTTCGGTGAAAGACCCCACTCAAGTGAACATTTATGAACGTCGAAACGCAATGACTTAAGGAAAGGAGGGAGATAACATAGCAAGATACTCGAATGGTCCAGTGTGTGTCAATGTGGAAAAAAACTTCTCCAACAACACCAGTTGGGGCATGTCCCCTTCATAAATGGCAATAATAATGAGTTGTATAGCATATTTACTTGGTGACAAATGTTGTACACAGTTAATAATCTAAGACATATCAAACACAAATCACCTGGTATAAATATATAAGTAGAAAAAAACACTTTCTAGTGTTTTAATGAATGACGCCCACGTGCAATATATTTTCAGCTTTCACTGTATGAGTTCCGCTAAGTTGACTTCCTGTTTCGATAAGACTCTTTATTAACTAGCAGAAAATGCTGGCCAATCCTCCCACAGTAAATAATGAAGGTAAATAATGAAGGTAGGGACTTAAAATAAAACCCCATACAAAAGAATGTTAAATTAAATTACATGATTTAAAATAGTTAATATAATTAAAAATGAATATTACAAAATATAGGAAAGAGTACATATTTATTTTTTAATTATGCAATATTTAATAACCTATTTTGAATTTAAATATAATGCAACATAATATTCATTGTTACATTATGTTTTAAATTTAAAATAGATTATAAATATTGTATAATTAATTAATACATATGTAATATTGTTATATATGATTTAACATTAATTTATATTTGTTTATGTTTTTTACTATTTTAAATATTTTAATTTAATTTAACATTATTTCCGATGGGGTTTTATTTTAAGTCCCTACCTGGATTATTTTCTGTGGGAGGGGCCTGCAGTACTAGTAGTGCTGTACTTATTACTAAAGTATAAATTACTACAAAAGTGTAAGTTACTACAAAGGTGCAGCTTGTGAATAATTGAAGTAAACGTATTAAATTTACTCAAAAGTGCAAGTTACCCATATGAATTAGGCCCCATATGTACTTCTCTTGCATAGTGTAGCAACACTGATCTTTTCATGATATTTTTAGCTTCTAGCATGGTTGAGATGGAGTTCATGAAGCACACCCTCCACAATTTCCACTCCTCCCCACAGTGACGCTGTGTAGGAGGAGGAGTGGTAGATCGTTAAAGCAGCTGTAGGTCAGCTGAGGGTTGTAAACATTATAGTGCGCCTACGGGCCACCACCCATCCTTTGATAATGTGCTGTTCAGTACTTCAGTAGCCTCTTGTTGATCTCCCTGGGCACCTACATAATCATACCTCAACCAACTAGTCACCAACCCCCCCACACACACACACACACACCTCAGGACACACACTTGACCCCATCTTCATGGCCAGTGACAGAGTCAAGTACAGCCATGTCACCGAGCTCACCTGGACAGACCACACCCTCATCCATTTTATCTTCACAGGATTCCCCGGCACCGCCACGAAGCCACCCAGCACCTCACACCACAGCTGACACAAAGTATCAGATAGCCAGTGAACTGACGTCCTCAACACCTCTTACCCTGACACCGCAACCAACCTAGAAAAGGCTGTCAAGAATTGTTCCGCCCGCATCACATATTGCGCTGACAGAGTTGTCCCCACCAAGCCCACCAAACTCTAGAGATCCTCCAAACAGGCCAATTGGTACACCACGGAACAGAGAACCACAAAACGCAACTGCAAGCAACTAGAAAGGAAATGGCGCACCAGCAAGGAACCCACAGGCCAAGCCACATTCAAGACATCTCTCAACAAATACCCCTAATTCCTAAAGGAGATGAAAAGGAGCGCCCTTGCCGAACGCATCGAAGCCAGTTCTAACCACAGCAAAGTACTCTTCAACATCATCAGAAAGTTCTCCAATCCCTCAGCCACCCAAAACATCATCACCACTTTCCAGGATTCTGTGACACCCTGGTAGACTTCTTCCATAACAAGATCTCTACCATCTACAAAAACTTCGAACCCCCACCCACCACTGCCAACATCCTCAGACTCCTCGATCCCACAGATGTAAACCCCGACCACCTGCTCACCACCTGAAACCAGCTCACCACTCAAAATATCACAGCCATCATGAACTCCATCCACTCAGGAGCACCCATGGACCCCTGTCCCCACCACATCTTAAAACTCAGGAGCAAGATGATCAGCAATGCATCCATCACCTTCCTTGAAGAATGGAAACAAGCAGAAGTCAAACCCCTTCCGAAGGAACCATCTGCCGACCCCAGAGTACTCAAGAACTACTGTCCCATCTCTCTACTCCTGTTTTCCTACCAAAGTCCTCAAAAAGGCCATCAACCGCCAACTCACGGAACACCTGGAAAATAACAATCTTCTGGACACCTCCCAACCCAGATTCCACACCAATCACAGCACCAAAACTGCCCTGATCGCTGCCACAGATGACAACAGAGCCCTCCTTGACTGGGGAGAAACATTGCCCCTGATCCTACTCGACCTCTCAGCAAAGTTCAACACCATATCCTCCCACACCCTTATCAAGAGGCTTCATCACATTGGAATCCAAGGAGAAGCCCTCAAATGGATTGCCTCCTTCCTCAGTGGAAGAACTCAGAGATTCCACCTACCACCTTTCACCTCTGAACCTAAGAACATCATTTGTGGCGTCCCTCAGACCTCGTCTCTCAGCCCTACACTATTCAACACCTACATGACCCGCTTGGCCAACATCATCAGAACCCATGGACTAAACATCATTTCCTACACCAACAACACCCAGCTCATCTTCTTGCTATTAAAAGGCTCCTCCACAAGATGACCAATGTCCGCAGGTGCATGACGAGCATCGCCAGCTGAATGAAAGACAACTGCCTAAAACTCAACACAGACAAAACTGAAGTGGTGATCTTCAGGAACAACACCTCCCTGTGGAATGATCCCTGGTGGCCTTCCTAACTAAAACGCTCACCCACTCCAACAGACCATGCCCGCAACCTTCGCTTCATCTTGGACAGCAAGCTCACCATGAAAAGCCAGATCAACTCAGTCTCCTCCACCTGCTTCCTCACCCTTCACATTCTCCGTAAGATCTTCAAATGACTTCCCGTCAACACCATATGAACCGTCACTCAAGGTCTAGCCACCTGCCGGCTGGATTACAGCAACGCATTCTACCAAGGAATCAACTTGCACCTCCTGAAGCGACTGCCGACCATACAGAATTCAGCTACCAGACTCATCCTTGACCTCCCAAAACATACCCACATCACCCCCCACTTCAAGAAGCTCCACTGGCTCCCCATTCAGATCAGATGTAAAGTCAAGCTACTGATCCACACCTAAAAAGCCCTACAAAACCAAGGACTAGCATACATCAACTACCACCGGAACTTCCCCCAACCCTCCAGACACTTGCGCTCCATCTGCCTCTCCTTCGGTCACACCCTTGCATCCGCCGAAGAAACAGTGGAGGATGCTCCTTCTCCTACCTCGCTGCGAAGTCCTGCAACAGCCTCCTCCTTCACCTCCAGACCTCATCCTCTCTGTTGGAATTCAGGAAAGGACACAAAACCTAGCTGTTCAACTGAACCCTCCCTGAGCAGCAGGGTTCTCAGCGCCTGGATAAGTTCAAGGGGAAGGGGAAGGGGAATTAGCCTCGCCTTAGAAGTACTGTTTGATTGATTGATCATTAAAACTGTTTCCAAAGGATTTCTGAGGGAAGAAATAAATAAGTAAAGGATCATGGGGGGCTTATCTACATGTCCTGCAGAATCTGGATACTGAGACTAACATGTGGATAGATATTTTGGTCACCTGAGAAAATAAATGTCTTGGTAGTATGCTGAAATTTGGAGTTCACGTGCGTTATAAGTATACTAAACAAACAAAGTTCTACTTCCTCCTCACATCCCCAGAAAAGCCAGCACCATTAATATACAGGTGAGGTGTATTATTGGTTATGTAACGTTAGTGTGTAGGTGCATTTCGTTAAACTGCATTCACAGTGGTTGAATAGTCATGTGCATTAATGTGCTGCTACAAACAAAATCATTCTTCGTTGGGTATGATTTAGAGCCATTAATCAATCAATCAATCAGCCATCATTTCTATAGTGCAGTACCATCACCCCTAGGGGTACCTGGGCACTGAGTAACCCCGGGCGTAGTGTGCGTAGCGGGGCTACGCGGAAGTCCATGGAGTTGAAAACAAACTCCGTGGAACTCCGCTACGCTATGCTACGTCACCCGCCTCCACCCCCCAATTATAAAAAGTAATTAAACATGATTAAAAAATAAATTAAGAAACCACTTACTTGGCATGTGGCGTCCCCGGGCTGCCCTCCTCCTCTTCTTTGCCGTCTCGCTAATCCTTGTGAGAACTGCGCATGCGTGCACGCCAGCGCATGCGGAGTGTGCAGACATTTGCCTTCTCCGCGATCTCCGCGGAACGCGGAGAAGGCAAATCTCCGCACACTCAGCGGGTGGAGCGGAGGTCTCCGCCTGGGGTTAGCACTAAGGGTGCTGTGCCTCCATTGAAGAGCCAGGTCTTGAGTTTCTTTCTGAAGTCCGACAGGGAGGGTGCTGTTTGGAGGTGGAGTGGCAAGTCGTTCCAGGTCTTGGTGGCGAAGTAGGAGAAGGAATGCCCCTGCTGCAGCCGCAACGGATGCGGGGTGTGTGCGCAAGTGCAAGGAATGAGGAGTGCAGGTGTTAATTGAGGATTCTGAGGTGGGGGTGATGTGGGTCCATTTGGGGAGGTCCAGGATGAGTCTTGTCTCAGCATTCTGTATGGCCTGGAGTCTTCTGAGAAGCTGGGTGGAGATGCTGGCATCGAGATCGTTGCCGTAGTCAATGCGGCTGGTGACGAGGCCCTCTGTAATGGTCTTTCTGGTGTTGAAAGAGATCCATCTGAAGATTCTGCGGAGCATGCGGAAGGTGTGGAAGCAGGAGAAGGCAACTGCATTGACTTATCATTTCATGGTCAATTCGTTGTCGAGGATGCCTAGGTTGCCTGCATATTATCAAAAAACAAGGGCTCATGTGGACACTTAATGAAGTAATCTCAATGTATATGGGCACAATGGCAATGCAATGGGTTATAGTGATATTGGAAAGAGAAGGAAGCGAATACACCTCAGGGTTGTATTTAAATCACAAATATTTATATAATCCTTGAAACGAAATATTAATACATAATAATACATTTGAACATATAGTTCTGAGTGGGTGGTGTCCCAGTGAAAAACGGAACCTAAAACATTAGTGGCATATATGTGACATATATACAAGGTTTCCAATGCTTCATATAAACGACCATTAACAGATATATATACAGTGAACAGCGCTTGATACAGTGATGAGTGCTGGTATAAAATGGTTCATTTATGCAAACTGTCGACGGCGTTTCGACCCTGTGTGCAGGGTAGGGTCTCTTCAGGACCTATGATTCTAGGGACACCTGAAGGGTAATGGCCCAGCTCGTGTGGAGGGTGTGGCACCGTGAAAAGGATAAGGAAAAGGTACTCACATGGGTCCCAGCCGGGAGCCCAAGTGTGAGGTGAGTGGTGAGCCGGCAATTAATTGAATGCGCGCAACTACGAGACCCACGTGTGCGGAAGATGGCACGGCCAATGCGCTGTCCAGGCAAGTCCTGTTCCGATTCGTTGCGCATAAATGGAAGAAGGCTTCTTCCTTCTGTCGTCAATCACGATGAGGCCATAATGTTCTTGCGGAAAGTGAGAGAGTTCTCACTACGGTGTCTCTTATGTAGAATAAATCAGCTGCAGTAATATTTCCATATAGCCGAACAACGTCACGCTGTTCGGCTATATGGAAATATTACTGCAGCTGATTTATTCTACATAAGAGACACCGTAGTGAGAACTCTCTCACTTTCCGCAAGAGACATTATGGCCGCGTCTTGATTGACGACAGAAGGAAGAAGCCTTCTTCCATTTATGCGCTACGAATCGGAACAGGACTTGCCTGGACAGCGCATTGACCGTGCCATCTTCCGCACACGTGGGTCTCGTAGTTGCGCGCATTCAATTAATTGCCGGCTCACCACTCACCTCACACTTGGGCTCCGGCTGGGACCCATGTGAGTACTCTTATCCTTTCACGGTGCCACACCCTCCACACGAGCTGGGCCATTACCCTTCAGGTGTCCCTAGAATCATAGGTCCTGAAGAGACCCTACACTGCACACAGGGTCGAAACGCCGTCGACAGTTTGCATAAACGAACCATTTTATACCAGCACTGATCACTGTATCAAGCGCTGTTCACTGTATATATATCTGTTAATGGTCGTTTATATGAAGCATTGGAAACCTTGTATATATGTCACATATATGTCACTAATGTTTTAGGTTCCGTTTTCACTGGGACACCACCCACTCAGAACTATATGTTCAAATGTATTATTATGTATTAATATTTCGTTTCAAGGATTATATAAATATTTGTGATTTAAATACAAACCTGAGGTGTATTCGCTTCCTTCTCTTTCCAATATCACTATAACCCATTGCATTGCCATTGTGCCCATATACATTGAGATTACTTCATTAAGTGTCCACATGAACCCTTGTTTTTTGATAATAAGTTTATTACCCTGGTTCCTTGTGAGTAGGGTTCCCTTGTTCTTGTCTCACTAGGTTGCATGCATGGCCTGTCGGTGTGGGTGTTGGTCCGAGTTCTGCTAGCCACCAGATGTGGTCCCACATGGAGGTGTTCTTTCCAAAGATCAGTACTTCCTTCTTGTCAGAGTTGAGTTTAAGAAAGTTGTCCCTCATTCAGTTTGCTATGTTAGTCATGGCGTAGCAGAAGTTGGTTTTGGTGTTGGAGGGGTCTTCGGAGAGCGAGAGGATTAGTTGAGTGTTGTCTGTGTAGGAGATTGTTTTGAGGCCGTTGGATCTGACGATGTCTGCGAGGGGGGTCATGTAGGTGTTGAACAGGGTGGGACTGAGGGATGACCCTTGGGGTGTGCTGCATATGATGTCCTTGAGTTTGGAGGTGAAGGGAGGCAGCTGGAAGCTCTGTGTGCATCCTGTGAGGAAAGAGGTGATATACTTGAGGGCGTTGTGCTATATCCTGATGTTGTAGAGTCTGTTGATGAGGGTGTGGTGGGAGACGGCGTCTAACACAGCAGGGAGGTCGAAGAGGATCAGGGCCACAATTTCTCCATAGTCAAGGAGAGTTCTTATGTCATCAGTGGCAGCGATCAGCATGGTCTCTGTGCTGTGGTTGGCACGGATTCCTGATTGAGAAGAGTTGAGAAGGGGGTTTTGTTCCAGGCAGTCGGTGAGCTGTAGGTTGATGGCTTTCTCAAGTACTTTGGCCTGGTAGGGGAGCAGGGAGATTGCCCAATAATATTTGAGATTGCTGGGGATAAGCTGTGGGTTTCTTTAGGGGGGGGTCTGCCCTCTGCGTGTTTCCACTCAACTGGGAAGGGTGCTGCGGAGATGAAGGCATTGATGATGCTGGTGAGTTCCGTGCTGATAGGGTTGGTTATGAGGTTAAATAGACAGTGAGGGCAGGGGTCAGTGGGCGCCCCGGAGAATACTGAGCCCATGATGGCCATGGCGATCTGAGTGGTGAGCCGAGAGCAAGTGGTGATCATACGGCTAGTGTGCACTGGGTGGTTGAGGTTGTTAAGGGTGAGAGCTGTGGATTGGGGGACGGAATTGTTGTACATGGTGGCAATATTGCTGTGGGAGTAGTAATGCCTTAATGAAGGACCTTAACAAGAGTTAAATCATTTCTTTGCAAACAAAAAACTTTTAGCTTAAAATGTGTCTGTGCAAGCAACTGATATTTTTTTCTTAAGGGAAAAATGTAATTTAATTTGGGGCATCGATGATAACATTAGGTATAGCTGCAGAAGAACTGCTTGCTTATTAGCTCCGAAGTGAAACTGGCAAGCAGGAACATTTCCCCCTATTGTCAGTCTGTGTTTGATCTGCACTGTGCCTTGCAGTGATTCGCACCAGAAAATAAAGCAAATTAAAGCAGTACCTGTCATCACAAATGAAAGGATCTATCTATCATATGGCTACATTTTTAAAGATAAAAATGTCTGGCCTCTCAGAATTAGTCAGTCTGATTATATGGTGGGATAAGATGCACTCACATTCCTCTAGGTGACTCACGATAATGACTGTCAACATGGTTGAGTGTATTTCACTTAATAACTGCAAGTAAGTATTCGGTTTAGGAAGTAAGAGCAATTTCTGAGAAACTGACATGCAAAGTAACAGCAATTTAACGCCCATGTCAATATTTTCTCACTTTTCCAAGAGGTAATTGCAATAAAACAAAATATTACTGTGAGATGAAAAGGGTGAACAACTAAAAATGTTGATGTAAAGTATGGCTTTCACACTAATAAATCGAGATTCATTATGCAATATTTAAATGAGAACATGGACAAATGATACTGTAAGAAGCGGGGCACCATATGAAGCAGTGTGCAATTGAGCCTCTACTTTCGCTGCTAAAGTTTTTGGGCAGCTTACAATGAATGAAATGTTTTTGTATTTAGGTGAAGTTTTAAAAGTTGCTGGTTATATCGCACGTGACCGCACAAAAAACATTTACAGATATTGTCATTATAGTCTGGTTCATGTATTTTCTTATTCCATTTTGGGCGTTAGTGATGTATAATCTCCAAACATGTTTCTTCGTCTGCATTGATTATCAGAGTAGCTGGGGAGTGGCATTTAAGTAGTGTCATTGTGCTGTATTGTAGAGTTAGCTCATCACATCCCTGACGAGGTCACATAATGCTCCGATATGAGTACAGAAGTGGTCGGGCATCAGAATTCCTAACATCTTCTTTAGCAGTGGCCCGTATCATAGATTTTATTGAATGGGATAAGCTGTTTTTAGGGATTTCAGAAATTTTAGGTGGTTTACAATTATTCATATTCGTGCAGGAATCACGTCCCAGAGCTTGGTCGTCTGAATGGAGAGAGAGCTTCTACCTGTGCAAGGCCATTAAAGGGTAGAGATGCCCAAGTTTTGGGACTACATAGAATTCAAAGATCTAGTTTGGCAGCGGTCCAGTGCAGTGGATGGCTGGATCAGTGATGCATAATGCTTTAGCTACATGGATCCACTGTAAAGATTTGGCAGGTGAGTCTTGATATGTAGGTTATAATGCTGTCTGGTAGGCCTGTACGGAATTCTTATTCTGCTCACGGAGTTGGCGGAATTCGGTAACTCCATGCTACGCGTGTTCTGCTAAATTGTGCCACCCTGCATGTAGCGCCATTATAAATACCATTGGCACGCCCAAGGCTGGTGTTAGTGTGCGCGACAATATTTGACAACCACTAGTATGGCCTCCAGTCGCCACGGAGCCTTCCGTACCATTTTGGTGGTGCTAGTTAGCACGTGCAGCCGCAGCTGCTTCTCGAGCAGCTTCTCTACTTGAGAAGCAGCTAAATAAACTCAAAAAGACCTTTTCGAGTGACTATGCTGCTGTAGGTTGTTTTTTAATGTGAAAAACATTTTTTTAATTTTCTTTTTTTTTCAACAAGAAGGAAGTGCCCCAGAGACTCCAACTTCCTCTTCCTGTCCAGCAGGCTCCTCCCAGTGCTTTATGCGTCTCCTGGTCACTTTTCATTCGGGTTTTGAGGTGGAAGGATCACTCTCTTTGTCTGCAATTCCTGCTGCATATATACCATTGGATTTTAAGGACTTTGTTTTTGTGACATCACAAGTAAGAACAAAAGCTTTTGTTAAAGGGTGTTGCTTGTTTGATAGAGACCATGCACCAGTATTTATTTGTACTTTTATTTGATTTTTAAATTTGATTGTGGTTGTGGTGGGTGGTCTGGAATTGCAGTAGAAGCCTAGTATTTTTTTTCGCATTTCATTTTTTACCTTTAGTAATGGAAAAAGGTTGCACAGTTCAGTATATTTACTCAATGTTTGTTACATTTTCACTATTCATTTATTTCACTATGTGGCCTAGTCTGCCCATGGGGCATCCAGCCAGTATTAGTCATTGGGTACATGAAACAACTGTGTCTGTGGTATATGTTGATTTAAAACATCATTTAGGCCAGGGATGGCATTGGATTAAATAAAAAATGTGGGTTTTCTTTTTTGTATTTCATGTTTTTTTATGCAAAAAGTGTATTTTTGTGAGTTAATACTCAATACCTTGGGAGGATGTGTGTTGTAAAAATTGTATAGTTCAGTTAATTTTCATTTTTGGCATTGCTGAATTAATGGTAGTGTTTTCTTCATTGTCTACCACTCCTTTATCTGCCTAGTTTGTTTGCAAATGCCACCATTTGTCTTTGTTCTTTATGCCTAGTGGCCGGTGGCAATTTTGTGTAGTGAGTGTCCATAGGCCTTCAGGTGTTCTTTGTTGTCCATGACTCTTTGTTTGTTGTTTGACCATGTGGCCTGCGGCCATTTTGTGTAGCCAACCAGTGTGCTTTTGCAATAGGCCTGCAGGTGCCTTTTGGTGTGTCCATGCCTTCTTGCTTGTTGTTGTTGTTTTACCGTGTGGCCGTAGGCCATTTTGTGTAGCCAGTCAGTGTTCTTTTGCCATTATCTTCATGTGTTCTCTGTTGTGTCCATGCCTCCTTGGTTGTTGTTGTTTGACCATGTGTCCAGTGGCTATTTTGTGTAGCCAATCAGTGTGCTTTTGCCCTAGGCCTGCATGTGTTCTTTTTTGAGTCCATGCCGCCTTGATTGTTGTTGTGTTATTGTTGTTTGACCATGTGGCCAGTGGCCATTTCGTGCAGCCAGCCAGAGTGCTTTTGCCATGGACCTGCATGTGTTCTTTATTGTCCAAGCTTCCTTGCTTGTTGTTTGACCATGTGGCCAGCAGCCATTTTGTGTAGCCAGCCAGTGTGCTTTTGCCATAGGTCTGCATGTGTTCTTTGTTGTGTCCATGCCTCCTTGCTTGTTGTTGTTCTTTGACCATATGGCCGGCAACCACTGTGGGCAGCCAGCCAGTGTGATAAATCCTTTTTTCCAGTTTTCAAAGCCATTTTCTAGGAAGATTGATAAAAGAGGGCTATGCCTTTTTTGTTTTTTGTTCATTTGTTTTAACTTTTTTTCCCTAATATCAATTTAATGTGATTGATGATCATTGTAGTACATATATATATGAACAGTGTTTCATTTTATATTCATTTTTTTCCATTTTTCTCCTGCACCTCTTTGCCTCCCAATGGATTCCTCATAGTCCCTAGTACACCAGCAACAAATTTTTGTATTTATTTTATTTATTCATTATTTTTTAATTTTCTTTATTTCAATTTCCCTCCACCCCCTGCCTGCTCTAGGCGCCTGGTCACACACCAGCATTCATTTTTTTTAAGGATTGTCATTACTCCTTTTCTCCTGGACTCTCTGCCTACCATAGGCGCACACAAGCATTCATTTTTAAAGGAGTATTCCTCTTTCCCCTGGACCCCTCTGTTTACCACAGGTGCCACCCCTTAGATGCAAATAAAGCAAACAGTTCCACCTGTATGTTGTTATCCTGATTGAAATATTATGTTATGGTGGGGTGGTTTGACTTTGGAATGGATTCACCATTGTTGTTAATTATTTGGGATAACCTCACTAAATTATATTGTCTGTAATATGAATAATTCAAACTGCAAAAATGCCACGTTTCACGAAATATTTTTCTTGCTTGTTTGCTTTTAGGTGTGCGCAAGAGACAGGACTGCCCGAAAGAAGGCCGACACAACATGACGTGACCACAACACGTGAGTCTCTCTCTCTCTTCTGCTTGTGTAGCTAAGTGCCAAATGACAGAGATTGAAGATGACCCCAAAGAAAGATGCTGCCAAAAAGTGACCAGTGAGGAGGATTAATAAAAAGCAGATAGCCACTATTGGCTTGCCACCCTCCTTCTATTTCAGGAAACTTCATGTGCCTGCTGCACCATCTTTTTGGGAGCAAGCTGGGAGCAACACTCCTGCATCAACAATGCCACCACCCCAACCTAAGCCCAAGCCCTTGTCTCTCAGCGAGGTAGCCACTGCAATCATGAGGACGAGCAGTAAGTCTGAATTGGTTTTATCTCAGCCGCAAGCTAGTACCCAATTGTTTATGTTTATGTTTAGGATTTGTAGAGCACATGGCTGCCCGAAGGCTTCCCAGCGCTGGTGAGTTCTGTTTGTAAAGCTATGCTCCTGGAGGTACTTAACAGGGAAACGACCAAGTCTTTAAGTTTTTCCTGAAGGAGGTTTCATTCGGTAGGGCTTTGATTTCAAATGGAAGGGCATTCCATAGCTTAGGTACCATATGGGCATATGATCTTCCTCCCGTACTAGCCCTTTTGACTTGAGGAGCTGTTGCTGGGAAGATCTTAAATGTCTGGTCGGGGTGTGCCGTGATATCAATTGTCTGAGCTTTAATGAACCTTTTTTGTTAATGGCCCTATATGCCATACATAGCGATTTAAACTTGATTCTGGCTTCAATAGGGAACCAGTGAAGCTGTTTTAGTGGTTCTTTAATAGATAACAGGAGCCAGAGCAGGCAATAGATCTTCCTGAAGTAGGAGCAGAAAAAGAGGTTGAGCTTCATGCTGTGCAAGATGTACCTCTTCTTGAACCATTGGCTTCCCGATCTCCAGCAAGAAAAAGAAAGGGTACTCCACCATCTTCTCCACGCCCCCCTTCTGATGATCTGGACATGGATTGGACCCCGCCTGAGTCTGAGACCTGTCATGAGAGACAAGGGAAAAGGAAAGTTCCTGAGGACGAGCCAGTCATTATCATAGAAGCTGGCTTAGAAGACACCAGCATTACCCCTCCTTTTCAAACTGCTCAAATCCCCAACCCTCTTCCCCCAGGCTGTGTGTTATATTGAGGTGCGACTTATCAATTTACTCCATAAATAGATCACACAATTGGTAAGGTGGATGTGGTGAAAGTGACACCAACTCACTGCAGGATCTTCTCCTACCTGAGCAATAGGCCGCACCAGCCCCACTTACCCACCCATGAACAAAAGGGATACATAGTCATATATAACATCATTCCTCAACATCATCATCAGGCCTTGTGTTGCTTAAACGCTTAACCTTCTCCTGTGTCCACTCCTCCTGAATCGAGGATTTTGTAAGTTTAGTTTAAATGTTTTACTAAATTAATTAAATACTGGCTCCCCATTGCTCAGAAGTTACTACTTTAATATCAAGTCTCCTTTCTGGTGGTAGTCTGGTCTCAGTCTTTGACAAGGTATGATATAAATCTATGTGTCTCTGTGTTTTCTTTCAATCTAGTTGCCTGTAATGGATAATCCTTTTTATTAATCCTACAGGTGGAGTTCACCTAGACAGCAGTGGGGTCTTGCTTGTGATGTCTTCCCTGTTAGCATGCTAGCATGTTACTACTACCACCACCAATAAGAAGGCACCTTCGGAAACCCTGCAATAAGGTTTTTGTGGAGTGAGAGAGATAGCAGCCATTGCTTCATCTATTTGGGTAAGCGAACCAAGAAGTGAAGTGAACTAGTTTAGTTAGTAACTTCTACTGAAGAGTAAGATTTTTTTTATTTATGTTGCAGACAATATAGGTATAGGCATACTCCCCTAGTAGTCAATATAGTTGCAGAGGGTAGTAGGACAAGGGTATAACTAACGTGTATTCACTTTGATAAGTAGCTGAGTGCTGCAAAAGTGTCAAAGGTGAACATCCTCAAGCAATAAGACAGACCTAGTCGGAGTTGCACCCACTCGGATTGAGGGGAATTGCTTGGGTATAAGTAAAGTAAGTAACCTAGTAAATAAATAATTAAATGGCAAGGGATTTTAGAATCAGCTAGGGAAAGTCCAGGGGGAAAAGTTGATGTACAGTATGTGACTGTTCAGAGGGAAGCTTTTTGTTAATTAAAAAAAAACCAGGCTGCGCTAAAAGCAGTGTAAAGACAAAAAACTTATAAAGAAACAATTTCCATTTATTTTTTTGACAAATAAAACCCACCCTCTCCATCCACAACAAAAGTCCTTCCATCCAAAGAAAATATATTTAAAAAAGGGTTTATAGGGCATCTATCTGGGTGAGGAGGCATGCCATCTCTTGGCAAACCAAAGCGAGCTCCCCTGGGATGCGGTGGAGGAGGCAGTGTGTGGATAATGATGAGGAGGAGCAGAAGTGGTGGATACCGACTGCCGGCATCGCTGGCGATGGTGTGGCTGGGATGGAAGCTCTGACGGTTGGCCAGAGGTAATGGGGCAGTGGCACATGCCTCTAGCTCCTCCTCCTCCAAAGCCACCAGCCGGCGATATTCGGCCTGGATGGCCTCCATCCGGTGGTGCCGCAGCCGGTGCTATCTCCTGCCGTGATGGTGGACCAGCTGGATTAGCTACATCAAGAAAATAAAAAAAGACAAATTGTAAATAATGCTTAGTGCAAACACTTGTTTATATAGAGGCACAGTAGCAGAACTTTGTTGGTCCCTTAGGGCCATTGGAATTTTTGATGTGATTAGTCACAGGGTCAACTTTTCCCCACACATGCATCACATAAAGCACTGACTGCAAGGAATTAAGCCAGAATACCACCATAATAAAAGTGATTTTTTTCGTCTAAAGGATTTCATAGTAAAACTAAACAGACACTTTGGGCCTCATCGCGGATTCAGTTTCAACCGCCGCATTACAATGCAGGCGGTCAAAAGTGAAACCGGACGGTCATTCCTGCTGGATTCCAATGGGCTCAAGGAGCCCGTCGGCCAGTCGTAGACCGGCACGCAATCCCAATTGATGGCGTTTCCGCCGTTGGGATTACAATGTCAGTTTCCGAAGGCTTTCCATGTCGGGCTTTCCAACATGGAAAGTCTATCGGAAAGCGACATTGGGGGCACCTGTCAGGGCCTCCAGTTGGGGGCAGAGGGGGCACCTATGGTGCCCCCCTGTGTATCCCTGCACTGCATGGCAGGTATCAGGAGGGGCCTGCCACACGATGCAGGGATTCACACAAACTCCCATTTCTCAATGGGAGCTTGTGCTATGGTCGGTTTACGGCTCCAGCACAAGCCCCCATAGGGAAATGTGAGTTTGCGACCACACCATTTGTGGTCGCATTGTAATTAGGTATGCGGAACCCCCGACCCATGGTCGGGCAGTTCCGATACCGATACGGTGTTGGGCGGACTTGCATCCGCCTGACATCGTAATAAGGCCCTTTGTATCTAAAAAGAAAAATTACCTCTCAATAATGAGTAAGGCATATACGCAGCACAATTAATAGTATTCTTGTTGTGCAAAATTAATGGAGGCATGCTAGTGTTCGGTCTGCTACTCTCTGCAGTCTGCAGCTGGGGCAGCTGTAGTAGAAAATGTATTATCTTACATTAGTTCCAATGGCACTGCTCTTCTCCCACTGCTTTCCGTTCTACCCTGACTCCAAAGAGGCACATGAATAATAATGATACTACAACACACACGTCACATATAAATGCAGATGACCTCTCTGCCGAAGGTGGACAGTGGAAAAAAAAATGCACTGCATTACAAGGAAGGGAACAGGATGTATATTTTATTTGGCAAGTTCGTCACAGAACATCCCATCTGCCAAACTCTATATCAGGCACGTAGTCCCACTGTACTCCCTGGCCTCACCCACCACCACAAAATATTTTCAACAAATACCTTGACTTGGCATTAAGGAAAGTTACTCTACTGCAAGGTAAGTTAAAGAAATTAAGCTACATAGAGGTTTTGCTATAGAACAGTAGGATGTTACTGATCATCATGTGCTAAACTTTTGCTTAGTCAGTCACTGTATTTGGCAAATGATGAAAGCTGTGTTGCTGGTGTTGTTGCTGCTGTGTTCCCCCTGGAATTTTTTGCTTTGTTTTTGCCTTATTTTATTGGGCTCCCACTGCCATCAGTTTCCATCTTCATCGCCAGCTAGCAGCTACTATTTCCGTCCTTTTTTCTCTCTCTCGCCCTTCCTGGCCAGAGATTTGGGAGTATGAGCAGTACCTCAATATTGAAGCAGTTTTACAGCATTACTGCGCCACATAGTTTGAAAAGCACTTTAAAGAGCCCTTGGTAGACAACAGTTGTCAGGTGAAACAATTGAGATAGTTGAGGCAATTGAGAAAAACTGTTAGTCGAAGCAGAGGTATTTATAATTCTTCAATATTGAGAAGTGCGCTGTGGTCCTGGGAGCACCTGGTATCTTGGATTTGTAACATGGAAGATGCAATCTTAGGGGTGCGGTAGGGTGGTTGTTAGCGTGGCCACATTGGGTTGAGCCCGATCCCGCAGAGCCGGCCCCGCTAGATCAGGTTTGCGGTCAGTGTGCTCCCCTGCCTAGTATCTAGCACCTCACACAGCTAGTACGTTAGGGCACTAAGCGAATTGGCATCTTGTCTCTAGCACCTCTAGCCACCTCTAAAGTTTGGAAAGAGGAGGCGAGTAGGTGCAGGTGCCTTGCCGATGTATTCCATCTTAGGACACCTTTATAAGATGCCTTCAAAGTTTTTTAGTTCTGCCCGTTTAATCTCTTCCTCTGGCTCAACTGGCTCAACCACAATTTCCTTCTACTTTGATAAACCTTTTTTTTTTAAAAAAAAAAAGACATTTGGTGCAAGAAGCTACAGCCTCATCTGTCTCTTCTGAAGTCTCATCCTTCCATTTTGTCTTTGCTCTCGAAGAGTTGTAACTGGAAAGGTAATAAGGAATTGGAGATGACCCCAGGCACAAATCAAGCAGATGTCTTGATTTTAGACTCAGCTTCACTTCAGTGCATTCTTTTATGACACACCAGTCAAACAGGTCAGGCACCTTTGGCTGTACATTTAAGTCCATCTCATAATTTATTGGGCTCTGTGGAAGTTGTGAAAGATGTTGATGTAGGGGCTGCATCTGAATTGTGTATTTCAGGCAGTATGACTGAACCTGAGATCTGCCCCAAAAGCCCCAGGGCTCTCTCTCGTGGTCATGACACTGGCCAGATGCACTTTCTGCACTTAAAAATCTGCCACACAAGAAATTTTCATCAGGGTCTTGAGGGGGTCCTGATGTGGATTTGTGTGAAGGGGACCTTGGTATGTTGGAGGACTACTCCCTGCCAGACATTGCCGCTCTTACAGAGAAGAATTGTATAAGGGAGGCCAACTTGAGTCCACAAATTACTTTAGGTATGGATTTGGATATTGATTTGAGCCATCCTATGCACTGTTTACCTAGTCGTCCATCATTACTGGCCTTGTATAGTAGCACACCATCTCTGAGGGCCTCTTTGCTGGACACATTGAACACTGTGGGCCATATTATCAAGAACGGGCGATAACATTATCGCCGCTTTAGTGGCAGTAAACTGCTGCTAAAGCGGCGATAAGGGGCTTGATAATATGCCCTATAGAATTCCAATAGAAGCCCAGGTTTGATGTCCTTCACACAAGAACCTGGGCTTCTATTGGAATTCTATAGGGCATATTATCAAGCCCCTTATCGCTGCTTTAGCGGCAGTTTCCTGCCGCTAAAGCGGCGATAATGTTATCGCCCGTTCTTGATAATATGGCCCTTTGAATTGTGATTTATCTGCGTTCACAGGGGCTAAGACATTTGTGCAGTTGTTTAATTTGTAAGGGGAGGGAGCAGGAGGAGGTAAGGCTCCCTCTGATATTTTACTGCCCATTGAAAGTTTTTATTTTCAATGTTAACCCTACTCGATTGATTAGTTGTCAATTCTGATTAGTTGCCAGTTCCGACCATGTGTTGGCCATGCTGTCCCCCTATTTTAATGGGAGTGCGGCACCTTACTTCTCCCTCTTCCTTTGGTCTTTGTTCTAGGAAGGAAGAAAAGTGTGTAGAGGTAAAGTCTCAGGTCTCCCAAACTAACACCGTGGGAAAAACTGGGGTGAGAGAAATTGGAGTTCAGGTGGGTGACCCTGGTGGATTGGAGGACACAATTTTCGGGCAACCTGTTGGTAAAACTGAGGCAAGTCAGGAGGGTGACAATGTGCTTCCTTTGTCTTGTAAAAACCCATCTGAGGTGTGCTATCAAGAAGTCCACGAGGCCAAGGTAACTACAATTGGGAATCCCTTTCCTATTTTTTTGATATTCAAAAAAGGGGGTCCTTCTCCCTTTCCTGCTGGTGTTTCTTTGACCCCAGATGATATTGTTACTGTTGATTTGTCGGGGGTTTCCACAAGTAATGCTTATCCTGTAAAGGGGTCTCCCTGGAATATACCAGGGTAAAACGCTAAAAGGGTAAAAAGAAAAGAACTCAGCGTATTGTGAAATGTAAGGCCAAAAACATAGTTTTCCAAAGGCTCTGGGGTAGTCTACTCCCATTCTTTAGCCTCTTAAAGCAGAAGCATTGAAGAATTCCCCCGCACACCTAGGCTCAGAGCCCGATATCCAGGAAATAATTAGCATGCACCTTCTCCCTACTATATTAGAAGTACCGACCTCACACTGCCACCAGCAGGGAGTGAGAGGGGTGGGTTTCCGAGATACAGGACACTGCCCATAATAATCAGGGTGTAATGAATGTGGATCATGGGAAAGAGCACACTGGGAGTGGGGCTGTGAGTGTTAAAATGTTGAGCAGTGAAGATAAAAGGTGCAGGGTCCTTCATGAGGATGGGAAGATCCCTGAGGGACCATTATCAGTTGCCCACGGTGGGAAATTATCTCCCCTTTTTGCCCCAAAGTTTGGTAGAACCCTTAATGAAAAGGCACCCCCTTTCTTTCACAGCCTCCTTGTTTGGGGGCTGGACCAAAATATATAAATAATTATGTTTAGGGTTTTGATTTTGGTAATTTGTTTTATACCTTTTCTAATACTTTGAATTTTGCCTCCTTGTTTGATAGTGAATTGGGCCCGTTGAATAGAGGTTTTATCCTGAAGCTTTTACTGGAGATCAAGGCCCTGAGATTAGTAAAAACCAGAGACATTGATCTGTATATTTAGACCCCCACACCTCCCTCCCAAGCTCCAGGGTTACATTTAGCTGTAGGAGTGTTGCAATGTTGATTTTAGGAAATCTGGATCACTTTCAGAATAGAGGTATTGATGTTTTTCCATCAGAGAAGATGTTTGATCTCAAACCTAAAAGCTTAAGTCCTGACTCCCAGGTGTCTACTGAGGTTTTTGACAGCAGAAGGGGAGCTGGAACTCTGAAGGATATTACAATCTCTATTGGTAGAGATACTGGTAAGAGAGTGATAAACATTGTTGGATATGAGGATATGAAGACCCGTGGGCTAGGGAACTAGGGAAGGTAGCTGAGTAGCAGAAATTTTGAAAAAAGTAATACAAAACTACCAAGGATGCAGAGGTAGCCCTAAGACTATATGGATCCCTCTGTATTTTATAAATCCTCATATAACTTTATTATATTTGTTTTGTATTGATTCTTGCACAGTATGTTTATATTTATGTGGTCCTTTTCGGAGTGCCAAAACATCATAAAATATTTTGACTTTTTGGCAATAACTAAAGCAGCGGCACATTGCACAGCCAACACTGCAATGGCAAATTGAACCATACTGCAATTAGGTCACAAGTGGTGAAATTCCATGTGCAGGGAGATTATGAACGATGATGGGTGGGATATCTGCCTCACTTAACAAATACAGTACTTTTAATTTGTCAATAAGCAATCAAAGTGACTTACCACCACCCGTCCCTGCCACTACTGGAACTGCTCTCCCTCCAGCCTCCTGGGCCTTCTCTGTCGCACTGACACTGCCACTGGCCCCGGCACTGGTGGTCTGTGCGGCTAGAAAAATTTACCCATTTTAGAAACCAGTTTCACCTCCTAAGTAATTTCTATTTTTTTTTAACAAAGTACAACAGCAATACCTCACTACAGTTTGGTTAGCAGTATCTTCTATCGAAGCTATCACTTTGGGAGGTTTATTGGTTGATATGATAGAAAAGCCAAGTAGTCAAGCCAAGCAACAACCTTTTTCTCATAATGGAGGGACAAATCTATGATGAGTCATTGCAGCACAATAGGACGGCTGTAAAGCCTGTTTTCCAACTAAAATACGTCACCGTGTGATAGAAAGTTGAAAGTTCGTACAGACATTTGTCTTTGTAATAGTAATCATGTTATAGCAAGACCCCAAGTGGATCTTGCCCATGACGTCATATAGTCTAATCTTGCGATTTGGTCAAATTTGGCACAATAGTTCATGTGTGCATGTCAGTGCATGTCATGCATGCCCATGCTGGATCTAGATCGTAGATATATATATATATATATATATATCACAAAAAATGACCTTCCCTCAATGGTCATGAACGAGGCGCACACTGGCGAAATTGATTATTAAATATTTATTTTGTCACACGAACTCCCTCGGACAGACGCGTTTCGGCTGCACGCATTCCTCAATGTCACTTGCTTGGGGAAAACAGCGTCATTTTTAAAGTAAAGTGTTTTAACCATTAACATAAAGAGAGGGCAAAACATTTCATTCGAGGTGTAAAAATCAAGGTAGGACAGGTAAACAATACTGTTTTTGCAAATCGTCATGGCGGCCATTATGGAAGCTTAAAATCAATTCATTATACTTCCTCAGTCCTTTTTGGCCGTACTAATATTCTATCCATCACATCACATAGTAGAATCATTGTTATCAATATAATGATAATTACATCATGAACCCACAATCATTAATATTGTTGTAACACCATAATATACGTCCAGTAAATCACGCCCTGAAAAAAAAAAATATATATATATATATATATACATACATATTACCTACTGGCGGTCGCCAGTAGGTAGTTATAGTTAGAACCTAGGGGGTCATTACGATGGCGGTCGGAAAACCTTCCCGACCGCCATGGTAGCGGGAAAAGACCGCCCGCAAGGCCCGCGACATAGCCGCCGGTCGCATTACGATGTTCCTTGCTTGAAATCCGACAGCGGCGGATCGCGGGCTTCAACATTGCGGCGGTTGCTGATGCACGCAGCCCCGCCGCGATGTCAAAAGGAGCATGTCCTGCATTTCCCTGCACTGTGTGGCAGGCACTGCACAGTGCCTGCCACCTGGTACAGGGAAATGTAGGGGGGGACCATGGGTACCCCCCCAGTGCACCCACACCCCCCCAACACATTGGGGGCCCGCAACGGGCCCCCGGAAGACATTCTCCGGCGCCTTTCCATGGCGGTTTGACCGCTGAGGAAAGGCTGGCTACCGCCGGCATCATAATCGTGCCGGCGGAGCCAGATCGGCACCACCACCATTATCGCGGTCCTTCTCCGTCTGCAAGGCAGGAGTGCGGATGGCAACCGGTGGAAAAGCGGCGGTCGGAATTACCCACCGCCGCGGTCACCACCGCCATCCTAATCTGACTGGCGGTTTTCTGGCTTGCGATCGCGGGTGGATGTCTGCCGCCGGTCCGGCGGTCGCCACCTCCGGCCGGGTGGCGGTCATCCGCCCACCATCCTAATAGGCCCCTTAGTTTCCATAGGAAAAGCGTTTTTTGTGTTACCAATTACTTTGGCGCCGTTTGACGAATCTTCGCGAAATTTTCAAAATTAATGGCCCGCTCAGGTCAGCTCCTGTCTTGAAATTTTCGGGGTGATTCGTCAAGCGGGGGCCGAGAAAAAAGGAGGGTCCCAAAATGCGTTTTTCCCACGTTAATTTCCATAGGAAAAATTGGAACAGGCTACAGCCCGAACTGCTGAACGGAATTACACCAAATTTGGCAAAAAGGTAGGTCTTGGTTCAGAAAAGAGACCTTTTTGTTAAATGGTGTAAATCCATTTAGTAGTTTCAGAGAAATTAGAAAAAGAAAAATATCGATAACTGAGCACCGAGGAGGGTTCGCGAACCCTCCCGGGCACGAGCTTCACTCTGATTGGCTGCCAACACTCCAAACCAGAATGTGTGGGCAGCCATGTTGTGACTCGGTAACTGAGTGCCAAGAAAACAGTGAAAAAAAACATTAAAAAAGAAGAAAAGGGGGCAGGGTAGAAACACCCTGACACCCTAGCCCTGCTCTGGGGGTCCCACAAGGACCCCCAGGGCTAAAAATAGCATTTTTTTGTTTAAAAAAAAGGCAGAAGTCACGCTGAGTTCGCGAATCCAAATGAAAAAAAAACAAAAAACGAGGCGCTTTGTTTTCTATAAGCCCCCGGGTGGGCCAGGTCCCGGGGGGTAATCAGATTTCAATTTGCGGGGGTCTGCTGGGGGCCCCCGCAGCCCCGGGGACCGCCACCTCCCCGGGGCAATTGTAATTGAAAGGGGGGAGGGGGAGCTCACTGGACCCCCCCAAGCCCCGGGGCCCACCACCTCCCTGGGGCTTTATTAAATAATGAGGGGGGGCCTCGCGGGCCCCCCCAAGCCCCGGGGACCACCACCTCCCCGGGGCTATGTAAATAAAGTGAGGGGGGCCGCGTGGCCCCCCTCATGGAGCCGTCGATGGCCCTGGGGACCGCCACCTCCCAGGGCCGACTCGTGTAATGTCCCGGGGTGCCCACCCCGGGACATTAATGTTTGCAATGACAGGGCGGGAGCCATGTGGCTCCCGCCGTCATTGCAAACACTGCTTTGCTTCTTGGAAGTGAGAGCAGGAAACCCGCTCTCGCTTCCAAGAAGCAAAGCTGTATTGGTTTTGGGCAAGGGGAGCTGCATGTTAGCAGCTCCCCTTCCCAAAAGCAATGCCAGCTCCCGCAAGAGGCGGGGAGCCGGCTGGGGCCGTGGGGGCATTGGGCCTCCCCCCACGGTACCCAAAGGTATGCCTCGGGGGATGGGGTCCCCGCGGTAGAATTAAACAATATAGAATAGAGGGCATTTTTTTTTATTTCGTGCGCTTGGAGTCGCGATTCCATCATGTCCAGCGCGGCCCCCAGGGTAAACGCGCTGGGTTCGCGAATCCAAATGAGAAATAAAAAAAAACAAAAAAACGAGGCGCTTTGTTTTCTATAACCCCCGGGTGGGCCAGGTCCCGGGGGTAATCAGATTTTAATTTGCAGGGCTCCGCTGGGGGCCCCCGCAGCCCCGGGGACTGCCACCTCCCTGGGGCAATTGTAATTGAAAGTGGGGGCAGGGGGGGCTCGTAGGACCCCCCCAAGCCCCGGGGACCACCACCTCCCTAGGGCTTTATTAAATAATGAGGGGGCCTCGCCGGCCCCCCCAAGCCCTGGGGACCACCACCTCCCCGGGGCTATGTAAATAAAGTGAGGGGGGCCGCGTGGCCCCCCTTGTGGAGCCGTCAATGGCCCTGGGGACCGCCACCCCCCAAGGCCGGCTCCTGCAAAATCCCGGGGTGCCCACCCCCGGGACATTAATGTTTGCAATGACAGGGTGGGAGCCGTGTGGCTCCCGCCCTGTCATTGCAAACACTGCTTTGCTTCTTGGAGGCGAGAGCAGGAAACCCCCTCTCGCTTCCAAGAAGCAAAGCAGTATTGGTTTTGGGCAAGGTGAGCTGCATGTTAGCAGCTCCCCTTCCCAAAAGCAATGCCGGCTCCCGCAGGAGGCAGGGAGCTGGCTGGGGCCATGGGGGCATTGGGCCTCCCCCCACGGTACCCAAAGGTATGCCTCGGGGGATGGGGTCCCTGAGGCAGAATTAAACAATATAGAATAGAGGGCATTTTTTTTTATTTCGCGCGATTGGAGTCGCGACTCCATCGCGCCCAGCGCGGCCCCCCAGTGTAAACGCGCTGGGTTCACGAATCCAAGCAAAGTTGTACAAAAGAGAATATGTATGTTTTTAATATGTAAGATTCACTGTTGGGTTATAGGGTGGCTCTAAAAAGAGCCCTTGTGTTTATTATGAGTTTCTTGTAGCTACATGTAAGTGCGGATGCAGAGCTTTAGGTTGTTGAGAAAGACTCTGTTTCCGTCATCTGCAAAGTGTACTCCGTCACTCCTGTAGATGCCCTCCGTATGAAAACGTAGATTGTTGTTATATATGGAGCCCATTCTATGGTCTCTAAGATAAGCAGAAACAGCTTTATTGACATTTTTTCTAGCTTTCTCAATCTGTGGACAGAATTGATTTGACCACTTCCATTTTTGTCTTTGGCATATGTTAGAGTAGACAAAGACAGTTTGAGGCAAGAGCAACATCAATTGTGCAAAGGTGTCCTTCATTAGCATTTCCAGACCTACCCCAGTCAATGTGCCTAGGTCATTGCCACCACAGTGCACAATCATGAGGTCAGGGGGATGGAGATGCAAAGAGGTTTTAACCAAAGGCATCAATTGGTGCCACTTTAATCCTCTTTGTGCAATCCATTTAATGTCCACATTTTGCAAAGCTAGGTCTTTGTCAATACCTCTGCGTTCAGCATACCTTTTGCACCAGAAAACATAGCTGTGCCCAACAATCCACACTGTCAGCATCTTGAAGGGATGTCTGGAAGTAATGAAAAGATGTCTGTAGCTGAGGTAGTCAGTTGGTAGAATGAGAGGTATCCAAAATGGTGGACAAGATGCTGTTTTTTAAAAAGTAGAGAATTGATTGGGTGTTTAAGAACATTGTCCATTCAAAGTAGGGTGCTTTAAGTTTTTTTTAAAAGCATATTTCTTATTGGTTAGTAAAAAATGTTGGAAAGGTACAGTAGAAAGAATATGCTCATATTTTGGAAATGTCAACCACACCTGCTGTTTGCATTTGCAACATTGTGTGGTGTACTTGAAAATATGGTGAACTTGTGACCTGTCAGTTCAGTTGAGTGTTCCATGAACTATTACTATGGAAACTGAGATTAAGCAGAATGGGGGTAGGGTTAAAAGTTAACTGTGGCATTAAAATGTGATTTTGTAATTTATAGAAAAGTAATATGTTATTACAGTGACATTTCCCAAGTCAGTGCTATCTTTAAAAGTGGTGTATTATTACAAAATAGTGGTAAATTTATGTGTGATATATTTTTGAACTCCCGTATAGATTCGCGGTTCCATCGCTTTGCTGCACGGTGGAATCGCGATTCCCAAAAAAATCCAGAAGCAGTTTGGTTACTTTTAGAAGTCAGTTTGTAAAGGTTGATATGTCTAACCAATAGAAATGTGTTTTAGAATTTGAAATAATCTGGGAAGCAATGTTATTTGTTACTTACATGTATATGTGTGGAGAAAGAGAGGGAAACTTTGCCATTACTGGTTTTGCCTTGCTGAGAGCAGTGCATTACATTGATTGTGTGCATAAGAAAATCCATTCTGGGTTTCTGATATTTCATATTCTACAAATCAATTTGGAAGGTGAGTTATAAATTCGTAAGGTGTATTATGTGTTATTTAAAAAAATAATCATGAACTTTGATGTTTGAAATATATTATTAAATGTAGAGATGTTTCTTATAGTTTGTTGTAATGTAGTTAAATGTTGTTTGAAATAGATTTTGTATAGTATTATGTGTATATTGGAATATGGATTACTGATTATGGTAGTTTGTTTTAGTGTGTGGATATGTATATTTGTACTATACCGCATCATTTTAGCTGTTCCTTTAAGTTTGGAGGTGGACTCTGACAAATATTAAGGTGTGCACTGTGCATGGAGTTCTGTCTCATGTATGTTTCTACTTGTATATGTATTTTCATATGTCTTATACATTATATGGTGCATGATGTATAAGAAAGAGCTGTTGTTGCTTTAATTGTGGTAGGGTCAACAGTGTGAGTACAAGTAGAATGGTGTAGATGCAGCACAAAACTGTGCTTTGAAGGATGTACACATAAGGTATTATTAATTAGGCTTATTATTTGTAGTTTGTACAAAGGTATAGTTGAATGATGCCGCATAATTTTAGATAGAATGGTGAAGATGCTGCACAAATGTGTGCTTTGAAAGATGCTCATATAAGGTGTTATTAATTAGGCTTCTTTTTTCTAGTCTGTAGAAAAGTATAGTTGAATGATGCCGCATACTTTTAGATAGATTTGTGTAGATGAAGTAGAAATATGTGCTTTGAAAGATGCTCATATAAGGTGTTTTTAATGAACTTTTTTTTTTAAGTCTGTACAAAAGGTATAGTTGAATAATGCCGCATAATTTTAGATAGAATGGTGAAGATGCTGCACAAATGTGGGATTTGAAAGATGCTTATATAAGGTGTTATTAATTAGGCTTCTTTTCTAGTCTGTAAAAAGGTATAGTTGAATAATGCCGCATAATTTTAGATAGATTTGTGAAGATGAAGTAGAAATATGTGCTTTGGAAGATGCTCATATAAGGTGTTTTTAATTAAGCTTTTTTTCTCAAGTCTGTACAAAAGGTATAGTTGAATAATGCCGCATAATTGTAGATAGAATGGTGAAGATGCTGCACAAATGTGTGATTTGAAAGATGCTTATATAAGGTGTTATTAATTAGGCTTCTTTTTTCTAGTCTGTAGAAAGGTATAGTTGAATAATGCCGCATAATTTTAGATAGAATGGTGAAGATGCTGCACAAAAGTGTGCTTTCAAAGATGATCATATAAGGTGTTATTAATTAGGCTTTTTTTTCTACCCTATACAAAAATATAGTTGAATGATGCCGCATAATTTTAGATAGAAAGGTGAAGATGCAGGCTCTACATATGCAGTGCTGTAATCACTCAGGCATTACTTCAGCACTGATGCAATCATTTAGGCACTATCTGTGCACTTATGCAATCACTAAGGTATAACTTATGTAGTTATATAATCACCCAGGCACTACTGTTGCACACTTTGAATCACGGAGGCACCACTTTTGAACTCTTGTAATCACTCAGCCAGTAGTTATGCTGTTATGAAATCACCCCGCACTACTTTTGCAGTCTTTTATTTACTCAGGCACCACCTCAGTAGTCCTGCAATCACCCAAGAAGTACCCATGCACTTATAAAATCACTCAGTCACTTGCTATGTAGTCATGAAAATCCCCAGACATTGTCCCTGCAGTCATGAAATCGCCAACGTGTTACCCATGTAGTCCTTTAATCCCCTTGTACTGTTTCAATCACATATGCACTTTTCTTGTACTTATGTAATCACTTAGCCACTAGTCATGTACTTTTAAATTCATCCAGTCACTACCTTTCCACACCAGTAATCACTCAGGCAGTATCTTACTAGATCGGAAATCACCCAGGTGGTTCTGAAGAACTTAATAAATCATCCACTCACTTGCTATCTGCTTCAGTAATTCCCCAGATATTACCCTTGCAGGCTAGGAATCACTTGGGGTCTAGTTACGTAGTACCCCTACAGCTATGCAATCATGCAGGCTGTTGCTGTGTAGTCATCTCATTACCTACACACTATCCTTACAGTCGTCAAATCACCCATGCCTTTCTGTTGCAGTGATGTATTCACCTAGTCAGTACTCAATGACTCATGAGTCCCTTTAACTGCTATTTATACACTTATCCATGCACTGAATGTGTATGTTTGCACTCATGAAATTAGCCAGTCACTTTTCATGTTGTCCTGTACTTACCCAGTGACTTATTGTTGATTTATGTAATAGTGTGCTGCTTTATTTTTGAGTAGGCCGAACTGTCATGCACTTATAAAAACACCCAAATACTCACCATGCAGTCTTACAATGAGGCAGGCGCTACATATGCAGTGCTGTAATCACTCAGGCATTACTTCAGCACTGATGCAATCATTTAGGCACTATCTGTGCACTTATGCAATCATGAAGGTATAACGTATGGAGTTATATAATCACCCAGGCTCTACTGTTGCACTCCTTGAATCACGGAGGCACCACTTTTGTACTCTTGTAATCACTCAGCCAGTAGTCATGCTGTAATGAAATCACCCCAGCACTACTTTTGCAGTTTTTTATTTACTCAGGCTCCACCTCAGTAGTCCTGCCATCACCCAAGAAGTACCCATGCACTTATAAAATCACTCAGTCACTTGCTATGTAGTCATGTAAATTTCCAGACATTATCCCTGCAGTCATGCAATCGCTGATGTGTTACCTATGTAGTCCTTTAATACCATTGTACTGTTTCAATCACATACGCACTTTTCTTGTACTTATATAATCACTCAGCCACTAGTCATGTACTTTTAAATTCATCCAGTCACTACCTTTCCACACCAGTAATCACTCAGGCAGTATCTTACTAGTTCGGTAATCACCCAGGCGGTTCTGAAGACCTTATAAAATCACCCACTCACTTGCTATCTGCTTCAGTAATCCCCCAGATATTACCCTTGCAGGCTAGGAATCACTCGGGGTCTAGTTACGTAGTACCCCTACAGTTATGCAATCATGCAGGCTGTTGCTGTGTAGACATCTCATTACCTACACACTATCCTTACAGTCGTCAAATCACCCATGCCTTTCTGTTGCATTGATGTATTCACCTAGTCAGTACTCAATGACTCATGAATCCCTTCAACTGCTATTTATACACTTATCCAGGCACTAAATGTGTATGTTTGCACTCATGAAATTAGCCAGTCACTTTTCATGTTGTCCTGTACTTACCCAGTGACTTATAGTTGACTTATGTAATAGTGTGCTGCTTTATTTTTGAGTAGGCCGAACTGTCATGCACTTATAAAAACACCCAAATACTCACCATGCAGACTTACAATGATGCAGGCGCTACATATGCAGTGCTGTAATCACTCAGGCATTACTTCAGCACTCATGCAATCATTTAGGCACTATCTGTGCACTTATGCAATCACTAAGGTATAACTCATGTAGTTATATAATAATCACCCAGGCACTACTGTTGCACTCCTTGAATCACGGAGGCACCACTTTTGTACTCTTGTAATCACTCAGCCAGTAGTCATGCTGTTATGAAATCACCCCGGCACTACTTTTGCAGTCTTTTATTTAGTCAGGCTCTACCTCAGTAGTCCTGCAATCACCCAAGAAGTATCCATGCACTTATTAAATCACCCAGTCACTTGCTATGTAGTCATGTAAATCTCCAGACATTAACTCTGCACTCATGAAATCGCTGACGTGTTACCCATGTACTACTTTAAAATCACCCACTCACTTGCTATCTACTTCAGTAATCCCTCAGATATTACCCTTGCAGGCTAGGAATCACTCGGGGTCTAGTTACGTACTGCCCCTACAGTTATGCAATGATGCAGGCTGTTGCTGTGTAGTCATCTCATTACCTACACACTACCCTTGCAGTCGTCAAATCACCCATGCCTTTCTGTTGCATTCATGTATTCATGTAGGCAGTACTCAATGACTGATGAATCCCTTCAACTGCTATTTATACAGTTATCCATGCACTGAATGTGTATGTTTGCACTCATGAAATTAACCAGTCACTTTTCATGTTGTCCTGTACTTACCCAGTGACTTATAGTTGACTTATGTAATAGTGTGCTGCTTTATTTTTGAGTAGGCCGAACTGTCATGCACTTATAAAAACACCCAAATACTCACCATGCAGTCTTACAATGATGCAGGCGCTACATATGCAGTGCTGTAATCACTCAGGCATTACTTCAGCACTGATGCAATCATTTAGGCACTATCTGTGCACTTATGCAATCACTAAGTTATAACTCATGTAGTTATATAATCACCCAGGCACTACTGTTGCACTCCTTGAATCACGGAGGCACCACTTTTGTACTCTTGTAATCACTCAGCCAGTAGTCATGCTGTTATGAAATCACCCCAGCACTACTTTTGCAGTCTTTTATTTAGTCAGGCTCTACCTCAGTAGTCCTGCAATCACCCAAGAAGTATCCATGGACTTATAAAATCACCCAGTCACTTGCTATGTAGTCATGTAAATCTCCAGACATTAACCCTGCACTCATGAAATCGCGGACGTGTTACCCATGTACTACTTTAAAATCACCCACTCACTTGCTATCTACTTCAGTAATCCCGCAGATATTACCCTTGCAGTCTAGGAATCACTCGGGGTCTAGTTACGTAGTACCCCTACAGTTATGCAATGATGCTGGCTGTTGCTGTGTAGTCATCTCATTACCTACACACTACCCTTGCAGTCGTCAAATCACCCATGCCTTTCTGCTGCATTCATGTATTCACCAAGTCAGTACTCAATGACTCATGAATCCCTTCAACTGCTATTTATCCATTTATCCATGCACTGAATGTGTATGTTTGCACTCATGAAATTAGCCAGTCACTTTTCATGTTGTCCTGTACTTACCCACTGACTTATAGTTGACTTATGTAATAGTGTGCTGCTTTATTTTTGAGTAGGCCGAACTGTCATGCACTTATAAAAACACCCAAATACTCACCATGCAGTCTTACAATGATGTAGGCGCTACATATGCAGTGCTGTAATCACTCAGGCATTACTGTTGCACTGATGCAATCATTTAGGCACTATCTATGCACTTATGCAATCACTAAGGTATAGCTCATGTAGTTATATAATCAACCAGGCACTACTGTTGCAGTCCTTGAATCATGGAGGCACCACTTTTGTACTCTTGTAATCACTCAGCCAGTAGTCATGCTGTTATGAAATCACCTGGCACTACTTTTGCAGTCTTTTATTTAGTTAGGCTCTACCTCAGTAGTCCTGCAATCACCCAAGAAGTACCCATGCACTTATAAAATCACTCAGTCACTTGCTATGTAGTCATGTAAATTCCCAGACATTATCCCTGCAGTCATGCAATCGCCGACGTGTTACCCATGTAGTCCTTTAATCCCCTTGTACTGTTTCAATCACATACGCACTTTTCTTGTACTTATGTGGAGTCATCTCATTACCTACACACTATCCTTGCAGTAGTCAAATCACCCATGCCTTTCTGTTGTATTGATGTATTCACCTAGTCAGTACTCAATAACTGATGAATCCCTTCAACTGCTATTTATACAGTTATCCATGCACTGAATGTGCATATTTGCACTCATGAAATTAGCCAGTCACTTTTCATGTTGTCCTGTACTTACCCAGAGAGTACCCTATGTTGGTTCTTTCTGTACTGCTCTATCTTCTTTCTGCACCTCTGTTTCAAATTTCTTCAGTTCTTTTTCCTTTTTTCTGCACCTGTCTTCCCTCTTTCTGCACCTCTCTTGCCTCACTCTGCCCACCTGTTCCTCCTTTCTGTACGTCTTTTGCCTGCTTCTGCAACTCTCTTCCCTCTTTCTGCACCTCTCTTGCCTTACTCTGCTCACCTGTTTCCTCTTTCTGTACCTTATTTGCCTCTTTTTGCACCTCTGTTGATTCTTTTGCACTACTGTTGCTTCTTTCTATGACGTCTCTTGCAAATTTCTGCATGCCTCTCATACAGATATAAAAAAAAACAAAGTAGTCGCCATGCAGTCTTACAATGATCCATGCACTAGATATGTTATGCTGTAATCATTCAGATATTACTGTTGTATTTTTTTTCTGCACCTCTTTTCACTTATTGTGCAGCTCAGGTGTAATTGTTACCATATTCAGAAAACCATATCTGCATTTCTTTGTAGCTTTTAAAATAGAAAGTGTTTCTTTAGTAATAGATAAGTATATATGAATATAATTATTTTAATAATAGAAAATTATTTTAAAAATTATTTTTTCAGATATTCTGCATTATTATTAAGGAAGAATAACCATGACAAGAAAAGCGCAAAGGAAAAAACAACAAAGAAAACAGAACTATTTAAAGGAGAAAAAAACGCATGAATTAGATGAACTACAACATGTGGCAAAAAAGAAAAAGTCTTGTGGTAAGAGAACAAATGAATTTATTTAAAGAATTTCAAGGAGAGGAAAGGATTTTGGAAATGATGAAAATAGAAAGAATACTTGTAGAATGAAAAAGAATGAAATGAAAAAAGACAAATTAATAGAAATTCAGGAAATTAGAAAAAATCTATGTTGAAAGAAGAAAGAAACAATTTTATGAAATTAGGAAACGTATGTATAAAAGTAGAAAACTACAAAATTTGCTGAAACATGGCAAGAAAAATAAAAAAGATCTGCATTTTATAAAAAGAAAAAAAGATTGAAAGTATAGTCAAAAAGGCTTTTGAATTGAAAAGAAAATTGTTCATTTTAGTTTTAAAGAGAATGCGAACATTAGATAAACCAATGCATTATATGAAGAACAAAACTAAAAGGAAAGACTAATCAACAGAACTAACTGTTGTAAAAAAATGTGGGTGAATGGAAGCATACTTCTAGTTCAGAACCTTTTTTTAATGAAGAGAGCTATTTTCAAAACAATACATTAGTTCACGCAGTTGATACCAGTGGTCGTGCTTATGAAGTGAAGAACGGTTGTGCAATTGACAAAGAAAAGATGGTTCCTAGAAATGTGGAATAAGTGATAGCTGAAGAAGTTCAAGGGACACGTACACAAGCTCCAGTGTATACATGGGATTGTAGTAGTATTTGTAGAATACGACAGGAGTCTATTGATATTTTACGAAATTTCTTACAAGGTTATACTAAAAAAAGTAAGATTAAGATGTTGCAAGGACTAGATCCTTGTAAAGTGAGAAAAAATACTGGTTTGCAAGGTCATTCTCTGGCTTGTCTTTCTAGAAAAGTGTGTCAAAGTGTGTATCATCATTTGAGAATGTTAGCAGTACATCACTCTGCAATGCAGAAGTTAGTAAGAAGATTGTACTATGTAAAAAGTCCTGCAATAATTTTAAGTGACTTAAACACTGCTCTTTTGCATGGGTCAGTATCGGATGTAAAAAAAGTTTGTGATGATATAGAGTTTCGTTTCTTTGGTCCTGAAGAGGAGTGTAGAGAAAGTGAGAGTTTGATAAGTGTAGGTGTTGAAGAAGAGGTGGAAGATAGTAGTAATGAGAAGTTTGAAGAAGAGATTACGAAGTTTAAGGTAATTTGCTGTGAAAGACCAAACTATGGGGCTTATTAGGATGGCGGTCGGAAAACCTCCCCGACCGCCATGGTAGCGGGAAAAGACCGCCCGCATGGCCCGCGACATAACTGCCGGTCGAATTACGATGGTCCGTGGTCAAAATCCGACCGCAGCGGTACGATCAGGGGCTTTAACATTGCGGCGGTTGCTGCTGCCCGCAGCACTGCCGCGATGCGGAAAGGAGCATGTCCTACATTTCCCTGCACTGCGTGGCAGGCACTGCACAGTGCCTGCCACCTGGTACAGGGAAATGTAGGGGGGACCATGGGTACCCCCCCAGTGCACCCACACCCCCCCAAAACATTGGGGGCCCGCAACAGGCCCCCGGAAGACATTCTCCGCCTGCCTTTCCATGGCGGTTTGACCGCTGAGGAAAGGCTGGCTACCGCCGGCATCATAATCGTGCCGGCGGAGGCAGCTCGGCACGGCCACCATTATCCCGATCCTTCTCCGTCCGCAAGGCAGGAGTGCGGATGGCAACCGTCGGAAAAGCGGTGGTCGGAATTTACCACCGCCGCGGTCACCACCACCATCCTAATCTGACCGGCGGTTTTCTGGCTTGCGATCGCGGGCGGATGTCCACCGCCGGCCCGGCGGTCACCACCCGCCATCCTAATCAGCCCCTATGTTTGTATTTGTTGTCGACGTACTCACTATAGAATTCAAACTAGGAATGTTGATCTGTATTTAAAAAGTGAAAAAGAAAACAATGATAAGTGGAAGGAATTTGGAGCTTATTTGTTGGTGGAAGATTGCTTTGAGTTGGGTAGTAATCAACGTATTTGAAAATATTGTTATAGCAAATTTGAGGAGAACAAAATGCCAGCTAGAGCTGTACATAATAACCTAGAGTTGGTAGCTATTCCTCCAGAACTGGTAGATTTAAATACGTATGAGTCCATTCTGATTCAATCTGTGCACCCATTTCAGGCTATTGTTCGTATGGAGCCTAAAACAGGTAAGATGCCTCCATCAGATTTACAAAGAGGCTTAAAAGGAAGAGTTGTGTATTTACCTTTAGAGTTGAAGAAAAATATTGAAACTACTGGTGTAGAGAAAGAGGAAACTGAACCTGTAGTTATTCTAGTTAATTGTGTTCCTACGAAGAGTCGGAAAATATGGCAAGAATTAGTAGATGTGAGCAAAGTGCAAAAGGCTACGTTATATTTCATAAAAAACAATGTTTATTACAAAAATGTGTATGTGGAAGAAGAAGAAATAGTTTTAGGAGTTGATAGCGAAATTTCAAGTGGCCAAATTGAAAAAGTGGACATCTCCAAAAGTGAAGAAATTTATGAACATTATAGTGTACATCCTTTATATTCAAAGGAAGTGATTGGAAATACTATTGAATTATTCCAAATGAAGAAAGCGAAGGGAACTCCCATGAGTGTTTGGGAAAGACGTTTGGAAGCTCGTTGTTTTCCACAGCTCTCCCCAACTGGAAAAGGTGGACGATATGATGAACGACCAGTACAGATTCCAGCGTCAGAATATCGTTCAACAAGATTGTACTCAGAAGATCCAAGATTTCGACAATGTATTCTATATATATTTCATCTTTTGTTTGAAAGTGACTTGTCTGGACTTTCATATGCAGTGAACCACATATTAAAAACAGGAGTTCATCTTCAACATGTTTCTGCAAAGGAATTCATGGACAAAGTACAACAGAGAGACGATCATTTAGAATCTCAATTCATTAATTTGATGGCGTGTCAACATGGTACTAATGAGTATTGGTATCGTCGTCATGGAGAACTTAAATGTATGTTAAGGAACTTAGGAACCCCTACATGGTTTGTTACGCTAAGCTGTGCTGAATACGCATGGGACGATTTACTTGAATTTCTTCGTGAAGCAAATTCAAATATTAAAAACATTCAATTCAAGACAGCTGGAGAACTGTGTTTCTTGGATCCTGTAAATGTGTGCAGATATTTTAATCATAGGTTTCAAGCTATGATGTCTTTTATCTGCAATAAAAACAACCCACCTCTTGGAGAAGTTATTGATTTCTTTTGGAGAAAGGAGTACCAAGCTAGAGGTGCTCCTCATATACATATGCTTTTATGGATCAAGGATGCACCTAAATTTGGAACTGATTCAGATGAGACTGTTTTATCTTTCATTGAAGACTATGTTACATGTGGTATTCCAAAAACAGGAGAAGAAAATACCTTAAGACAACAAGTTTTACGGTTTCAAACTCATCAATGTGGCAAATACTGTCGACGGAAATACAAGTCAAAAGAAAAGTTCTATACAAAATGTCGTTTTGGATTTCCACGTCCAGTAATTTCCAAAGGAAGAGTCAACAGTTTCATGTCAGCAGTGAGGCATACTATCACTCGAAAATTTCCCAAAAATACTTACAATTTAAAAAGAAGTGAACATTCAAAGTATATTAATGATTACAATCCAGTGATTTTGTCGATGTGGAATGCAAATATGGATATCCAATATGTTGCAGATAATTCGATTGCTGTTGCTCGCTATGTTACGTCATACATAACAAAATCTGAAAAGACGGAGTTGAAAGAAATGTGGCAAGAAATTTCACAAGAGAAGACTCTTAGTAACAAATTGTACAGCTTTAGTTTGAAGATGCTGTCCCATCGAGAGATTGGATCCTACGAATGTTCGGATCGGTTGACATCTGCAAGTTTATATTCAAAGTCAAGAGGAATCATTTGGGTTAGTCTAGGTCTTGCTGCAACACGAAATCGAGTATTGAAATCTGTACAAGAAATTGAATATTTAGCATTAAATGAACCGGAAAGCACAGATATTGTTAAAACATACATGTTGGATACGTACTATCCTAAAAGAAGTCCCTATCTTGAAAACATATGTCTCTATGAAGTACTGCAATATTACAGCTTTAAGAGAAATATTACAGAGAACATAAATGAAGAAAAATATGAAGTCATTGGCTGTGATGGATGTTTGGTGAAACATACCAAAGGAAATCTCATTAATCACAGGAAACTCATTTGCGAAACTCCAGATAAAAGTGAATTTTACTATTTAGCACTTCTACAACTGTTCAAGCCTTGGTGTACTGAAATGGAATTACTTGGAGATTTTCAGTGCTATGAAGATTCTTCTAATGCATGTAAAGATAGCATTAAATGCACAGTTTTTCCAAATTATCTGCAAATGTGGAATGAAGAAATTGAACAAGAAACTACTATTGCAGCTGAGATTGCTAGAGACAGTTCTCAAGATAGTCAAAGTTCTGCTCCACTCAGTCAAGATCCACTAGGAGAACCAATTCTTAAAAATGAAGCTGCAATAGCCATGAGTGAAGTAGAAACAGCAATGCATCAAGCTCAACAGGATATTATGGAGTTGGGAAACTTGGAAGAACAACTAAATATTGAACAGAAAGAAATATATCAGCAAGTTACACAACAGATAGACCATGGTTTACTTCATGAAAATAAAGAATGCAACTGCACATCATTTAAACCTATTGAAATGTATATCAGTGGTCAAGCTGGTACAGGAAAAAGTTTCTTAATTAAAGTTTTGACCTGTTATCTACAGAAAACCACTGAATCACATTTATCTTGTGTTGTAACCACTCCAACTGGGTTAGCAGCACACAACATTAAAGGGATTACATTACATTGTTTACTGATGCTACCTGTTGAACATGAAAACAAGTTGGAATATCACAAGCTATCTGGAGAAGCTTGTTATGAAGTTTCAAGAGTACTAAAGAAAATGAAATTTCTGATAATTGATGAGGTGAGCATGGTCTCAAACTTAATGCTTGCCTTTGTACATTTAAGAATGCAGCAAATTTTAAAACAGATTATGATGTGTTATTTGGAGGAAAACATGTGATTGTTTTCGGCGATCTACTGCAACTTACTCCTGTAAAAGGGGAACCAGTTTTTAAAACACTTGTGCATGAAGACACCAGGAAATCTGTGGGAAGTATTGGAAATGTCAACATTTGGTCATATTTTGAATACAAAGAACTTATTAAAAATATGGGACAGGCAAGTGATGAAGATATAAGAATTGGTGTATTGACAGAACATGGTAAAGAAGCTTTGCAAAGTCGGCTACTTACAAACTTGTTTCCAAATAAAAATGTTGCTCTGGAAATAATATACAAAAAAATTGGAGAAAATAAATCTATAATTTGCCTAATGCCAACACTGCGAGAGTGTTCTACATTCAATCAAGAACTTTTGAAGTTGGAAAATCAAAAAATAATAAAAATGGAAGCCATTGATAAAATAGAACACGAAGGAATTACTATTATTTTGTCTGAAAAATTTAAATCATAATTGGATTCATTGGAAAAATCTATATCTAAGACTGCTGGTTTAGAAAAGAATTTATATGTATGTGAAAACTGTCGGGTAAATTTACGGCATAATGTGGATGTGGAAATAGGTTTAGTAAATGGAGCAATGGGAAAAGTTGTTGATTTTGTTAATTATCCAAATAGAGATGGAATTGAATTTTTGAAGATTAAATTTGATCAGATTGAAGAGGTAAAACAGATTGGACGTTGTGCTGTTCGTTTTTTGCTTGTTAAAGACTTGTATGTTCGTAGAAAACAGTTTCCTCTTTCTTTAGCATATGCGGTGACCATTCATAAATCTCAAGGTTTAAGTGTAGACAGTGCTTTGGTAAACATTCGAAGTACCGTGTTTAAAGAGGGCATGGCATATGTTGCATTGTCCCGAGTCAGAACTTTATCTGGATTGTATTTGATTGATTTTGATGAGAGAAAGATTAGTGCAGATGCAAATTGTGTAAGAGAGTATAATCGGTAAAGAAGACTGTATGCTCCCAACTTAGGTGAATATCCTGTATATGAAAAGCGTGTAGTATGTCGAAAACGAACATATGAGAAACTCTGTAGTGAGGTTGGAAATAAGAAAAAAAATCAAGAGAATGTTGAGGTTCCAAACAAAAAGAAAATGGACACTGTTGAAGATACTGTAGGATATCAGTTAGAAAATAGTTCAGGTATCAACTGCTATGCTAATGTAGTTGTGAACGTCATATTTTTTCTAGAAAATCTTCAACAACAAATTATGGAGAATCGAGAAAAAAGGTTTTGTTCTTTGCTGCATTCTATTTTTGAAAACTTGACAACCGATAAAACTAAAATCCAAAGTGTTTCTGGCATTTGGCATCTTCTGGATATATGTTCTGGTTCTTCACAATTTACACTTAATGTACAGCAAGATGCTCATGAATTTCTTATGCTTATGCTTGCAGTATTGGAAGGTGAAGGAATACAAATTGCAAATCTGTTTGGAGTATGTTACAGATGGGATCCTAAATGTGAAGACTGTTCATTTTCATCTACCACTGAAATAGACACAGAAGATTCATATATTTGACAATACCAGATTGCAAAACAGTGTCTTTTAACAAATTAGTAAAATCTGCGAATCAAAATATGAAATGTAGTCACTGCAAATCTGAAATGTTATCAACATTATTTATAGAAAGATTTGGACAATATATCATTTTAATGCTACAACATTGTAGAGCAGATGGAAGAAAATTGGAAACTAAAATAAAAAAAGTTTGTGGCAAGTCAACTGTCAATTTCAGGAAGAACTTTCAAAGTAGTGGCAGTTATTTTCCATGATGGACCTTCTACAACATCTGGACACTATACCGTGTATTTAAAGTGCAATAAAGGATGGACACATTGTAATGATGCCCATTTGGAATTTAAATGTCGGTTGCCTTATGAACTACCAAATTCATATCTAATATTTTTGATGCCAAAGTTCTGAAAACATCATTCGGCCTATTGGGAAGATGTCAACATGAATTAATGAGTTTATTTTGGATATTTCCAATACAAACGATTTCAGAAACATCATGCGGCCTATAGGGAAGATGTCAAGAATTACTGTTTCAATTATCGTTTCTGTTCTTTGAAATTGTATTTAGAAAATTGTTTTTGAAAGGAGCAGTTCATATATTTGATCTTTGTATTATATGCAATGTAAATGAGAGTGTTTATTTTTGAAAATGTAAATAGATAGTTGAGTTTGTTGTAAATATTTTAAACACAGATTTGTTTTTTTAAACAATCTTATTGATTGTATCTTTTGCCCGCTGTCACATGATGATCAACATTGAAATCACTGTGTATGGTGAAATTCAATAGAATCTGAAAACAGCAAAAAGGCAAACTGAATATGTTATGTAATTGTAAAATTATGTTGTGTTCTTAAAACTATAATATTATATGTAATAACAGTATTTTTCTTCTCTTTTACAGACACTAATTCTAAAATTTGAAAATATTTTAAATTTATATTATAATAAAAGAACTGAAAACATTGTTTCAATGACTATCATATCTACTTAAAAAAAGGTCAGATTAAGTAACCCAAGCACTACCCATGCAGTGCTAGAATCACCTGTGCACTACCCATACAATCCTCTAATCACCTAGACACAATTAATTCACTCCTTCAATTACCCAGGTAGTACCGATGCACTCCAACAATCACCCTGTCACTACCCATGCACTCCTCCAATCACCCAGCCAGTACCATGTACTTATCCAATCACTCCACCAATACCCAAGCACTTATAAATTCACCATTCACTACCCTTGCAGTACTCTAATCATCCAGTCAGTACCCATGTACTCATGCAATGACCCAGGCACTAACACATGCACTGCTACAATCCCCTGTGCACTACCCATACAATCCTCTAATCACCTAGACACTACTCATTCACTCCTTCAATTACCCAGGTAGTACCCATGCAGTCCAGCAATCACCCTGTCACTACTCAGGCACTCTTCCAATCAACCAGGCAGTACCATGTACTTATCCAATCACTCCGCCAATACCCAAGCACTTATAAATTCACCGTGCACTCTCCTTGCAATACTCAAATCATCCAGTCAGTACCCATGTACTCATGCAATGACCCAGGCAATAACCATGCACTGCTACAATAACTTGTGCACTACCCATACAATCCTCTAATTACCTAGACACTACTCATTCACACCTTCAATTACCCATGTAGTGTCCATGCAGTCCAGCAATCACCCTGTCACTACCCATGCACTCCTCCAATCACCCAGCCAGTACCATGTACTTATCCAATCACTCCGCCAATACCCAAGCACTTATAAATTCACCATTCACTACCCTTGCAGTACTCTAATCATCCAGTCAGTACCCATGTACTCATGCAATGACCCAGGCACTAACACATGCACTGCTACAATCCCCTGTGCACTACCCATACAATCCTCTAATCACCTAGACACTACTCATTCACTCCTTCAATTACCCAGGTAGTACCCATGCAGTCCAGCAATCACCCTGTCACTACTCATGCACTCTTCCAATCAACTAGGCAGTACCATGTACTTATCCAATCACTCCACCAATACCCAAGCACTTATAAATTCACCATGCACTCTCCTTGCAGTACTCTAATCATCCAGTCAGTACCCATGTACTCATGCAGTGACCCAGGCACTAACCATGCACTGCTACAATCACCTGTGCACTACCCATGTAGTCCTCTAATCACCTAGACACTACTCGTTCACTCCTTCAATTACCCAGATAGTACCCATACACTCCAGCAATCACCCTGTCACTACCCTTGCACTTCTCCAATCACCCAGCCAGTACCATGTACTTATCCAATCACTCCGCCAATACCCAAGCACTTATAAATTCACTGTGCACTACCCTTGCAGTACTCTAATCATCCAGTCAGTACCCATGTACTCATGCAATGACCCAGGCACTAACACATGCACTGCTACAATCCCCTGTGCACTACCCATACAATCCTCTAATCACCTAGACACTACTCATTCACTCCTTCAATTACCCAGGTAGTACCCATGCAGTCCAGCAATCACCCTGTCACTACCCATGCACTCCTCCAATCACCCAGCCAGTACCATGTACTTATCCAATCACTCCACCAATACCCAAGCACTTATAAATTCACTGTGCACTCTCCTTGCAATACTCAAATCATCCAGTCGGTACCCATGTACTCATGCAATGACCCAGGCAATAACACATGCACTGCTACAATCCCCTGTGCACTACCCATACAATCCTCTAATCACCTAGACACTACTCATTCACTCCTTCAATTACCCAGGGAGTACCCATGCAGTCCAGCAATCACCCTGTCACTGCCCATCCACTCCTCTAATCACCCAGCCAGTACCATGTACTTATCCAATCACTCCGCCAATAGCCAAGCACTTATAAATTCACCATGCACTCTCCTTGCAGTACTCTAATCATCCAGTCAGTACCCATGTACTCATGCAATGACCCAGGCACTAACACATGCATTACTGTAATCACTTGTGCACTACCCATACAATCCTCTAATCACCTAGACACTACTCGTTCACACCTTCAATTACCCATGTAATATCCATGCAGTCCAGCAATCACCCTGTCACTACCCATGCACTCCTCCAATCACCCAGCCAGTACATGCACTTATCCAATCATTCCGCCAATACCCAAGCACCTATAAATTCACCATGCACTCTCCTTGCAGTACTCTAATCATCCAGTCAGTACCCATGTACTCATGCAATGACCCAGGCACTAGCCATGCACTGCTACAATCACCTGTGCACTACCCATGCAGTCCTCTAATCACCTAGACACTACTCATTCACTCCTTCAATTACCCAGGTAGTACCCAAACACTCCAGCAATCACCCTGTCTCTACCCATGCACTCCAGCAATCACCCTGTCACTACTCATGCACTCCTCCAATCACCCAAGCACTACCCATGCACTCATGGAATCTCCCAGGTACTACTTATACACTACTCTATTCACCAATGCTCTACTGATGCACTCCTGCAATTACCCAGGCACTACCCATACACTATGCTTTTACTCCTCCAATCATCTAGGCACTACCCATACAGTCATGCAATCACCCAAGTACTACCCATGCACTTCTCCAATCACTCAAGCAGTACCTATGCACTCATACAATCACCCAGGCATTACCCATGCACTCCTTCAATCACCCAAGCAGTACCCATACACTCAAGCAATTATTCAGCCAATACCCAAGCACTTTTAAAATCATCCAGTCACTATCCATGTACTCCTCCAATCACTCAGGCAGTACTTATCCACTCATACAATAAACCACGCATTATCCATGCACTCCTTCAATCACCCAGATACTATCCTTGCACGTATACAATCACCCACACATTAATGAAGCACTTACAAAATCACTCAGATTATATCCATGTAGTCCTTCAATCAGTCAGGCAACAATTCATACAACACTCAGAATTTTTTTCTTCTTTAAACCATATAGGCGGTTCTGAAAAGAACCATTTTTTATCTTCTTTTGTTGTTTTCTTGGTTTTTTTGTATTTTTTAAACTATTTTTTACATTTTTTTGGTGTTTATTTTATTGAAAAACTGAAAAGAAACCAGAGCCAACAACAAAAACATGGCAAAAAATATGAAATTTAACGTCATTGCATAAAGGAACAGAAAAAAAAATTAACACTTGTGACTCTGGATAGCAATCAGGATTGCATCCATAGACTGCTCCCCAACGCAAAGAGTCTTTCTGCATTTAATGCAGACCTGCTCTACTCGAGCCAAATCACGATGAATGCGGATTGTGGCAGGTGTTGTGCCACTAGAAGAAGTACTGGGCCAATCATGTGCTTCTTTTTCTTGTTGCCGCCTTAGTTGCTCTCGGGCAAGCCGTCTTGGGTGGATCGTTTGGAGATGCTTGAGCATCGATGATGGGCCACAAGGATATTTCTTGTCCGATCCACGTGAAAGCACTTGCTCGCAAATTGTGCAAGTGACCTTCCTCGCATTAACCTTCTTTTCACCAGGAGGTATGGTGAAAAACGCCCACACGACACTTTCATACCTCTTCTTCTGGGGTTCTTCCAGGTCTTCCTCTTCCTCTGGTGGAAGTTGCTGTGATGGTGGTGCAGCAGCCATTTCGAGGAAAAGTAAAATAAACACCAAAAAGATGTAAAAACACACCTAAGAGAGAACAGGTCTGTCTCTATAGATGGTCCTGAAAGAATGAAAGAAAAATGGGTGGGGTCCTTCAACTTCTAGAATAAAAAGCCTGTAAACCAATGAAAACCTTTCTTTTGAAGTCACATGGGATTCGCGCAGGGCGCGCGCCGCAGCGCAGAACGTGAGCGCACCCGACGCGGTTCCGCAAAAATACATTTAAAAATAATATATCTTTATTTCAGTTACAAATACATAACATTTATAATTTTCTTAAATCATGTCTTGGTGTAATATATACAATAAAGTTATATATACATACTTTTAAAGGTTAAAAATTTACGATGGAATCGTGCACCCAGCGCGACATCCCAACTCACGTACGTGACGTAACGTGGGGCCGGCACCGCGCACCGGTCGCTAATGATACGCGGAACGTGCACGACTTAACCAATATGGCGGCGAATTACTTGAATTCGCGCACGGATCAAGACAGGTGCACAATGGGTGCGCAAATCTTTTTTTTATTTTTTTTAAAAAAATGTATATTTTAATTTTAGAAAAGAAAAAATATATAAATTTTACAAAAATATTAAAAACAGAAAAAACATTTCTTGCAGATTATACTTAGATATTATCATAAAAAAACGTTGATATTTAGTAAAAGAAACATAGGTTTCAGGAACATTATAGTTAGAAATTAGCATTTAAAAAACCTTTGAAATTCACTGAAAATACCATAGGTTTCAGGGACGTTATAGTTAGAAATTAGCATTTAAAAAACCTTTGAAATTCACTGAAAAAACCATAGGTTTCAGGGACGTAGAAATTAGCATTTAAAAAACCTTTGAAATTTACTGAAAAAACCACAGGTTTCAGGGACGTTATAGTTAGTTGGACATTTCACTCGTACAAAACCAGAGAAATTTGGCCGTTATAGTTAGTAGAGCTAACTATAACTCACGCCCCCGCAATGCACTGCTGATGACGTCACATATTACATCACTCATGACATGGTCAGTGACATCACTCATGACATCACTGATGACATCATACATGTGATAATCTGATGCACCTCCTCACACCCTAATAAAACCTTTTATACACCCACTCTAAAATACAGATTACCATTCTCGAAACCATAGACACACCAACACAAATCCCTACATACCCACTCACTGATTCTTAGGTCTACACACCCATCCACTCATTCACCCATACAGTCACTCATACTTTCGGTCACTCATCAGTACAGGACTATCATATGCACTCATACACCTATATAGACACTCACACACTGCCACTCATCCATAGAGTTACTCACACACCTAGTCAGTCATGCAAAGAATTAATCACACTCCCATTTACTCACCTATACAGTTATTCACACACCACCTCACTTACTCATACAGATACTAACACATACTTACGCTCTTATACAATCACTAATACAAGCACACACTCATTCATAAATCCACTCTCACAATCACTCACTCTCACATAGTCATTTATATACTCCAACACTCACATATACTGCCTTTCACATATGTAGTTACTCACACATGTACCACTGAGACATCCATTCACTCACCAACACACCCATACACACACTCACCCACCCATACAGTCCATCACAGATGCACTCTTGAATCCATACACCTAGTGAATCACCCACTCACACATCTATGCACAGAGTCACACACCCCCCACCCACACAAACACTCAGGCACCCATACAGATACTCAGACAACCAATCAATAACCCATATAGACACTCATGTAGCTAATCACCAACCCATGCAGCCGGTTACACACCAACAGACAGACTGATACAGACATTCACACAGTTTAGTCACTAACCCATGCATTCAGTAAGATACGTTTAATCACTCACTTATAGAGTCAGTCACGCACCTACTAAATCATCCATTCAGACACTTATACACCCACTCATTCTTCAACACACCTTGGCCAATATATATTAAACATATTTAAACTTTACAGAAACACACATTCACTGGATGATGTCATCAGTGATGTCATGAGTGATGTCATTTGAGATGTAATATGTGACGTCATCAGCAGTGCATTGCGGGGGTGCGAGTTATAGTTAGCTCTACTAACTATAACGGCGGAATTTCTCTGGTTTTGTACGAGTGAAATGTCCAACTAACTATAACGTCCCTGAAACGTGTGTTTTTTTCAGTGAATATATATATATATATATATATGTCTCCAAGCGGACTACAATGTCTAGCATGCTTTGCAAGAACATGCACCTGAACGGCCCACTGGGGGCAATAACGAATAGAATTCAGCATGCGGCTTTAAATGCTTGGAGTTACCTGCGGAGACCAGCTATGCCATGCCTATGATTAAGGAGCAGGGGGCTCCGAAACCGGTCAGGCGCATTGAGTCAGGACGGAAAAGCCGGTTCCCCTCAAATAAAGATTCTTCTGAATAGCTGCTGTTGAGTGCATTCTCAAGCTTTTTGGGCAACTTTTGGAAATACTTATCGCGGCAGTCCAAGCCGTGGAGAACTGCACCGCCGATCATACTGATGTCAAGGATCGCGGGGCTTGAACTGTGCAAGCCTATGAGCGGAACAGCAGCTCTTGTGAAATTGAACCGTGCCTTTGTTGTTGTGATGCCCACCAGAGGAATATAAATATGCAAAAAAACAGTTTTTCTTGCAGGACTCACCGAGGGGTAATAATTGTCTCCAAGCGGACTACAAAGTCTAGCATGCTTTGCAAGACCGTGCACCTGAACGGCCCACTGGGGGCAATAACGAATAGAATTCAGCATGCGGCTTTAAATGCTTGGAGTTACCTGCGGAGACCAGCTATGCCATGCCTATGATTAAGGAGCAGGGGGCTCCGAAACCGTTCAGGCGCATTGAGTCAGGACGGAAAAGCCGGTTCCCCTCAAATAAAGATTCTTCTAAATAGCTGCGCTTTTTGGGCAACATATATATATATATATATATATATATATATATTATCTACTGGCGGTTTTAAAAAGCATTTTAAAAAAAAAAAATCGGCAGGATGCGCTCAGGAGCGCGGATCCTGCCGAAAAAAAAATCGAGCGCGGTCTCCCGCGCTTCGATGTTAACTTGCCCCGGGTGGGCCAAGTCCCGGGGGCATGCTGGAGGGTTTATTTTATGTATGGGGGCCTCCAAGGGCCTCAAGCCCCGGGGACCGCCACCCCCGGGGCTTTATCATTAATGGTGCGGGAGGGCTCTGAGCCCTCCCGCAGCCCCGGGACCGCCACCTCCCGGGGCTTTTTAATTTTTTTAAAACCTGTGTGGGGGCTCCAGCCCCCACACGCCCGAGGACCACCACCTCCCGGGGCACTAAGAACATTGAAAATGGGGGTCCGTTTTGGACCCCAAGCCCCGGGACCACCACCTCCCGGGGCTTTCAAAATGTAGGGAGGGGGCCACGCGGCCCCCTCCTGGAGCCCTTGATGGCCCTGGGGACCGCCACCCCCAGGGCCGGCTCCTGCAGTGTCCTGGGGTGCCTACCCCGGGACACTGTAGTTTGCTATGACAGGACGGGAGCCTCGGCTCCCGTCCTGTCATAGCAAACTAGTTTGCATTTTGAAAGAGAGAGCAGGAAACCTGCTCTCTCTTTCAAAATGCAAACCAATTGCTTTTCCACACGGGGAGCAGCATGTTAGCTGCTCCCCATGTGGAAAGGAATGCCGGCTCCCGTAGGACACGGGGAGCCGGCGGGACTGTGGGGGTTTGGGGACCCCCACAGTCCCCAACCAGAGGCCAGGCCCCGGGGATGGGGTCCCCGGGGCCATAAGTGGCCCGGGAGGGGCCACGCAGCCCCCTCCCCAAATAAAAAAAAAAATAAAAAAATAAAATAAGGGCAAGGCCGGCCCCGAGGTATGGGGTCCCGGGGCCTTAAATGGCCTGAGGAGGGGGCCACGCAGCCCCCCATATTTTTATTTAAAAAGAGGGCATGCCCGGGGCTGGGGTCCCCGGGGCCAAAGTGGCCGAGGGAAGGGGCCACGCAGCCCCCTCCCATAAAAAAAAAAAAAAAAAACGGCATCGTGCCGGAGGCCCGCCCCCTCCCTGCAGTACTCTGCAACGCGCCCCTGGCGCGTTTTAAGAAGGAAGTAATTCCCTTGAATACTGGGGGTCACTGAGGGCCAACTAGCCCACCAGGAACCTCCAGTATGCGCCAGGGGCTGCCTTGCAGAGAGGTGTATAGAGGCCACGCCCCTTTTACACCTCTCTGCAACGCAGCTCTGTGGCGCTTAATGGAGGTAGCTGGTGGGCTAGTTGCACCCCAGGGACCCTCAGGATTCAAGGGAGTTAATCCCCGACTTAAAACGCGCCACGGGCGCGTTTGCACAGTGGTGAAGGGAGGCGGGGCCTGAGGTGACATGTGTGCAAACAGGCCCCATGGCGCATTTTAAGATGGGGAATTAAATCCCCTTCAATCCTGAGGGTCCCTGGGGCCAACTAGCCCAACAGGTACATCCAGAAAGCGCCACAGAGCTGCGTTGCAGAGAGGTGTAAAGGGGTGTGGCCTCTCTACACGTCTCTGCAACGCAGCCCCTGGCGCATACTGGAGGTTCCTGGTGGGCTAGTTGGCCCCTAGGGACCCTCATGATTCAAGGGGACTTAATCCCCCAACTTAAAACGCGCCACAGGGCGCGTTTGCACAGATGTCACCTCAGGCCCCGCCCTCCCTTCACCATTGTGCAAATATTCCTCTAAAATCTGCCGAACTACGAATTCTGATTTACTCACCTGTTATCAGGAGAGACCTCAGTGCTGCATCTTTCAGCCCAGTACTAATCCTGAAAAGTAATTTTAACCGTACTTACCAGTAACTTGAATTTCCTTCCATAGGATATCATTGCCTGCTTTTTGCTGAAAAAGTTTCTAAGTGTTGATTTTTGAAACATACAAATATTCCTCTAAAATCAGCCGAAATACGAATTCCCGTTTACTCACCTGTTATCAGGAGAGACCTCAGTGCTGTATCTTTCAGCCCAGTACTGGTCCTGAAAAGTAATTATAACCGTACTTACCAGTAACTTGAATTTCCTTCCATAGGCTAACATTGACTGGTTTCACTTGGAAATTCTTCTAAGTGTGGAGTTTTGGAACTTTAAAATATTCCTCTAAAATCAGCCGAAATACGAATTCCGATTTACTCACCTGTTATCAGGAGAGACCTCAGTGCTGCATCTTTCAGCCCAGTACTGATCCTCAAAAGTAATTTTAACCGTACTTACCAGTAACTTGAATTTCCTTCATAGGCTAACATTGACTGGTTTCACTTGGAAATTCTTCTAAGTGTGGAGTTTTGGAACTTTAAAATATTCCTCTAAAATCAGCCGAAATACGAATTCCGATTTACTCACCTGTTATCAGGAGAGACCTCAGTACTGCATCTTTCAGCCCAGTACTGGTCCTGGAAAGTAATTTTAACCGTACTTACCGGTAACTTGAATTTCCTTCATAGGCTAACATTGACTGGTTTCACTTGGAAATTCTTCTAAGTGTGGAGTTTTGGAACTTTATAATATTCCTCTAAAATCAACCAAAGTACGAATTCCAATTTACTCACCTGTTATCAGGAGAGAACCCAGTGCTGCATCTTTTAGCCCAGCACTGACCCTAAAAAGTAATTTTAACCGTACTTACCAGTAACTTATATTTTCTTCCATAGGAATCCATTGTCTGGTTTTCAGCAGAAAAGTTTCAAAGTGTCGAATTTCACAAACTACAAATATTCCTTAAAAATCGCCTGTATGACTTAAACGCATTCTTTCAACTGTTTACAGGAGATGCACCAGTGCTGGATCCAGGATCCAACACTGAGTAAGAAAAAGTAACGATAACAGTTTTTACCTGCTAAGTGAATTTCCTTCCATAGGATAACATTGGTGATTCTATGAGAAAAAGTTTCTAAGTGTCAACTTTTATCACTACTGTAACCAAAACGCTTTTACTCAACTGTTTACAGGAGATGTCCCAGGACTGAATCTAGGATCCAGTCCTGTGGTTAGAAAAGTAATCCATAAAGTAACTAATTGCATTTAACTAGAAATTCACATTGAGCTGAATGTTGCATTGTGTTTGAAAATGTGTTGCCCATTGCAACAACTGTAACTACTGTACTTAAAAGTCTATTGCCTATGTGCAAAGTATTTAAACTAAAGTAATTCATTCTGAGAAAGTATTTTTTGTAATGTATAATGTAATTACAATGTAATTTAAAAAATAAAAATGTAAAAAAAATTGTTTCTAAAAATGTAGTAAATCAGTATGAAAAAATAAATATAACAATTAATACATTTAAAAATTGTCATTTACAAAACCTTTGAAATTCACTGAAAAAACCGTAGGTTTCAGACATGTTATAGTTAGGAATTAGCATTTAAAAAACCTTTGAAATTCACTGAAAAAACCATAGGTTTCAGACACGTTATAGTTAGAAATTAGCATTTAAAAAACCTTTGAAATTCACTGAAAAAACCATAGGTTTCAGGCACGTTATAGTTAGAAATTAGCATTTAAAAACCTTAGAAATTCACTGAAAAAACCATAAGGTTTTAGGGACAGTTATAGTTAGTTGGACATTGCACTCGTACAAAACCCATGAAATTCCCCGTTATAGTTAGTTCAGGTAACTATAACTCGCGCCCGCAATGCACTGCTGATGACGTCTCATATTACATCACTCATGACATGGTCAGTGACATCACTGATGACATCACTGATGACATCTCAAATGACATCACTGATGACATCACTGATGACATCATCCATGTGAGAATTTAATGCATCTTCTCACACCCTAATATAAGTTTTGATACACCCACTCTACATTACAGACTGCCATTCTCAAAACCATACACACTCCAATACCAATAAGTACATACCCACTCACTGATTCTTAGGTCTACACACACACACATCTACTCACTCACCCGTACAGTCACTCATACTTACAGTCACTCAGTACAGGACTATCATATGCACTCATACACCTATATAAACACTCACACAATGCAACTCATCCATAGAGGTACTCACACACCTAGTCAGTCATGCAAATAATTAATCACACTCCAATTTACTCACCTATACAGTTATACACACCAGCTCACTTACTCATAAAAATACTAGCACATTTTTATGCTCCTATGCAATCACTGATGCAAGTACACACTCATCCATATAGCCACTCTCACAATCACACACTCTCACTTATAGCCATTTATATACTCCAACACACATATATACTGCCTTTCACATATGTAGTTACTCACACATGTACCACTGAGATATACATTCAATCACTAACACACCCATACACACACTCACCCACCCATACAGTCCATCACAGACGCACTCTTGAAACCATGCACCCAGTGAATCACCCACTCACACATCTATGCACAGAGTCACACACACCCCACCCACACAAACACTGAGGCACCCATACAGATACTCAGAGAACCAATCCATAACCCATATAGACACTCATTTAGCTAGTCAGAAACCCATGCAGTTGCTTACACAACAACAGACAGACGGATACAGACATTCACACAGTTTAGTCACTCACCCATGCATCCAGTAAGATACGTTTAATCACTCACTTATAGACTCAGTCACGCACCTACTAAATCATCCATTCAGGCGCTTCTACACCCACTCATTCTTCAATACGCCTTTCCCTATATATATTAAACATATTTAAACTTTACAGAAACACACAGTCACTGGATGATGTCATCAGTGATGTCATCAGTGATGTCATTTGAGATGTCATCAGTGATGTCATCAGTGATGTCACTGACCATGTCATGAGTGATGTAATATGTGACGTCATCAGCAGTGCATTGCGGGGGCGTGAGTTATAGTTACCTGAACTAACTATAACGGGGGAATTTCACGGGTTTTGTACGAGTGCAATGTCCAACTAACTATAACTGTCCCTAAAACCTTATGGTTTTTTCAGTGAATATATATATATATATATATATTACCTACTGGAGGTCGCCAGTAGGTAGTTATAGTTAGGACCTCGTTTCTATTCAAAAAGCGTTTTTTGTTTTGCCAATAACTTTGGCGTCATTTGATGAATCTTCGTGAATTTTTCAAAATTAATGGCCCGCTCCGGTTAGCTCCTGTCTTGAAAGTTTCAGGGTGATTCGTCAAGGGGGGGGCCGAGAAAAAAGGGGGGTCCCAAAACGCATTTTTCCCATGTTAATTTCGATAGGAACTTTAGACACGGCTACCGCCCGAACTGCTGAACGGAATTACACCAAATTTGGCAAAAAGGTAGGTCTTGGTCTAGTAAGCGACCTTTTTTTTAAATTGTGTAAATCCGTTCAGTAGTTCCTGAGAAATTAAAAAAAGAAAACTTTCGATATCTGAGCACCGAGGAGGAGTTGCGACTCCTCCCGAGCACGAGCTTCACTCTGATTGGCTGCCAACACTCCAAACCAGGAAGTGTTGGCAGCCATCTTGTGAGTCGGTAACCAAGTCACAAGAAAAGAGTAAAAAAAAAAGTGAAAAACAAGAAAAGGGGGCAGGGTACAAACACCATGACCCCCTAGGCCTGCTCAGGCCACAAGGACCCCCAGGTCCAAAAAAAGCTTTTTGTTTAAAAAAAAGATCGTCCGAATTCGCGCTGGGTGCGCGAATCCGGACACATTTTTTTTTTTAAAACGAAGCGCGGCCTCCCGCGCTTCGTTTTTGAAAGCCCCCGGGAGCACTCACCAATTAATTTGCGGGGGCTCGCCACCTCCCTGGGGCTTATTTAATTGTATGCGGGGGCACCTCCCCGGGGCTTTAAAAATAAATGCGTGGGGGGGTCCCAATCCCCCCCATGCTGCCCCGGGGACCGCGACCTCCCCGGGGCTCTGTTTTAAAAAAAATAAGATGTGTGGGGGGGCAAGAGCCCCCCACACGCTTGCCCCCCACACACCCCTGGGACCACCACCTCCCCAGGGCACATACTCATTTCAATGCGGGGGTCCGTAGCGGACCCCCGGGACCAGGGGACCACAACCTCCCCAGGGCTTTGAAAATGCTGTGAGCCCCCCTCCTGGAGCCCTTGATGGCCCTGGGGACCGCCACACCCCAGGGCCGGCTCCTGCAATGTCCTGGGGTGCCCACCCCGGGACATTGCTGTTTGCTATGGCAGGGCGGGAGCGGCTCCCGCCCTGCCATAGCAAACTCTGCTTTGCTTTATTGAAGCGAGAGCAGGTAATCCTGCTCTCGCTTCAATGAAGCAAAGCAGGATTGCTTTTGCACAAGGGGAGCAGCATGTCAGCAGCTCCACTTGTGCAAAAGCAATGCCGGCTCCTGCAGGAGGCGGGGAGCCGGCAGGACCGTGGGGGCATTGGGGCTCCCCCCATGGTCCCCAATGGAGAGGCCAGGCCCCTGGGGATGGGGTTCCCGGGGCCATAATTGGCCAGGGAGGGGGGCCACGTGGCCCCCTCCAAATATAAATTTAAAAAAATACAATTCTGGCCATGCCCCGGGGGATGGGGTCCCAGGGGCTGAAATTGGCCTCGGGAGGGGGGCCACGTGGCCCACTTCCCGTTTTTTTTCTTCTTTTTTTTATAAAAAGGGGTCAGGTCCTGGGGGATGGGGTCCCCAGGGCCCCAAAAATAAAATTAAAAAAAAAGCCGGCATCTCGCCGGAGGCCCCGCCCCCTCCCTGCACCACTCTGCAAACGCGCCCCCTGGCGCATTGTAAGTTGGGTAATTAATTCCCCTTGAATACTGAGGGTCCCTGGGGGCCAACTAGCCCACCAGGTACCTCCAGTATGTGCCACAGAGCTGCGTTGCAGAGAGGTGGTCTGAGGACATGCCCCTTTTTACACCACTCTGCCAACTCGCCTCTTGGCGCACTGGTGGTGGGGCGATGAGGTCGTCTTGTGTCCTGAGGACCTCATCACACAAGTGGACTTCATCCCCCGAGCAGCAGTGCGCCAGGAGCTGCAATTGCAATTTGCAAAGTGGTGTAAAAGGGGGCATGGCCTCTGATCACTCTCAGCAATCCAGGTGTGTGGTGCTTACTGGAGGTACCTGGTGGGCTAGTTGGCCCCCAGGGACCCTCAGGAATGAAGGGGACTTAATCCCCCAACTTAGAACGCACCAGGAGGTGCGTTTGCAGAGCGGTGGGGAAAGGGGGCGTGGCCTTTGTCCACCTCTCAGCAATCCCACTGTGTGGGGCTTACTGGAGGTAAGAGGTAGGCTAGTTGGCCCCTAAAGGACCCCCAGCAGTGAAGGGGACTTCAATCCCCATCCAAGTGCGCGCCAGGAAGTGCGTTTGCAGAGTGGTGGGGAAAGGGCCGCTTGGAGTTGCTATGACAACTTAGCAATCCTGCTGTGTGAGACTTACTGGAGGTAATAGGAGGAGTAGTTGACCCCCAAGGATGTCCTTGGGGGCCAACTACCCCTCTTGTTACCTCCAGTAAGTCTCACACAGTGGGATTGCTAAGACGTCTTCGGAGGCCATGCCTCCCTTTCTCCACCACTCTGCAAACGCGCCTCCTGGCAGACACTACGGGATGGGGGAAGAAGTCCAATTTACTCCTGAGGGTCTTTGGGGGCCAAGAAGCCCTCCTGGTACCTCCTGTAAGTCCTACGCAGCGGAATTCCTGAGCGCTGGTCTGAGGCCCTGCACCCTTTCTCCACCACTCTGCAAACGCGACTACTAGTTAAAGAAGTGTTTGCAATGTAATAGGTTTCGCATTTACGAGAGTTAGAGCTATTGGCAATGTAAATGTAAAAGTTTTTTAATGTTTTTCGGAGTGGAGTGGATGTACGTTGTGTGTAGTGGAATTATGTGCTAAGATGTGCAGTGAAATTATGTGGATAGAAAGTATGTGGTATTTATTTTATAGGAATTATGTAGAGTGGGATTATGTGTTATGGAGAGTAATTATGTGGTATGGTAGTCTGTGTTGTGGAGTGGTAATGTCAGGTTTAGTCTCCCTCGTATCCATAGAAGCTCAACTATGAACTCAATGAGACAAAAAAAAGAAGGAATCACTGAGGAGCACTTCTGGACCTAGTCAGAGGTATGAGCAGGGCCACTGGAATTATGCGACTGTTTGGCTGCACCGACTTTCGCACAAATATACATTTTCCGCATTAGCCACATAATTCATCATCTGCTCCCTAATCTGTAGATTTGAACAAAAAAAGCCTTGTTTCTTGCTCAAACGGCTCAAACATTACCAAAAATGCAGCGACAAGGGTTACAGCGTGTTGGAAGGCCCTTTGCAAACCTAGACTGGTCACCTGTTACTTATTGCTAAATGTGGGTGTTAAATTGGTACTAATGGTGTGCTAGCCACTCTTGCTTCCTTCTGCGCCTCTCTCTGCGCCTCTCTTGCCTCTTTATGTATTTCTGTTGCTTCTTTCTGCACATTTCTTTCTTTTTCTGCCCTTCTCTTGCCTCTTTATGCAAATCTCTTCTATGTTCTGCATCTCTCTTGCCTCTTTCTGCATGTCTGTTGCCTCTTCATGCACCTCATTTGCTTCTTTCTGTACCCTCTTGCCTCTTTCTGCACCCTTCTTCCCTCTTTCTGCAACTCTCTTGCCTTTTTCTGTACCCCTCGTATGTCTTTCTGCACCTTTTTTGCCTCTTTCTGCACCTCTGTTCCTTCTTTCTGCACTTCTTTTGTTTCTTTCTGCACCTGACTTGCTTCTTTCTGTACCCCTCTTGCCTCTCTCTCCACCCCTCTTCCCTCTTTCTGCACTTCTGTTGCTTCTTTCTGCACTTATCTAGCTTCTTTCTGCACCTCACTTGCCTCTTTCTGCACCCCTATTGCCTCTTTCTACACCTCTCTTGCCTCAGTCTGCCCACCTGTTTCCTTGTTCTGCACCCCTTTTGCCTGTTTCTGCAACTCTCTTGCATCTTTCTGCAGTTCTCTTGCCTCCTTCTGCACCTCACTTGCCTCTTTTTGCACCTCTGTTGGTTCTTTTGCACTGCTCTTGCTTCTTTCTGCACCTATCTTGCAAATTTCTGCACTCCTCTTGCCTCTTTCTGCACCCCTTTTACCTGTTTTGCACTGCTCTTGCCTCTGTCTGCACCTCTGTTCCCTCTTTCTGTACCTCTTTTGCCTGTTTCTGCAACTCTCTTACCTCTTTCTGCAGTTCTCTTGCCTCCTTCTGCACCTCTGTTGCTTCTTTCTGTACTTCTCTTGCCTCTTTCTGCACCCCTGTTGCTTCATTCTGCACTTCCCATGCTTCTTTCTACACCTGTCTTGCTTTTTCGTGCCCTCCTCTTGCCTCTTTCTGCATTTGTCTTCCCTCTTTCTGTACCTTTCTTGCCTGTTTCTGCATCTCACTTGCCTCTTTCTGCACTTCTCTTGCTTCTTTCTACACCTCTGTTGCTTCTTTCAGCAATTCTCTTGCCTCTTTCTGCACTTCTCTTGCCTGTTTATGCACCTCTCTTGCCTCTTTCTGCACTTCTCTTGCCTCTTTCTGCACCTCACTTGCTTCTTTCTGTATCCCTGTTGCCTCTTTCTGCACCCCTCTTCCTTCTTTGTGCAACTCTCTTGCCTCTTTCTGCACCTTTCATGCCTCTTTCAGTACCTCTGTTACTTCTTTCTGCACTTCTCTTCCTTCTTTCTGCACCCCTCCTGCCTCTTTCTGTACCTCTCTTGCCTCTTTGTGCACCCCTCCTACCTTTTTCTGCACACCTCTTGCCTCTTTTTGCACCTCTGTTGGTTCTTTCTGCACTGCTCTTGCTTCTTTCTGCACCTTACTTGCCTCTTTCTGCACATCAGTTGCTTCTTTCTACACCTCTGTTGCTTCTTTCAGCAATTCTCTTGCCTCTTTCTGCACTTCTCTTCCTTCTTTCTGCACCCTTCCTGCCTCTTTCTGTACCTCTCTTGCCTCTTTGTGCACCTCTCCTACCTCTTGCTGCACTCCTCTTGCATCTTTTTGCACCTCTGTTGGTTCTTTCTGCACTGCTCTTGCTTCTTTCTGCATCTCACTTGCCTCTTTCTGCACTTCTCTTGCTTCTTTCTAAACCTCTGTTGCTTCTTTTAGCAATTCTCTTGACTCTTTCTGCACATCTCTTCCTTCTTTCTGCACCCTTCCTGCCTCTTTCTGTACCTCTCTTGCCTCTTTGTGCACCTCTGCTACCTCTTGCGCCTTTTTGCACATCTGTTGGTTCTTTCTGCACCCCTCCTGCCTCTTTCTGCACCCCTCTTCCCTCTTTGTGCAACTCTCTTGCCTCTCTCTGCACCCCTGTTCCCTGTTTCTGCACCTTTCATGCTTGTTTCTGCACCTCTCCTGCCTCTTTCTGTACCTCTGTTGCCTCTTTCTGCACTTCTCTTGCTCTTTCTGCACCCTTCACACCTCTTTCAGCACCTCTGTTGGTTCTTTCTGCACTGCTCTTGCTTTTTTCTGCACCTCATTCGCCTCAACCTGTACTTCTCTTCCTTCTTTCTGCACCCCTCCTGCCTCTTTCTGTACCGCTCTTGCCTCTTTGTGCACCCCTCCTTCCTTTTTCTGCAACCCTCTTGCCTCTTTTTGCACCTCTGTTGGTTCTTTCTGCACTGCTCTTGCTTCTTTCTGCACCTCACTTGTCTCTTTCTGAACTTCTTTTGCTTCTTTCTACACCTCAGTTGCTTCTTTCAGCAATTCTCTTGCCTCTTTCTGCACTTCTCTTGCTGCTTTCTACACCTCTGTTGCTTCTTTCTGCACTTCTCTTGCCTCTTTCTGCACCTCTGACTTAGAGGTAGTTTTAATCCCCCTGCCCTATTATGTACTAGGGCCTTACAGGGGAGGTCATGCCAATCACAGGGGTACCCCAACCCATAGTGTACCCTAGTGTATGTAGGTGTTTTCACTGTATTCTAAGTGTCTTTCAGGATAGCACTGGCTCCGGGCCTGGCTAGTCAGAGTCAGTTACCACCAGTACCAGTCAGCAAAACGTTGTGGGCACAGGATGACTTTGCAACAAGGCCTCTTTCTGCACCTCTGTTGGTTCTTTGTGCATATCTCTTGCTTCTTTCTGCACCTTTCTTCGTCTTTCTGGACTTCTATTGCGTCTTTCTGCATTTCTTTTGCTTCTTTCTGCGCGTTTCTTCCTCTTTCTGCACATGTCCTACCTCTGTAGGAATAGTTAGAAATTAGCATTTAAAAAACCTTTGAAATTCACTGAAAAAACCATAGGTTTCAGGGACGTTATAGTTAGAAATTAGCATTTAAGAAACCTTAGAAATTCACTATATGGTGAAGATAAATATGTTGTGATGATGGGGGGAACTTCATTTTGAAATTACTTTCTTTAAAGTACTTGGAGATTGGCTTTCGATCAGTGAATGTTAGTGCAAGCCTACATCACTACCAAAGGTATAGCTGTGCTATATTGAAGGTTTCCCACTTAACTCCTACACATCATGCTCATCAAATGACTGTTTACTGTGCTGTACATATTACAGAGGAAGGCTTATCAAAGTTATCTTGAATCTAGACAGTCCCATGAAGAAATAAGGGAGTTTTCTAACTGGATTATGAGGAAATCGAACGAGCAGCCTCACTTCCAATGTTGGGCAATTGTTATGGATCTGCAGATACTTGCACTTGAATTTGCTCTTTCAATTAGAGAGAGTAACTTTGATTTATATGTTCAAGTACTTGATCAGATAGTTCCATGAATGTGCTACAAATCATAGTCATTATTCTTGATGGTTGTCTGTCCAAATTCGTGACATGGTGACACTATCAGAACGCCACCCACACATACACTCAATAAGAGCAACCATGCATTCTCCTCAATTGCTGTAGATTAAAATCATGAGCAAGAAAATGCTATCATCAAGGGAGATGGAGGTGCTGTCTGCCTTACTGAAAATCCAGGAGTTCTCTGAAGATGGATGATATCAGGGCCAGACATTTCCAGAGTTGTAAAAGAATTTGAACAAACAATCATGAATGTAAAAAAAAAAAAAACCCTTTGCCACAATGAACAAATGCCTAGTGTACAAAAATCTTTCGCAAAAGATGTCACATCTCTACTGTACACAAAGGCGGAAGTTGGTTATCCATTCATGGTGGAGAGCAGTGATCTATCCAATCTGGACAGCAAAAAAGATATGCCTTCTACAGTTATCACATCAGTGAAAACAGCACATGAAATAGGTAGATCACAATATAACTGCAATTTTCATGAGGTGTTGTAAATGTGTTCGAAGCCCATAACAGATACAATACCAAGGAACAAATATCAACTACTCAGCACCAGCCTTAGTAAATCTTGTGAGTCCAAAGACAAACTATCCACATTTAAAAGTAATTGCAATCTGTTTGCTAGATTATATATCGGGTGTCGGCAAGAAATGGTAATTTGAAAGAATTTTTCAAGCACGAGAATCAGTCTTTTCCACCGTCTATGTCTGTGCATGGAAAACTCATACAAGGACAGAAGTCGCAGCTATTGGACTTCATTGCCGGAAGCACCACCATACACAACACTGCTCCAGAGGTGAATGTAAATATATTAAATGGTGCAGCTATAGTAATATGCTACCTCCTAATTCTTGTAAAACATTTGATGATTACACCTCAACAGTTTTTATACTTTACATAGAAACTCAAGCAAGGAACGTGAAATTATTGGATCTTGTGTGGGATATATATATATATTACTGGAAGCATCAAGCAAAGTGTTAGAGAAAAAAGAGGTGAGGATCTTCAAAGCGAGCTGAATCTAACACTCCTGTACCCAAAGATGGGCATAGTTTCTTTAGACGAGATGAAAACAAGACAGAGTTGTTTGGTTTACTGAGTAGGCGTGTGCAACTTATTAATATCGTAGGGAAGCTAGTAATTTCCACCTGTCAGGATAAAGTTGCAAGTTCCACACCAATTACGCATTTCTAAATGATATCACCTTGCAATCATGAGGAAGCGGACACACGAGTTATGCTTTATTCTTTCCATGCAGCAAGTGAAGGTCATTCCAAACATTGATTCATATAGTTGATACCGATGTAGTTATTCTTGCGATTGCTAATTTTAAACACATTAGATGACAAGAATTGTGGTTAGCATTTGGTACAGGAAAAAGGTTCCATTACATACCAGCTCTTGGTATTGCAGCAAGCTTAGATGTTGAAATATGTGAATCTCTGTCCTTTTTCCATGCTGTTACCAGTTGCGATACCACGTCAACCTTCATGGAGGAGGGAAGAAAGCAGTTTATGACACCTGGATGGCACTATCTTCTTCTACTCCCGCTTTTATATTTCTGTCTGGTCGACCAAGTTCTGTTGAGCCTGTTCAATTTGGAAATGTTGAGAGATTCACTGTACTAATGTTTAGCAACACTTGTCCACTGCATGAACTAAACGGTGCTTGCCAATTCATGCTTGCAAGTTGCAACAGAACTTTTGAAAACATCCCACCTACACAAGACGCTCTTCTTCAATGTGTTAAATGATATGCGCACCAAAGGGGACATGTTTGTGGGCAGACTTTGGTGCAGATGCAGGAATTGCCAAATTTAAATGATTGGGGCTGGAAGCAGATTGATGACGTAATGGTACCACATTGGACAATCATTCCAGAGACATCGAAGGCATGAAAATAACTTATCTGTTGTGGGTGGAACAAGTTGTGCCGAAATCAATGCAAATGCTCAAAGGCGAGCCTCCCAGGCACAGACCTTTGGTTTTAAAGTGAAAAATGTTAACAGGATTTAGACTGTATAAAAACTCGAATCCTCATTGTTTCCTATTACAGAAATGTTATCAGGGCTTAATATGGTCTTGTCTTGTTTAATTACAATGGAAACATTATCCACATGTTCATAGTATGTGTTGTAAGGATGCAAATGATGCAAATTATAAGTTTACTTTGACTACAGTGTGTGTTACTTATTCCTGGTGTCCTTATTGGTGCCCATTTTGGTTTTATATTTATGACATTACAGTCTAGATCCAATGTATGCATGCATATGGCATGCACTGATGGGTACACATGAACGTTTGTGCCAAATTTGACACATATAGGAAGATTTTTAATGATTTTTTGATATTTGTCGTCCATCTTTGATTTCAATTTGACTATATGATGTCATAGGCCAGATCCACTTGGGGGTCCTACTTATATATGATTACTATTACAAAGATGAATGTCTGTACCATTTTCAGCTTTCCATCACAAAGTGATTGATTTTTCAGTTTAACAGCTATACTACAATGAAGGAGTGGAATGGTCAATAGAGGACATATTGTCTTGGTTGGCAAATTCAATGGGATCTCATTGCTTTCCTGCCATGCTGCACTGTCATGGAAACAGCTGGTTTACAGTATAAATGAATGATAACACAACATTGGGGGGTAGGGGTCCATGCCCATGGCCACTCTCGCGTTTTGACTGTTTGAGCATGAGCTAGAAAGCCTTCTCAACAAACATGTGTGATGAAAAATAGCTCACTTGGGCCTACAATCTTCAGTGTTACCAAAAATCTGCTCTCTTTGTCTTACAGTACCACAAGACATATAAGGGGAGAGATAAAGCTTACTAAAAAGAAGAAACCTACAGACAAAAGAGAAAGTCAGCTATAGAAACATGAAATATAGAAATAAGCATAATGTAGGGATAACACGAATTTAACAAAGATTAGAAGGAGGAGTTGAAAAAAAAGGAGACATGTATAAAAAAAAAAAACAAGGCACACTTTTTCAACTAGGGGGAGAGGTAAAAGTTAGCAAACTATTAACAAGACTTACTGGGGCCAGCAGAACCATCTGCCATGGCACTGGTGGTGGTGGTTCCTCCCACCGGCACTGGTGGTGGCAGCCCCTTCACCCTGCTCTGATGTTGCCCTCTTGCCCTTGGGTGGTGATGTAAGAAATAAAGGTTAAAAAAAAGTGGTACAGTTAATCTCTAAAATAAATTATTTTGACAGGCAGACGCAGTAGCATCATACTTTTCTAAATCAGATAGCCTAGCGCCCTATTCCTAATTTCTAAACCTCAGTCTTATTCATAATTTCCTAAACCTAAACCACATTTTGAACGACTTATGCATTGCAATGAATGATCTTTGGTTCTCCACCCCCTTTGACGGGCCAACTCAGTCTCCCATTTCAATGCATACCATACATCACTGGGAGATTATGACTGTATGAGTTACATGAAGAAAGGCACAGAGAACACTAACTCCCGCTCAGTAGGAGGGTCCGAATCTGTAAGTATTTAAAAAAATCACTGCAGTGTATGGCGAATTCTGCCTCTAATTCCAAGAAAGATTTAATCCCAAAATCATCAAGCTGGGTCCAGGTTACAACATAATAAGAGGTAAAGCAATCAGGAAAGTCAGGATTATCTATCAGCAGTGTATAGGTGTGGAAATGCAAAAACCTCCTCATATCAGTCCAGATCTTTTCAAGGGCTATCGTGGTCTTTAGTCTAAGTTTTTTGAAGAATTTACTACTTTTGAATTTAGTGCTGACTACTGCCAGGATCCCTCGTAACTGAGATGGTGTGAATCCAATTATCCAGAGGAGAATCATACAACATAGGAAAACGGCTAGCCATGCTAGCCTAATAGTAAAAACGCCAGTTGGGAAGTGCTCACCCGCCTTCAATTTGTAGAAGTTTTAAAGTGGGAGTATCAACATCACTAATCTGCTGGCCCAGGCTGATATTGCATAATTGATATACAGTAATCATTCATCTAGGATTTCGAAAAAGAACAGTTGTCTGATTCAGTATTTTTCCAACAATCTGGAAATATGGCCTGATAAATGGACTCGTAGTTTAGATGAGGTGACCTCGGTGTAAGAACTCTCCAGCATACTTTTGCAATTCTGCAAGTTTGTCACTCCATCTAGATTGAGAGGCCAGATGTATTTCACAAATTTTGATATCTTTATTAGTCCCTCCAACCTGTGCAAATGGTGTAATAGATCGTACAGCTGCCCACGCTGCTTAGTCGAAGCAGCCGATAATGCCCATATGTTTGCTACATGTCCTAAACTCACATAATTTTAGTCCTTGGTCCAGCGCCAAATATCTATTGTACAACCTCACAGAGGGATACTTACTCCAAAAATGATGCTGATGGGCATAGGGACTACTGATTGGGTCTTTTATATTTTTTCCATTGCTAGACTAAATATTGCAAGAAATTGAAAATCTGAATTTCCGCCAAAGTATGAGGAAAGGTGGAAAGAAGTAATCGAGGCATACTAATTGTAATGCCAGATAGCTAAGGTCAGGGGTTCTACTCTGAAATTCCATCGCATTTGGAAGAATATGTGAGATTATTTGGTGTCAGATTAGATAATGTTGATTATTGTACTTATGTTATTGCTTATTTTTAATGATTTATTTGAATTTTGTAAAGTGTTTATGATATATATAAGGAATTTATGTTCTCCTGATCTATTTAATATGATGAGGTATTTTGAACTCTAATTCTTGCACTCTCAATAATAAAAAGAGAATGCTAACTCCCTGATATATTAATATCTTAGTGACAGGACAGAGGAGTCTCTATCACTTTTTAAATAATCAGCTCAAGCAAACGCCGAGTAGGTAGCACCAAGTACCTGGCTAGCTCAAGATAGATCAGATATTATTCATAACGTAATCTGAATTTACCTCTGAGTGTGAGCAGAATGCTATTTGAAAAAATAAAACAGCATTTTTAGAAAACAAAAAAGAATTACTCACCAAGCCGCACAAACTCGACACCAAGCAGGTCGAGCAGATCCTGTTCCCTATCGAGTTAGTCCACCCAGCGGTGCATCAGCTGCTTTGTAGTGTGCTGCACCGCTGTGCTGTGGCACATGCACTGGCGCACTCTCCCCCACAGCAGCCCTCCCCCAGGCCTGCCGTCTGCTGCCAGCATGGAGGGGTGGTGGCGCTGGACCCAAAAAACCAGTGCGGCCACCTCCACCTCAGTAATAATGAGGCACGGCTGCACCCCTGCACGGCTCCAACCCCACAGGGTGTGCGACTTGTGGCACTGGCACAGCCGATTGCTGCTTTTTCTGGCTTGGAGCCAGGTTTTAAAAAACGTTTCAAAGTTCATCCAGAGACAACATGATTCTAACCTTAAATGCTGAAGAAATGCCATTCCAAGTTATTACTAGGGCTTGACGCAAATCACGTTTTATCCTGGGTAACCATAACAATATATACCTGATGAATTTCAGGCAGCCCTTCGTCAGGGGTAGCTGCTACGTGAAGAGAGCCCATCAGCAATCTTTAATATCATTGTGACTGTAGATAAATTATTAAACACTGTATGACATGCACTTCGTGAAGATATTACACAAAACAACCACCAAAACATGCTGCAATCAATTTAATCTGAAAGTGTGCACTATGACTTAAAAGCAACAAAATCAATTATTCTGAAAATCAATAAAAACAAGTGGTCAGTGCCAAATATATCCCCTATTACAACAAAATCACACAATGTGCCCCATGCTAAGCATATTTGTGTTGCAACAGGGAATATATTTAGCACTGACCACTTGTTTTTATTGATTTTCATATTGATATTGTTACATTTAACCAGGATGAAACATGATTTGCGTCATGCTGTAGAAATAAGCTTGGTTGGGCATTTCTTCAGCATTTAACATTGGAATCATGTTGTCTCTGGATGAACTTTGAAACTTCCGAAGAAACTGCAATAAAACTTTGATTACTATGGATTACTTGGTTAAAACTCATCTTATGATACAGGCTGTATGTCTCGGGTCTGCTACGCTCTTCATGCACAAGCTAGTTCATTGAATATTTATTGTGCTTGGGACAGAGCACAAGCTGAGTGCTGCATGCCAAAATTTTGCCTGTGAGCATTCCAAAAGTATTATGTTGTAAATTAGGTGTGCATTCGGCCACTTATTCAGTCAATCTTTAAATATTGCCACATCCTCAACCACTCCGATTCCAAGAACACTTGCTTCCTCTACTGCAATAAGGCTGGTATTACAGACAGCTGAAACTGTACAAATCACTTCTTGTAATCCGGAGAACGATCTTTGAAACTAACGTAAGCATCGTCTGATGCTAAATAAAACAATAAACAGCCACTTCTTATACCAAACAGGCACAAAAAATAGTCCTGGGCAACAATATAAAAGTGGCTTCCCATTAGCAAAGCATATAGCTAAAAAAAGTGGTAATATCAGGGAAATTAACAGTAAAAAGTGGCCTACTTGGCCATAATACCGGCCCACAATGACTGAAAAAGGACTCACACCCTATCTGTCAAACCAGCCATTGGGCACTGCCTGATTGTTCTATAGGCCAGTCCAACCCTGTGCCAGATAAACGACTTTCAAGCAGCATTGTAAGGCTCCAACCTTTAATCTACTTTATCACTCTATATAAACCTTCCATGTGCTTGTTGTAGTGTAGAATGCACAATGGTCTGTGCACTTCTACTACCTTACCCCAAGCACCAACAGATGCAGTACTTTCATCTTGAAAAGTTGTTTCTGTCTGAGAACTTCACCTTGAGTAGTTCATTACTATGCAAGGCACTGCTTGATTCGCTGAAGTTTCTTACACATAATCTCCCCATGGTAACATTTATGGCTAGAGCAAATTGTGCCACATGCCACAGTGCCTACCTTACACAATTCTTTATATAATGGAACACCCTTGTATAGAAAATGTCTACTTATAAATGGTAAACTTAGTGACATGGTGTCCTGTCAAGTTCCCACACAATTTCCTCAAAAGTGGAAGGACAACCGGGGGGGAGGGGGGTCAATTGAAGAATCCCTACTAGTCTACACCCTGGAATTATACACATATTGAGTGGATATTTCACACAACATATACAATGTAATACCATAACATGCTCTCTTGCTGTGTATGTACTGTCTGAAAACAAAATGGCCCTTGAACAGGACCAGAAACTCACACACAGATCTAGGTTGATTTAGAGCATAGATCTCTGATAAACAATCATCTAAATGGTCAAGGACAGGCTGAATCTTGAAGAGAGAGTCAGAATCATGATGCTCTCATGGCTACGTTGTACCATTATCAACAAAATATGATATCCGCTGCAGACACAATTACTTATCTTGGCTTACGGTTGATGGAAAAATAACAATTGCCATCAAGGGACTTGTATAATATATAGACAATGATGGCTTCATTAGCAATCCCATAAAAAAGTTGAACCCCAGAAATGCTTCATCTCATAGAGATTTGTAGGAGTTCACTGGGTAGGTGGACAGTGGATCTTAAGTGTGGCACTGTTGTCCCTCAAATACTTTTCTGTACACAAATTGGCCTGCACAATAATTTCATCCAAAAAACAAATCATTAATAAAGAGCTAGAAAAAAATGATAGGTAAAACGTTCTTTGTATTAACTCTACACCATGAAACACCACTAAAGGTAGGCAAAACTTCCAGCCCCTGGCTGCAAGCCAGCTTACTCATGCTGCATTACAGGCGCATCAATATCCTCCTCTAAATGAGGCATTCATCAGCGCTATAGTGGATTCATCATTAGATGTTTCCTCTAGGAAAGTAAATTCATTGCCAGAATCATGCACTTTGTTCTTTGCCTCAGATGCAGTCAGTTTCAGAGCCATGTTCAGTGGCAGATTCAAAAAGCAACCAAAAAACTGTTTGGCGGTCAGCCTGCAAGCAGCCATAATGTTTACTGAAAAAACGTTCACAAATAAAAAACAACACTGCATCAAATTAGAACTCAACAAACTGTGGCTGTATCAAACAATAAATGCAACTATTGAAATATAATAATATGGAAACAAACTATCAATACAAACCACAATTAACTTTCTACTACTAAAAGATACTTAGATACCCCTTACTTGTCAAAGACAGCTAGACTAAGGATCAACTACACCTCCTTTGCACATACACAGAAAGCATCAAAAATATCCCACTAGAAAGAAAAGCGAAAACAAACTTACACACAAGACAAAACATATACTTCTTTCACAAATTCAAACATGAATTTCAAAGACAATAGAACATAAGCAGAATAAACTGACATTATTTTTTTTTAAAAGAAAACACCAGGGACAATTATACGCATTTAAAGTAAATGATACAAAAAAATGTCCTTACCAAACATATGCAGCTATGCAAACTGCAGATCTACCAATGCCAAAACTCCAAGCAGGATACACCACAAAAAAAGCAAAAGCTTTGCACTACAATAAAAAGAAAAAAAAAGTCACCTATGCACATGATAAGATGTAAAACAGTTAACATTATAAAATGCAATTACATTTGCTCCCAGGGGCAAGTCAGAAACAAAACAGGCTGATCTACACAGAAGGGGGGCACAAAGCGAAGGCAAATAATATGCACCCTAGAATGGAATCAACCCTTACACCAGGAGCAGCTCCCTCCACATACTGAAACATATTCACTGGTGTCCAGTGGGTTTCCCTCCCCCTGAGGGCAGATCGGCCTAAGAAATGCCATATCTGCCTCCCTCCAGGGAGCGTAAACAAAAGAGAATTTCTACTGAGGGGAGTGACCCTTGCCACAGGGGTCGCCCCCCATAAACAGCATTATATTTAATTTCCCTGGTGTCTAGGGTGCTTCCACCCCCTCCCCCTGAGTGGCAGAAAGACCTAAAATAACTCTGATCTGCCCACAAGGGGCTGAAACACAAGAAAAAACCCCATAGAGGGGAGCAATGCCTGCCTAAGGAGTTGCACCCCATAAATGTAATTATATTCACTATCCCTCGTGTCTAGTGCAGCCCTCTTCTCCAGGGGCAGATTGGCCTAAAAAATGGCTGATCTTTTCCATGAGTGGAAAATGGCCAGAACCTATGGGGGCCTTAATGGTGAGCGACCCTTGCACAAGGGGCCACTCCCGCACCAAAAATTGATGTCCTAGTGGATACATTCCAGCTGCAGAATCACGGTCCTACCTGTGTTCCAACAGCAGAAATGCACTGAGAGAGACACAGAAGAAAGAAAAAACTCTTTCCTTTCCTGCTGTGTCTCTCTTCCTGCCCTACCCACCCCCCAGGAAAGAGGAGTTACCTCAACGGTCCTCTATCACTGACGCAATCAAAGCAAATGGTTTCCATCTTATCCCCAGCACCTCCTGATGACATTGGCATGCCATGCACTCGCTGACATCTTCAGATCACTGGGAGGGCAGAGGGGGTAGCAGCGGAAGCACTTCCACTGTCATACCCCATGAAGGCATCTTGCTGTGGGGGCCTGCAGGGGGAGGGCCAGCACTTCCCTAACAGGTGGGTGCTAGGACATGCTGAACATGGCCTTAGCGCCCTAGTGCTGGTGCTTTGGACGTTTCCAGAACTTCCATAGCATCCAAATGGTTAAACATGATTGAATTGCCATAGCTCTATCTGGCGTATTTAACCCTACCTGTACGACCACAGTATATATGGTAGCAAGAATACCCGGGGCCTGTAATTTAAAAAGCACTAGTGGACTGCGCACCTATTGTGACATCCACTACAGTGGCAGTGAAAAGCATGACGTCAGGTCTACCATTGTAGACTGTTTGGAGCAGTTTAAAAACTGCAATTCGACCTGTCAAAATAGGCCCTTTCAAAACTTCTAAACCATTTTAAAAAATATTAATGCCACTTCCGAGCAGACATTATAGCCCATAAGGCAGGGTAGATGGTATTTAAAAGTTGGATATGTAGAAAATGTAATTGAAAACATGTCCTTATGAAGGCTAGGTCCCAAAAACTATTTTCAATTTAGCAAGGCAGAGCTGTTCCATAGAGAAACACTGGGATGCAATATTAATTGGAATAATGCTATCTTTGACTAGGAAAAAACTAGAAAATTAATTCTTGGACGCTTTGTAATTTTTATTAAAAGCCCAATTCACTGGTGGAGTCAGAATTTTACTAAATATAAATGAAAGGTACATTTAGAAAGCTACCTTTCCCAGCCTAAAGCCTCTGGATGCTAATTTGCATTAGCCTCCAGCTGCGGCCCACTGAGTGTGCAACCCTGAATTAGGTGAAAACAAATCCACCCGGAGCACAGACAAAGGTTTGCATGGTGGGAGGTGTTCCTGTTCCTCTGGCAGGATGGCCATTTGGGTAGTACCCAGGTACTTAATTAGCTACAGATTGGCCTCCACTGTCACAGGCTGATGCAAGATGATACCTGCCCATACCCCTTCTTTGCTGCCCTAGGCAGGGAGGCAGGCACCAATACCAGTGGGGAGAGAGCTATCCCCAGATCTGGTTTCAAGTGAGCACAGAAGAAGAGTTGCTCATTTCCCTTTGCCACACCTCTGGGGTGGGCACACAGGTTATGCACAACCAGAGAAGAGGCTCACCATCTTGAATGTAGGCAGAGAGGGGCACTGTGGGATTGTTTGCTGTAAGGCACACCGTAAATGCTGCAAGCCTACAAGTTGGTGCCAGGCATAAATGTGGCATCCTCAGTACCCTCCTCAAAATACTATTGGACCTGCGGAACCTCATGAGAGAACTGAACCTGCTGTCTCACTTCTAAGAAGATCGCTGATGGACAGGACCTGCTCTCTTATACCCAGAAAAATAATTACCGGACTCCAAGGGTCATAAGATTGACCTCCTGATCAAGCAACAGGGACACTACAAGCTGCAAGAGCCCATTCCTGCTACTGCCCAGCTGACCAATTCCAAGTGGACTTGCGCTTGGCCTTACTGTTGGCCTCTCCTGGATTGAGTCCTGACACCCCAGGCGCTACAAGAAAAATTAAAATTTTCGACGAGTTGGATTTTTTACGACTGGACCATCGAGCAACCGTCAGACTCCGGAACCCAAGGTCTCAAAGGCCAACCGGAGGAGGTGCCGATGGAGACAGCAACGACAAAGAATTAGGCAAACAACACAAGAACAAAAACGCCAAAAAAATATGGAAGTGCAAATAAATAGCGACAATGATGACTCAAACAAATCAATCATAAATCTCACTTATCTAAAACTATCAAAAGCGGATGAACAGATTTTAATGTTGGGACTGTCATTTTGCCCAAAACATACCATGAATTATCCCCAAGCGAGGATTGATGCCTTCAGGTACACAAGGAAACTCAAACTATTAAAAATACACACATTGAGCAACAAAGCAGGGGATGACTTTCTCCTCTTAGTCAACATGATAAAATAAATATGTAGATAAACTGCAGGTAGCATCAATAAAATAATGTGGTGCATATTTCACATAAAGAAGGTTAGCAACCTATACTTCATATCCTAGCAGCATAAAAACAAGTCAATTTTACAAAAGGAATGTTAAAGTGCAACTGTGCTAATTATGAACATTTCCATAGCAAAGAAAATGCTCTAGAAAAGTGCTGGTGCATAATACTATAACCAAAGTCAATAAATTGACTCTGAAAACATAATGTACCTGATTACACTACATGGCAAGGTAGAGTACAGAGCTTCGTAAACCTAGATATAGTTTAGTTAAAAGCACTCAGCGTTATTCAATTGGAGAAGCATATCCCTGGTTGGTTTCAATAATCTCTAAATGATGCCATATGGCAACAAACCTCTTCAAACCAACCACATGTTTTGCATATGCCTCTTCAAACTTCTTTGCCCTGGATATTTTTTCCCTCCAGGTCTGTAAAGTTGGAACTAAACATGTTCTCCAACTTTGGAGAATCAACAATTGGGCTATCGTTATTGCAGTTGATATGAAAAACTGCTCCCCATTGATTCTCTGACTTACCTTTGAAGGCTCCAGATAGCACTAGACTTGCTTCAGGAGCCATATTAGTCTGTAAAGTCTGGCTAATAACAGCAAATAGTCCTCAAAACTGCTACAGTTTTTGACATGTACAAAATGTGTGAAGCCAATCCTTCTTGTTGACAACAAAAGCATTGGTATGAAACTGTTGGATACATTTTATGAAGGACTGTAGGAGTATAGTACGACATCCATCCGACGTTCTCTTAAAATTTGCTGCTCTCAAAGTCTTTTACCCAATCCCCAAGATGACATGGCAGTCGCTTTCAGATAATCTGCATTGAATTTTTTCTAGAATTTTACCCAAAAAACTGGTAATTTGGTACTGGGTCGAATGGTTGTGTAACAGCCTGTACCAGTTGGCCACACCCGTAAGCTTAGTTTTTGCCAGGTGAGCTTCTTGACTAATTTCCTGGCGATTTATACATATAAATGGGTTATCTGTTAAAAACTGGAAAAGAAATACACTGAGGCCCACACCTTGAGGTGAGCTCCTCTCATGTAATGTGCTTGGCCTTCAAAAACAAATCACCTAGCACCTTAATGCCAAAGGAATTCCAGAACCGTGTCTCAGCTCTAAATACAGTCAGCCTTCATAATGGCCCTCCTGTAATTTAAGGTACAAGTAGCCCTTTGGAATCTGATGTGATTTACACCGAGCTTTCATCTTTCTTACAGATTCCTGCACCATTCTCTCTAAAAAAAAGTAATCTAATACACCACTGCCTTCCAATAATCTTGCCATAATATCCATTATTGACGCTTGATAATGTGTCTGCATATGGGGGAGTGACAGACCTCCCTTAGCCTAATTTAATTGCAAAACAGAGTATTTCACCCTAGGGGCTTTCTTATTCCAAACAAAACATCTTATAGAACAATCGAGCTCCTGAAAATAGCTATTGCTGATTTTTATCAGTAAGTTGTAAAAGAGGTATAAAAGTAAGTGTAAAAAGGACATCTTAATAAGTGCTACCCTCCCGATCACTGTCAGGGGAAGAAGTGACCATCTGTCCAGTAAGCTGTGGATCTTCCTTAGCATTACTGTGTAATTTAACTGAAATAGCTGAACAACTAAAATTGTTAGTTACATATACTTCTAAGTATTTTATTGGATTTTGCCAACTCCCTTGCTGCCATAGGGAAGCTGGAAGATTCGCAGCCAATACATTGAAGAGCAATAACTCTGTTTTATTTTGATTAATCCTATAGCCACCAATACTCATGAATTCCTCAATCATATCTAGAGCCCCCTGTACATTCTCACGATCTGGTTTTAAATACAAAATTATTTCATCTGCGAATAGCTTCAACTTGGACATCCCCTCCAATGGTGCACAGATTCCCCCATTGCCACTGATTTTTACTGCTAATGGCTCTAAAAAAAAATTAAACAATATTTGGGACAAAGGACACCCCTGACGGGTGCCTCTATGGATCACTACCGTAGCAGTCATAGTGGAGTTAACGATTACCATGACCTATACCCCAATTTGTAAGCATCTAAATAAATTGTATGGGGAACCCAAATTTACAGCTACAAATCAAGGCCTCCCAATTGATCAAATTGAACGCTTTCTCAGCATCCATCATTATTATCGCTGCGCCAATTTGATTACATGAAAAAAAGTCTATTGCTGGTATTAAAAAATTAGTGTTTGCAGCCATAAGACGATTGGAGATAAACCCACTCTGTTCAACTGACAACTGACCAGCTGGAATGATTTGGTTTGCACCTACTTTCATCAGCAGCTTGTAATCTACACTGAGAAGGCTAATTGGTCAATAGGAGTTTTCATTCATAGCGTTTTTGTCTTTTTTCAAAAAGCTCACTATGTTGGATTCCTTGCCCGCCTTCCTATATAAAATTGAACAAATCTGTTAAAAAAGGTAACAATTCTGTTGCAAATGTTTTATAAAATTCAGATGGAAATCAATCATTACCACATGCTTTTACGTTTGGCATTTTTTTCACTGCTTCTTGAACCTCTGCCATAGTTATTTTATCTGAGATTATCTCAACCAAGGAGTTTGGTTGTTGTGGAAGCCATACAGAACTTTGGGGCATATGTATCAAAAAATCGTTTTACGAGTCCTTAATAGCGAATTTTAGCGAATTGCTATTAAGGACTTGCAAAATGAAATGTATGTAGGTTTTGCAATATTAATTGCGATTCCTACGCATTCCTTAATTGCGAATCGCAAATTGTGATTCGCAATTAAGGAATACCTTCCCATTCATTCCTATGGGCCCCGTGAAGCAAAGACCACATACCTTTCCATGGCGGCAACACCGCCATGGAAAGGCTGCTTTCCGCCTACATCCTTATATGGATGGCGGTGTCTTGCAGACACCGCCACCATATTAGGGTCCTTTACCGCCCGGTCCCCTGTGGGACCGGCGGAAAACCGGCGGACGGTCTTTCCGTCCGCCGGGCTCCCCCCGCCAACGTAATATGGCGGGGGGAAATGGCATGCGGGCGGTGTGAAATGGCGAGTGGATCGCCACCGCCATATGGGCGGTGGCGATCCGCCCGTCATTGTAATGACCCCCTAAGTACTTAGTTTCATATAGACTTCTATAGTGCTGTAAGAAGACCTGAGCTACTTCATCCTGCTCTGTTGCCATCCTATGAGTAACTGAATTCTCAATTTGCCTGAATATTAATTTATCCTGCTTGATTCAGGTAGACCAGTCTAAGAATCTGCTGGCTCTCCTTGTAGAGTTGCAGCTGATATGCTTTGGAATTATTTATTTCTTCCAGCGTAACGAAATACCTAAGATTTTGTTTTGCTTTCTCTAATCCATTCCCTAAGGGCCCAAAACCTGCTGACATATTATTGTCCCTTAAGGCATTAATCACTGCAAGTTGTAGTTCAACTATTTGCAAAGCCCAGTCTTCTTGATTCGCTTTATATGCAATAAAATGCCCTTGTGCAATGACCTTAAAAGCCTCCCAGACTGAAAATAGTAAGGCCATATTTCTAATAATGAGAATGTACTCTGCTATGAATTTTGTCAGATCTTCCAATCATTTATCAGAAGGGACCTATCCATCTGCCACCTAGGCCTTTCTCTAATAGTTGTTTTCAAATCCACACAAATGGATACCACCGAGTGGTCAGAAAAGGCATTCACCCAAGCATCTGACCCTGCTTTTTTAATTGTCTGGGAGACTAAAAAGAAATCTAGGCGCAATGCAGTTTTGAAGTGGTGCAAAAAACATGTATACTGAGGAGACCCTGGGTGGTATAAGCACCAAGGATCTATTAATTGAAAATCCTGTTTCATAATATTTATAATTTTTTGTGTCTTGGGCTTGAGCTGTTTCTTAGCTTTATTTGACGTATCCAATGTCAAGTCCTGAGTATAATTAAAATCCCCCCGAGAATCATTGGCCCCTAAGCCCACATAGCGATATTATGGATTTGTAATAATGAATCTGACTTGTCACTGACAGGGCCATATTAATTAATCAAATTAAGAGGGGCTCTAGAGGCAAGAAGTTTTAGTCATAGCACCTTCTTCAGGGGTCCTTAATTAACCCCCTTACCACCCAATCAATGCCACTCCCCAAATAGCTCTCGATGAAATATGCATGAAATCAACCTAACCTTATGCATCCCTGAATAAGTGTGTTTTGCTGCCACCTGCGATCTTCATTTTCCTCTCATTGACTACTTTGAAACCTGCTTTAGTCCTGCTCCTTTTTACCAAATGTGCTCTTTTCTACTCCTCCCACCCCTGACACCCTCCCTCTAATACTCAGTGACCCTCACTACTACTAAACCCAATGGGGGAGGAATTGCCCTCCCTACCCTACACCCTAACACCAAAGAAAGGGATGTCATGTTCCTGCACCCTGCTCCACTCATGACCCGAATAAAGGTGGCCACCCACCCCCCTGATTGAGAAATCTCTCCCACAATATTTTTCTGCTTCAAATGCACTTCTCTACTAAAAAAATAAAAGTAATCCAGGTGCTAGTTCAAAGTTTTCTGCAGAAACTCTTGAACCTCTCCAGAACTAGTAAAAGGTGGAATTGTCCTTTCACAAGCACCTTCAATTTGGACTGTTGCACAATGGATGCCTGGACACCCTGAGGCCTAAACGTGTCTATCATGCTTACAAATTCTCTTAGACGATGAGCCGCAGATGTTGACATGTCTGAAAACATGCGGAACTAGGGCATTTCCAGGGTCAAGAAACATCTCTTCTTGATTGCCTTGGTCAAGGTACGCTCCTAATCACAAAAGAAATTTGAAGCTGGAGGGGCATTGAGCCACGACTCTATGGACCCATGTGATAGTCAAATCCCCTGACAATTCAGGCAATGCATTTGTTTTGATCAAAGAGTCCACCCATTGGGGTACTTGCTGGCCTTCACTCCCCTCTGGTACTCCCACCATGCGAAGATTGGAGTGTCTTGTGTAGTTCTCAAGCTCTTTGATCTTATTTTCCAGGAATTCCTTCTTCCTTTCAAACTGGCACACTTCCTGTAGTATAGATATCACTTTGTCCACAAGTTCAGATATTCTAGATTTAGCCTCTTTGAGTCTCACAGGGAGCTGTGTCATATTGTCCTCTATCTTTGATAGCCTCTCGTGGAGATCAGAGATCTCATGTGCCTGTCATGCCTTTCGGTCTATTATCTCCAACAAGATAATGTCAAGCATGCTCTTGATGAAGTGATCCTCCCTACAGCAACTTCCCCCTTCTGTTTGTTGCTGCACTTGCTCCCCTTGTTGTACTCTCAATTCAGAAGACACCTGAGCCTGACTATAGCAGAGCTCATCAGTTAATTCAGAAATCAAAGGTGAAGACACCTGCATAAGGGGAGCAGAAAGCTCAGTTGCTGCAGTGCAGAGACTTACTACAGGGGGTATCAGTTGAGTCTCTGATACAATTTCCGTTATCAGGGGTTTGCTAGAGACTATTCTGACCCCTGCCGTAGATTTCCCTTGCTTAAAAAAGAATGGATATTCCTTGGACCTTACTTTGCTTGGAACTACCTCCACCATATTTCCTCCTTGTATCTCCTTGTTGCGGTCCAATGGATCTAGCACTAAGTGGGAGTGCCCCACGATATTCATAGCTGGTTCTGTAATATTAATCTCACTCGGATCAGTCTCCTTAGTGCTCCCACTCTGGTTGGAAGCCCCACTAGCAGTGAACATTGCTGCTGCATGGCAGTCTATTCTTAACTGCAGACTGGGATTTGCCCGGGGTGCTGCTGACTGCAGAGCGCATCCTTTTGTTCTCTGAGCAGGGGTAGGTAGCACACTAGCAGTGCTAGTGTTGTTTGCTGCCTCGTAATGTTGTTTTTTCATATTTTACTGATTGCAGTGGCACTAATTCTGCTTTGTCTTTTACTTCACCTTTCCGGCTTCCTCTCTTTCTCTTCTCCACTCTGTCCTCCGCTTAATCCACCAGTTATCTAAAAACTATTTTTACTGTGTTTCTTTTAAAGTTTTTACAGTGTGGCCTCAGTGAATCACAGAGTCCTTGAGACATGCTACTTCGAAAAAACCTTCTGAGACTAGACAAATAATATAGGAGAGGAGACCCTCTGCCAAGAATGTCCTTGGCCTCAATCCTCCGGTAGCCTGGTTTCTGCTGTACTAATCCCATTTTTCTTTTCACTGTACCTACTGTGCTTCCAGCTTCTTCATTTCGCCATTAGGACCCGTTTCCCACTCCTCGTACACTCAGCAGAAGCAAAGACCATGGGGGCAGGCGCTAACCTACCCCGACTCCTCGCAGCCAGCCACACTCACCTTCACTTGTGGGGATTGTACCTGCAATGCATTGCTAAGCACTGTTAAGAAGGGGAAGGCGTACTACTGCTGAGCATTCCATTGTCCTCCAGAATCGCACATATGGTGTTGTGGCATTTTTTTATACACCATTCAGACACTGTCTTAACAGCTTAGCATGCCTCCTTAGCTGCCATGGCTGTAGCTTCAACACCTTGATTCATCACCATGCTTACATTGTAAAAATGAAAGAAGCTCTTATAAACATGTTTTTTTTATTGACCAGTTATATTTGAATTTTGGAGAAGGGTTGGGCAATTAGTTGGCATTCTGCATATCACAGATACGATTTAGAGCTTGGCAGTTGGGATACTCCGTCACAAACGTGATGGATATCCCATCCGCCATATTACGATGCATTAAATCCTATGGCACTAGTAATATGAATGAAATATCCATCACGTTTGTGACAGAGTATCCCATCCGCCAAGATCTGAATCAGGCCCTATATCTTTTCAAACAGTAAATTGTAAATTTGGGGAAATTACTTCTTTTGGCAATGCAGACTAAATTATTTGATTACCTTTTTCCTACTGCTATTAAATCTATCTCAGCTAATTGAAAAAAATGCTATTGTTTTAAACTTTGGTTAATTCTTTATTTAGGAATCCCACATCTACTTAAATATCTAAAATAGTTATTGAGAGTAAGGAGAATTGCTTATGAATGAGTGTTCTTGTAATATGGATGTTGTTTAAACCACCTTTTCTATTTTCGTTTCTCTTCCTTTTAGATAGTAATATCGTTATTGTATGCACATTTTGGTTTTTATCACAGTTTTATAGTGTAAATAGTGTATATTTGTTGAATTCTTGTTTGCTTTTGTATAAAATTAATAATAATAATAATAATATTAATACAGAAATTTGAACTAAAAAATAAAAATAACATGTCCCTAAGGGTAAGTTATGTTATAACACAATATAGACCTTCATGTACAATCATTTTGAGCAAATTGACTCTCAGAAAATGTCCAATATTTTTCTATGATTGAAAAGAAAATGTACAAAGACGGTGAACTTCAATTAGTTGTATCACACAGAGAATGTCTTTAACTGTGGCTGTACAGAACCTTAAACACTACCACAAATTTAATATTTGTGAATTACATGTGCTATAATCCTCAAATCAAATGTAGGGAGTTGCCAAATATTATATGATGTCAAGTAATGTATTCATATGCTGCGACATATATGCACATGAGTGTGTAGACATGTATAATACAGACCTGGGAGACCGACTAATCTCCATAATGATGATACTATAACTGACCTAGAGAAGAGCCACCTATGGTAGTAGCTCCTCATATTGATTTGAAACTTTGATCAGATATTTTTAAATCTTTACAAATGTGTGTTTTAAAATGCTTTATTGCAGACACATGAACTTCCTCTGCACAACATTCCTATGTATTCAACATGGGTCTAACATTAGAAAATAAGCTTTCACTATAGCTCCTTCCCCTGAATTCTTTTATAATTAGCCATGATAAAAAATGTGATATCATTAGAAGACCTTACAGTTCCAATGATCTTAGGATCTTAATATTGTAACTAAGTTTAAAACTATGCATAACCATTATCTTTATGCTAATACTGTTCCAAGTATTTACTAGGCCTGAGCGATAAATTCCGTTCCGCTCGCGGAATTTGCAGAATTTGGGTAATTTTGCGTTCTGCGGAGAACACGGAATTGCCCAAAATTCCGCAATCCACGGCTTCGCGGACTTTTTTGCTTGTTCGCGCTTTCAAAATGCGTGTTTGCGAGATATTTCTCCCCGAGCACGCAAACACCATCCGCGAACAGGAAAAAAGCATTGCGAACGGGCGGAACAAGCAATTCCGCGTGTTCGCAGAACTTTTGCGTGCTCGCGGAGATTTTTTACCGTTTCGCGGAGCTTTGCGTAGCGCGACTTTGCAAATTCCGCCCACCCCTAGTATTTACCCTTATCATAATGCTAACTTGTATTCAAATCTGACTATCTAACCTTAATCCGAACCCTATCTCTAACCTGAACCGTAAACCTGTGTGTCAAAGGTTGAGTGTGGAAAAGACCAGTGTGAAAAATCCCCCATAATATCTGGGAAAGTGGTATAACCAACAATCCACACCCGGAACCATTTAGAATCTTTGTAGGTTCCCTTTGTCAAAGTTCTGAGATTATTTACAAACACATGCAATCTACATATAGCATTCGTCAGCTGCGGCAGAAATTTGCTACTGACTTGTTCTATCTGGAGTTGGTAGTCTTCAACAGCAACAAAATTTATCAGAGTGGAGATTTCTTAATAATGGTTCATAGTGCTGAAGCAATCAAAGATTGTGACATAAACTGCGACTTGGGATGGACTCCTTCAGCCCTGTGGTAATAGTCAAGATTTAGGTACCAACCAATTTAACCTTTTGGCAATAGCTAAGGTTTAGATACTATCCTCAAACATAATCTGACATAACATTTTAAATGTAGTACTTTGTTACCTAGAACACAGTTCGGAATTGATATAGTTTACCTGCATTGAATCCAATATCTTTTTATTATTGCATAACAATAATGACCTTTTAATGCAAGTAGTCTATGTCTGTAGGACAAATTTTATATTCGTTTTCCAATACTTTATCATATTGAATTATATTTGTTTTTTAGCTTAATTTCTTTAGAGACAATCAATGTTCCTTGAGTTCTACCAGAACCTAAACTGCTTGGTAAACAATTATGTGAATAATCTAATCTATCTTTAATCTGAATTTTTGTTTAGATGACACTTCTGGTCTTCTCCAGTCTTTTGCTGAGGAAGAACATCCCTTGAGCATATTGAGAAGGAACCTGCATTCACACGGAATCCCTCCCATATGGACACCAGTCTCCCAGAACTTTCATCTCAGAGGCTTTCTCTTGTGTTGGACTACCTATTGGACAGAAATGCTGTCTCTCACAGGTGCTTTACCATGTACCAGATACCACTCTCAATTACAGCTCTCCCATAGGCCTTTCTGTCACAAACCCTTCTGTCAGTGAGGGTGGCAACAGCCTATTCCATATTGCTTATGCACATTCCATAGTACCACTGTTACATGGCGAGGGGGAGGGACAAGGACAGAATGGAAGGGACTTGATTTGAAGCTATTATAGTACATTGGTTAAATTCCCACCAAGGTAATCAAATGAGTAATTGGCAAGCAGGCACTATAATAACATTGAAAAACATTTGATCATGTCATCAGATTAGCATATTAATTTAATAGTAAGATAAAGGAAATGTTCAGAATTTAGATGGGTAATGTTGGGGACTGACGTCTGGTACATCTTCCTCAGTAGCCAACATCAATAGAGTATCCGTCATATATCACAAATTAATCTGATGTGTGTGAGGGCACCTGGTTTCCAATCTATAAAGGCCAGGGCATCAGCCAGAAACTGTTGCAATATGTGCATGGTTAATGAGACCTTCGATCTCATAAAACAAGATCCCTGTGTGCAAACACAGAAACAGCACGTAGAGGATGCCATATCTCCCTTTATCCCTTGAGCAAATTGAGCTCTTTTCTCCACCATTGAAACCTTATCCCTCTTATCTTATTACCATCCTTTTATATAATGTTTAACGAGGATAAGCAAAGCAGTGGTGTTTACAATACAATACATTTGACAGCCTCTACAGGTTTGTTCCATAGTGCACACAGTGTAATGGCTGCTCACAAGAGAAATATTGAAATGTGGATTCCTGTCAACTTCAATAGTGTTTGGTGTGTCACAAGTGTGTGACCTCATAGGACATGCTTTAGCTGGGTAGAATCATAGCCTAGTCCCTAGTGTCATCAATATCAATGTGCAAAGCTTTCCTCAATGTAATGGTGTGTAGTATAGCACATGACCCTGTTATGTTGCAATGGGTCATAAAGTATTGTGATGCCTTAAGCATTAAAACATCGGAATCTCCACTTTAGTATTGTATGTGCAATTACTAAGCATGACGTACTCAGGATAATGCACCATATTCCATGTGAATTCATAAAATCTTTCCATGATGCATTCCTTTGCAGTTATCCGGCAGGTTTTTATCTCAGTGCATTCTCTTTGCTAACTGACTGTTTGCTATCTCTGAGAATTAATGAGTCGTGGGCATTTCATTAGCACCTCTCCATTGCAAGGGTAAAGATATATATGTTGTCACACGCTGCCCTAATGTTTAGGGAATTATGCAATTTTCATTTCCTGTATCTATTTAGTATCAGAAGCGAGCTGGATAGGATTTTGTTCACTCATGTGGCACAGATAACATTAAGAAATGTTTCAATGCTGCAAAAGTTATTTTTTTCCTCTTAGAATTTTTGCTTGTGTGCTGTGGGGTGGCTGGTGTTAATGAGCATAGGGGGCGTTGCCCTACTATCCTGATGGGAGAGGCAAGACAAGAAAAAACACCAAGCAGCTAGAGGCAGATGACCACTTGCTGCTCGATAATAAAGTGAGCCAAATCCTGACTTAGGCCACATGCACTACACACAACTTGGTATTCACGCAGCCGTGACTAGTCACTATTCTGCGCTTTATAAAACCACTAGTCATGGGGACCACCTGCAGATCTGCACGTACCTGAACTCAATAGAGCTGCCCACGTTATCCCTTGACCAGCACATAGCATTGGACTCCCCTATAACTATTGATGAGATACGTGAGGTGTTATCAACATTAGCATCTGGAAAAGCACCAGGACCGGATGGTCTCCCAACAGAGTTCTTTAAGACATATGCCAACACACTTATCCCACACCTGCACACCCTTTACACCTCTGCGATAGAAAATTAGCTACTACCACCCTCATTACGAATGGCCAGTGTGGTCTCCTTGTTAAAACCAGGTAAGGATCCCACAGCCCTGGGCTCCTATAGACCCTTAGCAATTTTAAACACTGATTATAAAATACTGGCAAATACCCTTGCCACCATCTCACACCCCTCATTCCTGCCTTGGTCCATCCAGACCAGTATGGGTTTGTCCCCTCCCGTAGCACTTCTCTTAATCTTCGTCTTTTTTTAAGAGTTGCGGAGTATGCACAGCTCCGTTGGCCTCGCTCGGGGTGCCTGGTTCTGGACCTCAAGAAGGCCTTTGATTCCCTCGAATGGGATTACCTTTTTGAAGTGTTATCTACATTTTTGCTTTGGAGCCACCTTCATTGGTATGGTCAAGCTACTGTACAAGCATCCTACTATTCCTACTATTCGTTGTAAAACAGGTTCTTACATATCTGATCCCATTGCTGTCGGTCATGGGACTCGACAGGGCTGCCCCTTATCTCCTCTTCTTTTCTTCTTGGCTGTGGAACCACTCGCTGATCGCATCCGTACCCCAGTTGATGTGGGTATACCCCTGGGGGATGGGATGCACACAATCTCTCTGTATGCATATGACATTCTGCAGTATATGAGGGATGTCCACTCCATTCCCTCCTCATTTATCGTTTGCCATTATATCCTCTCTTTACCCCTTCTCGGAATCCACCCTGGACCCTGGGTACTCCCTTAATGGGGACCAAGTATTATGGTGTGCTGATTCCTTTCGATATTTAGTCATTCGCATTTATCGGCTAAAGTCCAACCTCTTTGACGGTAACATAAGTAGAGCAACGGCTGCAATTTGTACCCAGCTTACCTGTTGGGGGACTCTGCCGCTGTCTGTCACTGGCAGGATCGCCCTCACCAAAATGCTAATCCTTCCCCGGCATCTCTATTACTTCACGAACCTGCCCCTCTATATTCCCCCCTCTTTCTTCAGTAAATTTGAGAGAACAATTAGAGATTTCATCTGGGGTACCTCCAGACACCGTGTTTCCATTTAAAAACTTTACCTGCCCACAGCTCAGGGAGGCCTTGCCACCCCTAACTTTGAACATTATTACCTAGCTGCACAGTTACAATGGATTGCCTGATGGCTGGCCTCTCATCAACTTCCTGACACAGCAACTTTGCACCCGCCCATGTCACATCTATCCCTTGTACATCTGTTCTATCCCTGCTCGAAGCCTAGTCATGGACTCCCTGCTGCTCTCAGTAGCACACAAATGCTTCTGAAGAAGACTTTTCATAACCCGCTCCACAATATCATATGCTCCGGCTATCCCTATCCTGGGGACACCTAGAGGCCTGAGGGTCACCACGGCGACCGAACTGCACAACTGGGGGACGGCTGGCATACATGCACTGGAGATCTCTTCCGATACGGTACCCTCATTCCATACACCGTGCTTGTCTCGGAGGAGGGGCTACACCTAGGTCACTTTTTACTACATCGTTCCCTTATTGCAACTCTCTCGGCTCGCTGGGGCGACCTATCCACAGAGCCTCCCAAGCACCTTACGATTCAGTACTTGCACATGATGGGCAACGGTCGCCACCTGACTCAGTGGTTTGCCACCTCCCTTCTGCAACATGCTGCGATCACGCTAGGCTTCTTAAAGCTTCACTGGGAAGAGGACTTGGAGCGTCCTTTCACTGACTCGGAATGGGCTGCGGCCCTAGAAAGCCCCATTCGAATACCTCGCAATCAGCTCTTCTGCTAGATTCAATACTTCATTTTACACAGAGCGTACCTTACCCCAGCAAAGATTAACGAGTATTTCCACTGCATGGACTCTACCTGTCCCCGATGTCAATTGGCTGACGCAGACTTCTTACATATGCTATGGCACTGCCCCGCTCTCACTAGGTACTGGACCGAGGTGGCTGACACCCTTGCCCGATGCACTGAACGCAACATCCCCTTCCAATGGGAAGTCTATATTCTGCATCTAGTCAATAGAGGCAAAAAATGTAGGGTCACATCTCACTTTCTAGATCTGGGCATGGCAACTGCTAAACAGCTAATTACTAAGAGGTGGAAATCTCCTGCAGCCCCCTATGTTACAGCGTGGCGTCGCTCTGACATGGGCAAAAGCAGAGAGCACTGCCCTGCACAGAGAAGATTTGCTGGGCCTTCACAAACTCCCACTGGCCATCAGCTGGGGATGCAATTCTAGCGGACCTGCAGAGAAACAATGACATGGATCCAGTAGACTCTTCCATAGTGGGGGATCCGACCGTTGTGGTGACATGAGCGGGAACATCCCTTCAACCCTACATCGTTAGGGTGCACCTTTGTAGATTTCTTCCTTAACCAGTCAGCGAACATATACTTATACACCCGACACTTACTCGCTTTAGAGACAAAAACATCGGCAGTGCACATGTGGGGGGCTTGGGGTGGGGGACATACCACTAACAGTTAACCCCTCCCTTCTTTCTACTTACTTTGCCCTCATTTTGTTGTTTCCCCCTATCCCCTGTTCAATTTCTGTTTTAAAATAATCTCGCATTGTATGCGCTTACATGTGTTATGCGGCGTTACTTTCACCATAATAGGTGTCCGCATCTGGTTCTTGTATATAATTGTTATGCTTATCCTCTGTATTACACCATATGACCCTGCAGATTTGGACAACCTCACTCATCCGAGGCCACTTATGTTGTTCTGCAGTGTATATCACTGTTATTTCCTGCTTTCTCATGTGAAAAACCAATAAACAGATTAATAAATAAATGAATAAATAGCTGAATCTTTGTTTTTCTCCTAGGGGAGAAGGAAGTCAAATTTTGGACATGTCCTGCTGCGCATGCGCCAGAAGGGCAAGGTATTGCTCGACCTGCAGGCATGAGCTAGAGCAGTGACATCATGTTAGAAGACGTGGTGAACTCCAGTGCCATCTATAAGGTTGCATTTGGGGCGTACGGACAGTGGCCCTGGGAGGAGTTACTAAAACTCCATTAATTTCAGTGGGGTGGGGCGGGGCAGGCCAAAGGGGTAGTGGTTTGGTCATCACGAGAGGGGGCGGGCTGTAGGAGGAGTGCCTCACTTCTGCTTAGTTTTCTGTAACACGTATTTAATACTAGGGTGACCAGACGTCCCGGATTTCCCCGGACAGTCCCAGTTTTCCAAGGACTGTCCTGGTGTCCCGATGCTTTCCTTAAATTTGAGCTTATGTCAGTTTTTGGGACAAAGGTCAAGTCATCCTGAAAGGAGAACTGAAAGGTATGCTCTCCTTCTGTAAATTGTTTTTCTCTTCCAGGTAGGCAGCAGGTCGGCTGCAGTAGATGGGGAGTCAGCGTGGGGATGGATGGCAGGGGCTCTCAGGGTAGACGTTGTGGCATAGCTAATGGGGGGTGTGGGCGTGCGGCTGTACACACATTTACAAGGCAACACAAAATCGGGACAGGCCAGACAAAAGTAAGGCTAAAGGCTTTAGTCCTACTTTTATGTTTAGCTTGTTCTGGTTTTCCCTTCTCAAAATCTGGTCACCCTATTAATGCTGCATGGTTTCGCTTTTGAAAACAACCTTCTAAAATGCAGCCTGACACAGAGCCTGTCACTTCAGACGGTGCCTGGTCTCGTTTCTTGCAACAGAGGCCCAAGAGACAGAAAGAACCAGCTGTGGGCAATATAATAAATGTTGGCACACACAGATCACCAGGAGGCCCATTGATCGGTGTAATCTGCCTGCAACAGATACTCAACACAGCCTTTCAACTGGCAGCCCACATCAGGTCAGAAACATCATCACAATTGTTCGAACTGTTGTTTTTTTAGAGGGGGGAACATTTCACAACAAATACCAGGCGAGAAAATGAACCGGTGTCTTCAAAATTCAAAAATACTTATTTCTTTTACACACTGAAGAGTTTCAACTTAATAAATATATCAGATTTTGTGAACTTTATTCAAAGTATGAGCTTTTATACCACAATTGATTACTATGCTAGAACCCTGCCTTAATGACAATGGCACTAGTGCTTAACTTATGCTGTTGGCTGCTGGCAGAGGCACTGTTTTTTTGGGAACGGTGCTAATTTTAATTTTGCTGAATGCGCAGCGCCAATGTGCATTAGGCTGGAGCTGACATTGGGTAGGGTGTGTTGTCATGCGGCACGGGCACAGATAGTACTGTGCAGGAAAGTATTGTGCTGCCCGCCCTGGCAGTCTCCCTCTACATGCCACCTGTCTTTGAGTCTCTGGTAGCCCTTGAGTGCTGTATCGGACCCAGAGCTAAATGATGCCCAGAGACTGGTTTTGGTGCAGTGGCACAGGGCACTCAATGGCAGAGTTGACCCTGCCGGTGGATTCAGTCCATTTTGAGTTCAGACTGTGTGCTGAGCTGCCTATTAGCAACAAGCAGTTGCAGACTTACAGAGGCCCAGATTGTCCCTGGGCTGTGCACAGGGAGCACAGATGACTGCACAGAAGGGTCTCAGGAGGGGTTCACACCGCGAGAAGTCGCAGGATCCTCTTTGTTTGGAAAGAGTGACCTTGCTAACTCATGCCTCTACTCCTGCTCTGCTATCGCCAAATAAAACCTGCTGTGATGAAAAGGAAATGCTGTTCAGCCTCAGGCCCAGCACTGAGCCTGGCATTGCTGGGTCCAGGCCGAGACTGGGCCTAAAACAAATAACAGGGATACCTGCTCTGTCCAGGCATTACCAGAGACAGTAACTGTACTCTGATCTGTGAAATCTGGAATAGTGTTATAAAAGATGTGTTTGAAAAGTGTGGAGCACGCACGTTCTTAAATACTTCTCGGCATTTTTAAAACATCTTTGCAATTTTGACAGATTTTAAATTCTAGATTTTTAAAAAAAATTCAAAATCTAATGCACATAAAATTAGAGCCTGTTTTAAAGTTTTTACATTTTCTTCAGAAATTCTTTACCATAATTATGTGTTTTTTCTAGAGGTGGAAATGTTCTTGTGTTAAATCACTATGGGCCCGATTCACAGAACTAATCTGAGACAAAATCCTAAACTTACTACTTTTGGTATTCACAGAAGGCATTTAGTAGTAGTAAAGTTAGGATTTTGTCTTAAGTCTGTCTTAAGTCTGTCTTAAGTCAAACTTAAGACAAAATCCTAACTTTACTACTACTAAATGCCTTCTGTGAATACCGAAAGTAGTAAGTTTAGGATTTTGTCTCAGATTAGTTCTGTGAATCAGGCCCTATGTTTATACTGTTGTTGCTATTTTTTCCTACTGGGGCTAAAGAGGATAAATCTTGGTGTGTGCTTATCACTTTCTGTTACATTATTTCATACCTCCATTTCTTCTTTCTTATCCTTGGAACTAAAGTGCCTGACAGTACAATGATGGCCTATATTAACCACCCTAAACATAATTTAAATGTTGAAGGAAGAGATCAACTTTTCTGTAGGCCTTTTCTATTCAAGCCCTCAGAGTGTTAGTCTATTGACCAGATGAGATGTGGAGCCCTGAGAAAGGAAAGAGAGCAGTGGTCAAGGTGAGAGACAAAAGAAAGCAGGTCCAGAAGTGAAAGATGTGAAAGAAATGTCAACAAAATGAAAGAGAGCAGGGAAGAAGGGAGAGAGGAGAGCCACCCAAATATAGTGGAGAGAGAAGGCACACCAGGTGTGAAGGAGAGAGAGAGAGATAGGTGTGACAATAGGGGGACGGAAGCAGGAATGGAGAGGAGAAAAACAAAACAGCTGAGAAAGGGTAGGGAGGGAATCGAGAAAAGTAGAGGTAAAGTGGAGAGAGAGCTGTTAAGGACTACGGTATAGACAGTAAAGAGCTTTGTGAGAGGGAGCAGGGCATGGATAGAAGGTTCGAAAAGTGAACAGAATTAAGATGAGGGACAAAACCAATTATTAATGTTGGGAGAAAGGTAACAGACCATGGGAGCACAAAGGAAGGAGAGAAGGATTACATAGGAGTGAGGATGGACAGTGGAGCAAGGATAGAGTAGAGTTGCATGAGTGGCAGTTTATGCCATTAGGCCTCATCGCCTCCATGAATTAACGAACACTGGTCACAGCAGCAGCAATGCCCGGGTGGCTTCTGAAGACAGGGAGAAGCATGGCACTTGTATTGCCAAACTTCGATTGTATTGAGGATCTCTGTGGGAAATGGTTAGTATGAATGGTACAAAACATCGAGAGTGCAATGCATAGGTATTGCCAGCAGTATGAGAACTCTATTACTCGGGCGTGAGCTTAGTATGAGGGAAGCTTGCTTGTCTGATTCTGGCCTTGATCGCTTTTGTGTTGGGTAAAGGCCGAAATAGACAATAGAACTGTAGAAAGAGAATGCTGGCAGAAAGTATTGTACACAAATTCACGTTTTCTGCTGTGATCTTAATTGTTCTTAAGGCACTGCATACTTGTATTTGTGTGCAGTTATGTCTAGGGAAAATAATGCGCAGTGTGTTACTGTTCTACGCGTTACTATGAAATGCAAAGTTTCCCATGACTGGCAGTGTGCTGTAAAATCAATAATTTGAATCTGTTCTGTTTCAAAATTTTGCTCGCTCACAGCACTCACACATTTTCATCAGGGCTACACTTTCCTCCCTACCATATTTCAAAATCCACCAGCCGCCACTGAAGCATGAATGTGCTATGCCCGTATTAATACTGTTAAACACTGCATTCAAGAATGATTTGAATAGCATGTACTGAGTGCACAGGTTTATTCCCTAGACATATATGGAATTAACGAAAATGCAATTGCTTACAAAGAGCCGGATTCCAAGAGGTGTGTCGAGCACAGGACCTTCATATGTGATGGGACAGAAATTACTTCTTTGAGTATTAGACTACATGTACTGTGGTAGCACTTAAATCAAATCGAAAGTGGCCTCAATGTTCAGTAGGTGTAATTGATAAATGTCTGCTTATGATTTTTGAATTAAGTTTTATTATAATGTGAACAATTCTCTCCTTCCTGCATTGCTAATGGACTTTCTCTGCCTCCAAACTCCTCCTCTTCTGCATCATGAGCAGTACTGGCTTGATGGTAATGGATTGTGGATATCAAATTAGGCCTCTAAAAAATCCCTTTAAGGCTTGCATCTTCATATTTCAGGTGTACAAATCTGGGTTAATTTAACTTTCCTCAAATAGTTATGAAAATCTCTATTTTAGTGGATACTATGCAGTGAATAAAATTGGTTTTTGGACTTGCAAATTTAGCAAAGCTGTGCGGAGCAATTTTCACTTTTTATAGGCAGATCCTTTAGTTCATTGCTCCTGTCTTCTACAAATGTGAAAAACTGTAAAAAACAAAAAGTAATATTTGCAACTGCTATATAAGAACTAAGGGTGAGATGCACAAATGCATTTGCAGTTGTAAAGTGTGAGATTCACAAAATTATAGGTTTTGCAACCGGAGAGGTGCATTTTTAAAGTTTATTATACCCCTTTTGTGAATCACAATGAAGTGGTGGTGTGTAAGAGACATTGCCTCCTAATCGCAATGAGATGTGCCAATGCAGTTGCAGATCTTTGAAAAGTTACAGACATGTTATAGGAGATGGTAACTCATTTGTACAGGGGAAACTGTCTCCATTGGGCAGCTTCCCCTTTTGAGAATTGTGTCAGTTTGCCTTAGGGATAGCTGACAGCGGTCTACTGCAGTTCACAATAATGTGACTTCCCCTCATGAGGGCTTCTGGAACCACAGTGTGTAGGTGCAACAAGGAGGTTGGATAATGTTATGGCTGGCATCTGCACTGAATGAAAAGGCTTCGGGCCCAATTCACAGAAGTAAACTGAGATGAAAGTCCAACTTTATGACTTTTGGTATTCACAACGGGCATTTACGAGTAGTAAAGTTAGACTTTTGGACTAAGTTTAGACCAAAAGTCTAACTTAGACCAAAAGTCTAACTTTAGTAGTAGTAAAGTTAGACTTCAGGTCTAAACTTAGACTTTTGGTCTAAACTTAGACCAAAAGTCTAACTTAGACTAAAAGTCTAACTTTACTAGTAGTAAAGTTAGACTTTAGGTCTAAGTTTAGACTTCAGGTCTAAACTTAGACTTTTGGTTTAAGTTTACCTTTGTGAATCAGGCCCTGCGTAATTATGTTTGCAACTGGTTTGCTTAAACATATTTTTTATCATGAACTTATTTCTTTTGATAAGTCCTCTTTTTCAAAGTAAAACTTACATTTACATTGATGTTTTTATCGTGGATTAATGTAGATCTGTAAAGAGCATTTTCATGCTTCTGATGAGCAGCGATACTACTTTGACTCAAAAGGAATTGAGCACAGAAGAGTGACTCTTGCACTGAAGATGAAGTAATGAAATACAAATAATGTATTAAATGATAATTACATTTGACAGATTTGCACTACATTTAGAAAACCTATCCTCAATAATTGAATTAGACTGCTTAAGGACTCCTAATAATTGTTGGATGAAATGATTAGTTGCAATGTTTCTGTCGATGAGAACAGAACTCAAGCATGTCCTGTTTTGAATGCCTTCTAAGCCTTTATGATGATTGCTAGAAAGGCCGATGGTGTAACAAAAGGGCATACCAAGTTGATGCACCATAAATTGAATTTCTTCTGTGAATACAGCTTATTGATTTACTTGAGCTTCACGTTGCTGAAGAGAACGATCAACACTCCTTAAAATGGTTCAGACAAATTGGAGAAAAGTTGAGATGAAAAAGCAATATAAAACATTCTTTCCTCAATATTGATGGTTTCTTCTGCCTGATTACATGGTGGATTTTTGAAATTAAATAAAATGATTTTTTTTTATATAAAGCGTGCATCTACCAGAAGGCGTCTAGGCACTGTAACTACTAGAAGCCACCTGACCTGGGACAGTCAAGGACAACCAACTGGGAAGACCTTAGGTCCCTACAAAACAAAGAGCCAGGTTTTAAGACCCTTTCTAAAGGACAAGTGATTTTGCGATTTGGTGCACAGATGCAGAATGATCTTTATTTACTTTCGTTCGGGCGCTGTCTTGGAATTTGAATTGCCATTTCTTTTTTGAGTTATGGAATCCTAGCCTTTCTTTTCCCTTTAAACTCACTCAACTGATTATCCAAACACAAAGATGTGCTTTACTATTAAAAAAAAAAACTGCAGTAAATAGTATTTTAAGTTCTCCTACTCATGAAGTTATTTCTCATTCTGTTTGATCATTAGGAAATACAAATGTATGAAACATGAAAGCATGATGCTTCGAGCCAGGTAAATAGTTCGCTTGTTTTGGGTTTTTGGAAAATTGTCCATTGTGGCCAGTCATGAAAGAAATTGAAAGGCTTTGCACTGGAAAGGAGAAAAGACACTTTGTATTGAGAGCTTTAGAAATTTCTGATTGGTGGATGTATTGTCTCTGACTCCTAGGAAGAGGAGCAATCTTAGTTTAGAGATTCCAAAACATATCTTTCATCCTGGCCTAGTTTCCATTGTTTCATTTGAGTAGTTTGCTGAGCTTTAGTTGCCCCCATTGGTTCAGGGTAGTCTAACTTGGGTCCAGGTGGAATGGTTCATGCCTGATTTTACAATAGCCACTGACTATGTAAAAGAGTTCAATTTCGGTTAACTGTGTTTAAATGCATATTTTAAGAATATCCCGAAAATCTGAGCTGGTTTAAGCTGTTATGAACCTACACTAGACACAACTTCACTAACTCATTTGCTGAGGCATACTTAAGTTTATGAGAGTTTAGGAATATCCTCCAATGCTTTGCGTGTGGGATCAATATTTAATTAAAGTACAGGATAAGGTGAGATTGGAAAACTGGTAAAATCCGTAAATTCTGCTGGATTTTCACTTCACCGGTTTACCTTGAGCAGCCTGCTAAATCACAAGAGAAGGTGATATAGTCTCAGTCATCCCATTATTATTATTAATTATTATTATTATTATTATTAATTTATATAGCGCTGAATCACCCCAAAGGGGTATCTCTGCGCTTAGGACGAAGTGCTGTAGCCAGATCCGAGGGGATCAAAAGAGATGAGTTTTTAGAAGCTTCCTGAACTGAGAGAGGCTCTGCCAGTTGCGAAGCTAGAGAGGCAGCTCATTCCAGAAAGCAGGGGCAAGGTGTGAGAAAGCTTTGCCAACTTTGAACTTTGCGTGCTTTTTTTATTCTGGGGGTGCAAAGGAGGAGCTTGGAGCCCGATCTCAGAGGCCGTGAGGGGGTATACTTGATAAGTTTAGCAGATAGGTAGGAAGGCCCCTGTTCATTAAGGGCTTTAAAAACAGTGCAACCTATCTTAAATTTCACCCGCTTTCTCACAGGGAGCCAGTGAAGTTTTTTGAGGAGGGGAATGGAAGCCGTTCTAGGTGGGGCGTTAGCTACCAGACGGGCCGACGTGTTCTGCACAACTTGTAGCTTGTTTAAGGAGGCTTCGTTGGCTGATGCTAACAGTGCATTACAATAGTCTAGTCGACTTAGTACTAGAGCTTGCATCAATGTTTTTTGGTGGGGGAAAGTAGCAGGGGGAAGATTCTTTAAAGTAAACTGAGTGTGTAGAAGCAGGTGCCAGCAGTAGTAGTGGCGTGTGCGTCAAGAGTGAGGTTTTGGTCGATCCTAATTCCTAAATTTTTGACCACTTCCTTAGGGGACGGGGAATTACCCAGCTCCTCTGGCCACCATCTGGGGGTCCAGCTTATAGCTGCTCCTCCAAACAACATGATCTCCGATTTCTCGGCATTCAATTGGAGGAAGTTGGTCCTCATCCAGGCAGCAATAGTCTTCATGCCTTCAGAAAAGATGAGTTGTATATCAGGCCTGTTCTTATCAAAGGTGAGGAGGAGCTGGGTGTCGTCTGCGTATGAGATGGGATTAAACCCTAAATTCCTCATAAGTTTAGCCAAGGGGGTAACATAGATGTTAAAAAGAGTGGGGCTCAAACAAGAGCCCTGCGGTACCCCCTTGGTGACTTTGGTGGTTTTAGATCTAAAGGTTCCCAGAGTGACAGTCTGGGTTCTATCAGTAAGGAAGTCCTTCATCCACTTCAGTGCAAGCCCCTGTACTCCAATGTCCTGAAGTCTCTCCAGTAGGATCTGGTGTGAGAGGGTGTCAAATGCTGCCGACAGGTCAAGCAGCACCAAAAGTGCCGCCTGACCATTGTCCAGGGCCAGTCTGATGTTATCAGTTACCTCAATTAGAGCAGATTCGGTACTGTGCTTGGCCCGGAAGCCTGACTGGGAGACATCAAGGCAGTGAGAGGTTTCGATGAAGTCAGACAGATGTCTGTTTATGTGTTTTTCAATAAGCTTGTTCTGAAGGGGGAGCAGAGATATGGGACGGTAATTTGAAAGTACAGTTGTGGAGATCTTGGGGGTTTTTCGGATAGGAACAATTTGAGCAACTTTCCATTCTAGGGGTAGTCTGCCTGTGCTCAAGGAGCTATTAAGAATGGAACAGATGGGTGTGGCTAATTGTGCAGAGAATCTAGATAAGATTTTAGCAGGAATTATATCAAGGGGAGAGCCAGATTTAGTTTTGGTAAGAAGAGATTCAACCACTATAGGAGTGAGAGGGGGAAAGCAGTGGAGCTGCGAGATATTGTTAGGGGAGCCGGGGTATCCTGCTGTAGAATGGGAAGAAGTTACATTTTCTGGTAGATGTCTTCAATTTTTTGGGTGAAAAAGGAAGCTATATTGTCGCACAGCGGCTGTGACGGAGACTCCGCAGTTTCACAGGCTCTGGGATTCGTGTAGGATTTTAGGATCTGAAAGAGGGTTCTAGAGTTGTTCCCAGCTTGCTCCAGTTGAAGAGTAATGTGTAACTTGCGGGCGGATTTAAAGTTTTTATGGTAGGAGGACAGTGCAGCTTTATATCTCTCCTTATCTTGCCCACTATGAGAGAGTCGCCATATCCGCTCTAGTTTTTTGCATAGACTCTTTTCAGTTCGTAAGGCTGGAGAATACCAGCTAGTGGGAGTGGGTTTAGGAGAATGGGTCTGTGGCTTCATAGGGGCTACTTTATCAATAGTGTCTAAGATGGTGGAGTTGAAATGGGCTAGCTGCTCTTCTACACTATAGGTGTTAGTGTCGATGTCCCAGGAACAAAAAGGGGACAGGAGTTGTTCGGGTTTCAGTTTATGCCAAGGTCTGTACCAGCGTTTGGTGTGAGGAGTGGGGGTGGGAAGGTTTCTAGGACTCATGAGTTGGAAGTTCACCAGAGAGTGGTCAGACCAAATCAGAGGGCACGTTTCCCCGCAGAGGATATTCGTGGAGTTAGATAGGATGAGATCTAAAGTGTGCCCAGCCGCGTGGGTAGGATCGTTGTTAATCTTCAAGAGACCAGTAGTGGCCAGGTCTTTTAGACAAGCTGTGGCGTCACGGTTGAGTGCATCTTCACTATGAATGTTGAAATCCCCCAGAAGTAGGAAGTTACGGGTGGAGATAACATGTGGGGAGATAAGTTCCAACAATTGGCTAGTGAATCCTAGTAGTGGGCCTGGGGGTCTATAAACAAGAGCCCCCTTCCAACTATGTTGGGGGTGTAGGTCAAGTCTAAAGACAAGGCATTCTATTACGTCAGTGCATAGCTGGTCTAGGATGGAAATGGATATAGATTCCTTGTGAATTAAGGCTATACCACCCCCTGCTCGTCCTGTCCTGTCTAGTTTTTGGATGCGATAGCCATCCGGTAGTGCCAATGCAATGGCGGGGTGGAGGAAGGTTTGATCCAAGTTTCCGTGAGGAAACCAATGTCAGGATTTTTTTCAGTCAAAAGATCTCATATATTTATAGCATGTTTGGGGAGGGATCTAACGTTAGCTAAGAAGCAATTCCATCCTATTTTGTTAGGTAGTGTCTGGGCACATCTATGAGGGATTTTCCCGAGTGACCCCAGACTAACGTCTGTAGCGGTCTGTTTAGATAGTAATTCAGAATCAGAGAGGGCAATGCTCTGATATCTGCAGGCCCTACAAGAAAAAAGGCCTTCAAGTAAGCTATGTGAGTGTACTCGGGGCTCGCAAGGGTTGTATCTAATCATGATCAGCTCGTCTCGTGTGTAGGAGCACCGTGAGCTCATAGCCTTAAAAATATCTGAGGGGAAACTAGCAGGGGTCCTGGCTCCTTGCGACGACCAGGCGCTGATGGGCGCAGACGGGCTTGCCTCGAAGGCGCGCCCGCGGTGTGCCCGCTGCGCGCGTCCGATGCGCGTCTCGCCAGCCATCGACTGAAGTAAGGATTCGGCCACTAGACCGTCACCCTCGTTTCCGGTCTTAGCCGGAAGTGCCCCTGTTTGCGTCCGTCAGCACTGCCTCCCTCTACTCAACGGGCAAGCCCGTGTTGGACCAAGGAGGAGTGCTTGGATGGCGACTGGGAGGTAGGAATGTAAAGTTAAAAACAGTGCGTTTTTAAAATAGGCTTTCCTAGGTGAAGCAAGGTACAAGTGCAAAGGTGCTATAAAATAAAGCCAGTCGTAAATACAGTACCGGAAATCACTGTGGTGAAGAGGGGTTTGTCAAGGTCTGGCATATAGCGCGTCCGCTGCGCGTCTCGCCAGCCATCGACTGAAGTAAGGATTCGGCCACTAGACCATCACCCTCGTTTCTGGTCTTAGCCGGAAGTGCCCCTGTTCGCGTCCGTCAGCACTGCCTCCCTCCACTCAACGGGCAAGCCCGCGTTGGACCAAGGAGGAGTGCTTGGATGGCGACTGGGAGGTAGGAATGTAAAGTTAAAAACAGTGCATTTTTAAAATAGGCTTTCCTAGGTGAAGCAAGGTACAAGTGCAAAGGTGCTATAAAATAAAGCCGGTCGTAAATACAGTACCAGAAATCACTGTGGTGAAGAGGGGTTTGTCAAGGTCTGGCGTATAGCGCGTTCATTAGAAGAAGGGGTCATAAAAAGAAAATTAGAATAGCAGTAGCTAAAAGATGAGGCACACGTACGGTCTCAAATGTCATAAAGGAAACAGAGTATGAAGTGTTTGAAAAATTGATCTGTTGTGCTCTGTCTCAAAACCTGGCACAAAGAGCTCTGTTTGCAGTGGAGGAGGCTGCAATGAGCAGGAAGAATGTAATGGATGGTTGTCGCTGTAGCGCGAAGAGTCGGTCAGGCATCGCTGACGGTCATTGCTGGAGCTTTGTGTTGGCTGTCACCTCAGGCTGCTGTTGCTGTAGCATGAAGAGACAGTTGGGCATTGTCAGTCATTTCTGGAAGTTGCTGTAGTGCGAAGGGCAGGTCCTCACTGGAGCTTAGCATTGGCGGTCCTTGTGGGCAACAGAATCTTGGTGCAAAGGGGCCTATTCACGGTAATAAAGAGCCCAAATTTCATGATTTCACCTCTTCTTCTTGGTAGAAGCTCTGACTGATGCCTCCCACCGGTCCAGGACCTTGGGGGGCACCTTTTGGTGATGAGGAACTCACTCCAGCAGAGGCCATCAGGGCTCAGGCAGGTCCAGTTGCAGGTCCAGACATGTCCAGTAGCAGCAGGTAGCTAGGCAATTGCAGGAAGGCCTATGGAGTTTGTATTGACCCTGTAGCTCAAATCGGAGATCAACCAATTGACCCTTGGAGTCACTAAGGTTAGCCTGGGAGAAAGGGAGCAGGTCCAGTCTTCTTTCTCAGAGAGCAAAGCAGGCACCAAGCAGCAGGACACTCCTCTGATAGCAGCAGGGAAGTACTCTGGTGGCAGGGCAGTTCTTCTTATGTTATGTCCACAGGTCCAAAAGTGTACTGATGAGTGGCTCAAGAGGTCCAATCTTTATACCTGGTGTCAGCCTTTGTGTGTTGGGGAACACCCTGTACTACGCCCACATCTGGCTCTGGAATATTCTTCCCTTCCCTGGTCAAGCATCCAAGACGTCTAGGGTGGCAATAGGCTGGTGTCAGGGTCCTTTGTGTGTAAGTGGGGCAAGGCACAGCCTCACCACCAACCATCCCAGCAGGATGGCCCATCCTATCCACACCTACTCCCCTTTGTGTCACTCTCTGGGAGGAATACACAAACCCCAACAGAAGAGGCAGTCACAGTCATGTGGCCCAGAACACTGGCTGAAGGCACTAATGGTTAGGTCAAGACAAATGCCAACTTTCTAAAACGCTTCTTTAAAAATAATTTTGACTTAAATCCAACTTTTCTATTAAAGATTATTTTAAATTACCATGTGTTTGAGCACAAATAGCATATTTATATCTCTTATCAATCCAAAGTTAGCACTTATTAAATGCAATAAAGTAACCCAGTGTAAGCCAATGAGAGAAATAGGCCTTACAGTAGTGAAAAACAAATTAAGGAGTTTTCAGTACTAAGACATGTAAAACATAAACCCAGAAGCCAAACATTTGTAAAACTATGCACCCTGCCTTATGGGATTTTAGGGCATACCTTAGGTTTGACTGATAAGTACTAAAAAGGAAGGTTTTGGGGCTGGCAAAAGGTTTATTTGGTCAGGTTGAAATGGCAGTTTAAAACTACATTACAGGCTGCAGCGGCAAGACTAAGACATGTTTCAAAGGCTACAGTAGTGGGTGGCACTAGAAGTGCTGCAGGCCCACTAGTAGCACCTAAATCATAGGATACACGTACTACCATTTAGTAGGGACATATAAGTAAATTAAATATACCAATTAGGTGTAGGCCAATTTAACCATGTTTTAGAGAGAGAGAACAAGCGATTTAGCACATTAACGGGGAAAAGGGGTCCTTATGCAACAAAAACCAGCTCTGCAAAAACAGGGAAGTGAAGGAAAAGAGTCTGGATGAATACCACGCGAAGAATGTCAGGTCTAACACTTATGTTTTAAGCATTGCCTGATTGGTTGATGGTCGCTAACATTTGGAAATTCAGATTGTTTTTCTCATATCATACACAGATAGTTTTTAACAGTGAAGTGTAGGAGATGAGAAATATATATACCAAGATGTATTGGTGAATCAGTGGGTGTATGAGTGCATGTATGGATGACTCAGTGGGTGTATGACTGACTATATAAATGAGTGATTAGGTGTCTCAGTGAATGTATGAGTGAGTGACTGGTTGTATGAATATCTGTATCAGTTGGTGTCTAAGTGGCTGTATGGGTATGCAAGTGGGTACATGAGTGGCTGCATGGGTGAGTGATTGGTTGTTTGAGTACCTGTATGGGTGTCTGAGTGTCTGTGTGGGTGGGTGAGAGTGTTTGTGACTACCTGTATGGATGAGTGGGTGGGTGAGTCAGTGGTTGTATTGGTTAGTGAGTGCATGTGTGAGGGCCTGTATGGGTGAGTGAGTGTGTGTATGGCTGTGTCGGTGAGTGAGTGGATGTGTCAGTGGTATATAGGTGAATAACTGCATATGTGAAAGGCAGTATAGGTGAGTGATGGGGTATATGAGTGACTGTGTGGCTGGGTGAGTGATTGTGAGAGTGGATGTAAGGTTGAGTATGTGCATGTGTCAGTGACTGTTTAGGTGAGTGAAAATGTTAGTATCTGTATGAGTAAGTGAGTGGGTATGTGTGTAAATATATGGGTGAGTAAGTGGCTGTGTGATTGACTGTATGTTTGAGTGAGTAGGTGTGTGAGTAGCTCTATGGGTGATTGACTCAGTATGTGTCAAGGATGGGCGGTTCCGTTGCCCTTTTCACCCCCAGACAAGCTTTAGGCGCAAGAAACTCCTAAATTACCCATGGAATCGGCTCCACCGATTCACTCCTTAGATTATTGTGCAGGTTCCTTCTTGCTTTCAAGATGGCGGCCCTCAGAGGAAATTCTGTTTCTAGAGTTAGTGTTCTAGTGTTTATGGGTGTAGCAGAAGCGTTCAGGTGTTAGCGCTCGCGCGTCTAACGCACTGCACACTTCAACCGTTGGTTTGAGGAGAAAGGCTGCGTTTCTGTAACGCTCGTTCTCCCTATCTGTGTTTTGGTCAGGGTTGCAGCGTTTTTTCCAGCGTATCTCCGCCTGACACCTTCCTGCATAGTTCCAGCGTTCATCGGCTGGTGAACAACTCTTCCGTCCCTTTTTTAATAGCCAGGTCAGAGTGTTTCTCTCAGTGTGTGTTGACGAGTGAAGCTTCGTAGCAGTGGAAGAAACTGAGTTTCTGTAAGTCAATGCTATCTTTATTTAAACTGAAATTCAGCGCGCATTCAGTACCAGCAAGGAAGAATTGAGCAACAGTACATTTTTGTCCATACCTGCGCAGTTCAGTATAGAGTGGAACTACAGGCAATGTATATATGGAGCAGCATTTGCAGTTTCAGCGCGTTACTGTGATTGTCAGAAATCTTGTAGAGCTAAACTAGTTACTGAAGGAAGTCAACTAGAGCAGTCAAGCTCTTTTCACAAAAAATTATAACAGTTGCAATTCTTTGTAGAAGACTTTTGAAAACTTAGTAGTAGTACATAATACAGCAAAGACAATTCAAAACACTGCTTTAATCAACTGTCTTCTAACTAAGTGTATGTAGAAATATATATATATATTATACTTACCATCGGAATTCATCATCTTCCTGCTGTAAAAGAAAGAAACAAAAGAGCAATAATAACAGTATTTATCCAATAATACAAGACATTACTACTACAAATATTAAGAGGAGCAAGCCACTGCGGAAGTAAAGGTAGGAGATACGCTAGGTACAGCGCATAGTGATACAACTGTTTTGGGTTCAGGGAGGGGTTCAGCATGTATTAATGGTTGTCATTTGTGTTTACAGATGCCTAGCAGAACTAGCTCGACCTTACGAAGAAGAGGCATAGCAGTGGAGTCTCTCTTGTTATCCCAATCCCCTTTCCCCCTCTTTACTGGGAGTGAATTAATCATTCGCTTGTAGTGGAGTTTGGGATTTGGGGAAAAGTCATCTGCTCCTGTGGAAGTCCAAGTAATCAGGTGCGTGGTACTGACAGTATGTGAGTGGCTGTATGGGTGAATGAGTGGATATGTCAGTGGCTGTATTAGTGAATGAGTGGGTGTATGAGAGGCTGTATGGGTGAGTGAGTGGATGGTATTGTCGAAGTTAGAGTGTATGAAAGGTTATATGGGGTGTGAGTGGGTGCGTCAGAAATTCTGTGGATGATGCCATCAGTGATGTAATTTGAGATGTCATCAGTGATGTCACTGACCATGTCATCAGTGATGTAATATGTGAGGTCAAAAGCAGTGCATTGCAGGGGCGCAAGTTATAGTTAGCTCACTAACAATAACGGCTGATTTTCACTGGTTATGTACAAGTGAATCCTGAGCCTAACTATAATGGCCCTGTAACCTTTGGTTTTTTCAGTGAATTTTTAAGGTTTTTCAAATGCTAATTCCTAAGTATGACGTCCTTGTAACCTTTGGTTTTTTTCTGTGAATTTCTAAGGTTTTTTAATTGCTAATTCCTAACTATATTGTACCTGTATCCTTTATTTTTTCAGTGAATATCTGTGTTTTTTTAAGTAGTAGTCGCGTTTGCAGAGTGGTTGAGAAAGGGGGGTGTGCCTCCAAACAGCTCTCAGGAATCCCACTGTGTATGCCTTACAGGAGGTACCAGGAGGTCGTCTTGGCCTCCAAGGTCCCTCAGGAGTAAAGTGGACTTCATCCCCCAACCAGTAGTGTACCAAGAAGTGTGTTGGCAGATTCATGGAGAAAGGGGGCATGGCTTTCGAACACCTCTTAGCAATCCCAGTGTGAGGGACTAACTGCAGGTGACAGGAGGGGTAGTTGGCCCCAAGAACGTCCTTGGGGGCCAACTACCCCTCCTGTTACCTCCAGTAAGTACCACACAGCAGGATTGCTAAGAGGTTGTCAGAGTCCTTGCCCCCTTTATCCACCACTCTGAAAACGCATCTCTTGGTGCACTAATATTAAGGGAATGAAGTCCCCTTGGCTACTGAGGGTCCACCCATGAATTCGCTGCAAAATTGGAATAAAAAAAATGTTTGTAACCCCCGGCGAGGTCCCTGTGGCACCCCCGCCATATCTGGGGCCCAGGGTATTCCTACCCTGCCCCCTTTTCTTTTTTTTTTTTTAGACTCTGCTTAAAGCCGAGTCCTAAGTTGGCTTCCTGGTTGAAGTGGATTTACATCAAATTACAAAAAGCACGCTTTCTGGACAAATATCTATCTCTCTGCCAAATTTGGTGCAATTCCGTTGAGCGGTTCGGGCTGTAGGCGTGTTAAGAAAATGAAAAATCCCCTTAGACATAACATGAGGGAAAACGCATTTTGGGACCCCCATTTTTACTCACCCCGGCTTGACAGATCAACCTGAAATGGAACCAAAAAAGGGGAGTTTTTAAAAAATCTTATGAAGATTCGTCTAGCGCCGCCAAAGTTATTGGAAAAAGAAAAAACACTTTCCCTATGGAAACTTAGGTCCTAACTATAACTACCTACCAGTAGGTATTACACATGTGTGTGTGTATATATGTATATATATATATATGTATGACAAAAAAGACCACTCTGTAGAAAGCAATCCAAGGACACAGCAGGGATTTCAGGTGGGAACCCTTTATTCACCGATTGTGGCTTGGCATAATGCATTTCGGCTGCTCCTGCCTTTCTCAGATTCCACGCACCACTAGTCTGCACCTTCTCCCTCCTGTGCTCTTTATACGGCACTGCCAGTAGGGGGAGGTCAGCTAATCCTGCTTAACAACGGGCAGCTGTGATCCAATATCAGACTACAGCCCCCAGCATGCAATATATTGGTGAGTCCGTAAGCAGGAATAATAAAACCCGTAGTGAGCGCCGACAATACCTATTACAGGAAGGGCCATGTAGTGGCAGGTGTAGTCCATTATTGACAGTGTTCAGCATGCCCTCGAGTCCCCAACGTCCAAAGCCACAATAGCGAAACAAACCGGGCCGTGGAGAAAGCTACAATGAGCCATCTCCCCCGTGAAGTCACAGTCTACCTGCTGGCAGCAGCCTCTGGTGTGGCCCGTTCTTGTGGCGGTCCCGGGATAATCAATCCCTTGATTACTGTGAAACTCGGTGCCAGGAAACTCCCAGGACTCTTGGATGGACGGGTCCTTGTAGCGCGCCTCTGGCAGACGCGAAAACATGACAAAAAAGACCACTCTGTAGAAAGCAATCCAAGGACACAGCGGGGATTTCAGGTGGGAACCCTTTATTCACCGATTGTGGCTTGGCATAATGCATTTCGGCTGCTCCTGCCTTCCTCAGATGCCACGCACCACTAGTCTGCACCTTCTCCCTCCTGTGCTCTTTATACGGCACTCCCAGTAGTGGGAGGTCAGCTAATCCTGCTTAACAACGGGCAGCTGTGATCCAATATCAGACTACAGCCCCCAGCATACAATGTATTGGTGAGTCCGTAAGCAGGAATAATAAAACCCATAGTGAGCGCCGACAATGCCTATTACAGGAAGGGCCATGTAGTGGCAGGTGTAGTCCATTATTGACAGTGTTCAGCATTCCCTCGAGTCCCCAACGTCCAAAGCCACAATAGCGAAACAAACCGGGCCATGGAGAAAGCTACAATGAGCCATCTCCCCCGTGAAGTCACAGTCTACCTGCTGGCAGCAGCCTCTGGTGTGGCCCGTTCTTGTGGCGGTCCCGGGATAATTAATCCCTTGATTACTGTGAAACTCGGTGCCAGGAAACTCCCAGAACTCTTGGATGGACGGGTCCTTGTAGCGCGCCTCTGGCAGGCGCGAAAACATGATGAAAAAGACCACTCTGTAGAAAGCAATCCAAGGACACAGCGGGGATTTCAGGTGGGAACCCTTTATTCACCGATTGTGGCTTAGCATAATGCATTTCGGCTGCTCCTGCCTTCCTCAGATGCCACGCACCACTAGTCTGTACCTTCTCCCTCCTGTGCTCTTTATACGGCAATCCCAATAGTGGGAGGTCAGCTAATCCTGCCTAACAACGAGCAGCTGTGATCCAATATCAGACTACAGCCCCCAGCATGCAATGTATTGGTGAGTCCGTAAGCAGGAATAATAAAACCCATAGTGAGCGCCGACAATGCCTATTACAGGAAGGGCCATGTAGTGGCAGGTGGAGTCAATTATTGACAGTGTTCAGCATTCCCTCGAGTCCCCAACGTCCAAAGCCACAATAGCGAAACAAACCGGGCCGTGGAGAAAGCTACAATGAGCCATCTCCCCCGTGAAGTCACAGTCTACCTGCTGGCAGCAGCCTCTGGTGTGGCCCGTTCTTGTGGCAGTCCCGGGATAATCAATCCCTTGATTACTGTGAAACTCGGTGCCAGGAAACTCCCAGGACTCTTGGATGGACGGGTCCTTGTAGCGCGCCTCTGGCAGGTGTGAAAACATGACGAAAAAGACCACTCTGTAGAAAGCAATCCAAGGACACAGCGGGGATTTCAGGTGGGAACCCTTTATTCACCGATTGTGGCTTGGCATAATGCATTTTGGCTGCTCCTGCCTTCCTCAGATGCCACGCACCACTAGTCTGCACCTTCTCCCTCCTGTCCTCTTTAAATGGCACTCCCAGTAGTGGGAGGTCAGCTAATCCTGCTTGACAACGGGCAGCTGTGATCCAATATCAGACTACAGCCCCCAGCATGCAATGTATTGGTGAGTCCGTAAGCAGGAATAATAAAACCCGTAGTGAGCGCCGACAAGGCCTATTACAGGAAGGGCCATGTAGTGGCAGGTGTAGTCCATTATTGACATTGTTCAGCATTCCCTCGAGTCCCCAACGTCCAAAGCCACAATAGCGAAACAAACCGGGCCGTGGAGAAAGCTACAATGAGCCATCTCCCCCGTGAAGTCACAGTCTACCTGCTGGCAGCAGCCTCTGGTGTGGCCCGTTCTTGTGGCGGTCCCGGGATAATAAATCCCTTGATTACTGTGAAACTCGGTGCCAGGACACTCCCAGGACTCTTGGATGGACGGGTCCTTGTAGCGCGCCTCTGGCAGGCGCAAAAACATGACGAAAAAGACCACTCTGTAGAAAGCAATCCAAGGACACAGCGGGGATTTCAGGTGGGAACCCTTTATTCACCGATTGTGGCTTGGCATTGCATTTCGGCTGCTCCTGCCTTCCTCAGATGCCACGCACCACTAGTCTGCACCTTCTCCCTCCTGTGCTCTTTATACGGCACTCCCAGTAGTGGGAGGTCAGCTAATCCTGCTTAACAACGGGCAGCTGTGATCCAATATTAGACTACAGCCCCCAGCATGCAATGTATTTGTGAGTCCGTAAGCAGGAATAATAAAACCCGTAGTGAGCGCCGACAATGCCTAATACAGGAAGGGCCATGTAGTGGCAGGTGTAGTCCATTATTGACAGTGTTCAGCATTCCCTCGAGTCCCCAACGTCCAAAGCCACAATAGCGAAACAAACCGGGCCGTGGAGAAAGCTACAATGAGCCATCTCCCCCGTGAAGTCACAGTCTACCTGCTGGCAGCAGCCTCTGGTGTGGCCCGTTCTTGTGGCGGCCCCGGGATAATCAATCCCTTGATTACTGTGAAACTCGGTGCCAGGAAACTCCCAGGTCTCTTGGAGGGACGGGTCCTTGCAGCGCGCCTCTGGCAGGCGCGAAAACAAGACGAAAAAGACCACTCTGTAGAAAGCAATCCAAGGACACAGCGGGGATTTCAGGTGGGAACCCTTTATTCACTGATTGTGGCTTGGCATAATGCATTTCGGCTGCTCCTGCCTTCCTCAGATGCCACGCACCACTAGTCTGCACCTTCTCCCTCCTGTGCTCTTTATACGGCACTCCCAGTAGTGGGAGGTCAGCTAATCCTGCTTAACAACGGGCAGCTGTGATCCAATATCAGACTACAGCCCCCAGCATTCAATGTATTGGTGAGTCCGTAAGCAGGAATAATAAAGCCCGTAGTGAGCGCCGACAATGCCTATTACAGGAAGGGCCATGTAGTGGCAGGTGTAGTCCATTATTGACAGTGTTCAGCATTCCCTCGAGTCCCCAACGTCCAAAGCCACAATAGCGAGACAAATGTATATATGTATATATATATGTTCACTGAAAAAACTATAGGTTTCAGTGACGTTATAGGTAGAAATTAACATTTAAAAAACCTTAGAAATTCAGTGGAAAAAACACAGGTTTCAGGGACGTTATAGGTAGTTGGCCATTTCACTCGTACAAAACCAGTGAAATTTGTCCATTATAGTTAGTTGAGCTACAGTCAAGCGGGGGATTCGTCAAGCCCCCGCTTGACAAATCACCCCGAAACTTTCAAGACAGGAGCTGACCAGAGCGCCCCATTAGGTTTGAAAATTTTGCGAAGATTCGTCAACCGGTGCCAAAGATATTGGCAAAAGAAAAATGCTTTTTGAATAGAAACAAGGTTCTAACTATAACTACCTACTAGCGACCGCCAGTAGGTAATATGCACGTCCACAGAACGTTCCTTCTGGGATCCCTGGCCCGTAGTCAGGTGGTTCGGAAAGCCGGTGGAATGAAAGCCGGACGTAGTACCAAAAGAGCAAGATGTGAGTAAAACGAACACTCGGGAGTAGTTTGCAAGGTGCAGATTTAATATCCAGTCGTAACGCGTTTCAATAGCCGAAGCTGTCTTGATCACACAGAGACTGGAGGGTTCGGCTCCATTACATAATAATATGGCAACATGAAAGATGGACTAAAAAATACATGTTAGGTACAATACATTCCAAAATGGCGGCCATCTTTAAACATGTAGAAATGCTAGGTGGTTACATGCAAAGCAATTAGTACAGTAGCGCGTGTACATGAAAATTGAAACATGAGGTACAATTGTTGAATAGTATCTGTGCCGGGAAGGTATGTCTCACAGTGGCACGCAAATATAAGGTCGATTGAAGATAACCTAAAGCGCATATGTCACAGCCAGAATAAAGGCAACTCTGGTAAGAGTATACCCGATTGCTCAGATGTAGCGCAGAGCATAATGTGGGCAGCAAGTGACAAAACACAAGCCCCTATTCGTCCAAACAATGTGAAATCGCCAAGTGGCTAAGTACAAAGGCGGAAAAACAGAAGGGGTCTTGCAATGGCTTAATACAGAGTCGAAAAGGCAGATAGGTCCTGCGGTGGGGACCATAAACAAAGTCTTATGGGAGTCCAACTCTGAACACAGTGAATACATATATAAATAACAAGTTACAGTGATTCTAAAGTTCGAAGAAAAAGACCAAAAAACTTATCTTAAAGAAGTGCACTCCCGATCCCGGGTAAGAAAAGGGTAGGGAAACCGTGCAAGTGGTATCCGTATCATAACGGTGGGCCCCTTCCTTTCCTCCTGTGAAAAAGAGTAAGAGAAAAAAAAAACAATTAAAACAATGCATAAAATAAATGTACAATAGTTAGCACAAAAATGCAAATATAACCTTGAAATTAAGGCTAAATAATCTTGCTGACAAGGTCAGGGAAACAAAACAGACAGTCCTATAGTGACCTATAGGGTAAGTTACTCTTCATGTAAATGAGTGGCAAGTTCTTCGTCCACGTTATGGCACCCAGGGAATTTGGGGCCCGATTCACAGAACAAATCTGAGACAAAATCCTAAACTTACTACTTTTGGTATTCACAGAAGGCATTTAGTAGTAGTAAAGTTAGGATTTTGTCTTAAGTTTGTCTTAAGTTTGTCTTAAGTCTGTCTTAAGTCTGTCTTAAGTCAAACTTAAGACAAAATCCTAACTTTACTACTACTAAATGCCTTCTGTGAATACCAAAAGTAGTAAGTTCAGGATTTTGTCTCAGATTAGTTCTGTGAATCGGGCCCTTGGTCTCTAACTCTAGAATCCATTTGGATTCTCGTTTGCGGAGTTTCAATACTCTGTTCCCGCCCCATGGACCTGTGTGTACTTGTTCAATGGCAAAGAAACTCAGCAGAGAATTATTAGACAGATGGTATTCTTGAAAATGTCTAGCTAATGGGTAATGCAGGTCACTGTTGGTAATGGCTTGCAGATGTTATAATACCCTCTTTTTGACCATCAGTGGCATGCTCCCAATGTACCTGAGCTTGCACGGGCATTCCAGCACGTAGATAACAAAATTGGAGCTGCATGTCAGGAATTGTGTGATGTTACGGGTCTTGTTAGTGCCCGGTATGGAGAACTCTTTCTTCATACTGCTATTGCGGCATGCCTTGCAGTGGCCGCAAGGAAAAAAGCCTTTGAGGTTGTGCACCCCTGTTTCGCGAGGTTGGGATATGTCACTCTGTACTAGGATATCTCTCAGGCTGCGTCCTTTTCTGTGCGTAATCCTGGGTCTCTCGTGGAGGGTATGTCCAACTATAGGGTCACTGACAAGAATGTCCCAGCTGTGAGCCAGGATTTTCTGTATCTGAGGTGAGTTTTCATTATATGTGAGGATAACCCGTGTGTCACTGTTGTCAGGATCCTCCCTGTTGCAGTTCAGAGTTTGAGGTCTACTAACCCTGCTCATCTTGGATATGGCGCGGTTCAAAACCCATTCAGGATACCCGCGGGCCCTGAATCTGTAAATCATGATATCCTGTTCTGTGTTGTATGCTACATCTGTACTACAGTTCTTTCTTGCCCTCAGCAGCTCCCCATAGGGGATACTCTATCCCCTAGCCCACAGTGGCTTTGCGAAATAAACTTGTTTGCAATGTATCTTGTTGGACTGTGATCATAACATCGAGAAACTCTATGTGTTCACTGCTCATGTTGTGTGTAAGAGTTATGTTTTATGGATTCCTGTTCAGTTTAGCAATAAACTCAGTGGCTTCTTGTACATTCCACTTCCACACGATAAACAAGTCATCAATATAACGTAACCATATGGCTACCTTCTGAAACTCAAAACTCAATGACTCATCTTTGCGAATTTCCTCTTCCCACATCCCCAGAAACAAGTTGGCAAAGCTGGGCGCAAAGCATGTACCCATTGCAGTCCCCAGTATCTGCCTGTATAGTACATTATCAAACATTGAAGATGTTGTTACGGAGACACAGGTTCATCATCTCGAGTAGCATGTTAGTATGTTCTAGATAGCTGATGGACACACACACATATATATAATATACATTTATAGCGACATATACACACATTTATATACATACATACACATATGTACATATTTATGTATGTATGTGTGTATATATATATATATATATTCACTGAAAAAACCATAGGTTTCAGGGACGTTATAGTTAGAAATTAGCATTTAAAAAACCTTAGAAATTCAGGGATGTTATAGTTAGTTGGACATTTCACTCCTACAAAACCAGAGAAATTTGGCCGTTATAGTTAGTTGAGCTAACTATAACTCGCGCCACCGCAATGCACTGCTGATTACATCACATATTACATCACTCATGACATGGTCAGTGACATCACTGATGACATCTCAAATGACATCACTGATGACATCATCCAGTGACTGTGTGTTTCTGTAAAGTTTAAATATGTTTTATATATATATATAGGCCAAGGTATATTGAAGAAGGAGTGGGTGTATGACTGTCTGAATGGATGATTTAGTAGGTGCGTGACTGACTGTATAACTGAGTGATTAAATGTGTCTTACTGAATGCATGGGTTAGTGACTAAACTGTGAATGTCTGTATCAGTCTTTCTGTTGGTGTGCAAGCAGCTGCATGGGTTGGTGAGTAGCTACATGAGTTTCTATATGGGTTATTGTTTGGTTATCCGAGTATCTGTATGGGTGCCTGAGTGCCTGAGTGTCTGTGTGGGGTGTCTGTGACTCCCTGCATGGATTTGTGAGTGGGTGATTCACTGGGTGTATAGGTTCAAGAGAGCATCTGTGAGGGGCTGTATGGGTGGGTGAGTGCGTGCATGGCTGTGTTGGTGAGTGAATGGATGTTTCAGTGGTACATGTGTGAGTAACTACATATGTGAAAGGCAGTATATGTGAGTGTTGGAGTGTATAAATGACTATATGTGAGAGTGAGTGATTGTGAGAGTGGCTGTGTGGATGAGTGTGTGCTTGTGTCAGTGATTGTATAAGAGAGTAAGTATGTGTTAGTATCTATGAATAAGTGAGGTGGTGTGTGTATAACTGTATAGGTGAGTAAATGGGAGTGTGATTGATTCTTTGCATGACTGACAAGCTGTGTGAGTAAATCTATGGGTGAGTGGCGGTGTGCGAGTATCTGTATGGGTGTATGAATGCATATGATAGTGGCTGTATTGATGAGTGACTGCATGTATGAGTGACTGTATGGGTGAGTGAGTGGATGGGTGTGTAGAGAGAGTGAGGAGGAGCTCGGCATCATGGCTGCTCGGAGCTGAAGCTCTGTGGAAGCCCCACGCATGGCAGCCAAGCGCTGTGCTTCAATCACACCAAAACCGGCTGGAAAAGTTCACTCCCGACATCGGAGCTTTGGGAGCGTCTGCCGCTGTAGGTGCCGTTCCCCCAAACGGCTTCGTTGCCGTGAAATCGGCTGAAATCTCACCAGGCGATCGCGCCTCAAAATGGCGCAGGAAGCGGAGCGGACTCGCCTTTTTGTATAACAGAGCCGGGACCACAAAATCAGGAGCGGGCCCCCCGGGAGACTACATTGAGGGAGCAGCGAGACCTGGAGCTGCCTTCTCTGCATTAACCCTGGGCAAAGCACTACGCTACGCTCGCGTAGTTTGCGAAGTTTGCGCTACTTCGCACAACGCGAATTGCACGTAGCACAGTGCAAACACGCGTAGCGTAGTGCAGCGGTCATTTTTGCTTGCTCGCGGTCCTCAACGTCAAGTTGGCGACCGCGAGCAAGCAAAATGACATCCCGGCGAGACTTTTTCCTCGCTCGCGATCAGCAACATCAAGTTGCCGATCGCGAGCGTGGAAAATAAACCTCCCGGCGAGATTCTCAACGCGGGGAGGTCAGGTTTCTCATTGCGAGTGGTCGCGTATGCTCGCGACCGCTCGCGATGAGAAACTACCAGTCCGCGTTGAGAAAGCTGCCGCTCGCGTAAAAATCTACTCGAGCGGCAGTAAAAGACAGCTCGCACTGTGCAAGATGCCGTTTTCAATGATTGCACAGTGCGGACAAGCATCCGGCACTGTGCAATCATTGCGAACAGTGCACTACGCAGTTCGCGTAGTGCTATGCGTAGCTCGCGTAGTGCGAACTGCACTTTGCGTAGCTTCGCGTAGCGCTACTTCGCGAACTACGCCCAGTCTTACTCTGAATCCCCGGTGGGTGCCTGCAGCAGAAGTGGAGCAACCGCTGCCGATGGTTTCAGCCCTGATCACACAAAGCGTCGCAGACGCCTCAACCCGCATGAAAACATCCACTAAACCAGAGTCAACCCAATGATCCCCCGGTACCTGGGAAACTCCGTGACAACGCGAGAGGCAGCATCATCCGGCGAGCACACCGGGAGCCCGCTTGACTCGGCGCCGGTGCCGTGAAAGTCCCACACGCCTTTGCGGATGCGCTGCAGGGGCGGAGAAGCAGTGAATGAGGGAGCGGAGTAAGTCTCAGGAGACCCAATTTGGGAGTTTTCGAGGTCCGGAGGGTGCCTGAATCTATCCCCCTTAAAATAAAAACTTTGCTAATATTTTCTTTGAGGGATACGCCTTGCCTGACTCCAAAATGGCGCAGCCAGGGAAATACCATTGGTGAGGGAGGATCCCGAGGTATTAACTGGACTAAAAGCATTACAGATTAAAGAATCTCAGTACAAGAGACAAGACAAACTGCTGAGTCACGGGGTTAAGCAGTCCCCCCTTAAGCATCACTCCTTACCTGGGACTTGCCTGACTCTAAAATGGCGCCCAGACTCAATTTCTTCAATGTCCCCATGGGTGGCCTATTGAGGACTTATCTCTGTTGAAGTTCAGGCTTCTATTCTCTACCCCTCTTCAGTCTATGGCTGCCAAACCACATTCCTTCTCCTATCCTGCCATCCTCGCCAGCTCCTACCGCCAGTCTCTGGATTCTAGACTTTTGATCACCTCCTGTTCCTCACTCCATTCTGGCAGAGCCCGAAACGCATACATGGCCGATTCCCGGTGGAGCTGCTACGACAGTTATAGGGGAGATTGGCTCTGGCACACTGCTATGGCCGTCACCTACCCAGCCGGACTTCGGACATTTGTCTCGTTTTCTTCCCCGCTGCTGTCTCCTTCCTGTGGATTACCAGCTTTCCCTGGTCTTTCTGATCCTGATTTTCGTGTTCGTTAAATTACTCCTGTATTGTATATTTATTCATTCTGTAACTATTGTGAAACTTTTGCAACTTGTAACACGCTGTTTCCTCATGTAAAGCGCTCTGATACCTCCGGGTCTAGCCAACGCTATATAAAACTCAAATAAATAAATAAAAATAAAAATAGACCTAGGAACCAGTGAGTGAGTATGTAGTAATTGGTATTGGTGTGTCTATAGTTTGGAGAATGGTAGTCTGTATTTTACAGTGGGAGTATCAAAGGTTATATTAGGATGTGAGGAGGTGCATCAGATGATCAAGTGGATGATGTCATCAGTGATGTCATTTGAGATGTCATCAGTGATGTCATGAGTGATGTCACTGACCATGTCATGAGTGATGTAATATGTGATGTCATCAGCAGTGCATTGTGGTGGCGCGAGTTATAGTTAGCTCTACTAACTATAACGGCCGAATTTCTCTGCTTTTGTAGTAGTGAAATGTCCAACTAACTATAACGTCCCTGAAACCTGTGGTTTTTTTCAGTGAATTGCAAAGGTTTTTTAAATGCTAATTTCTAACTATAACGTCCCTGAAACCTATGGTTTTTTCAGTGAATTTCAAAGGTTTTTTAAATGCTAATTTCTAAGTATAATGTCCAAAAAATACTTTCTTAGTTTTTTATTTTTTATAAAAATAATGTAAGGTTTTCTCTTTTCTAAAATATAAATATAATTTTTTTTTTTAAGTGGATTCGCATACCCTTTGTGTACCAGTCTCGGTGGGTGCGCAAATCCAAGAATTTTGCCGCCATATTGGTTGTCGTGTAGGATGCGTGTTTGGTATGCGAAGGGTGCGTGGTTCTCGGCCCCGCGTAACGTCACGTGCGTATTTCCGGGGGTCGCGTCAGGTGCGCGAATCCACCACAAACTTTTATGTTTTAAAAGTATATGTATATAACTTTAATATGTATATTATACCAAGAGATTATTTAATCTAATTATAAATAACATATATTTGTAATTTTAATAAAGATATATTATTGTTAAATATATTTTTCGGGAATCGCGTCCGGTGCGCGAATCCCATGTGACTTTAAAAGAAACAATTTCATTGGTTAAGAACCTTTTGATTCTAGAACTTGGAGGACCCCACCCATTTTTTTCATTCCTTCAAGAGCATCACAGCAGACACACCTGTTGTCTTCTGCTCCTCTTCTTTGCCTTTTTTTGGTATTTTTTTTCACTGATCTAAAAATGGCAGCTGGCAATGCACCTCAGCAGCTTCCAACTGAAGAGGAAGAAGACCTGGAGGAACCCATCAAGAAAAGGTTCGAAAGTATCGTGTGGGCATTTTTCTCCATTCCACCTGGGGAGAAAAAGGTGAATGCCCGAAAAGTAACCTGCACCATTTGTCAGAATGTCCCTCGACGTCTTGCAAGAGAACAGCTTCGACGGGAACAAGAAAAGCAGGCAACTGAGGACAACGCTGCTGGACCTAGCACGTCATCTGCTTCTACATCATCTGGCACACCAAACATCATCCCTGACTTTGCTAGAGTAGAGCAGCGTTTTGTAAAATGTAAAAAGATCCTATGTTTTGGTGAGCAATCACTGGATGCCATCCTGGTTGCTATTAGGAACCACCAGTGTTCTTTTTTTTTTTCTATGCAATGACTTCATAAATGCATAATTTTTTTAACATGTTCACTGTTGGTTCTGTTTATTTTTCCCTTTAATTTAAAAAAAAAAAAAAACACCCAAAAAATACTAAAAGAGTTCAAAAAACAAAAAATATATAAAAATTAAAATAAGAAAAAAAATAGTTCTTTTCAGAACTGCCTATTTGGTTAAAAATAGATAAATTTGTAAGTGTTGTATGAATTGTGGTAAGTGGAATATATGGAGAAGTGTATGGGTAGTGCATATGTAATTGCATGAGTGCATGGGTAGTGCCTGGGTGATTGGAGGAGTGCATGGCTACTACCTGAGTGATTGAAAAAGTGCATGGGTAGTGCCTGAGTGATTGCATAAGTGCAGGGATAATGTCTGGGTGATTGGAGGAGTGCATGGGTACTGCCTCAGTGATTGAAGGAGTGCATGGGTAATGCCTCGGTGATTGCATGAGTGCAGGAGTAATGTCCGGGTGTTTGGAGGAGTGCATGGGTACTGCTTGAGTGAATGAAGGAGTACATAGGTAATGCCTGGGTGATTGCATGAGTGCAGGGGTAATGTCTGGGTGATTGCATGAGTGCATGGTACTGCCTGAGTGATTCAAGGAGTGCATGGGTAATGCCTGGGTGATTCCATGAGTGCAGGAGTAATGTATGAGTGATTGGTGGAGTGCATGGGTACTGCCTGAGTGGTTGAAGTAGTGCATGGTGTAGGAGAGTAGGATCTGCTTCACATGGGTACCCCCACTTTTTGCTGATGCTTCACTGTTTTTCGACTTTAGTCTGGCTGGGGCCCTGCTAATCAGAACCCCAGCCTAGCTGCTTCCTCTCTAAAATGGTTTCCATGTACCTTAGGTACATCTCTGATTGGAATCTGGAGTGCCCTTATAAGTCCCTAGTATATGGTATACTATGTACCCAGGGCATAGGTACCCCAGAGGCCTGCCAGGGGCTGAAGCATGTATTGTGCCACCCCTGGAAGGCCCTCCAAAATGACACCACAGGTCTGCTACTGCAGCCTGGGTAAGGTGGTGCATGCACCCCTTACAGTGATATAGGTTACCTATATCACTACATATATACACACATATAAACCTATAAGTCACTCCTATGGCAGGCCTTATCAATCCTGAAGGCAGAGTGCTTGGTTCTTATGTGAGAGGGTGCCCCTGCATGAGCAGAGCCCCTCTGCAGCGTTCGAAGACCCTTCTCTGATGCTGTTTGTAGTGCAGCCTGACCATATACTCTTAAGTGCATATAACCTTGCGTTAAATGCTAACTTTGGGATGGCTGCACGGACACATGTCGTGTTTGGTGTCAAACATCTTGGAATACTACCCCCCCCACCAGTTCTGGCGGCGGGGGTAGCATTCCACCCTTCTAGAGGGAGAGACATGTACCCACCGGCATTCCCGGTATTAACTTTACAGAGCCCTGGCATCACAAAATGGATGCTGCAGCCACAGACACGAGTCTGGCCTCCTGCTGCTGACCGAAACTCCAGCAGGGGAGGCCTGGACAATAGGTTTCCTGTTGCAGGGAGGTGTAACCACCTCCCAGACAGGCTGATGTGTATTGGGGTTGGTTGGGTGCACTCTCAGAGTGCTTTGAAGTCCAGCACTGGGGGCACATTTGGTGTCCCTGTGCATACCCCATTTCAAACTGGTTCAGGGGCTTCCAGCCCCTGCTCTGGCGCGAAACTGGACAAAGTGAATGGGTGTAACCACCCCTCTTCCCTGACCCTCCCATAGGTGGGTCCCCAGAGTATGTCCAACCCCCTAACTTAGTATAAGTATGGGACCCCAGTCCTTAGGACTTTAGATTACTCTGGACGAAACTCTGAAACTGAATCCTGGACCTTCGACGCTCTACTTCAAGATAAGAGGACTGAAGAAACTCCCTTGGGGTCAAGGAGTGACTCCCCTGCTTGGCAGGCACCTAAGAAGCAATTGTCCGGTCTGCATTGCTGAAGCTCCCGCCGGACGCCGAAGTCTTTGCAACACCAGACATGGATTTCCAGACTTCCCCGAGGCTGCCCTGAGACCCCAGTGAAGCTGGGGCCCGTAGCTGTCGTGGGTAACGTGGAACCGTGACCCCTGGACACCGAAAACTTTTGCAAGTGCATCCTCTTCCTGGTCACTCATGAAGTTGTGCTTTGGGCTCCGAGTAGCCCCCACCTCCAGCAGCAAGTGCACTGAAGATCACTGGCCTCCACTCCACGAGTGTCCTGTGAGCCAGCTCCAAGTGCGTCCACTCGAGGCTCCTTTGCGGTTGCTAGTCTGTTGGCTAGTGGGCCCTCACGAAGGCAACTCTTCTTCTGCTGGGGCTTTCCTGATTGCTCCAGATGTGCCCTGACTTACTCTCGCTGGGTGAGTCCCCCAGACCTTGCTGGTCTGCATCAACGTCCTTTCTTTGTTTCCACATGACTTGCCGTTGCCAAGGCTTGTTGGGTCCAATCCGGTCGCCAACACCGCAGCAATCGACAAACGTCGTGGGATAGCTCGAATCCAGCTCCTGGTTGTCATCAACGCCTCCTGGACCTCATGGCTGAAGAGTCAAGATGACCGTCAACCTACCTGAAGCACCCGACATCGGTGGCCATCTGCTCCTCGCCTTCCTGGTCACTGGCTAGTGACCCAGACTCTGTCCCCTCTGCTTTTAGGTTCTTCAGATCTTCAATCCACCCTTGGATCCACCCGGACACTTTCGACTTGGTCGCCAACAGCCTGCTGCAGCAGATCGCCATTGAAAATGACGACGAAACCGACGCCAAAAGACACCTATGCACCCGGCTTCCCTGGGTGAGGTAACTCGAGTACTCCGGTGCTCCCATGGGTATTGACTCTAGAACTGCCTAGTTCTAAAGGGATTTGCTCCAAGTCCTCTTCTAAGTGTCCTTTCCTTTTAAAATTCCAACCGCGACTTTCCCCATAGAAGTTAACGGCGATTCGCAGCTGTGTTCTCACACTGCACGCGTCCCCTGTGTCACTACCTTGGGTGGTTCCTTGTGGTCCAAGCACTTCTACAGGCTCTAGGCCTTGTGTCTAGCTCAGTCGTGGTTCTTATACCACTATTTTAGTATATGGTTTGGTACGCCCCTAGGGCTCAAACGTGTATTTGTGCTATTACTGTTGATATTTGATTTGTAAAGTATGTACTTCAAACTCTAGCCTCATAAAGAGACTAGAGGGGTGTGTTTACGACTAAATACATATATTTTATATATATACCTGGTGTGGTCCTCTTTCATTTGGTCACTCAAGCGATTATAGACTGGTAAAACAAGCTGCTTTACATTCCTTCAAGACTTAGCCTGAAGGCTGCTCTCCATAGCTACCACTAGGATAGCTTTCAATAAAGGTTGTCTTTAACCTATCTCCAATAAGGGGTTGTTTGGACTGGTGCAAGGTGCCCACTATAATTAGTGGACAGCATATACCAGGCCAACTTCTCACATTGGTGTGCAGCGTGTGGGATTCCAGCTTGCTATTGTTTTACCAGATAATCTCAATTGAATTGATCAACTGAAAACCACTAAAGGGACCTTAGGTACATATAAATACAAGCTTAGTATACAGTAAGTTCTACTGAACTTAGAGTTGTGTGTTAAGGGCTAGCACACCCTTTCTACAACTCAAGAGAGTTTAGTAGGCCACACTAGAGAAGGTAGTGCATACACCACACCTCACTAGTAATGTCTTCAGGGCCAGGAACCAGTAGGTCCCTGTCAGGAACCAGTGGGCTCCTGCCATCCAAATATGACAACCTCCCATTCTTGGAATTGAGAGAGTTGTGCAAGATTAGGAAGTTGAAGACAGGCAAAAGTGCCAACACCCAACGTCTCATGGAGATGCTGCTGCTGGATGATCTCAGAAGACCCTTTGGGCCTGAAGGGGTAGGCAGAGAGGGTGGGGCAGAAGATGAGGAAGGGGCCAGGGGTGAAATCACCCAGGACCCCCCCTCTGAAACTGGCCAGGAAGGTGACAATGACCTTGACCTGGAAAACCCAGCTATTCCTGTGGAGGAAGAGGAGGATCAGAATGACCTCACCTTTGTCCCACCAGGAAGAGTTGTGAGTGTGCCTAGAAGGTCTAGATATCCTTCTCAGGAGTCTAACCACTCTGACACCTCAGTAGGGACCTCTGTTTCCTCTAATAGGAGGGAATCCTCCAGTGAGAGGAAAGAGAGACTGCTCAAGTATGGAGAAGCTCAGTTGAGACTCAGAAGAGAGCAGTTGGCTATAGACAGGGAGTCCTTAGAGCTTGAAAGGCAAAGAAAAAAGTTGGTACTAGAGTCCCATGGTGGCAGCAACTTCCCTAGTGTTAGGGAAAGGTCTAATGACCATAGAAACCTGAGCAAGATTGTCCCTCCCTACCAGAGTGGGGATGACATCTACAAATGGATTTCTGCACTGGAGAGGGCCTGTAAAGTACAGAGGGTCCCTCAGGAGCAGTGGGCAGCAATCTTGTGGCTCTCCTTTGCAGACAAAGGTAGAGACAAGCTCCTCTCTGTTAGAGAAGAGGATGCTGATAATTATCCAGTCTTAAAAAGTGCATTGATTGATGGGTTTGGCCTAACAACTGAACAATACAGGTTAAAGTTCAGAGATACCCAAAAAGCACGGAATCAAGACTGGGTGGACTTTGTTGATTGTTCTGCTAAGGCTCTGGAAGGTTGGTTAGTGGGCAGTAAGGTATGTGACTTCAAAGGATTATACAATCTTATCATGAGGGAGCAGATTCTTAATAACTGTCAAAATCAGCTGTTGCATCAGTACCTGGTGGACTCTGATCTGACCTCTCCCCAAGAATTGGGAAAGAAGGCAGACAAATGGGTCAGAACCAGGGTGAGGCAGAAGGTACAGAACCAAGGTGGTGACCCAAAGAAGCAAGATTCTAAGAACTCTGACAAGGGTGGGGAGAAGGGTAAAGACCAGAAGTCTTCACAAGGCCCCCAAAAATCTTCTTCAGGTGGGGATTCACAGTCTAACAAAGGGAAAGGCCAAAAGAAACCATGGTGCAAGGTCTGTAAGCAAAAGACACACTGGACCAGTGATTGCACCAAGTCCAAAGACTCTGTTCCAGCTCCCACCAATGCCCCTAAGGCACCTGTTCCCCCTAGTGCAGTTACAATTGGTGGCGGGAATACACAAGCCAAGGGTTTAGTAGGGTTGACCCTGGGTAAGGAGATGAGCTCTGGCCTAGTCAGAGAACTCACTCAGGCTGTCCTAGTCTGTGATGGAGGCATGGATGTGACCTCCTCTGTGAGTCCCAGTAATCTGGGCAAGTACAGGCAACAGCCATTAATAAATGGAAAAGAGGCTTTGGCATTTAGGGACACAGGAGCAAGTGTCACCATGGTGACACAAGATCTTGTGGATCCTGGGCAGATTATACTTGGTGAAATGTACCAAGTGACCAATGCTAGCAATGTCAGAACAGACCATACTCTGGCAGTTGTTAACTTCCTGGGGAGGGGTAACTGGCCTTAAGAAGGTTGTGGTAAGTGCAGACCTACCAGTTGAATGCTTGCTTGGCAATGATCTAGAAACTTCAGCTTGGGCAGAAGTGGAGCTCAGGACCCATGCAGAAATGCTGGGCATCCCTGCAGATGTGTTTGCTGTGACCAGGTCACAGAGCAAAATGCCTAACACTGAACAGGCCTTGGATCCTGGAACAATGGACCAAGTGCCATCCAAGAGGAGGAGTAGTAGGGTAAAGGCAGTGCCTTCCCCCTTGGCTCAGAAGGAAGATCAGTCTCTTCAGGGAGATGATCCCAGTCCTGAGGAAGGAACTGTCCCAGAGGAGCTTGAGCCTGATCAGGTTGAGTTCTTGGGGACAGGGGCCCTTCCAGGGCAGATCTGAGCCAGGAGCAGCAGAGCTGTCCCTCTCTTGAACCCCTCAGACAGCAAGCTGCTGCTGAGGCTGCTGGGAAATCTAGTGGTCCCCATACAGTGTATTGGGATGATGGACTCTTGTACTCAGAGTATAGAGACCCCAAGCCTGGTGCCACCAGGAGGTTGGTTATACCTCTGAAGTTCAGGGGCTTCCTATTGACCCTAGCCCATGACATTCCTTTAGCAGGTCACCTGGGCCAGAACAAGACATGGGACAGAATTGTCCCTCACTTTCACTGGCCCCACATGTCTGAAGACACCAAGGAGTTTTGTCGCTCCTGTGTAACCTGCCAGGCCAGTGGCAAGGCAGGTGGCACTACAAAGGCCCCCCTGATACCACTACCTGTGGTGGGGGTTCCCTTTGAAAGGGTGGGGATTGACATTGTTGGTCCCATGGATCCCCAAACAGCATTTGGGCACAGGTTTATCCTGGTGGTGGTGGACCATGCCACCAGGTACCCAGAGGCTATTCCCCTTAGGACCACTACAGCACCTGTAGTGGCAAGAGCCCTCCTGGGAATTTTCTCAAGAGTGGGCTTCCCTAAGGAGGTTGTATCAGACAGGGGTACAAACTTTATGTCTGGATACTTGATGGCAATGTGGAAGGAGTGTGGAGTGACTTACAAGTTCACCACACCCTATCACCCACAATGCAATGGTTTAGTTGAGAGATTCAACAAAACCTTGAAGGGCATGATTAAAGGGCTCCCAGAGAAGCTTAGGCGAAGATGGGACATACTCTTGCCCTGCCTTTTATTTGCATACAGGGAGGTGCCTCAAAAGGGGGGTGGCTACAGCACTTTTGAACTTTTGTTTGGTCACCCTGTTAGGGGTCCATTGTGCCTGGTGAAGGAAGGATGGGAGTTACCTCTCAAGCCCCCAAAAATGGACATAGTGGACTATGTACTTGGTCTCCGCTCCAGGATGGCTGAGTACATGAAAAAGGCAACTAAAAACCTTGCGGCTAGCCAGGAACTCCAAAAAGCCTGGCATGACCAAAAGGCTGTACTGACTGTTTACCAGCCAGGACAGAAGGTGTGGGTGTTGGAGCCAGTGGCCCCAGCAGCTCTCCAAGACAAATGGAGTGGACCCCATACCATTGTTGAACAGAAGGGTGAGGTTACCTATTTAGTAGACCTAGGAACACCCAGGAGTCCCCACAGGGTTCTCCATGTCAACAGATTGAAACCATATGTGGACAGGGCAGACATGGGCTTGCTCATTGCTACTGATGAGGGACAGGAGGAAGAGAGTGACCCACTCCCTGACCTGCTCTCACAGAACCCTGATGATGGGTCAGTGGATGGTGTAGCCTTGGCAGGCAGCCTCACTGCCCAGCAGCAAACTGATTGCAGACAGGTGCTCAATCAGTTCAGGCATATGTTCTCTCTGACACCAAGTCAGACCACCTGGTGCACTCATGAAGTGGACACTGGGGACAGTCTGCCTATTAAAAATAAGATGTATAGGCAACCTGACCATGTCAGGGACTGTATCAGGACAGAAGTCCAGAAGATGTTGGATTTGGGAGTTATTGAACCCTCAGATAGCCCTTGGGCTAGTCCAGTGGTCCTTGTGCCAAAACCTCACACCAGTGGTGGGAAAAGAGAGATGAGGTTTTGTGTGGACTACAGGGGTCTCAATGCAGTCACTAGGACTGATGCCCATCCAATACCCAGGGCAGATGAGCTAATAGACACTTTGGCATCAGCCAAGTATCTAAGCACATTTGACCTAACAGCTGGCTACTGGCAGATCAGGCTAGCTCATGATGCAAAGCCAAAAACAGCATTCTCAACCCCTAGTGGGCATTATCAATTTGTGGTAATGCCCTTTGGTTTCAAGAATGCACCTGCCACTTTTCAGAGGTTGGTGAACACAGTCCTTACAGGTCTGGAAGCCTATAGTGCAGCATATCTAGATGATATTGCTGTCTTTAGCTCCACCTGGGAGGATCACCTGGTCCACCTCAGAAATGTTTTGCAGGCCCTGCAGAAAGCAGGCCTAACTATCAAGGCCACAAAGTGCCAGATAGGGCAGAGTCAGGTTGTGTACCTGGGAAACCTTGTGGGTGGAGGCCAGGTTCAACCATTACAGAGCAAGATCCAGACCATCATGGACTGGACTGCTCCAACTACCCAGACTCAGGTGAGAGCCTTTTAGGCCTGACTGGGTACTATAGGAGATTTGTCAAGGGGTATGGATCAATAGTGACACCCCTGAATGACTTAACTTCCAATAAAATGCCCAAAAAGGTTCAGTGGACAGTTAGCTGTCAAAAGGCATTTGATGACCTGAAGCAGGCCATGTGCACTGCTCCCATTCTACAGAGTCCTGATTACTCCAAGAAGTTCATTGTCCAAACAGATGCATCTGAATTGGGGGTAGGGGCTGTACTGTCACAATTGAATGAAGAAGGTCAGGATCAGCCAGTAGCTTTTATTAGCAGAAGGCTGACCCCTAGAGAGAAACGTTGGTCAGCCATTGAGAGGGAGGCCTTTGCTGTGGTCTGGGCTCTGAAGAAGTTGAGGCCATACTTGTTTGGTACTCACTTCCTTGTTCAAACAGACCATAAGCCCATCTTATGGCTAAAACAAATGAAGGGTGAAAACCCCAAACTGCTTAGGTAGTCCATTTCCCTACAGGGGATGGACTTTACAGTGGAACATAGACCTGGGAGTAACCATGCCAATGCAGATGGACTCTCTAAGTACTTCCACTTAGAACATGAAGACTCAACTGGACAAGGTTAGTTTAATGTCCCTGCGTTTGGGGGGTTGTGTAGGAGAGTAGGATCTGCTTCACATGGGTACCCCTACTTTTTGCTGAAGCTTCACTGTTTTTCGACTTTAGTCTGGCTGGGGCCCTGCTAATCAGAACCCCAGCCTAGCTGCTTCCTCTCTAAAATGGTTTCCATGTACCTTAGGTACATCTCTGATTGGAATCTGGAGTGCCCTTATAAGTCCCTAGTATATGGTATACTTTGTACCAAGGGCATAGGTACCCCAGAGGCCTGCCAGGGGCTGAAGCATGTATTGTGCCACCCCTGGAAGTCCCTCCAAAATGACACCACAGGTCTGCTAGTGCAGCCTGGGTAAGGTGGTGCACGCACCCCTTACTGTGATATAGGTTACCTATATCACTACATATATGCACACATATAAACCTATAAGTCACTCCTACGGCAGGCCTTATCAATCCTGAAGGCAGAGTGCTTGGTTTTTATGTGAGAGGGTGCCCCTGCATGAGCAGAGCCCCTCTGCAGCGTTCGGAGACCCTTCTCTGATGCTGTTTGTAGTGCAGCCTGACCATATACTCTTAAGTGCATTATAACCTCGCGTTAAATGCTAACTTTGGGATGGCTGCACGGAAACATGTCGTGTTTGGTGTCAAACATCTTGGAATACTACCCCCCCACCAGTTCTGGTGGCAGGGGTAGCATTCCACCCTTCTAGAGGGAGAGACATGTACCCACCGACATACCCGGTATTAACTTTACAGAGCCCTGGCATCACAAAATGGATGCTGCAGCCACAGACACGAGTCTGGCCTCCTGCTGCTGACCGAAACTCCGGCAGGGGAGGCCTGGACAATAGGTTTCCTGTTGCAGGGAGGTGTAACCACCTCCCAGACAGGCTGATGTGTATTGGGGCTGGGTGAGTGCACTCTCAGAGTGCTTTGAAGTCCAGCACTGGGGGCACATTTGGTGTCCCTGTGCATACCCCAGTTCAAACCGGTTCAGGGGCTTCCAGCCCCTGCTCTGGCGTGAAACTGGACAAAGGGAATGGGTGTAACCACCCCTCTTCCCTGACCCTCCCATAGGTGGGTCCCCAGACTATGTCCAACCCCCTAACTTAGTATAAGTATGGGACCCCAGTCCTTAGGACTTTAGATTACCCTGGATGAAACTCTGAAACTGAATCCTGGACCTTCGACGCTCTACTTCAAGATTAGAGGACTGAAGAATCTCCCTTGGGGTCAAGGAGTGACTCCCCTGCTTGGCAGGCACCTAAGAAGCAATTGTCCGGTCTGCATTGCTGAAGCTCCCGCCAGATGCCGAAGTATTTGCAACACCAGAGGTGGATTTCCAGACTTCCCCAAGGCTGCCCTGAGTCCCCAGCAAAGCTGAGACCCATAGTTGTCGTGGGTAACGTGGAACCATGACCCCTGGACACCGAGAACTTTTGCAAGTGCATCCTCTTCCTGGTCTCCCACGAAGTTGTGCTTTGGGCTCCAAGTAGCCCCCACCTCCAGCACCGACTGCACCGAAGATCACTGGCCTCCACTCCACGAGTGTCCTGTGAGCCAGCTCCAAGTGCGTCCACTCGAGGCTCCTTTGCGGTCGCTAGTCCGTTGGCTAGTGGGCCCTCACGAAGGCAACTCTTCTTCTGCTTGGGCTTTCCTGGTTGTGCCAGACATGCCCTGACTTACTCTTGCTGGGTGAGTCCCCCAGATCTTGCTGGTCTGCATCAACTTCCTTTCTTTGTTTCCACGTGACTTGCCGTTGCCAAGGCTTGTTGGGTCCAATCTGGTCGCGGACACCGCAGCAATCGACAAACGTTGTGGAGCAGCTCGAATCCAGCTCCTGGTCATCATCGACGCCTCCTGGACCTCGTGGCTGAAGAGTCAAGATGACCGTCAACCTACCTGAAGCACCCAACATGGGTGGGCATCTGCTCCTCGCCTTCATGGTCACTGGCTAGTGACCCAGACTCTGTCCCCTCTTCTTTCAGGTTCTTCAGATTTTCGATCCACCCTTGGATCCACCCGGACACTTTCGACTTGGTCGCCAGCAGCCTGCTGCAGCAGATCGCCATTGAAAACGACGACGAAACCCGAAGCCAAAAGACACCTATGCACCCGGCTTCCCTGGGTGAGGTAACTCGAGTACTCCGGTACTCCTGTGTGTATTGACTCTAGAACTGCCTAGTTCTAAAGGGATTTTCTCCAAGTCCTCTTCTAAGTATCCTTTCCTTTTAAAATTCCAACCGCGACTTTCCCCATAGAAGTTAATGGCGATTCTCGGCTGTGTTCTCACACTGCACGCGTCCCCCGTGGGTCCCCTGTGTCACTACCTTGGGTGGTTCCTTGTGGTCCAAGCACTTCTACAGGCTCTAGGCCTTGTGTCTAGCTCAGTCGTGGTTCTTATACCACTATTTTAGTATATGGTTTGGTACGCCCCTAGGGCTCAAACATGTATTTGTGCTATTACTGTTGATATTTGACTTGTAAAGTATGTACTTCGAACTCTAGCCTCATAAAGAGACTAGAGGGGTGTGTTTACGACTAAATACATATATTTTATATATATACCTGGTGTGGTCCTCTTTCATTTGGTCACTCAAGAGATTATAGACTGGTAAAACAAGCTGCTGGCTGCTCTCCATAGCTACCACTAGGATAGCTTTCAATAAAGGATGTCTTTAACCTATCTCCAATAAGGGGTTGTTTGGACTGGTGCAAGGTGCCCACTATAATTAGTGGACAGCATATACCAGGCCAACTTCTCACACATGGGTAATGCCTGGGTTATTGCATGAGTGCATGAGTAGTGCCTGGGTGAATGGAGGAGTGCATGGGTACTGCCTGAGTGATTGAAGGAGTGCATGAGTAATGCCTGGTTTATTGCATGAGTGCATGGGTAGTGCCTGGGTGATTGGACGAGTACATGAGTACTGCCTGAGTGATTGAAGGAGTGCATAGGTAATGACTGGGTGATTGCATAAATGCATGGGTAGTGCCTGGGTGATTGCAGGAGTGCATGGGTAGTGCCTGGGTGATTGCAAGAGGGCAGGAGTAATATCTGGGTGATTAGAGGAGTCCATGGGTACTGCATGAATGATTGAAGGAGTGCATGGGTAATGCCTGGGTGATTGCAAGAGTGCAGGAGTAATGCCTGGGTTATTGCATGAGTGCAGAGGTAATGTCTGGGTGATTGGAGGAGTGCATGGGTAATACCTGGGTGATTGCATGAATGCATGGGTAATGCCTGGGTGATTGCTTGAGTGCATGGGTAGTGCCTGGGTGATTGGAGGAGTGCATGGGTGCTGCCTGAGTGATTGAAGAAGCGCATGGGTAGTGCCTGCGTGACTGCATGAGTGCAGGGGTAATATCTGGGTGATTGGAGGAGTGCATGAGTACTACCTAAGTGATTGAAGGAGTGCATGGGTAATGAATGGGTGATTGCATGAGTGCAGAGGTAATGTTTGCATGATTGATGGAGTGCATGGGTAATGCCTGGGTGATTGCATGAGTGCATGGGTAACGCCTGGGTGATTGCATGAGTGCAGAGCTAATGTCTGGGTGATTGGAAGAGTGCATGGGTACTGCCTAGGTGATTGAAGGAGTGCATGGGTAATGCCTGGGTGATTGCGTAAGTGCAAAGGTAGTGTCTGGGTGGTTGGAGGAGTGCATGGGTACTGCCTGAGTGATTGAAGGAGTGCAAGGGTAATGCCTGGGTGATTGCATGAGTACAGGGGTAATGTCTGGGTGATTGGAGCAGTGCATGGGTAATGCCTGGGTGATTGCATGAGTGCATGGGTAATACCTGGGTGATTGCATGAGTGCATGGGTAATGCCTGGGTGACTGCATGAGTGCATAGGTAGTTCCTGGGTGATTCGAAGAGTGCATGGGTACTGCCTGAGTGATTGAAGAAGTGCATGGGTAGTGCATGCGTGATTGCATGAGGGCAAGGATAATGTCTGGGTGATTGGAGGAGTGCATGGGTACTGCCTAAGTGATTGAAGGAGTGCATGGGTAATGCCTGGGTGATTCCATGAGTGCAGGAGTAATGTCTTGGTGATTGGAAAAGTGCATGGGTACTACCTTAGTGATTGAAGGAGTGCATAGGTAATGCTTGGGTGATTGCATAGGTGCATGGGTAGTGCCTGGGTGATTGGAGGAATGCATGGGTACTGCCTGAGTGATTGAAGGACTGCATGGGTAATGCCTGGGGGATTGCATGAGTGCATGAGTAGTGCTTGGGTGATTGGAGGAGTGCATGGGAACTGCCTGGGTGATTGCATGAGTGCAGGGGTAATGTCTGGGTGATTGGAGGAGTCCATAGGTACTGCCTAAATGATTCAAGGAGGGCATGGGTAATGGCTAGGTTATTGCATGAGTGCATGGGTAGTGCCTGGGTGATTGGAGGAGTGCATGGGTACTACCTGAGTGATTGAAAAAGTACATGGGTGATTGGAGGAGTGCATGGGTACTACCTGAGTGATTGAAAAAGTACATGGGAAGTGCCTGGGTGATTGCATAAGTGCAGGGATAATGTCTGGGTGATTGGAGGAGTGCATGGGTACTGCCTCAGTGATTGAAGGAGTGCATGGGTAATGGCTGGGTAATTGCATGAGTGCAGAAGTAATGTCCGGGTGATTGGAGGAATGCATGGGTACTGCTTGAGTGATTGAAGGAGTACATAGGTAATGCCTGGGTGATTGCATGAGTGCAGGGGTAATGTCTGGGTGATTGAAGGAGTGCATGGGTACTGCCTGAGTGATTCAAGGAGTGTATGGGTAACTCCTGGGTGATTCCATGAGTGCAGGAGTAATGTCTGAGTGATTGGAGGAGTGCATAGGTACTGCCTGAGTGATTGAAGTCGTGCATGGGTAATTCCTGGGTTATTGCATGAGTGCATGGGTAGTGCCTGGGTGATTGGACGAGTGCATGAGTACTGCCTGAGTGATTGAACGAGTGCATAGGTAATGACTGGGTGATTGCATAAGTGCATGGATAGTGCCTGGGTGATTGGAGGAGTGCATAGGTACTGCCTGAGTGATTGGAGAAGTGCATGGGTAGTGCCTGCATGATTCCATGAGTGCAGGAGTATTATCTGGGTGATTGGAGGAGTCCATGGGTACTGCCTGAATGATTGAAGGAGTGCATGGGTAATGCCTGGGTGATTGCAAGAGTGCAGGAGTAATGTCTGGGTGATTGGAGGAGTGCATGGGTACTGCCTGAGTAATTAAAGGAGTGCATTGGTAATGCCTGGGTGATTTTGTAAGTGCATGGGTAATGCCTGGGTGATTTTCTAAGTCCATGGGTAATGCCTGGGTTATTGCATGAGTGCAGAGGTAATGTCTGGGTGATTGGAGGAGTGCATGGGTAATACCTGGGTGATTGCATGATTGCATGGGTAATGCCTGGGTGAATGCATGAGTGCATGGGTAGTGCCTGGGTGATTGAAGAAGTGCATGGGTAGTGCATGCGTGATTGCATGAGTGCAGGGGTAATGTCTAGGTGATTGCAGGAGTGCATGGGTACTTCCTAAGTGATTGAAGGAGTGCATGGGTAATGCCTGGGTTATTGCATGAGTGCATGGGTAGTACCTGGGTGATTGGACGAGTGCATGAGTACTGCCTGAGTGATTGAACGAGTGCATAGGTAATGACTGGGTGATTGCATAAATGCATGGGTAGTGTCTGGGTGATTGCAGGAATTCATGGGTAGTGCCTGAGTGATTCAAGGAGTATATGGGTAACTCCTGGGTGATTCCATGAGTGCAGGAGTAATGTCTGAGTGATTGGAGGAGTGCATAGGTACTGCCTAAGTGATTGAAGTAGTGCATGGGTAATGCCTGGGTTATTGCATGAGTGCATGGGTAGTGCCTGGGTGATTGGACGAGTGCATGAGTACTGCCTGAGTGATTGAACAAGTGCATAGGTAATGACTGGGTGATTGCATAAGTGCATGGATAGTGCCTGGGTGATTGGAGGAGTGCATAGGTACTGCCTGAGTGATTGGAGAAGTGCATGGGTAGTGCCTGCATGATTGCATGAGTGCAGGAGTATTATCTGGGTGATTGGAGGAGTCCATGGGTACTGCCTGAATGATTGAAGGAGTGCATGGGTAATGCCTGGGTGATTGCAAGAGTGCAGGAGTAATGTCTGGGTGATTGGAGGAGTGCATGGGTACTGCCTGAGTAATTAAAGGAGTGCATTGGTAATGCCTGGGTGATTTTGTAAGTGCATGGGTAAAGCCTGGGTGATTTTTTAAGTCCATGGGTAATGCCTGGGTTATTGCATGAGTGCAGAGGTAATGTCTGGGTGATTGGAGGAGTGCATGGGTAATACCTGGGTGATTGCATGATTGCATGGGTAATGCCTGGGTGAATGCATGAGTGCATGGGTAGTGCCTGGGTGATTGGAAGAGTGCATGGGTGCTGCCTGAGTGATTGAAGAAGTGCATGGGTAGTGCCTGCGTGATTGCATGAGTGCAGGGGTAATGTCTAGGTGATTGGAGGAGTGCATGGGTACTTCCTAAGTGATTGAAGGAGTGCATGGGTAATGCCTGGGTTATTGCATGAGTGCATGGGTAGTACCTGGGTGATTGGACGAGTGCATGAGTACTGCCTGAGTGATTGAACGAGTGCATAGGTAATGACTGGGTGATTGCATAAATGCATGGGTAGTGTCTGGGTGATTGCAGGAGTGCATGGGTAGTGGCTGGGTGATTGCAAGAGTGCAGGAGTAATGTCTGGGTGATTGGAGGAGTCCATGGGTACTGCCTGAAAGATTGAAGGAGTGCATGGGTAATACCTGCGTGATTGCATGAGTGCAGAGGTAATGTCTACGTGATTGGAGGAGTGCATGGGTAATGCCTGGGTGGTTGCATGAGTGCATGGGTAATGCCTGGGTGATTGGAGGCCTGCATGGGTACTGACTGAGTGATTGAAGAAGTGCATGCGTAGTGCCTGTGTGATTGCATGAGTGCAGAGGTAATGTCTGGGTGACTGGAGGAGTGCAGGGGTACTGCCTAAGTGATTGAAGGAGTGCATGAGTAATGCCTGGGTGACTGCATGAGTACAGAGGCAATGTTTGGGTGATTGGAGGAGTGCATGGGTAATCCCTGGGTGATTGCATGAGTTATGTCTGGGTGATTGTGTAAGTGCATAGGTAGTGTCTGAGTGATTAGAGGAGTGAATGGGTACTGCCTGAGTGATTGAAGGAGTGCATGGGTAGTGCCTGTGTGATTGCATGAGTGAGGAGCTAATGTCTGGGTGATTGGAGGAATGCATGGGTACTGCCTAAGTGATTGAAGGAGTGCATGGGTAATGCCTGGGTGATTCCATGAGTGCAGGAGTAATGTCTGGGTGATTGGAAAAGTGCATGGGTACTACCTGAGTGATTGAAGGAGTGCATAGGTAATGCTTGGGTGATTGCATAGGTGCATGGGTAGTGCCTGGGTGATTGGAGGAATGCATGGGTAGTGCCTGAGTGATTGAAGGAGTGTATGGGTAATGCCTGGGTGATTGCATGAGTGGAGGGTTAATGTCTGGGTGATTGGAGCAGTGCATGGGTGCTGCCTAAGTGATTGAAGGACTGCATGGGTAATGCCTGGGTGATTGCATGAGTAGCGCTTGGGTGATTGGAGGACTGCATGGGAACTGCCTGCGTGATTGAAGAAGTGCATGGGTAGCACCTGGGTGATTGCATGAGTGCAGGGGTACTGTCTGGGTAATTGGAGGAGTCCATAGGTACTGCCTGAATGATTCAAGGAGTGCATGGGTAATGCCTGGGTTATTGCATGAGTGCATGGGTAGTGCCTGGGTGATTGGAGGAGTGCATGGGTACTGCCTGAGTGATTGAAAAAGTGCATGGGTAGTGCCTGGGTGATTGCATAAGTGCAGGGATAATGTCTGGGTGATTGGAGGAGTGCATGGGTACTGCCTCAGTGATTGAAGGAGTACATGGGTAATGGCTGGGTGATTGCATGAGTGCATGAATAATGTCTGGGTGATTGGAGGAGTGCATGGGTACTGACTCAGTGATTGAAGGAGTACATGGGTAATGGCTGGGTGATTGCATGAGTGCAGGAGTAATGTCCGGGTGATTGGAGGAGTGCATGGGTACTGCCTCAGTGATTGAAGAAGTACATGGGTAATGGCTGGGTGATTGCATAAGTGCAGGAGTAATGTCCAGGTGATTGGAGGAGTGCATGGGTACTGCTTAAGTGATTGAAGGAGTACATAGGTAATGCCTGAGTGATTGCATGAGTGCAGGGGTAATGCCTGGGTTTTTTCATGAGTGCATGAGTAGTGCCTGGGTGATTGGAGGAGTTCATGGGTACTACCTGAGTGATTGAAGGAGTGCATGGGTAATGCCTGGGTGGTTACAAGAGTGCAGGAGTAATGTCTGGGTGATTGGAGGAGTGCATGGGTACTGCCTGAGTAATTAAAGGAGTGCATTGGTAATGCCTGGGTGATTTTGTAAGTGCATGGGTAATGCCTCGGTGATTGCATGAGTGCAGAGGTAATGTCTGGGTGATTGGAGGAGTGCATGGGTAATGCCTGGGTGATTGCATGAGTGCATGGGTAATGCCTGGGGAATTGCACGAGTGCATGGGAAGTGCCTGGGTGATTGGAGGAGTGCATGGATACTGCCTGAGTGATTGAAGAAGTGCATGGGTACTGTCTGTGTGATTGAAGGAGTGCATGGGTAATACCTGCGTGATTGTATGAGTGCAGAGGTAATGTCTACGTGATTGGAGGAGTGCATGGGTAATGCCTGGGTGATTGCATGAGTGCATGGGTAATGCCTGGGTGATTGCATGAGTGCATGGGTAGTGCCGGGGTGATTGGAGGCCTGCATGGGTACTGACTGAGTGATTGAAGAAGTGCATGCGTAGTGCCTGTGTGATTGCATGAGTGCAGAGGTAATGTCTGGGTGACTGGAGGAGTGCAGGGGTACTGCCTAAGTGATTGAAGGAGTGCATGGGTAATGCATGGGTGACTGCATGAGTACAGAGGCAATGTTTGGGTGATTGGAGGAGTGCATGGGTAATCCCTGGGTGATTGCATGAGTGCATTGGTAATGCCTGGGTGATTGCGTAAGTGCATAGGTAGTGTCTGGGTGATTAGAGGAGTGAATGGGTACTGCCTGAGTGATTGAAGGAGTGCATGGGTAATGTCTGGGTGATTGCATGAGTGTAGGGGTAATGTCTGAGAGATTGGAGCAGTGCATGGGTAATGCCTGGGTGATTCCATGAGTGCAGGAGTGATGTCTGGGTAATTGGAAAAGTGCATGGGTACTACCTGAGTGATTGAAGGAGTGCATAGGTAATGGTTGGGTGATTGCATAAGTGCATGGATAGTGCCTGGGTGATTGGAGGAGTGCATGGGTACTGCCTGAGTGATTGGAAAAGTGCATGGGTAGTGCCTGCGTGATTGCATGAGTGCAGGGGTAATGTCTGGGTGATTGGAGGAGTGCATGGGTACTGCCTAAGTGATTGAAGGAGTGCCTGGTTAATGCCTGGATGATTGCATGAGTGCAGATGTAATGTCTCCGTGATTGGAAGAGTGCATGGGTAATGCCTGGGTGATTGCATGAGTGCATGGGTAGTGCCTAGGTGATTGGAGGAGTGCCTGGGTACTGCCTGAGTGATTGAAGAAGTACATGGGTAGTGCCTGCATGATTGCATGAGTGCAGAGGTAATGTCTGGGTGATTGGAGGAGTGCATGGGTAATGCCTAAGTGATTGAAGGAGTGCATGGGTAATGCCTGGGTGATTGCATAAGTGCATAGGTAATATCTGGGTGATTGGAGGAGTGCATCGTACTGCCTGAGTGCTTGAAGGAGTGCATGGGTAGTGCCTGCGTGATTGCATGAGTGCAGGGATAATGTCTGGGTGATTGGAGGAGTGCATTGGTAATGCCTGGGTGATTCCATGAGTGCAGGAGTAATGTCTGAGTGATTGGAAAAGTGCATGGGTACTACCTGAGTGATTGAAGGAGTGCACAGGTAGTGCTTGGGTGATTGCATAAGTGCATGGGTAGTGCCTGGGTGACTGAAGGAGTGTATGGGTAATGCCTGGGTGATTGCATGAGTGGAGGGGTAATGTCTGGGTGATTGGAGCAGTGCATGGGTACTGCCTGAGTGATTTATGGACTGCATGGGTAAAGCCTGGGTGATTGCATGAGTGCATGAGTAGTGCTTGGGTGATTGGAGGAGTGCATGGGAACTGCCTGAGTGATTGAAGAAGTGCACAGGTAGTGCCTGGTTGATTGCATGAGTGCAGGGGTAATGTCTTGGTGATTGGAGGAGTCCATAGGTATTGCCTGAATGATTCAAGGAGTACATGGGTAATGCCAGTTACTCTGACTGAGGCAGAGACCCTCCGTGTCCGGCTCAATTTTCGACGTATCGGCAGTAGAAATGGAATACTATTCGGCACATCGGTCTAATGGAGTATTGACCTTGAATGTCCCCGAGGATTTGAACTAAGGCCAGCCTTTCTATTGGTTAGGCACTACCGATACTTACTCATTGAATCGTCTTTTTATGTTCCATCAGTCTGTGTGAAGCCTGTCTCTACTTTTTTGCTATTATCTTCTCTGTAATCTTCTGGATTTCTGATGTTGAGCCACACCGGTATTTCCCCTTCCGCATATTTGATTCAGAAGAGGGATTGCTGAAGCATACTTCATTTAGGATTATCTGTCTTATCTTACTTCATATGTTGACATTTTTGATTCAGAAGAGGGATTGCTGAAGCATACTTCGTTTAGGATTATCTGTCTTATCTTACTTCATATGTTGAATTTTATATTCATACTGCATCATATTGTGATAAGGAGCCCCACTCTATACATAATACCTATATGCTAATGTCCATCGGATGGTTAAATACCACCAAGTCATCTATATTTCTGCGCCCTGACGAAGGAATTGTTGGTTTAATTCCACTCCGAAACGCGCGTCGGCGCTTCTTCTGTTTGTTATTGTGATTTGATGTTTTTGTATTGTACATATTAATTGTATTTTATGTATTACGTATTTGTGATTGTGTAGTTATGTTTTTTATATGAATGTATGTGTATGATTGGTGTTGGCGTGTATGTTATGGTTATTGTGCCTTTTTATTGAGGTGGGGTCTTGTTTATGTTTATTTTTGTTTTGTTCTGATCAAGAATTCTATATAAATAATTTATGTGAAAATTATACAAAATAAAAAAAATGTTTTGATATAAACAGAAGAATAATAATTGTTTTCTTATTTATTGGGACAATGACAATATCTTTATTGTAGGAGGTATACCCATTGCTTGAAGTAGTAAAGGGGAGAGGGTTTGTTTTGTTCTTGCTTTAATGCCTGGGTTATTGCATGAGTGCATGGGTAGTGCCTGGGTGATTGGAGGAGTGCATGGGTACTGCCTGAGTGATTGAAGAAGTACATGGGCACTGCCTGCATGATTGCATGAGTGCGGAGGTAATGTCTGGGTGATTGGAGGAGTGCATGGGTAATGCCTGGGTGATTGCATGAGTGCATGGGTAATGCCTAGGTGATTGCATAAGTACATAGGTAGTGTCTGGGTGATTGGAGGAGTGCATGGGTACTGCCTGAGTCATTGAAGGAGTGCATGGGTAATGCCTGGGTGATTGCATGAGTGCAGGGGTAATGTCTGGGTGATTGGTGCAGTGCATGGGTCTTGCCTGAGTGATTGAAGAAGCGCATGGGTAATGCCTGGGTGACTGCATGAGTGCATGAGTAGTGCCTGGGTGATTGGAGGAGTGCATGGGTACTGCCTGAGTGATTGAAGAAGTGCATGGGTAGTGCCTGCGTGATTGTATGCGTGCAGGGATAATGTCTGGGTGATTGGAGGAGTGCATGGGTACTGCCTGAGCGGTTAAAGGAGTGCATTGGTAATGCCTGGGTGATTTTGTAAGTACATTGGTAATGCCTGTGTGATTTTGTAAGTGCATGGGTAATGCCTGGGTGATTGCATGAGTGCAGAGGTAATGTCTGGGTGATTGGAGGAGTGCATGGGTAATGCCTGGGTGATTACATGAGTGCATGGGTAATGTCTGCATGATTGCATGAGTGCATGGGTGGTGCCTGGGTGATTGGAGGAGTGCATGGGTACTGCCTGAGTGATTGAATAAGTGCATGGGTAGTGCCTGCGTGATTGCATGAGTGCAGGGGTAATGTCTGGGTGATTGGAGGAGTGCATGGGTACTGCCTAAGTGATTGAAGGAGTGCATGGGTAATGCCTGCGTGATTGCATGACTGCAGAAGTAATGTCTGCGTGATTGGAGGAGTGCATGGGTAATGCCTGGGTGATTGCATGGGTAATGCCTGGCTGATTGCACGAGTGCATGGGTAGTGCCTGCGTGATTGGAGGAGTGCATGGGTACGGCCTGAGTGATTGAAGAAGTGCATGGGTAGTGCCTGCATGATTGCATGAGTGCAGAGGTAATGTCTGGGTGATTGGAGGAGTGCATGGGTACTGCCTAGGTCATGGGTACTCACAATCTTTCTCTCGGGGGCCAAATTTACAGTGTGGTTTGTGGCCGAGGGCCGTACCGGTGGGGGCGGGGTCAGTGGGGGAGGGGGTGGGGCTAGAGCAAAAAAAAATAACTATGACCATGAGGTTGAACACAGGCCCCTGCAGCGGACGCCTTCGTCCACTGAGCCACCAGACCTGGCATACACACATCTCTCTCTCTCTATCTATCTCTCTCTCTCTTGCTCTGTCTCCTTCCCTCTCTCTATCTCTCCCTCCCTCACTCTCTCTCCGTCTCCCTCCCTCTCTCTCCGTCTCCCTCCCTCTCTCTCTCTCTCCCTCCCTCTCTCTCTCTATCTCTCTCTCCCTCTCTCTCTCTCTCCCTCTCTCTCTCCCTCCCTCTCTCTCCCTCCCTCTCTCTGTCTCACTCACTCTGTTTGTCTCCCTCTCTCTCTTTCTGTCTCCCTCTCTCTGTCTCCCTCCCTCTCTCTGTCTCCCTCCCTCTCTCTGTCTCCCTCCCTCTCTCCGTCTCCCTCCCTCTCTCCCCCTCCCTCCCTCTCCCCCCCTCCCTCCCTCTGTATCCCTCTGTCTCTCTCCCTCCCTCTGTCTCCCTCTATCTGTCTCCCTCCCTCTGTCTGTCGCCCTCCTCCCTTATCTGTCTCCCTCTGTCTGTCGCCCTCCTCCCTCTCTCTGTCTCCCTCTCTCTGTCTCCCTCCCTCTGTCTCCCTCTCTCTCTGTCTCCCTCGCTCTTTTTCTCCCTCTCTCTCCCTCCCTCTGTCTGTCTCCCTCCCTCTGTCTCCCTCCCTCTGTCTCCCTCCCTCTGTCTCCCTCCCTCTCTCTCTGTCTCCCTCCCTCTAGCTCTGTCTCCCTCCCTCTCTCTCTGTCTGTCTCCCTCCCTCTATCTCCCTCTGTCTATCTCCCTCTGTCTGTCTCCCTCTGTCTGTCTCCCTCTGTCTGTCTCCCTCTATCGCCCTCCGTCTGTCTCCCTCTGTCTGTCTCCCTCTGTCTGTCTCCCTCTGTCTGTCTCCCTCTCCCTCCCCCTGACTCCCTCCCTCTGTCTCCCTCTCTCTCTGTCTCCCTCTGTCTCCCTCTCTCTCTGTCTCCCTCTGTCTGTCTCCCTCTGTCTGTCTCCCTCTGTCTGTCTCCCTCCCTCTGTCTCCCTCCCTCTGTCTTCCTCTGTCTGTCTCCCTCTGTCTCCCTCTGTTTCCCTCTCTGTCTCCCTCCCTCTGTCTCCCTCCCTCTGTCTCCCTCTCTCTCCCTCTCTGTCTCCCTCCCTCTGTCTACCCCTCTCTGTCTCACTCTCTCTGTCTCCCTCTCTGGCTCCCTCTCTGTCTCCCTCTCTGTCTCCCTCTCTCTGTCTCCCTCTCTCTGTCTCCTTCCCTCTGTCTCCCTCTCTCTGTCTCCCTCTCTCTGTCTCCCTCCCTCTGTCTCCCTCTGTTTCCCTCTGTGTCTCCCTCCCTCTGTCTCTGTCTCTCTCTCTCTCCCTCTGTCTCCCTCTCTGTCTCCCTCCCTCTGTCTCCCCCTCTCTGTCTCCCTCTCTCTGTCTCCCTCTCTGTCTCCCTCTCTCTGTCTCCCTCTCTCTGTCTCCCTCGCTCTGTCTCCCTCTCTGTCTCCCTCCCTCTGTCTCCCTCCCTCTATCTCCCTCTCTCTGTCTCCCTCCCTCTGTCTCCCTCCCTCTGTCTCCGTCTCCCTCCCTCTCTCTCTGTCTCCCTCCCTCTAGCTCTGTCTCCCTCCCTCTCTCTCTGTCTCCCTCCCTCTAGCTCTGTCTCCCTCCCTCTAGCTCTGTCTCCCTCCCTCTCTGTCTGTCTCCCTCCCTCTATCTCCCTCTGTCTATCTCCCTCTGTCTGTCTCCCTCCCTCTGTCTCCCTCCCTCCCTCTCTGTCTCCCTCTGTCTGTCTCCCTCTGTCTGTCTCCCCCTTCTCCCTCTGTTTCCCTCTCTGTCTCCCTCCCTCTCTCTCTCCCTCTGTCTCCCTCTCTGTCTCCCTCCCTCTGTCTCCCCCTCTCTGTCTCCCTCTCTCTGTCTCCCTCTCTCTGTCTCCCTCTCTGTCTCCCTCTCTCTGTCTCCCTCTGTCTGTCTCCCTCTGTCTGTCTCCCTCTCACTCCCTCTGTCTCCCCCTGACTCCCTCACTCTGTCTCCCTCTGCCTCCCTCTGTCTCCCTCTCTCTCTGTCTCCCTCTGTCTCCCTCTCTCTGTCTCCCTCCCTCTGTCTCCCTCCCTCTCTCTGTCTCCCTTCCTCTGTCTGTCTGTCTCCCTGCTCTGTCACGTCACCCCGTGTGTGTGTCAGCCCGGGCTGAGACAGCTTCCCGGGCACACACACAGCCGCACCCGAGTACTTCACAGCCTCAGATCTTTAAAAGACCATTCACTTGTTAATGAGGCTCTGTTGTATTTCACCTCTTCTTAGCGCCCCTGCATGGGAGATGCAGGGGCGCTAAACAGAGGTGAAATACAACAAAGCCTCATTAACAAGTGAATGGTTTTTTAAAGAATCGCCCGGCCCCCATAGAGCGCTGCTGCAACCGGCGGTGTTTGCTGGCACTTAAAAAAAAAAAGAGAAGAAAAAACACAGGTAGGTATCTGCAAGGTCCGCGGGCCACCAAGGAAGGCTTGCCGGGCCGCCGGCTGCCCGCGGGCCGTACTATGAGTACCCGTGGCCTAGGTGTTTGGGGGAGTGCATGGGTAATGCCTGGGTGATTGCATGAGTGCATGGGTAATGCCTGGGTGATCGCATGAGTGCATGGGTAGTGCCTGGGTGATTTGAGGAGTGCATGGGTACCTCCTGAGTGAAGAAGTGCATGGGTAGTGCCTGCGTGATTGCATGAGTGCAGAGGTAATGTCTGGGTGATTGGAGGAGTGCATGGGTAATGCCTGGGTGATTGCATGAGTGCATGCATAATGCCTGGGTGATTGTGTAAGTGCATAGGTAGTGTCTGGGTGATTGGAGGAGTGCATCGTACTGCCTGAGTGATTGAAGGAGTGCTTGGGTAATGTCTGGGAGATTGCATGAGTGCAGGGATAATGTCTGGGTGATTGGAGGAGTGCATGGGTACTGCCTAAGTGATTTAAGGAGTGCATGGGTAATGCCTGGGTGATTCCATGAGTGCAGGAGTAATGTCTGGGTGATTGGAAAAGTACATGGGTACTACCTGAGTGATTGAAGGAGTGCATAGGTAATGCTTGGGTGATTGCATAAGTCCATGGGTAAAGCCTGGGTGATTGGAGGAATGCATGGGTAGTGCCTGAGTGATTGAAGGAGTGTATGGGTAATGCCTGGGTGATTGCATGAGTAGAGGGGTAATGTCTGGGTGATTGGAGCAGTGCATGGGTACTGCCTGAGTGAAGAAGTGCATGGGTAGTGCCTGCGTGATTGCATGAGTGCAGAGGTAATGTCTGGGTGATTGGAGGAGTGCATGGGTAATGCCTGGGTGATTGCATGAGTGCATGCATAATGCCTGGGTGATTGCGTAAGTGCATAGGTAGTGTCTGGGTGATTGGAGGAGTGCATCGTACTGCCTGAGTGATTGAAGGAGTGCTTGGGTAATGTCTGGGAGATTGCATGAGTGCAGGGATAATGTCTGGGTGATTGGAGGAGTGCATGGGTACTGCCTAAGTGATTTAAGGAGTGCATGGGTAATGCCTGGGTGATTCCATGAGTGCAGGAGTAATGTCTGGGTGATTGGAAAAGTACATGGGTACTACCTGAGTGATTGAAGGAGTGCATAGGTAATGCTTGGGTGATTGCATAAGTGCATGGGTAAAGCCTGGGTGATTGGAGGAATGCATGGGTAATGCCTGGGTGATTGCATGAGTGCATGGGTAATGCCTGGGTGATTGCATGAGTGCATGAGTAGTGCTTGGGTGATTGGAGGAATGGATGGGAACTGCCTGAGTGATTGAAGAAGTGCACAGGTAGTGCCTGGGTGATTGCATGAGTGCAGGGGTAATGTCTGGGTGATTGGAGGAGTCCATAGGTATTGCCTGAATTATTCAAGGAGTGCATGGGTAATGCCTGGGTTATTGCATGAGTGCATGGGTAGTGCCTGGGTGATTGGAGGAGTGCATGGGTATGGCCTGAGGGATTGAAGAAGTGCATGGGCACTGCCTGCATGATTGCATGAGTGCAGAGGTAATGTCTGGGTGATTAGAGGAGTGCATGGGTAATGCCTGGGTGATTGCATGAGTGCATGGGTAATGCCTGGGTGATTGCATAAGTGCATAGGTAGTGTCTGGGTGAGTGGAGGAGTGAATGGGTACTGCCTGAGTGATTGAAGGAGTGCATGGGTAATGCCTGTGTGATTGCATGAGTGCAGGGGTAATGTCCGGGTGATTGGAGCAGTGCATGGGTCCTACCTGAGTGATTTAAGAAGCGCATGGGTAATGCCTGGGTGACTGCATGAGTGCATGAGTAGTGCCTGGGTGATTGGAGGAGTGCATGGGTACTGCCTGAGTGATTGAAGAAGTGCATGGGTAGTGCCTGCGTGATTGTATGCATGCAGGGATAATGTCTGGGTGATTGGAGGAGTGCATGGGTACTGCCTGAGCGATTAAAGGAGTGCATTGGTAATGCCTGGGTGATTTTGTAAGTACATTGGTAATGCCTGTGTAATTTTGTAAGTGCATGTGTAATGCCTGGGTGATTGCATGAGTGCAGAGGTAATGTCTGGGTGATTGGAGGAGTGCATGGGTAATGCCTGGGTGATTGCATGAGTGCATGGGTAATGCCTGGATGATTGCATGAGTGCATGGGTGGTGCCTGGGTGATTGGAGGAGTGCATGGGTACTGCCTGAGTGATTGAATAAGTGCATGGGTAGTGCCTGCGTGATTGCATGAGTGCAGGGGTAATGTCTGGGTGATTGGAGGAGTGCATGGGTACTGCCTAAGTGATTGAAGGAGTGCATGGGTGATGCCTGGGTGATTGCACGAGTGCAGAGGTAATGTCTTCGTGATTGGAGGAGTGCATGGGTAATGCCTGGGTGATTGCATGAGTGCATGGGTAATGCCTGGGTGATTGCATGAGTGCATGGGTAGTGCCTGGGTGATTGGAAGAGTGCATGGGTACTGCCTGAGTGATTGAAGAAGTGCATGGGTAGTGCCTGCGTGATTGCATGAGTGCAGAGGTAATGTCTGTGTGATTGGAGGAATGCGTGGGTACTGCCTAAGTGATTAAAGGAGTGCATGGGTAATGCATGGGTGAGACCTAGACTCCGGTCCAGGCCAGCACTCTCCCCAGCAGCGCCGCCTCTACACCTCGTCGCTTCAGCCTCTGAGCCTCCTCTGAGCAGGTTTCGTGCCTGCACTCCGAACCCACAGTCCCGCCGTTTTTTTCCCACCGCCGCACCCACCGTGCCTCCCGTATCCCCGCACTGCACATCTGACTGAGTGACTGTTTTTGCCCCCTGTTATTGGTTTGATTGTAATTTAGCTGTTATTGGTGTGACTGTATTTTAGCTGCCCCCTGTTATTTCTGTACCCACCCTGCCGTGAGTGCCTGCGTGTTGCGTGTTGTTTTTCCCACCGCTGCTGCCCCGCGGCCCGCCCACCAATCCAGCCTGCTCCCGCCCCCTACCTCTGCTCCCACCCCCTCCCCTTCTTATGGCGACCGCTGCGGGGGAGCGCATGTGAGACCTAGACTAAGGTCCAGGCAAGCACTCTCCCCAGCAGCGCCGTCTCTACACCTCGTCGCTCCAGGCTCTGAGCCTCCTCTGAGCAGGGTTCGTGCCTGCACTCCGCCCGCAATCCTGCCGTTTTTTCCCCGCCGCCGCCCCCACTGCGGCTCCCATATTCCTGCACTGCACATCTGACTGAGTGACTGTGTTTGCCCCATGTTATTAGTGTGACTGTAATTTAGCTGTTATTTGTGTGACTGTATTTTAGCTGCCCCCTGTTATTTCTGTACCCGCCCTGCCGTGAGTGCCTGTGTGTTGCGTGTTGTTTTTCCCACCGCTGCTGCCCCACGGCCCCGCCCACCGATCCAGCCTGCTCCCACCCCCTACCTCTGCTCCCGCCCCCCTCCCCTTCTTATGGCGACTGCTGCGTGGTCGCGCACAGCAGGCGCGCCTAAGGCAAGCCCGTCTGCGCCCGTCCGCGCCTGGACCGCGCCCAGTGCCAGACCCCCTGGCCCTTGCGAGTGCCACAACACCCGACACCGCTACGACGCCACGACCCTCCACGCGCTCAATGCCGGCCGATCCTTCACCTGCTTCCAGGCCACCCCGAAACTCACCCACGGACCCTTCACCTGCCGAAACTGCAGCTACACCAGCCAGCGCACACCTGCACGTCCTGCCCACCCCAACATTGCTGGCCACAACCACCTCAGCTGTGTACTACTCAACACCCGCTCAGTCCACAAGCACGCCGTCGAACTCTGGGACCTGCTCGACTCCTCCGCCCCGGACGTTGCCTTCCTGACAAAGACCTGGATGTACACCTCCTCGGCGCCCGACATAGCCATAGTCATCCCGGACGGCTACAAGATCACCCACAGGGATCGAAACAACAACATACCAGGAGGAGGAATCGCCATCGTCCACAGGAACACCATCAGCATTTCGACCAACACTGAAGACTCCCTCAGCACGGCCGAACACCTACACTTCCAGATCCACGTCGATCACAACACCACCCTCAGAGACACACTCGTCTACAGACCTCCGGGACCCAGACCGCAGTTCAGCGAATCCATCGCCAACCTCATCAGCACGCACGCCCTCGCCTCCACAGACTACATCCTCCTCGGAGACCTGAACTTCCACCTCGAGAACGCCAACGACAGCAACTCCACAATGCTGATCGACAACCTCGCCAACCTCGGACTCAAACAACTCGTCACGACTCCCACCCACTCCGCCGGTCACACGCTCGTCCCCATCTTCTCCGCCAGCGACCACGTTACCTTCAGCCACACCACCGAACTCCACTGGACTGACCACCACTGCATCCACTTCTCCTTCGAGAAACACAGCGCACACAACCAACCGCAACACATCCCACACTGCAGCTGGAAAAAAGTCACCGAAGACCAGCTCACCACCGCACTCGCCTGAGACCCTCCACCCGAGCCCTCCGATACTGACGCAGCAGCCAACAACTTCAGACAATGGATCGACGACTGCGCCAACACCCTCGCCCCAATAAGGAAACCCTCCAACAGGCGCACCGACACGAGAGCCATCTGGTTCAACGCCGACCTCCAAAACTCCAAGCACACCTGCAGAAGACTCGAGAAACACTGGCGCAACGACCAGACACCAGACAACCATGCAGCCCTCATAAACACCAGACGCAAACACCACCAACTCATCCGATCCACCAAAAGAACCTCCTTCAAAGAACGCATCGACAACGCACACAATAGCAAAGAGCTCTTCATCATCGTGAAAGAACTCGCCACCCCCAGCTCCTGCTCCAACGACATACCGCCATCACAAGAACTCTGCGACTCCCTGGCTACCTTCTTCCACCGCAAGATCGCAGACATCCACAACAGCTTCGACACCCAGACACCGATGACAGACGCCATCACCCCCGACTCTGCACCCACCAAGCACATCGACCCTCTACTCTCCTGGCACAACGTCAACAACGAAGACACCATCAAAATCATGAACACCATCCACTCCGGCTCACCCTCCGACCCCTGCCCCCACCACATTTTCAACAAAGCAAGCTCCATCATCGCACCCCAACTCAGGAAGATCATCAACAGCTCCTTCGAGACCGCCACCTTCCCAGAAAGCTGGAAACACGCCGAGATTAACGCCCTTCTCAAAAAACCCCAAGGCGGACCCAAAGGACCTCAAGAACTTCCAACCCATCTCCCTCCTCCCGTTCCTGGCGAAAGTCATTGAGAAGACCGCCAACAGACAACTGACCCACTTCCTGGAGGAGAACAATGTCCTGGACTCCTCCCAATCCGGCTTCCGCAGCAATCACAGCACCGAAACCGCCCTCATCGCCGCCACTGACGACATCAGAACCATACTGGACAATGGCGAAACTGCGGCACTCATCCTCCTGGACCTCTCGGCCGCCTTCGACACCGTCTGCCACAACACCCTGCGCACACGCCTCCATGACGCAGGGATCCGAGACAAAGCCCTGGACTGGATCACCTCCTTCCTCACCGGCAGAATGCAGAGAGTCCGCCTCCCCCCCTTCAGGTCCAAAGCCACCCCAATAACCTGTGGTGTACCCCAAGGTTCATCCCTAAGCCCGACCCTTTTCAACGTCTACATGGCACCGCTCACTAACATCGTCCGAGCACACCACCTCAACATCGTCTCATACGCCGACGACACCCAGCTGATCCTCTCCCTCACCAAGGACCTGGCCACCGCCAAATCCAACCTCCACAAGGGAATGAAGGCCGTCGCAGAGTGGATGAAGACGAGCCGGCTGAAACTGAACTCGGACAAGATGGAGGTCCTCATCCTTTGCTCCACCTTCACCGCATGGGATGACTCCTGGTGGCTGGCCACGCTGGGTGCCGCCCGGACACCTACCAACCACGCACGCAACCTGGGAGTCATCCTGTACTCAACGCTCTCTATGACCCATCAAGTCAACACGGTCTCCTCCTCCTGCTTCAACACCCTCCGCATGCTCCGCAAGATCTACAGATGGATCCCCACCGAAACCAGAAGAACGGTCACCCAAGCACTCGTCAGCAGCAGGCTGCACTACAGCAACGCCCTCTATGCAGGAACCACGACCACACTCCAGAAGAGACTCCAACGCATACAAAATGCCTCCGCATGCCTCATCCTTGGACTCCCTCGCCACAGCCACATCACCACCCACCTGAGAGACCTGCACTGGCTCCCGATCAACAAGAGGATCACCTTCAAGCTCCTCACCCACGCTCACAAAGCACTCCACAACACCGGACCAGCATACCTCAACGAACGACTGTCCTTCTACACCCTGAACCGCCAGCTCTGCTCTGTCGACCTCGCACTCGCCTCCGTCCCACGCATCCGCAGAACGACCACTGGCGGAAGATCATTCTTCCACCTTGCCGCCAAAACATGGAACACCCTCCCCATCCACCTGCATCAGACCCAGGACCTGCTGTCCTTCAGGAGACGTCTCAAGACCTGGCTGTTCGACCTGTAGCTGCTCCCCCCTTCCCTCAGCGCCTTGAGACCCTCACGGGTGAGTAGCGCGCTTTACAAATGATTGATTGATTGATTGATTGATTGCATGAGTGCACAGGTAATGTCTGGGTGATTGTAGGAGTGCATGGGTAATGCCTGGGTGATTGCATGAGTGCATGGGTAATGCCTGGGTGATTACGTAAGTGCATAGGTAGTGTCTGGGTGATTGGAGGAGTGCATGGGTACTGCCTGAGTAATTGAAGGAGTGCATGGGTAATTCCTGGGTGATTGCATGAGTGCAGTGGTAATGTTTGGGTGATTGGAGCAGTGCATGGATAATGCCTGGGTGATTGCATGAGTGCATGGGTAGTGCCTGGGTAATTGGAGGAGTGCATGGTTACTGCCTGAGTGATTGAAGAAGTGCATGGGTAATGCCTGGGTGATTGCATCAGTGCAGAGGTAATGTCTGGGTGATTGGAGGAGTGCATGGGTACTGCCTAAGTGATTGAAGGAGTACATTGGTAATGCCTGGGTGTTTGCATGAGTGCAGAGGTAATGTCTGGGTGATTGGAGGAGTGCATGGGTACTGCCTGAGTGATTGAAGGAGTATATAGGTAATGCCTGGGTGATTGCATGAGTGCAGGGATAATGTCTGGGTGATTTCATGAGTGCAGGAGTAATGTCTGGGTGATTGGAGGAGTGCATGGGTACTGCTTGAGTGATTGAAGGAGTACATAGGTAATGCCTGGGTGATTGCATGAGTGCAGGGGTAATGTCTTGGTGATTGCAGGAGTGCATGGGTACTGCCTGAGTGATTCAAGGAGTGCATGGGTAATGCCTGGGTGATTCCATGAGTGCAGGAGTAATGCCTGAGTGATTAGAGGAGAGTATGGGTACTGCCTGAGTGATTGAAGTAGTGCATTAGTACCACATTGACATGCCATCAAATTAATTAACTGAGATTCTAAATGATCGTCTCTTTGTTGAACTTTGTCCAAAAATTCCTTTGCAGAAACATGTGTAAGATGAACTCCTGTTTTTAATATGTGGTTCACTGCATATGAAAGTCCAGACAAGTCACTTTCAAACAGAAGATGAAATAAATATGGAATACACTGTCGAAATCTTGTCGCTTTTCCCCCAAACTGTCTTTGTATACTCTAATATATGCCAAAGACAGAAATGGAAGTGGTCAAATCAATTCTGTCCACAGATTGAAAAAGCTAGGAAGAATGTCAATAAAGCTGCTTACCTCAGAGACCATAGGATGGGCTCCATATATAACAACAATATACGTTTTCATATGGATGACATCTACAGAAGTGATGGAGTACACTTCACAGATCATGGGAACAGAGTCTTTCTCAACAACCTAAAGCTGTCCATCCGCACTTACATGTAGCTACAACAGACTCCTAATGAAAACAAGGGCTCTTTTAGAGCCACCCTATAACACATTAGTGAATCTTATTCTTAATTAAACATACATACTTTGTTTTTTACATTTTTAAGGATTCGCGAATCCGTCGCGCATCTGCAAAAGCATGAGTTCAATGTACTACAACACAACACACTTTTCAAGTTTAACTATTAATTTCTAATTTTATATATTTTTAACAGGTCTATCAATTGTAATCTTGTCATTAACTTCAATCACAGTACCTCTTTAAAACAACTTCACAAATACAACACTACCTTCTAAATTATATACTACTAAATTATTTATTTGAGGTGAATTCGTGAATTCAACATGACGTTACAAGGGGGGGCTGCGCTGAGAGCCACGTTGGAGTCGCGACTCCAAAATAGAAAGAAAAAAAAACGCCCCACTTCCATTATTCGGTATTTGACCCCGGGGACCCCATCCCCCGGGGCCTGTCAAATTTGTTTTTAAAAATTATGGAGGGGGGCCGCATAGCCCCCCCTCCTAAGGTCAATTATAGCCCCGGGGACCCCATCCCCCGGGGCCTGGCCAGCCTTTAAAAAAAAAAAAAAAGAATATGTATAAGAGAGGGGAGCCGCATGGCCACCCTTCCCTGGGCCACTATTAGCCCCGGGACCCCATATATATATTTTTTTTGGAGGGGGGCCGCCCTCTTAAAGCCAATTATGGCCACGGGGACCCCATCCCCGGGGCCTGGCCAGACTTTATTTTTTTTTTTTTTTTTGAGGGGGGCCACGTGGCCCCCCTCCCGGGCCACTTCTGGCCCCGGGGACCCCATCCCCTGGGGCCTGGCCTCAGCATTGGGGATCGTGGGGGGAGCCCCAATGCCCCCATGGTCCCTGCCGGCTCCCCGCCTCCTGCTGGAGCAGGCATTGCTTGAGCTGCTGACATGCAGCTCCCCTTGTCCAAAAGCAATTCTGCTTTGCTTCTTGGAAGTGAGAGCAGGTTTCCTTCTCTTGCTTCCAAGAAGCAAAGCAGTATTTGCTATGGCAGGGTGGGAGCCGTGCTCCTGCCCTGCCATAGGAAATGGCAATGTCCCGGGGGTGGGCACCCCAGGACATTGCAGGAGCCGGCCCGGGGGGGTGGCAGTCCCCAGGGCCAAGGAGGGCTCCAGGAGGGGGGCCACGTGCCCTCTCCCAACATTGACATAGCCCCGGGGAGGTGGTGGTCCCCGGGGACGGGGGTCCATAACGGACCCCCATATTAACATAATTTGTGCCCTGGGGAGGTGGTGGTCCCCGGGGCAGTGTGGGGGGGCTCGAGCCCCCACCCACAGTTTTAGAAAGTAGCCCTGGGGACTTGGCGGTCTTCGGGGTTCCCTAAAATAACAATGCCCCGGGGAGGTGGCGGTCCCCGGGACAGCGTGGGGGGGAGCCCCCCTCACACATTTTTAAAAATAAGCCTAGGGGAGGTGGTGGTCCCCGGGGCCCCCGCTACATATTTTGACATTGCCCCCGGGACCTGGCACACCCGGGGCTTATAGAAAACGAAGCATGGAGTCCGCGCTTCGTTTTTATTTTATTTTTTTCGAGCGGATTCGCGCACCCAGCGCGAATTACGCACCCCCTGAGCAGGCCTAGGGGGTCAGGGTGTTTCTACCCTGCCTCCTTTTCTTGTTTTCTATCCTTTTTTAAACACATTTCTTGTGACTCGGTTTTACCGAGTCACAAGATGGCTGCCAACACTTCCTGGTTTGGAGTGTTGGCAGCCAATCAGAATGAAACTCCTGCTCGGGAGGATTCGCAAATCCTCATTGGTGCTCGGCTATCCATATTTTTATTTTTTAAATTTCTCAGGAACTACTGAACGGATTTACACCATATAAAAAAGCACACTTTCTGGACCAAGGCCTACCTTTTTGCCAAATATGGTGTAATTCCGTTCCGTTCAACAGTTCTGGCTGTTGCTTTGTCTAAAGTTCCTATGGAAATTAACATGGGGAAAACGCGTTTTGGGACCCCCCTTTTTCTCAGCCCCCGCTTGACAAATCACCCCCAAACTTTCAAGACAGGAGCTGACCTGAGCAGGTCATTAGTTTGGAAAATTTCGCAAAGATTTGTCAAACGGCACCAAAGATATTGGCAAAAGAAAAAACGCTTTTTGAATAGAAACAAGGTCCTAACTATAACTACCTACTGGCGACCACCAGTAGGTAATATATATATATATATGGTGGAGGCAGACTGGCTCTGCATATGAAACAAAACATCTGATCAAGATTCCTGAGTGCTGCGTAATTTGATTTTACAAAACTAAGCCCATGCCATTGGTCTGGCCTTACGAGTGCACCCGCTGCTGAGCGCACCGATTTGGGACCACATTGTTTGATATATATATATATATATATAAATATATATATACAAATACACATCCAAAGATCCTTACGCTGCAGAACGCCGCACAGCGCCGCTGACGCATTTCGAGCCACACGCTCTTTGTCAAAGTCATATATCTATAGATATATAGATATATATATATATATTCACTGAAAAAAACATAGGTTTCAGGAACGTTATAGTTAGAAATTAGCATTTAAAAAACCTTTGAAATTCACTGAAAAAACCATAGGTTTCAGGCACGTTATAGTTAGAAATTAGCATTTAAAAAACCTTAGAAATTCACTGAAAAAACCATAGGTTTTAGGGAAAGTTATAGTTAGTTGGACATTTCACTCGTACAAAACCAGAGAAATTCCCCCATTATAGTTAGTTCAGCTAACTATAACTCGCGCCCCCTGCTGATGACGTCACATATTACATCACTCATGACATGGTCAGTGACATCACTGATGACATCACTGATGACATCTCAAATGACATCACTGATGACATCACTGATGAAATCATCCAGTGACTGTGTGTTTCTGTAAAGTTTAAATATGTTTAATATATATAGGGAAAGGCTTATTGAAGAATGAGTGGGTGTATAAGTGTCTGAATGGATGATTTAGTAGGTGCGTGACTGACTCTGTAAGTGAGTGATTAAACGTATCTTACTGAATGCTTGGGTTAGTGACGAAACTGTGTGAATGTCTGTATCCGTCTGTCTGTTGGTGTGTAAGCAGCTGCATGGGTTTGTGAATAGCTACATGAGTGTCTATATGGGTTATTGATTGGTTGTCTGAGTATCTGTATGGGTGCCTGAGTGTTTGTGTGGGTGGGGTGTGTGTGACTCTGTGCATAGATGTGTGAGTGGGTGATTCACTGGGTGCATGGTTTCAAGAGTGCATCTGTAATGGACTGTATGGGTGGGTGGGTGTGTGTATGGGTGTGTTAGTGAGTGAATGTATATCTCAGTGATATATGTGTGAGTAACTACATATGTGAAAGGCAGTATATATGTGTGTTGGAGAATATAAATGGCTATAAGTGAGAGTGTGTGATTGTGAGAGTGGCTGTATGGATGAGTGTGTGCTTGTGTCAGTGATTGTATAAGAGCGTAAGAATGTGCTAGTATATGTATGAGTAAGTGAGCTGGTGTGTGTATAACTATATAGGTGAGTAAATAGGAGTGTGATTAATTATTTGCATGACTGACTAGGTGTGTGAGTAACTCTATGGATGAGTACCAGTGTGTGAGTGTCTATATAGGAGTATGAGTGCATATGATAGTCCTGTACTGAGTGATCGTAAGTATGAGTGCCTGTACGGGTGAGTGAGTGGATGTGTGTGTAGACCTAAGAATCAGTGAGTGGGATTGTAGTTATTGGTGTTGGAGTGTCTATGGTTTTGAGAATGGCAGTCTGTAATTTAGAGTGGGTGTATCAAAGGTTATATTAGGGTGTGAGAAGATGCATCAAATTATCACATGGATGATGTCATCAGTGATGTCATCAGTGATGTCATTTGAGATGTCATCAGTGATGTCATCAGTGATGTCACTGACCATGTCATGAGTGATGTAATATGTGACGTCATCAGCAGTGCATTGCGGGTGCGCGAGTTATAGTTAGCTGAACTAACTATAACGGGGAATTTCTCTGGTTTTGTACGAGTGAAATGTCCAACTAACTATAACTTTCCCTAAAACCTATGGTTTTTTCAGTGAATTTCTAAGGTTTTTTAAATGCTAATTTCTAACTATAATGTGCCTGAAACCTATGGTTTTTTTAGTGAATTTCAAAGGTTTTTTTAAATGCTAATTTCTAACTATAACGTGCCTGAAACCTATGGTTTTTTCAGTGAATTTCAAAGGTTTTTTAAATGCTAGTTTCTAACTATGCCTACAGAGGTAGGACATGTGAAGAAAGAAGAAAAAACGCACAGAAAGAAGCAAAAGAAATGCAGAAAGAAGCAAAAGAAATGCAGAAAGAAGCAACAGAAGTCCACAAAGACGAAGAAAAGTGCAAGAAGAAGCAAGACATGTGCAGAAAGAACCAACAGAGGAGCAGAAAGAGGCCTTGTTGCAAAATCATCCTGTGCCCACAACTTTTTCAGACGGGTACTGGTGCTAACTGCCTCTGACTAACCAGGCCTAGAGCCAGTGCTATGCTAAAAGACACTTTGAATACAGTGAAAACACCTACATACACTAGGGAACACTATGCGTTGGGATACCCCTGTGATTAGCATGACCTCCTCTGTAATTCCCTAGTACATAATAGGGCAGGGGGATTAAAACTAAGTAACCAACTTGTCACATGAGGCCCTACTCCCTCTCTTCACCACTGTGCAAACACGCCCCGTGGCGCGTTTTAAGTTGGGGATTAAGTTCCCTTCAATCCTGAGGGTCCCTGGAGTCCAACTAGCCCACCAGGTACCTCCAGTAAGCACCACAGAGCTGCGTTGCAGAGAGGTGGTCCGAGACCGCGCCCCTTTTTACACCTCTCTGCAACGCAGCCCATGGGCGCTTACCGGAGGTACCTGGTAGGCTAGTTGGACCCCAGGGACCCTCAGGATTCAAGGGGACTTAATCCCCCAACCTACAACGCACCAGAGGGCCCGTTTGCACAGTGGTGATGGGAGGGGGTGGGCCTGATGTGACAAGTGTGCAAACGTGCCCCGTGGCGCGTTTTAAGTTGAGGGATTAAGTCCCCTTGAATCCTGAGGGTCCCTGGGGTCTAACTAGCCCCGGTAAGCGCCACAGAGCTGCGTTGCAGAGAGGTGTAAAAAGGGGCATGGCCTGGACCATCTCTCTGCAACGCAGCACAGTGGCGCTTACTGGAGGTACCTGGTGGCCTAGTTGGCCCCCAGTGGCCCTCAGGATTGAAAGGGAATTAATTCCCCAACTTAAAATGCGCCACAGGGCGTGTTTGCACACATGTCACCTCAGGCCCCACCCCCTCCCTTCACCACTGTGCAAACGCGCCCCGTGGCGCATTTTAAGTTGGGTGATAAAGTCCCCTTGAATCCTGAGGGTCCCTGGGGCCCAACTAGCCCACCAGGTACCTCCAGTAAGCACCACAAAGCTACGTTACAGAGACGTGGTCCGAGGCCACGCCCCTTTTTACACCTCTCTGCAGCACAGCTCATGGGCGCTTACTTGAAGTACCTGGTGGACTAGTTGGACTCCAGGGTCCCTCAGGATTGAAGGGGACTTAATCCCCCAACTTAAAACACGCCACAGGGCGTGTTTGCACACATGTCACCTGAGGCCCCGCCCCCTCCCTTCACCACTGTGCAAACGCGCCCCTTGGCACATTTTAAGTTGGAAAATTAAGTCCCCTTGAATCCTGAGGGTCCCTGGGGTCCAACTAGCCCACCAGGTACCTCCAGTAAGCGCCACAGAGCTGCGTTGCAGAGAGGTGGCCTGAGGCCACGCCCCTTTTTACACCTCTCTGCAACGCAGCTCTGTGGCGCTTACTGAAGGTACCTGGTGGACTAGTTGGCCCCCAGGGACCCTCAGGATTGAAGAGGAATTAATTCCCCAACTTCAAACTGGGCTGTGTGGCCCCCCTTCTTTTTCATTATTTTGGGCCCTGGGGACCCCATCCCCCAGGGCCAGACCCCCTTTTTTTTTTTTTTTTTTAAACAGAACGGGAAGGGGGCTGCTTGGGCCCCCCTCTCGTGGCCAATTTCGGTGCCGGGGACCCCATCCCCCGGGGCATTGCCACATGTTTTCATTTTTTTTAATTTTCGTGGAGGGGGGCTGCATTGCCCCCCTCCTCAGGCCTCCTTAGGCCCCGGGGACCCCATCCCCCGGGGCCGGCCTTTTTTAAAAAAAAAAAAAATTGCCCCCCGGGGCTGGCCCTATCCGTTGGGGACCGTGGGGGGACCCCAACTCCCCCACGGTCCCGTCGGCTCCCCGCCTCCTGCGGGAGCCGGCATTGCTTTTCCACACGGGGAACTGCTTAGATGCAGCTCCCCGTGTGGAAAGCAATTTGCTTGAATTTTGGAAGAGAGAGCAGGTTTCCTGCCTCTCTTCCAAAATCCAAAGCAAGTTTGCTATGGCAGGACGGGAGCCGCGAGCCTCCCGTCCTGCCATAGCAAACAGCAGTGTCCCGGGGGTGGGCACCCGGGACACTTCAGGAGCCGGCCCTGGGGGTGGCGGTCCCCAGGGCCATCAAGGGCTCCTAGAGGGGGGCCATGCGGCTCCCCTCCCTCAATATGCACAGCCCCGGGGAGGTGGTGGTCCCCGGGGCTCGGGGGTCCGAAACGGACCCCCACATTTAAAATCTTAGTGCCCCTGGGAGGTGGCGGTCCCCGGGGCGTGTGGGGGGGGCTCGAGCCCCCCCACACAGGTAATTTTTTTTTTTTTTTAAAGAAGCCCCGGGGGGTGGCGGTCTCCGGGGCTGCGGGGGGCCGTGTGCCCCTGCCATAATTTACAAGTAAGCCCTGGGGGGTGGCGGTCCCCGGGGCTTTAAAAAAAATCAAAGCCCCGGGGGGTGGTGGTCCCCGGCGCTGCGGGAGGGCCGAGTGCCCTCCCGCAACATTTTTAATTCAAAACCCCGGGGGGTGGTGGTTGCCGGGGCTTGGGGGGGCCTTAGAGGCCCCCCAAACACTATTTTATTCAAACCCCCACATGCCCCCGGGACTTGGCCCACCCGGGGGCCAAATAACAACGAAGCGCCGGAGCACGCGCTTCGTTTTTTTTTTTTTCACAGCGGGATCCGCAGATCCTCCGCGCATCCCGCCGATTTAAAAAAAATAAATGCTTTTTTTGGCCCTGGGGGTCCTTGTGGGACCCCCTAAGCAGGCCTAGGGGGTCAGGGTGTTTCTACCCTGCCCCCTTTTTCGTTTTGCGCACTTGTTTCTCAGATTTCTTGTGCCTCGGTTCTACCGAGGCACAAGATGGCTGCCAACACTTCCTGGTTTGGAGTGTTGACAGCCAATTAGCATACAGCTCGTGATCGGGAGGGTGCGCGGATCCTCCGCGGCCATAGATATATATGTGTTTTTACTTTTGATTTTCTCAGCAACTACTGAGCGGATTTACACCATTTAACAAAAAGGGTTCTTTCTGAACCAAGAACTACCTCTTTGCCAAATTTGGTGTAATTCCGTTCAGCAGTTCGGGCTGTAGCCTTGCATAAAGTTTCCTATGGGAAATTGATTTTTTGACTCTTATTCTTTGAATTTCTCCGCAACTACTGAACGGATTTACACCATTTAAAAAAAAGGTCGCTTTCTGAACCAAGCGCTACCTTTTTGCCAAATTTGGTGTAATTCCGTTCAGCAGTTCGGGCTGCAGCCGTGTCTAAAATTTCCTAAGGGAATTAACATGGAGAAAACACGTTTTGGGACCCCCCTTTTTTCTCGGCCCCTGCTTGCCAAATCACCCAGAAACTTTCAGGATAGGAGCAGACCGGAGCGCCCCACGAGTTTTGAAAATTTCGCGAAGGTTCATCAACCGGCGCCAAAGTTATTGGAAATAGAATGTTGTGAATTTCCTATGGATAGTAGGTCCTAACTATAACTATCTACTGGCGACCGCCAGTAGATAATATAAATATATATATATATATATATACATATATATCAAAACAATACCCTTTCAGGCTTAGAGTGATGCATAAATTATGCAAAAAAGAAGCAGAGATCTCTGGGTAGTTGAGGGTGCTGTATACAGCAGCTGCTTTCCACCTAAACTTATATATATATATATATGTATATATATATATATTTATCACCAAAGTTCCAAAGAACAAGGAGCACTCACGGGTTGACACAAATCCAATTTATTGGTCCCAAGTTTGCAGGCAGGCGTGCCTGCCCACAAACTTGGGACCAATAAATTGATTTGTGTCAACCCGTGAGTGCTCCTTGTTCTTTGGAACTTTGGTGATAAATATTATGGCGTGCAGTCACTAGCACGTATGGATGCACCCGCTCTGAAAAGAGTCAGCTGCCAGCTAGTGACATTTGGTGGATCAAATATATATATATATATATATATATATATATATATGCCCCCCCATTTTGCCCCATTTTGACAACTAGATGCTGGTTTTCTGAGTCTAATTGTGCTCTGGGCTTTGCTAACCAGACCGAAGGCCTGTGCTCTGATTAAAAGTACATGTTAATTGGGTGTAATTACAATTGGTGCTGACAACCTACTTGTAAGTCCCTAGTATATTATATAGTAGGGCATGTAGGTTTAGAGGACCAGTAGATTTAATGCTCTTAAGTGTGCACTACTGTGGTGCCTGCTGTAATTTTAAAAGCCAGTCCTGCTGGCTGTTTTTAAAATAGAATTATATGCAAGTATAACTCACACCCCAGGAGCTGGGGTGCAAGGCCCTCTTGTTTTCCTTTAATGATTGCATTTTTTGGGCTGGAAAATGGTAAAAGAAAGAGTTAGAGACATGTTGATTTTATTTTTTACAAAAAAAATATGTCTCTGTTTATTTTAATATTTTTCACCCACAAAATGTAATAATAAAAACTATGTTAAGATAAACTCACAGACCTTTTTTAGTAAATTAAACATTTTTATAATAATCAATTTTAATAAACACCGCATTGTGTGAATTACTGAAATATATATTAGTTGAAAAACCCACGCTGCTCACAGCTGTGCATGGCTGGTGGTTTGCTGCCCGTGGGGGGTAGATGCGGCGCCTCTACATGCACAGCTAATTACTCCACATATTGCATTACTTGTGACATGATCTATGACATCACTGACAATATGACTGCAACATCTCAAATGAAATCATTAATGATAAGACTGTGCATGGTTGGGGTTTGAGTTATAGTTACTTTAGTGCAAGGGTTATAAGTACAGGAGATAACTATAACTGGTGATTTTAAATTCATTTTTTAATTTTAAAGGTTGCATTATCACTGAAATTTTCATCTAAGTATCTTGTCACGTTAACCTGTTTTATTCAGTGAAAAAAAAAAATATATATATATATATATATATATATATATATATATATATATTACCTACAGGCAGTCACTAGTAAGCAGATATATTTGGGACCTGGTTTCCATAGGAAAAGTGTTTTTTGACTTGCTTATAACCTTGGCGCCATTTGACGAATCTTCACAAAAGTTTCCCAAAAAAGTGCCCTCCTGATACTAGTTGTGCCAGATCCCCAGGACCCTGAAAACAATTTATAGAGGGGAGGGGTCCACGCAGCCCCCCTCCCGGGCCATGTATGGCCCCGGGGACCATCACCTTCCCGAGACGACCTTGCAATAAGAAAGCAGGGGGGACATGTGAACCCCCTTCTGGGCCGTTCTCGGTCCTGGGGATGACCACCTTCCTGGAGCAGGCCCTTCAAACATTAAAGAGGGGGCCATGTGGCACTCCATCTGGAGCCACTAATGGCCAGGGGACCGCCACCGAAGGCTGGCTCCCTATCTCCCGAGGTGCCCATCCACGGGAGATAGCAGTTTATTTTCACTTTGACAGCTCCCCCCAAGTGAGGTCAAACTGTAAGTCTGCTCCTGCTTGCTGGGTCCCACCCAGGGCACCCACTCACCAGTGATGGGGACTGTGGGGGGAGCCTGAATGTCCCTGCAGTCCCTGCCAGCTCGCCATCTCCAGTGGGAGCCGGCATTGCTTTTACAGTGAAGGAGCTGCTGAACATGCAACTCCCTCTGTGTCTTACCCGGTAAGAAACTAAGGGGCATATTATCAAGCCCCTATCGCCACCACAACGTCACTTTTTGTGATGTTGTGGTGGCGATAGGGTCAGCGCCCTATTATCAAGGCAGCGTTAAGCCACTTAACGTGGCTTAAAGCCACGTTAAGAGGCTTAACGCTGCCTTGATAATAGGGCCCCTTTCACGCTAAACTTAGCGTGAATGGGGGCGTGCAGTGGGTGGTGCGGTGGGGGTTCCACCGCAACACCCATTGAAGTCGATGCTGCCACCTATTATCAAGTTTGGCGATAATAGGTGCAGCGTCAGACTTAAGACCAGAAAATCCTGGTCTTAAGGTGGCGAAACGAGGAGAAATGCTTTATTTCTCCTCGTTTTTGCTTTCCACGTGTGCTGCCTTGTGCAGCACACATGGAAAAAGCAAAATGACATGGTTTGTTCATGTACAGGAAGGTGTCCCTTCCTGTACATGAACAAATCGTTTTCAAAATGCCATTTTGTAACTTCCATGTGTGCTGCACGAAGCAGCACACATGAAAGTTACAAAATGGCATTTTAGGTTTGTTTATGTGCAGGAAGGAACTCCTTCCTACACATAAACAAACCTCCCTGCTCGCAGACACCCTTGCACTCTGGTGCAGGGTGCCTGCGCTGGCGCTAAGTTGTGTAACTTAGCGCCATCACGAGGAAACGCCAGGCTGCACTATATCCTTGTTAATATGGTGCAGCCTGGCGTTTCCGAAGTGGCGGTGTGCGGGGTTAAGCCAAGACGGCTAACGCCTCTCTCCGCCACTTCCTTGGTAATATGCCCCTAATTAGTCTGACCGTTAGATGAGCCAAAACAGGGACCTTGATAAGCTGCTGTCAATCCAAAAACAGAATGTTAACGGTACATATCCAAAGGATCAAAACAACGCACCTAGGGGCATATTAGCAAGAAGAGGCGATAATCATCGCTAACCCTGCTTAGCGTGATTTTTTTTATCGCCGGCTATCGCTGGAATATATTGCCACGCTAACGCTGTATTAGCAACGATTAGCGCTATGGCGATGAATATTCCAGCGATAGCGAGGGAAATGGGCCAACATCGCTGAAAAACCAGCGATGTTGCATGGAGAAGGGAGAACACCTTGCTGATACGACCCTGTGGTCGTATCAGCATAATTCACCCCCCCATGTTAGGTATGGCTAACACCTGCTAATTGCAGGTGTTAAATAAATGGCGATGACCCCGGTTAGCGCGACTTTTCACGTCGCTAACTGGGGCCATGGCCACCTTGCTAATAGGCGATAGGCCTGTTAGCAGGTGTTTTCCAGGTTTGTTCGTCGGGAACGCCCACTTTGCATGTCATTAGCGATAAATATCGCTGACATGCAAAGCGGTAACAAAACGGGCGCTAATTCCCGCAAACTGTCGCTAACTGCTGTTAGAGACAGTTTGCTGATAGGGCGATATGAATATCGCCGCTTTAGCGGCAAAAAGTGCCGCTAAAGCGGCGATAGTGCCCTTGCTAATATGCCCCCTAGTCCCATAAAGTAACAAGTACTGCCCTTATTTTATACAAGAAAAGTAATGCACTGTAGATATTATTCAAAACAAATCAGTCCCGCTTTGTCTGAGGACTAAAAGTAGTTACCTACGTGAAATTCTGTCCCAGAGCGTTCGGCTGTGAACTTATATTGTAACTGGTTAGAACCTAAAATCGCACGTCTTTCAGTAACCTAGTCTAGGTAGGAAACAGTTCCATACAGGCTGGTGCAAATGCTAAATTTAGAATAGTCTACGCCCTTAATGTCTCTCAAGAAGTAAGCAAGTATTACAAAGCGCAGGAGTCCCGTAAACTGACCTGTATTGGGCAGAATCACTTCCAATGTGTGTGACAGCAAGTCGGCCATATGAACGTCACGTATAAGACATGTTTCTCGGGCCCGAAAAACAGAAAAAGGACTACGTTTCTGACATTCCGGTTGTTTTCAGAAATGTGGCGCCCATATTGTCAATGTGTCAAACCACTCTATAAAAGTATGTTTGTCAAGAAAAGAAGTTGTGCATTAAAGGGGAATATTGAATGTGCAAACAGCAAAATAAGGTGTGTGACAATAAAGAACATGTTCTTAATGCAAAAATATACATTAAACTAATCTGTACAAACACTTAAGCTCACCTAATAATCCATAGTTTTTCTTTGGAAGTGAGATACATTAAGCTTTAATGCCAGTTGTTTAAGTAGAAGCATCACTGTGTAATTCAAGATGAAGGAATATTAATGCTGACACTATATCTTGAATATATGAATGAACTTCATGGTAACTCAGTTGTGTATAATGAACATTAGAGCCAGTTGTAAATAGAAACCCTTTAACAGTTACGATTAGTGAGTATTACTCCCACTATCCTTTAAATATATATGCGGACATCATAGTAACTCTTAAGTGTATCAATGGAACACAAATTGGATGCATAAATTGTTTTGTGTCTTCTTCAAAATGTAGATTTTCCTAATAAATTATGACGGAAAGTCTTAATTTTTATTAAAGACACGGAGGCGAGTATTATGCTTTTCTAATTTTGCTTTATATGAATAGCAGCCAAGATAACGAACACAAAACTACAGTTCCCAACAGGTCCAAGCGAGAAAATAGGCCAATGGGAGACAAGAGAATCAACAGTGTCAACCAATGAACGAGCAAACTAGGATATAATGAAGGGTCAGACTGCGAACAGCCATCTTTTCTTCGGCGAGCAAGTTAAGAAGAGTTCATAATGAGAGGAACAATAGCAAAAACAATGCATAAAGCCAAAGTCCAAGTAAACAAGTCTTGACCGAAGTACATCAGTGAGGTCCTGGCGACGTCAGCAGCAACAGGATCCATAGAACCAGAGGAAACACCAAGCAGAGGAGTATCATTCCGACGAGGACACCGTGGAAAATCATGAGGAAGTCGGTGGCAAAGCTGGAGTCCCTGCAGGGAGGGAAACAAACACAAGTTAGAAGTGTTGAGGTGGGATAATACTCGCCTCCGTGTCTTTAATAAAATTAAGACTTTCCGTCATAATTTATTAGGAAAATCTACATTTTATGGCAAGACCGGAGGCTCATATTATGCTTGTTCAAAGCATATTAATAACAGAAGAAACAGCAGAAATCACAGGTTTACAATAAAATATACGAAAAACTTTATCATTACACCAATACGCTGATCTCAGAATGTCCTCCAACCGGGAGCCACCCCAAAAGGCTTTGGAAGCCATGGCTCCCCTGGCAGAATGGGCCCCAAAGACAGAAACGTCAATGCCAGCAAGTGACATGACCCAACGAACCCAGCTGGCAAGGGTAGCAGAAGAGACAGGGTTGTGAGGTTTACGAAAGGAAATGAGGAGCTGGGAATGGGAGGACGTTCTGAGATCAAAGGTACGTTGTTCGTAAACTTTGAGGCATAGTCCTACACACAGTTTAGGTTGGTCAGGAAAGTAAGGATAAAAAACAGAATTCAAATTCGTTTTTGTACGTCTATTAATATGAAATAAAACACCAGAAGGAGTGAATTGACGAGAGGACACATCCATGGCTTTGACGTCGGAAACACGTTTAATGGAAACCAGACATAAGAGCATGGTAAGTTTTGCAGAAAGCATTTTTAAGGAAATATCGGCATTGACCGGCCAATCGACAAAAAGCTTAAGAACCAAGTTCACATCCCATAGTCTTGAGTATTTAGATAAAGGTGGTTTAGAAAACGTAACACCCTTGAGGAGGCGACAAATAAGGGTGTGCTCACCAACCAGTTTACCATCAATAGGTGAATGGTTGAGAGAAATGGCAGACCGGTAGAGGTTGACCGTTCTATAAGACTTACCTGAGCTGGCCTCAGAAGCCAAGAAATTGACAATGTAAGTTAAAGGTGCTGAAAAGGGATCGACACTTTTTCCCAGACACCAGCTTGCCCATAAAGACCAAGCTGACTTGTAAGCTTTAGTCGTTCCTGGGGCCCAGGCCCTGCTGATGAAGAGAGAAGCCTCTTGCGAAATGACGTTGTCAGATGGGATCGACCCTTGATCTTCCATGTGGACAGAGTCAGAGAATTGTCTAGAATCAGAGGGTGAGGAAGACCCGAGGGGTTCAAGAGAAGGTTGTTGAATGAGGGAAGGAGGACCGGAAAATCCATCGCCATCTCCAGAAGAGATGGGAACCAGACCTGGGATTGCCAGAAGGGAACTACGAGAATCAGGGAGGCTCGTTGCCGGGATGTTTGAGCTAGCACCCTGCTGATCATGAGAAAAGGAGGAAAGGCATAATGGAGGTGAGAAGACCAGTCCTGGAGAAAGGCGTCTGTCGCAAGGGCCGCAGGATCCGGCCGCCAACTGAAGAACTGTGGAAGCTGAGAATTGAGATGAGAGGCAAAGAGGTCGATATGCAAAGGACCCCACTTTTGAAAGAGAGAGTGAAAAACGGATGGAAGAAGCTTCCAGTCGCTGGAGTCTTGTAGGTAACAAGAGTGCCAGTCGGCTATGGAATTGAGATTGCCTGGTAGGTATTCTGCTTTGACAGAGATCTTGTTGAGGAGGCAAAACTCCCATAGGCATTTTGCTAACTCCGCCAGGGGCTTGGACTTGGTGCCACTGAGATGGTTGATGTAGCACACCGCAGAAACATTGTCCATGCGAAGAAGGATAGAACAACACACCTTGTTTTTGGCAAGGCTTCTGATTGCAAAGGAGCCTGCAAGCATTTCTAAACAGTTTATGTGGAATCTCGACTCCTCTAGAGACCATGTACCTCCAGTCGATATCGTGCCACACCGGGCGCACCAACCTGTCAAGCTTGCATCGGACTCTAACACAAGATCTGGGACTGAGGCGAAAATGGTTCTGCCGTTCCAAGCATCTAAATGGTCTATCCACCATTGAAGTTCCGAACGGGATTCTTGATCTAAAGAAATGAGGTCGGAATACGCCAGGCCTCGACGCAGATGTCGAATTTTTAAGCGCTGGAGGGCCCGATAGTGGAGAGGACCGGGAAAGATAGCCTGGATAGAAGCGTAGAGCAGGCCCACGACTCTTGCAAGAGATCTGAGAGAAATGGAGTCGCTTCTGAGTACTTGGGAAATCTCTGACTTTATGGTGGAGACCTTTGAATGGGGAAGATGAAGGGAAGCGGTGGAGGAGTCCACCAGAAAACCCAGAAAATCGATTTTTTGGGGAAGGAACCAGCATAGACTTTTCGGGGTTTAGGAGGAAACCCAAATCGGAAAGAAGAGACTGAGTAATGCGTAAGTGTGATAGCAGAGTTAGTCTGTCCAGGTGCATCAATAGGATGTCGTCGAGGTAGATGATCAAACAGATCCCGAGGGACCTCAAGTAAGTCACTACTGGCTTCATGATCTTGGTGAAACACCATGGGGCTGAAGACAGCCCAAAGGGGAGAGAACAAAAATGGTAAGACACTCCTAACCATTGAAATTGAAGAAATTTCCTGTGAGAATGGTGAATAGGAACCGTGAGATAGGCGTCCTGTAGATCTATTCTGACCATCCAGTCGTTTAATCGAAGAGAATCTCTGAGATGAATGATGGTCTCCATTTTGAAGTGGCGATAGACCACAAACTGGTTGAACCATTTGAGGTTTATGACCGGACGCATCTTTTTGTTTTTCTTTTGAACTAGAAAGATGGAGCTTAGGAAACCTGAAGGATCTAGAGAAGCCACTTGGCTAGCGTGCTTTTGGAGCAGAGACTGAACCTCTAAAGAGATGAGAGTTGTAATTTCGTTTGAGAAGGCGAGAGGAGGAGGGAAAACTGTCTGGAAAGGAGGAGCGTAGAACTCTATAAGATAACCTTGGATGGAATTGAGGACCCAAGGGTCTGCAGTCAGAGACCGCCATTTTGGAAGAAAAAACTTTAGACGACCCCCCACAGGAGGAGGAACTGGAAGACTTACCTTGTTGGTAATTGTTTCTGAAGTTTTTCTGGCCACGGCCACGGAAGCCTCTGCCCCTTTGTGGATAGAACAGGGGCTTAAATTCTTGGTAATTGTTGTTGGAGTTGAAGGAACCTCTAGAGCCTTGATTGTGGGAGGAATGGCCGGTAAAGCGACCCCTGCCTCTGCCGGCCCTTCCAAAAACACGTGGGGAAAACACCTTCTTGATTGACTGCTGGGCCTTGTCGATGGATGCAAACGTAGAAACGAATTTGCTTAGATCCTTGACAAGAGAATCTCCGAACAGGAGACCATCGGCTTTGATACTGGGATCCAATGAGGCCAAATTGACTAATTTGGGGTCCAGTTTGATCAGGAGGCCTTTGCGACGTTCATGTGTGATGGCCGAATTGGCATTGCCCAAAAGACAAAAGGCCCGTTGTACCCATAGAGAAACGTCCTGAGGATCAAGGTCTGTGCCGTCCAAGCGGGCGGACTCAGCCAGGTCGAAAATACGGGCCAGAGGACCAACCACATCCAACAATTTGTCTTGGCAAGTGGACCAAGCCTTATCCACACCCTTGCGTGGATCTTTTCCGAACTTGGAAAAGAAAGTCAGCAGAGGCTGGTCAATGGTAGGAGTACAAGAAACGTTAGAAGGAAGAGAAGGTTTGGGACACTCAGATTTTAGTTTAGATCTAACAGACTTATCTAAAGGCAAACGCATCCTGGTGGAAATATATTCGCCAACATGGGAAAGAGGAAACCATTCGGTGGAATTAGGATGGCGGATAGTGGCGGGGTCAAACATAGGGGTACCATCTGCATCCAGAATAGGGTCAAAGGAAAAAGGATCAGTCTTTGGTTTTTTAGGAGGAGGACTAGGATCATTGGCATCAAGATCATCAAAATTATCATGAGCATCACCCAAATCGTCGTCAGTGTCCAAAATATCAGAAATTACCAATTTCTCAGGTACCGCAGCATGTTTTGATTTTGCTTTTCGCTTGGTAAAAGAGACAGATAACCCCTCCTTGACAGGAGGCCTGGGAGGCACCAAGTCCTCAACCTTGCGAGAGGAAACCTCTTCCAAACCACGTGACGCAGTAACAGAAACATTTTTATTGCTGGAAGGTACCAGTTTTCTTTTTCTGCTATCCCCCGCAGACTGGGCCAAAGATTTGGACATTAGTGACAGTAAGGATTTTTCCATATCCTTAGAAAAACGCTTCATAGAAGCCTCAACTGCATGTTCCACAGAATTATTAATGAAAGTATTTAAATCTGTCTTAAATGCCTTCCCTTCCTCATTATTAAATTCGGAGCTCTGAGAGCTATCTAGCTCCATGTTCAGCACAACTGAGAAACCAGACAACCAGGGGTTAACACTAAGAAGCGAGAAGCCCTTCCCTGTGGGTGTGTACAGACACCAGGAAAAAAACCTGACCGGGAGGCAAGAAAACCCCTCCCAGGGGCGGGAACCAAGTTTCGGGCGCTGAGGAGATGAAAGTAGAAGCGGAGCGGCCAGCGAGAACAGCGCACTGCGAGAAAGCGCTTGAAATGGCTGCCGCGCGTCGCGAGGCACAGATGACGCGCAAGGAGGCAAACGGGAGCGGAGAGGGCGGGAGAAGAAAGACGCTCGAAAGAGCGACAGGGTAACGAAAAACGCAGCGCGCTCACTCAAGTCAATAATATAATCACAATAGAACCTGAAATATCAAAGTTATAAATATCAAAGCTATCAATAACACAAGGAGATAATGAAAGGGTACTTATCTTGACTTCGAGCAGCAAGAAAAGAGAGGGCTGTTCGCAGTCTGACCCTTCATTATATCCTAGTCTGCTCGTTCATTGGTTGACACTGTTGATTCTCTTGTCTCCCATTGTCCTATTTTCTCGCTTGGCCTGTTGGGAACTGTAGTTTTGTATTTGTTATCTTGGCTGCTATTCATATAAAGCAAGATTAGAAAAGCATAATATGAGCCTCCGGTCTTGCCATAAAATTATGTTTACAAATGTTATACAGCCAAATGTTATACAGCCTTGAAAAAGTCACTGTGTGATGAAACATGTGTTGACTGTTATCCAGTTTTGGGATCTGAAGAAAATTCATTTGTGAAACATAACTTTACTGAAAAATACCTAAACTATGTATATCTACAATAAAGAAAACTCTCTACCCAACACAAGTACTTACTGTTTGGACATTATAGGCCAGATATACGACCATCTATTGTGGATACAAAGGGGCATTTGGCCCGTTTGCAACCATCCAAAAACGGATGCACAATGTACTAACCCTATTTTGCGAGTCGCTAATTTATTAGCGACTCGCAAAATAGGGTTAGCGACTCGCTATTAGGAAGGGGCATGCCAAGGACGTCCCTTCCTAATAGCGAGTGCAAATGCCATGTATGAGTGTTTTGCGACCGCATTTGCGTCGCAAAAAACCCGCAGTTTACCACTTACTTCAAGTAGGTGGTAAACCATTCGCAAACGGGAAGCGGTCCCCGGGGGACCCCTTCCCCTTTGTGAATGGGTGCGCAAATATTTTTCAGGAGCAGGCAGTGGTCCAAGGGACCACTGCCTGCCCTTAAAAAATGAAACTGAAAAGTTTAATTTTTCTTTTTCAAATGCATCCCGTTTTCCTTTAAGGAAAACGGGCTGCATTTAAAAAACAAGCATTTGCAATGCAATAGGTCTCGCATTTGCGAGAGTTTAAGCTATTGGCATTGTAAATTACAATGCCTTTTATTTATCTGTTTTGATAAGTAACACATAAATAAAAGCCATTGTCATTTACAATGCGAATAGCTCAAACTCTTGTAAATACGAGACCCATTTCATTTCAAAGAAGTGGCCGCCATTGTCCCGGGCTGCTTGTAAAGTGAAAGCATGCATGGCGCGCTGAATGTTGCAGGAAAGTATGTGCCTGCAGTAGGAGAAACTCATCAAAGAAAATAGTGCTTGCAGACTAAATAAGACATACTGTGTAACAACGGAAGTAAAAGGGCCAGTCCTCATGGGAGGTTACAAATTAAGACAAGGCGGTACTAAGGAGGGACAAACAAGCCTATTAACGAATCAGAAGCCAGCATTTACAAAGGACAATGACGCAAGCCAATGAAAAATATGGGCGGAGAGTGGGCGGAGCTTCAAGTCTATACTGCAATACAGCATACCTTGCAGAGCAGTGAATGTGCTGCCCAGGCTTGACCTAAAATTAATGAGCAGTGGAAGGACAAAGGTAATGTGTTCCTACCTCAATTGAGGGACAAACACACCAAGAGAAAATAAGTCTTATGGCAGCTGACCAATACGCAGCAAGCAAACGAGAGATAATGAAGCCAACCAATGATAAGCAATGGATGGTCTCTTAACCCACTGATAAAACAAAACAAAAAAGGTCTTGAAAAGACAGTGCATTCACTGAGTGAGACCTAAAAATGATATTGTCCTAGGTGAACTACTTTCTCTCACATAATAGTTTTTCTTTACTTAAATTATATCGCAACGCTAGTAGCCATGCTACTCCCACAGATAGGAACATGCTAGTGTTGCTAGAGTTATTACCAGAATCTGTATGCTATCACTCCTCAAGGCATTGACCAGGGTCTGTAGGATATTAACCTCAGATTCCCTCTCAAGTCATCTGCACACGTTGAAGGAGTCAGCACAGCCTTCAAAAAAGGGCAAGGAATTAAAAAAAGCATCTGCAATGCAATAGGTCTCGCATTTACGCGGGTTTGAGCTATTGGCATTGTAAATGATTATGCTATTTATTTATATTTTGGTTTTTAAAACCTAAATAAAAGGCATTGTCATTTAAAATGCCAATAGCTTAAACTCTCGCAAATGCGAGACCTATTGCATTCCAAATGCTTGAAGGCATAGCTGAGTTGCCCCCTTCTATCTCCCATGGCCCCTGAAGAGCTCCCCATTTGCTACGAGTTAAATAAACAAGGCAGTGGTCACATCTGTGCACAAGAGACCCTCCTGCAGTAAGAGAAACTCATGAAAGAAAATAGTGCTCACAGACTTAAGACATACCGTGGAACAACCAAAGTAAAAGGGATACTCTTCATGGGAGGTTACAATTATAGACAAGGTGGTACTAAGGAGGGACAAACAAGCCTAATAACGAATCCGAAGCCAGCATTTATGAAGGACAATGACACAAGCCAATGACAAATATGGGCGGAGAGTGGGCGGGGCTTCAAGTACATACTCCAATACAGCATAGCTCGCAGCGGATGTGCTGCCCAGGCTCGACCTAAAAAGGGAAAGGCCTGGAGGAGGTGTGTTGTGTGGTCTTAACATCAAAGATAATAATAATTAAAAAAATGGGTTTCCTTGATTAAAAGTAAAGCGAGGAGTAAAAGAAGTTCCCCGTGCAGCTCGGTGGTAGTAGTGCACGGTGGTGAGTCAGAGGCACTAAGAGGCAGGGGCGCAACTAGACCCGAACTTTGGGGGGAGCTAACACTGCCAGCCAGTGCTGGCCCTAGCCCTGGTCGCACACGGTGCAACAGTCTTTTTTTGGCACCCCTCCCCCATTTCCTCCTTCTCCATGAATTCCCTCACTACCACTCGCCAACAATGCACCTCATCTCTCTATAGCCCCTTTCTGACAAACATTTCATTTTATTTATAGGGCTACTCGTAGTTTACTCACACTCAGTTCTGTGATCTGCATGGTACACGTTCTTTGTAGCAGGCACATTAACCCTCTGTGCTGTGTGGGTGACAGGAGTGCCCATGTGAGTGCATGGTGAGCGATGCAACAGTGTGAGAGTAGGGTAAGAGGAGTGACTGCAGGGTGAGTGAGGTGACCATATGAATTTGAGTACGGATGTAAGTGCAGAGTGAGACGAATGAATGCATGGTTAGTGATGGGATTATTTGAGTGAGATTGCAGATTGAGCAGTGAGGGGGACAGGTGAGTGAAGTGTTATATCAGTGCAGGGTGAGTAGTGTGCTCGTTGACAGCAGGGTGAGGCACAGGGTGAACAGCACAAGTGCATTGTGAGTGCAGAGTGATCACTGAGTGCAGGGTGAGCGGGTGAATGGTGTGAGTACATGGTGATCAGTGTGAGTGCATGGTGATCAGTGTGATTGCTGTGAGTGCAGGGTGAGCGTGAAAGTGAAGGGCGAGAATAAGGAGTCAGTTATCTGATTGCAGGGTGCATTCCCAGACACTTGAAGTAACTCAGCATGTTATTGACGGCGGCGTAGGGTTTCAGATATAAATTAAACTATTGCTAATATGGCATTAAGCAGGGATTAAGGGTGGAGGAAATAAATAATGTGGTGATCCTGCAACAAACTTCCAGTCTTATGATTAGGGCTGCCAGCTCATTATTTTGATGTCCCAAATGGTACAAAAATAAACAGTCACCTAAAGCCGTATTTTCAGCACTTATCTGTGCATACTTCGAACAGCAAATATAAATAAAAAGCACTTTTAATTGTGTTCTAGGACTGCCTGAATGACCCACGACTGATAATTAAAGGGAACAAAGACAGAAAAGTCAAATTACAAATGAATACATACTTTTTTATTTACAACCCTATTTAGGGGCCGATTCCGATTCCGGCCGGAAATCTCTCCGACCGAGCCGGACCCGGAGAGAATTCCGACCGGAGTGGACCCTAGCAGTCCGACCGGACGAGTACGATGCATTCGCATGCTATCGGACTCGATTCGGTCGGACTCCCATTGAAGTCAATGGGAGCCTGTCGTACAACGCGTACGCGGGCTCCCATTGACTCCAATGGGTGCGAGGCGAACAAGGGCGCCCCCTACAGCGGGTACGCGTCCATGCGCATCGCGGCGTACATGCACAGGTAGGGGGACCCATGGTTCCCCCCTGTGTGCGACTCGCGCGCCTACGCGTACAGGGGGTCCGACGCGGACCCCCAAAGTCCGGCTCCGACAGCTCTTTCGAGCCGGACGGCGCGAGTCGGTCGGACTGCTCGCGGCGCGCATCGTACTTACCCGCCCGGGAAATGTCTCCATAGCGCGGTGCGAGTCGTGTCTGTGCGAGTCGGTCGGAGCGTGTTGAAGCCGCGTACGAGTCGGTCGGCGATTTCGCGGAAGCTTGCATCGTACTCGCTCGGCCGGACCCGCGTACGATTCGGTCGGGAAACAGGGCTCCGAATCGGATCCGGTAAATCCGAATCCGATTCGGAGCACTACCGGCCGAGATCGGAATCGGCCCCTTAGTGTCAAGACGAGGTTTTTGCAGGCTCTTTAAACAACACATGGCTGGCATTTTTCTTTTGGCAACCCTACTTTATATTCCTTTTCATGAAATGCATTCTCAAACTACGGCAAAGGAATAGGCAGAGTGGGGGCACAGGGGGTACTGGAACCAGAAAAAAAACTAAGCCTGGGTAACCAGTTTACAAAGGAATGTAAATATGCAACTGGTCTTTAAAGACCTGTGAAAAACTCAGGGTGCAGGAGATAAGACTCCAGACACTGCCCAGCCGAGCCCACAGTAGCTCCAGCTGCATCAGCCCAGGCTGAGACACACAACGGAGGGGGCTGAAGGCTATGGGCGTTGTGCGCCTGCTAAGAGGTCCACTCAGTTGGCACGGGGGCACCATTCTTGGTGACTGCCATTAGTACGGGTATAATCTGGTAGAACTGTGGTCACCTGGCACAGTCATACACCCAACCTAGCTACATCACGTTGAACCATGGTAGCTGGGTTTGGCTTTTACTGAGCTACATTCAGAGAGGTATCAATGCGCAAAGGGCACCGAGGTATGACGCCATCCGAGCCATGTCCAGAGTACCGTGTGACTCACACCTGCAAACAGACGGGAAGCAGGGACAGCAAGCTGCAGTGGGATCCTGCAAGAGGCATGCATTGTGTTCAGGAAGGTCGATGTGCTGGCACCACACCAAGGGGACAGAGGGAGCGCTCTGTTCACCCAGGACAACGTCTGCCAAGCTGAGGGGCACAAATGGGCCTCTGGTTCATCACCTACCCCCTTCCGAAGGAACAGCTCCCCTGGAAAACGAGCAGCAGGCGCACCCTCTGTTCCTGGCACCGGTAAAACAAATCTACATTGAGACGAGTTTTCCAGAGCCCGCCGGCCATGGCACCACCAGCCTTGCCTACAAACAAGAAGACAGCCTTTACTATGCACGTTGGGCAATTACCTTTCAGAAGGCAGGCTGTGCCACACCCTCAACAACCCCCACCCTCCTCAGACCCCCAAGCAATGTCCGTACATGACCACATTGGCCTTCCAATGAGCACAGAGCTGCAAGACATGAATATTGTAAACATGAAAAATAAAAACAGTGTTTCCATGTCTTCTCACCTTTTCCGACATGAGGAAGTCCAGCTCCAGGGGGCTCACAGGCATCACAATGATCTTGAAGTCATCCAACAGAAACACGTCCTCCTCCTCCAAGACTCTGTCCAGGAGTCCAATGGCCTCCTCTTCGTCCTCCATGACTGGGTTTTTCTGGCTGGTTTACCTCGCCGACGGCAACGGGAGATCCACGTTGCTCGGAAAGAGAATAAGACGATGAGCGCACTCCAGTCTCAGAGCCTGCCATCTGTAAAGATTGGCACTGGAGCTGGCACCAAGTGCCCCTGGAGAGACTCTTGGATGATTGTTGGCACTGACGCACAGAGGATGGCGTTTTGGCACTCCTGAGATTGGCACACGGGTGCCGGACTATTCCTGAGGTCGGCAACTGAAACTAGAACCGGCCTGCTTCTGAGGCTGGCATTTGAGACTGGCCCGCGCCATACACTTGAGCACCCGCATCAGAGGTGCAAGAATTAAGCGGGCACTTTGAAGTGATTTTTGAGTGCATGCCAATACTTTGTGTGCGCTGCACGAAGTGGCACCTTCTACTTCTCACAGGATGCGATGCTGCACCCCTGAAAAACTTGCTGTATAGAATTAAAGGTCTGCACCCAGCTGTGCCCAGCCCACATTATTAGCGGCGTGCTCTTTGTTTTTTAGTCTCTCCGGGCTACGTAAAAAAGGTGGGTAAATGAAAAAAGCCCCAAAATCCTGCAGCTGCTTGTCCAAGTTGCACTGCCAGCCTCTACAACTGAAACGCCGAGCGATCAGCGACTATCGACATTTCATGTGCTGTCTCCTTGTGTTTGCTTTGTTTGCCCTAAGTTGGCAGGGTATGCCCAGACGTGGGTCCCTTGCTCACTTTGCCACTGGATTCAAGCTAGCCTGGCTGATGAGGGCTGTTAGCCCGAAACCGGTCCCAGGATGCTTGTTTCCGGTCCAGGGAAGACATGGCTTGGCAGTTCGGGCTGAACTGTTCCCATGAGGCACAGGGTCAAGACTGATTTGCATATAGCTGTGTCTGAACTGGAGTGGCAAAGAGAGCTAAAGAATGATGATGGATTCAACCCAGATCTGTGACTGGGGGTGAGTGTTTGAAAAGTTTCAGCACTCCGTCCATCATCTCCTTGTGTTTGCTTTGTTCGCCCTAAGTTGGCAGGGTATGCCCAGACGTGGGTCCCTTGCTCACTTTGCCACTGGATTCAAGCTAGCCTGGCTGATGAGGGCTGTTAGCCCGAAAGCGGTCCCAGGATGCTTGTTTCCGGTCCAGGGAAGACATGGCTTGGCAGTTCAGGCTGGACTGTTCCCATGAGACACAGGGTCAAGACTGATTTGCATATAGCTGTGTCTGAACTGGGGTGGCAAAGTGAGCTAAAGAATGATGATGGATTCAACCCAGATCTGTGACTGGGGGTGAGTGTTTGGAAAGTTTCAGCACTCCGTCCATCATCTCCTTGTGTTTGCGCTGCACCCAGCTGTGCCCATCCCACATTATTAGCGGCGTGCTATTTGTTTTTTAGTCTCTCCGGGCTACGTAAAAAAGATGGGTAAATGAAAAAAGCCCCAAAATCCTGCAGCTGCTTGTCCAAGCTGCACTGACGGCCTCTACAACTGAAACGCCGAGCGATCAGCGACTATCGACATTTCATGTGCTGTCATTGCACTCCTGACAGAAACGGGCAGGCTGGGGAATCAGAGAAAACACATTGACTGGCACCACTTCCTGATTGCAGCTTCGGCGGAATTAAAAAAACACAAGCAGTCATCAAATGCACTCCCAGGTCAGAACTGCATGCAGGGACTGAGTGCGCGTGGCCGCTCGCTCCCTTGGCAGTACGCCATGGTAGTCAACTTCCCAGAAACAAGCATTTGCAATGCAATAGGACTCGCATTTACGCGAGACCTATTGCATTGTGGGCGGCCGGCCGGGGGGCAGGGGGTCACGAACAACGGGAGTGCTGGGGGGGCGAGAAGGCACGGCAGAAAATAGTACTCGAAGTAAAGGGGCCAGTAGCCATGTAAGGATACAAATGATGACACAGCCATCATAGGGAGGGACTAACAGGCCTATAAACCAATGGAAGGCAGCATTTAGTAAAGGACAAAGACACAAGCCAATGAAAAAGATGGGCAGGAGAGTGGGCGTGGCTTCTCTCCCGTACTCAACTACCCCAGATCAACCCCAGAGCAGCGCTTGCGTGCTGGCTCAAGGCTCGACCTAAAAAACTGCTTTATTGACAAAGCAGTCCCAGACATGGTGGTCTACTGACCCCAGCAGGCCACCATCCCTGGGAGTGCTAGCCATTCCCAATGGGATCACAAATTGCGACAGCCTCATTAATATTCATGAGGCATTCAATTTGCGACCCCGTTGAGAATCGCAAACAGTGTCTGAGACACTGTTGTACATTGAATTTTGCGAGTCGCAAAATTCAATGGTCGTACATCTGGCCCTATATGTTTTCTGCAAATACTTATTGAGTGCTATAGTTTTCCCCATCTTTTCCTTCTTTAAGAAGGGCTACAGCAAAAACTACTGAACAGAATTACACCAAATTTGGCAGGAAACTAGATCTTAGTCCACTGATTCTGTTTTTTGTCATTAGGTGTAAATCCATTGACTAGTTTTTCAGAAATTAAGTGTCGAATATATTTGCATATTTGGACGGCAGGTTCTGCGAGAGGCTTGAGACACTCCTGCAGGGGAGTCAATTTAATAATAGAGCATTCTGATTGGCCCAGGGAGTTTTATTTCCCTGGGCCAATCCACACTTGCAGAAGTCAAACTCTTGTGGGAGTGAGTGCTCTGTTTGACTGCTAGCAACATAAGAAAAATGTTGCTGGAAGCCATTACAGGACTCAGGGACTTAGTCCCCTGCCCTGAAGTAAATTAAAAAAAATAATAATATAAGGGGGCAGGATAGGGATACTCTGCCACCTGGGCCCCATGGGGAGACCCAGAAGGACCCCCCCAGGTCAAAATTAAAAAATAAATGTGCACTTTTTGCTACAATCCTTCAGGACTCCTGTGGGACCTAAAAAATCCCCAAAAAGGCAGCTTTCTTTCAATAAGGGGAGAGGCACATGACCCCTCCTCTCTAAGCCATTATAGGCCCAGGGGAGCCCATCCCCTGGTGTCAAAATGCCAAAAAAGGGGAGGGGGCTGTGCAGCTCCCTTCCCCGAGCCTTTAAAGGCCCTGAGGACCCCATCCCTGGGGCCGATATATTTAACTGAGGGAGGGGGCCATGAGCCATTGGAAGCCCGAGGAGCCCACCCCTGGGGCTGATTAATAAAATAAAATGGGTGGTTGACCACATGGCCACCTCTCCGGGCCCCCATCCCCTGGGGCCACTAAACTTTTTGGAAGGGAGCAAGGCCATGAGGCCCCCCTCCCTGAGTCTTCTGTGACACAAGGAACTCCATCTCCTGGGGCCGGCTCACTTGCTGTGTCCTGGGGAGCCCAACCCAGGACGCTTCAGTTTCCCTGCCCACACCGGTGTGGGTAGGGAAACTTGTGTTTTCCCCCGCCTGTCAGGAGCATTTTTTATTCTTCCACCATGTGGGAGCAAACACAAAGTCTGCTCCCAGTGGGCGGGAGCTTTGAAAATGCTCCCACCAGTCGGGAGCAGACTTTTGATCTGCTTGCCTGCCTGCACTGATGCCGGCAGGGAAACAGATCAAGAGATTGCTCCCTCCCGGAGGGAGCAGATAAAATAGCTACTCCCTGTGGGTTGAACCAATGATGGTTCCAGCAGCATACAGGTAGCTGGCTGGGGCCGCAGGGGCCCTGTAGCACCCCCAATGTTGGCATGGTGGGTGTCCTACGTGGGCACCAAGGCACCCACCTTGAAATAATGCGAGCCCCAGAGGATGGGGTCCCCAGTGCCAAAAACAGCCCAGGAAGGGGGGCTGCATAGACCCCCTCCCCTTTTAAAAATACACGGCCCTGGGGGATAGGATCTTCTTGCATTTGTTTTAAGCTTCAACCTTGGGATGTGCTCCCTGGGGCTTATAATGGCCTTCACACCCTCCTCCCCTTTAAAAGAAAAATGTTCCTGTGGGATGTGGTCCCTAGGACCTATAGAGGCTCAGGTAGGATGGCCACGCTGCCCCCTCCCCTTTAAAATATTTATATAGCTCTGGGGGATGTGGTCCCCAGAGTTATAAGAGGCTGTGGGAGTGGGCCACGTGGCTCCCCTTTTATAATATATTCACAGCCCTGGGGGGTGGGGTTCCAAGGGACAAATAAAGCTCAGGGAGGGGGCCACAGGACCCCTTCTCCCCTTTAAAATAAAAAAAACAGCCCTGGGAAATGGGATCCCCAGGGCTTAAAGAAGTTCAGGGATGGGGGGCATGCAGCCCCCTCACCTTTCAAATATATATGGCCCTGGGGGATGGGGTTCCCCAGTCCATAATAGGTTTGGGGAGGGGGCCACATGCCCCCCTCAACTTAAAAATAAATGGCCCTGGAGGATTGGGTCCACAGGGCCTAATGAGGCTTGGGAAGGAGCACCGCAGGTTCCCTCTTTCTTTAAAAAAAATGGCTCTGGGGGATGGGGTCCCCAGGGTCTAATATGCCTCGGGGAGGGAGACACATGCCCCCCCTTGCCTTTAATAAAAAGGCCCTGGGGGAAAGGGTGCCCAGGGCCTGATAGGCTTGGGGAGGGTAGCCACAGAGACCCCCTCCCTTTTTTCTTGTATTTAGCTCTGGATAGGATCCTGAAGGGCAATCTTATGCTGCGCATGGCAAAGGCCATGTGCAGCGTGGGTTTGGCTGTCTGCTGGGGATTTGGCCGCAGGCCAGGCCCTTTGCCCGTGCACTGTGGGGGGTTGGCTTTACATATGGTAATAAAATATTACTTTACACTTAAAAAAAACCTAGAACTTTACTGAAAAAAACAACGGTTAAAGTAACGATATAGTTAGGTGTGATAAAAAGTTCTATTTTAGTTTTAAAAAAAAAAATCCTTAGAAATTCCCTGAAAAAAACAAAGGTTAAATTAACATTATAGTTAGGTGAATGTGTTAGTGACAACATTACCGTTTTGAACAAGAAAAACACAGCAATTCATCAGTTATAGTTAGCAGAGCTAATTATAACTTACGACATTGCTCCCTCCTGCAGGAACAGCTAAAAATTCTGCTCCCTAAGGGCGGGATTTTTTTTTATCTGTTTCCCTGCCCGCTTCATTACAGGCAGGGAAACAGATGAAAAGTCCACTCCCAGCAGGCGGGAACATTTTTTATGCTCCCACCCGCTTGGAGTGGACTAACTGTTTGCTCTTGCTTGGCGGGACCATTGACCACCAAGCAGGGCAAACACAGGTTTCCCCGCCCGCACAAGTGCAGGCAGGGAAACTGCTATGCCCCAGGGATGGGCACCCGGGGACATAGCTGGAGCCGGCCCTTGAAGATGGGGTGCCCAGGGCCAATAATGGCTCCAGGAGGAGGGGGCAAGTCCCAAGATGGCTACCAACACTTCCTGGATGAAGTGCTGGCAGACAATTAGATCTCATTTTGAGATCTCTTGGAGCCAGGGAGGATTCACGCTCCTATATATACATGAATCTTTTTTTCCTTAATAACTTCAAAACTACTGAATGGAGTTACACCAAATTTAAAAAAGGGCTCTTTCTGGACCAAGATGTAACTTTCTGCCAAATTTGGTGTAATTCCATCCAGCAATTCTGGGCTGTAGTCGTGTCTAAAATCCCTATGGGAAATTGCATTGGGAAAATGCATTTTGGGACCCCCCTTTTTCTCAGCCTTTGCTTGACGTATCACCCCAACACTTTCCAGACAGCAGCTGAAGTGATTATTGTACTAGATTTGAAAAGTTCATGAAGATTTGTCAAACGGCGCCAAAGTTATTAGCAAAACAAAAAACTATTTTCCTATAGAAACTAGGCCCTAACTATTATATATTTTTTTAATCTCACCACAACCACCAACGCGTTTCGACTAAAAAGTCTTGATCACGTCGAAATGCGTTGCTGCTTGTGGTGTGATTAAAAAAGCTTTGAACAAGAAACTCCTGGAGTGCGGCATAATCTTTTGTTGATGTTGAATTATTATAGGGGCATGATTCCGCCCGTAATGCCTGCACTGGCCATGAGCATGTCGTGGTGTTGGAATCATTGGATGAGAAAATATATATATACATATATATATAACATAACCGAGACTGGTCCCGTGGTAACAAGTGATCTGATTGGCTCGCCACAACCGAGTAGAAATTGTTGCAACCGCTATTACAGGACTCAGGGACTCAGTACCTCTGTGGATTCATGCAGATGTGTTAGCTTGATTTGACACTCTAACTCAATATTGGTAGAATGAGTTCTAAACAGGCTATCAGAATTGTTTTAAACGCCCTGGTACAATGAAGAGGACAAGTGTACACTATGTCTCTGGTGTTAGACATTATGGTTGTACTGTTTGTAATGTCAGGGCACAGCAGTCTATATTGCATTTGTTATGACGGAACTGATATGATACTCAGCGTACATCACACAGGTACTACCCTTTGCCCCAATGTACAGAAAACATCTTCTGCTGCAGAGGGAAGGAGGGCCAAGTTTTATCAAATCGAGACTAGAGCATGGCGGCTCAATCATTACAACACTGCGGCTACCACAGCATATACAGTTGAATGACTATTGTGCTGTGTTCTGCAGGTGGATAATTCATAGTGTACAAAAGTGTCCTTTTGCATTGTCACCCCCATTTTCGTGAACTGATGCTGCTGATTTTTTTAACTCTGCACATCCCCAGGGCATGTGCTCTGATCCTAAAACATGGTAAAATTAGCTAACTCCCTATTATTATATGTAACTTTCGAGTTAGACAATGCTATGTGGTGAAGGAAATACACCAATGGAACAGAAACTCAAATGTCAACTGTGGACAAAAACACATGTTGTGCCATCCACTATGCATTCAGGCCTACATGTGTAGTCTGTCTCCTGTAGCATTTAAACTTACAAGTGAACCTGTCAAAATACCCCTTTTGACAGGAAAGAACGCTACTTTTAAATATTAAATACGTCACACTTAGGTAGGCCTTGTATCCCACATGGTAGGGTGCCTAGTATTTAAAAGTGGAACATTCAAGAATTTAGCATTGCCATGTGTCTACAGTGACTAGACCCCAAAAGCTATTTTCACTCTGGAAGGCAGTAGCCTTCCTATGAGGAAAAATAACGTTCAGATAAAGTATTAATCCAGCTACCTTTGGTTTGGGATACGCTACAGAGATGATTCAGTCATTTTTTTTTATTCTTTATTAAAAATCCCATCCACATGTAAAGTTGAATTGTTAATACCTTATTAAGAAAAGTAACTTTTAAAAAGTTATACTTTGTCTGCCTTAACCTAAGTAGTCTAATTAGCATTAGGCTGCCCACGCCTGGCCCCCATCAGTGCATCCACTTAATGAGGCGTGAAAACTAACTGCTTCCAGAACAGAAACAATGGCTTATGCCTTTTGGCAGGAAGAACTTGGTGTGAGGTATGTGATTCCTTTCAGCTCAGGATGGGCATCTGGTAAGGTTCACAAACATCATTAACTTGAAAGGGTTCAGAGTGAGGTCGACCCATTCATAATCAAGTATAAAAGGAGATAAGGGGAACAGAAGCCTTTGTTCCCTGGACCATCTGTATCTAGCTTTGCACCAGCCAAGTGGTAGGGGGGCTGGTCCCAGAACCAATTTGCTGTAGTTGATCAGGAGAAGACTTCTTATTTCCCTAAACACACCCCTTTCTGGCACATCAGCCACCTCCAAGAGCAAAACGTTATACCATATTGGATTTTACTTAGAATAGTGTACTGTGGCCACTGCAAAAGTGGGGATGTTTGAGCATGGGACTTTTTTCTAATGGGTTATAGTGTGTCCAGGGGTCATCCCCACCTACTGGCTAGTAAATCTTACAAAAGTAGTATCTCATTAACAGCTCATCAGAACACATCTGGACCTGAGGAAGTGCACAAGAGGAGTGCATCTGTTGTCTGTGACCTGTGTGGTGCCCTGAAAGACTGGACCTGCTCCCACTTGTACCCAGGTATGATAAGGGGGCTCCAAGAGTCAGTTGTCTGATGTCCTGTATGGCTAAAGGGACACGACAAGCTCCAAGAGGGATGTTTGCTGAAGTACTCAGCTGACCATTAGCAACTGGACCTGGACTGGACACTGCTTGTGTCCTCTACTGAAGTCACTCCTGGTCCCTATGCGCTATCCCTGAGGTCCTGGGACCCTTAAAAGTGACCAAAAAATGCTGTTACAGAAACTCTAAAAAGTTGGGACATATAATGTTTTTGGACATTCAAGACTTCCAGAGCATCAGAGGTACCTTGAGGAAACAGTGTCTGAATTTGAGAGGATTTCGTCGAATACAGCTCCAGGCTTGTCCTACTGGTGGAGTTTGAGCTCCATAAAGAAGACTAAGTAGAAAGATCTCAATATTGGCTGAGGGAAGGCGCAAAAAGCATTTGAATGACAAGAAGATTTCAGAAGGCTTGAATAATGAATTTTCCCATTCAGAGCTTTTCATGTCAAAACTAGCGATTTCAGCTGGACCTCATCGAACTTCAATAAGACTTTGCCAGATTCAGCCTACAGCCTTGCTCTTGCCCCATTGCCCTTGCCTCATTGGAGGATTTCGACTTACATTTCACTGAATAAGTCAAAAGGTACAATTTATGACTGGGACAAACCCACTTGTGGTTGCCGATCTACGCTCCATCGTGTGCATCTAGATCCTGGTCAAACTCCAACAGTAACTTTTGATTGGTGCTGAACTGTTTGTTGGGGCTTTTTGCCTTAAACTTTAAAAAATCATATCTCTAGTTCCGATTACTAGATTTTTTTTGTTTTTATCTCATTTTGCTCCTTAAATATTTCCCTATGTTTAGAAATTGGTTGTGGGGTTTTTGATTGTGTCTAGTTTTGACTTTAACTGCTTTCTTGCTTCTAAATGCTTTACACATTTTGGTAAATTAAGCCTTCTGATCTATACCATAGCTCATAGGGGGTCGATCCCAGGTTTAAATTATTCAAACTGTGTTTTACACTGACAAGTCTGTGACCTTATTCCATGTGATGAATTCACATCCACTCCAGTTATTAACCCACTTACTTACACATAACCGTAAAATTATACAAAATCACCAGGCACTCACTTGTATTTGGTAATTACAGTCCATGATACGATAAATGTGGTATGATGTTCTGGGGCTTCATTGGACTCCCAACTTTGAGGGCATTTACCACGGTGCTCTAATCCTTATATTTGCCAAGATGCAGATGGATAACAATTACATTTGCAGTCACTTTCACTTCCATAAATGGTGTTGCTTTCTATATCTGACATATGTATTGCTCTAAGTCTCTGTTGTACAGATCAATCGATGAGAAAGAGCATGTGGTAAACATGTCCATCTGCTTCCCCATTACACAAATCTAAGTGATATGGGTATTCCCTTTAATTAAAAAACGAGGCAGTATCTGTGAGGCCTGCACAAATAACATGTCACATTTGTCCTTCACTGGGAACCAAACACCCTAGTGCAGCGCCTGACTCTCAGAGGGTAGCGTTGCAGAGCAGTCTAAGGCTTACTCAAGGGAGGTGGTGTGGGCTAGTAATCGCCATTTACCAGTACGCAGGAATAACACTCAATAATTGATTGTCCAGTCTGTACTTTGCTTTATAAAAGTAAGAGTACATTTATTAAACACACACACTACTCAATACTATGCAACAATTTACAAATATACATAAGCTGTTGGAATTACTTCGTGACATTGCATAACATTTCCACCCCTCCCAAAGGGGGGTGGGGTCTAGTACCACCACTCCCATGTATGCACATCATCTTACCCCCTAATGCAGTTAGTTGAACATATCCTGGAGCGAGGGCCCTGCGCACTGGCACCATCCCTGTGGCGACCCACCCCATTATCTCACCAAGCATTAAAAATAGGTACACCTGCCCTGGTGACACATAACCCTGACTGAGCATCTTATATTGACCATACAAAATGCACCTCTACATCTTCGGGGCTAACAGTCTGGGTTGTTCTTCACCTAACGCAGCAGCAAGGATACATGTTTGGGCATCACTTTAAATGAGGTACTTATCATAGAGGATAACATTTATAATGCATTGCAATCACAGCCTCTAAAAGGCATCACAGGTAAATCAGAGGATTCAGCACTTACAGCCAGACATCCTAGCAGGAATGTCTGGCAACAAAACCCCACTTGCTTATGACTCCACCTTACACAGGTAATTCACATTACACATGTGACTTTCAGTCCCTCTAAAAAGAAATAACATGGTTAAATGCACTTCTCGTGCAATTGCACCTCTTCACCTCCAGGAGATGCCCTTTTCCAGACATCCCTAACTCAGGCCTTCATACCCTGATGCAGTCCGTAAGGCACCCTCAGCTGCAGAACAAAAGTTCCAGCTTCAGAGGGCTTGGATTGCTGGCTGAGCCCAGGAGGGGTTATTCTTTATAAGTCCCCAGAGACTTAGGGAGGGACTTCCTTCCTTTGTGCTGGGGGAGACTGCGTTGCTCCTGCAGCTCCCCCTGCACCCTGTCACACATTTGACAGTGGCCCCGTCCTCCTGGGGCCACCCTGGGCAGAGAAAAGGCTGTATTTCCTTGCAGGCCTGTCCGGGCCTGCAAGGCATTATGGGGCGCTTCTTCCAGCCCTGTGAATAATAGAGCAGCGGCTCCCCCGCTACTCGGGGAGAACTGCGCTGCTCCTGCGGGTCACCTCCCTCGGCTCTCAGCCTCAGTGGGGGGCCCGGTCCCACCCGGGCCCCAGGTGAGTAAGTGCAGCTTGGGGAGCCCTCCCCCGGCTGCTCCAGCTGTTTTCCGGGGCCCGGTCCCACCCGGGCCCCTTGCTGCCAGGTGCGGCTCTGCACGACTTGGGGACCCCACCCCCGGCCGCTCTTCCTCCCTTATGGGGACCCAGTCCCACCCGGGCCCCCAACGGCCCTCCACTTCAGGTCTTCCCGCTCCTGCGGGCAGACACAAGGCTCCCTCTGGCTTGGCGGGTCTTCGGGGGTGTGCGACGTCACTCCCCCCGCCTTCCCGCTGCCGCGGATCTTCCTCAGCGGTCTTCGGGGGAGTGCGCCGGAGCTCCCCCGGCCTCCTCCTTCCATTCGGGGCCCGGAGATGGGGTCCTGAGCCCCCTTGCACTTCTTCACGGGGAGCACGACGGCGCTCCCCGACTTCCGGTTCTGTCTTCGGGGCCCGGGGATGGGGTCCCGGGCCCCCTTTCGGGACATATTCACGGCTTTACTTCTGGGTGACGGCTTTACTTCCGGGTGACGGGGTCCCCTTGACTTCCTTGCGGGGGGCGCGACGGCGCTCCCCGCACTCCGTTGTCGCCGGCGGCCAGTGTGGGCTCCTGGCACCCCGGTTGGGCTCCTTCACGGGGAGCACGACGGCGCTCCCCGACTTTCATCTTCGCGGGGGGGCACGACGGCACCCCCTGCCTCCAGCGGGGCCCGGAGTTGGGATCCTGGGCCCCTTTTCACCAGCTTCACGGGGAGCACGACAGCGCTCCCCGTCTTATCTTCTGTTGGGGGCAGCCCCCGGGACCTGACCCACCCCGGGGGCACATTCAAGACCGGCGACGGAGCCCCACGCGCTTCGTCGTCGGTCATCTTGGAGGTCAAAAGTCGCATTCCTTCTGGGGGGCATATCTCAGCCCCCAGGATACCGATCAGTGCCATTTTTGTCTCCTCTTGCTCCTGGTGGCGCTCCCCAGCCACTGGGAGCACTCTCTTTCGCCCTCTGGGTCTCACAGAGGGTGGATTCAGCAGGGAGCTGTCTTCACTGGCTCCCTGCGCCTGCCTCTCACCTGGCTCTTCTCCTGGGCCTCTCTTCTCCTTGCGCCGAGGCCCAGGCTTCTCTTCACTGGTCCTGGTCTCCCCTTGTGGCGCAAGTCAGGGTCGTGGGCCAGTCTGGAGGTTCCTCCTTCCAGCTGCCCATGATGCCAGGCTCCAGCACCAGTCGTCCTCAGCAGGCCACACCCCAGAGAGAGCTCCTCTTCCTGTGCAAACTCTTTTTAAGAATTGGGGAGGGGGCTGGCAGGAAATCTCTGTTTGCCCTATCACACAGCGACACATCACTTCTCTGCCCCTGCTCCCTCCTTAATGCCCAGGCCTCTGGGTTTGTTCAAAATGGCGTCGTCCAGGGGTCTCATGCCACATGGTCTCTGAGAGCCCCTTACCCCCTCGCGGCCTTCTCTCCCGAGCAGCTTGGTGCCTGGCACCAGGTGACAGCTGCTGATGGATGAACCCGTAGCTCCACCCATCTTCTCTTCTTGGAATGGAGGCCTTCGCCCTTGGAATGCTGGTCATGCAGGGCTGGGCCTCTGAGGCCACAGCTTGGGAAGAAAGGTCATTAATTCAGCCTGGCAGGCTCAGCCCCTGCCAGGACCTGGTTATGAGCTGACTCAGAGAAATGTGACATTTCTGGATGACCCAAAAGCAGTACAAATATGACTTTGGACTCTGCAGAATCCTTCTTCTCACATACGTTACAGTGGACTTTAGTGCGTGTCTGGAATTTGTAGGCCCTAGGAAAGTAAAACTAGCCCATGTGCTCCCCATCCTCATAGGAGGATAATGGAATAAAAACAGTAAAGCACACTGACTTTCCCTCAAGTGTTTCCTCCCATTGCAGAAAGCCTATTCCATGTCACCACCCAATTCTGCATAAGTCCTGCCACACCATTCACTTTGTAGCTGCTCCTGGGCTGCGCACGCTAGGAATCTCCCCGGCGCAGCCCTTACACTTCTGCACATGCATGTACACACGTGTCTGCATGTAACCAGCCCAGTGCCCCTTACTCTGGCTGCAGCACAGTGGCCTACCCGCGCCAGGGGGACACCGGTAAAATACACATGCAGTCACTTTCATCATGAGTTCACTGTGGGTGAGTCCCAACTTATGAGGCTCTCCCACAGTAAAAACTCCACAAATAGGTGTTTAAAAAGCGAAAAATCCAGGCAGCTCAGATGGTCAGAACCACCTTCTAACAATAAGCAGAAGAAGAGTCAGTGCCAACCAGTCAGGGACTTCCACATACAACAGATACATAGCAGTAGAGGCATGAGTGCCTTCATTTCAAGGACTTCCAGTCACAAAGGAGGCAACACTGATGTTGGACGTCAAACCCCACTTGAATCCTGTAACCACTTATCTGGTTATTGACTTATTTTACATGATTATGGCAGAATAAAGGCAACAAGGAAATTGGCCTATAGTTAGAGTTTTAGGGTCCGCAAAAGGCTTTTTGAGCAGATGTACAATACCTGCAGACCTCCTGTTAGAAATGGGGGTCTCTAGTTGGCAGAGGTAGGTACCTTTGTCCAAATAGAGACCCTTCTTCTAGTCAGGGTAAGGGGGATACACACTTTAGATAACCCCTGCCTACCCCCTGGGTAGCTTGGCACGAGCAGACAGGCCTATCCCAAAGGCAATGTGTAAAGTATTTGCACTCAAAACACACAGTAATACAGTGGTAATACCACAAATGGACACCACACCAGTTTAGAAAAATAAAGTATCTTTATCAAAACTAAACAAGACCAAAAAGACAAAAATCCAACATACAAGTATTGAGAATATGACTTTAAAAAGGTTTTAGGCAACTGGGTCCATAGAAAACTATGGATGCGTAATTTCTCTCAAAGTACCTAAATTCACAAGGCCAAACAGTGGCAGCGATGGGAGGTGTCGAAAAACAAAGAGATGCGTTGTTTCCTGAGACCTTGGGGATGCGGTGCGACAGTTCTGCTGCACGCAGGAGAGCGGTGCGTCGGGTCCAGTCTGTAGGGGGAAAGCGATGCGTCGATTCTGAGGCGACTCCAATCCGCAGGTGATGCATCGGGGAAACTTGCCGCACAGGTACGTTGCGTGGAAATCCGGGATGCGTCAACGACCGATGCGGTGGTGTCGAGCCGTGGTGCGTCGGTTTCCTCAGCCGCGACCCCTCAATGTGTTGGTTCTTGCAGCTGCGACAGGCGCTACATCGGTTTCGGCAGCGGCGCGGCGATGTGTGGAGAATCTTCTCGCACCACGGTGCTGCGTCACAAAAACTGCCACAAGAAGAGCGGTGCGTCGGTTTTCTTGTAGTTGCGCTGCTTTTCCAGCTCCCAACAGCAAAAACAACCTCCAGAGGCCTAAGACAGTCACAGGCACCTCATGGTAGTTCAGAACTCCCAGCAAGGAAGTTCAGGGGAGTGAAGTCTTTGTGTCCCTGAGACTTCAAAATGGGAGGCAAGCTCTACTCAAGCCCTTAGAGATCTTCTTCAAGCAGGGGACACAGCACACAGCAAAGTCCTTCTCCTTCCTTGGCAGAAACAGCTACTGCAGGCCAACTCCAGACACACAGCAAAGGGGCAGTACTTCTCCTCAGTTTCTGCAGCTCTTCTCCTTGGCAAAGGTTCCTCTTGATTCCAGAAGTAGTCTAAAGTTCAGGGGTTTTAGGTCTAATACTTATACCCCAAAAATGTATTTGCTCTCTTTGTGAAAGCGTCTCTGAGCCCAGTCCAAACCAGATCTGTCCTCACTGGTGCAGTATGACCACAGGGGGAGGAAACAGCATTGTGCAAGGGAGACAGGCCCTATTCAGGTGCAAGGAAATCTCCTCCCACTACTCTAAATTCAGCCAAGCCCCATTCAGCTCAGGTCTGAGTTATCCAGGAACGGCCAGCCCCACCTCATCCCCGCCAGTGGCTGTCTACAGTGAATGTACATCCCCAGCCCCTGTCACTTCCAAACCTGACAGTCAATACACAAACAGGCAGAGGCACACTGAATAGTTAAACAAGAAAATGCCTACTTTCTAAAAGTGGCATTTTCAAACACACAATTTAAAACCATCTGAACTAAAAGATGGTGTTATTAAATTCTGAGTTCCGGAAACCTAAACTTTATTGTTCTATCTTGTTCCAATGGGAAGTTATATTTATAAGATGTTATAAATAATCTCCCATTCTGTCCTATGGGCCAAGATAGCCTTTCAATAGTGAAAAACGAAATTGGCAGTATTTCACTATCAGGACATGTCACACACACCAGTACATGTACTACCTTTCACATACACTGCACCCTGCCCAGGGGGGTACCTTGGGCCTACCATAGGGGTGCCTTACATGTAAGAAAAGGGAAGGTTATGGCCTGGCAAGTGGGTGCACTTGCCAAGTCGACATGGCAGTTAACAACTGCGCACAGGTACTGCAGTGGCAGGCCTGAATTTCCTTTTCAGAGCTACTCACGTGGGTGGCACAATCAGTGCTGCAGGCCCACTAGTAGCCTTTGATTTACAGGCCCTGGCACACTTCAGTGCACTTTACTAGGGACTTACCAGCAAATCAAACATGCCAATCAGGAAGAACCAATTGTAACAACAATTTACACAGGGAGCACTTGCACTTTGACACTGATCAGCAGTGGCAAAGTGCCCAAAGCATCTAAGCAAGCAAAAATGAAATCCAGCACAGCATCAAAAATACAGGAGGTAGAGGCAAAAAGTCAATGGAAAACCACACCAAAGATGCCAAGTCTAACACCTCCACATTGAAGGAACATGACCATTAGAGCAGAGGAAGAACCAGATTTAAGGATACAGGCATAGACCTGGGTAGTATGATCAGTAAGAGGGAAATAGGTATCAAAAAGCAGATTTCAACTGAAAATGGGGTTCGGAGATGGTGACCGATCAGCAGGAGTGTTAAATTTATGCTAAAAGTCTAGATACTATTTTAAAAAGAAATCAGAATGTGAAGTGCATAGCTTTGAAGTAAGTTGCATAGTGGATGCGGCTGAAGCCAATTTCAAGAGATTCTTAACAGTCAGTATTACTGGCTTCTGAGATATCGGTGGAATAAAAAGATGTCTTGGCTTTACCCATAAGTGTTATAGGGTTTTTGTCCTTCCCCTAGGCTTCTCCAGAGTCTAGGCCATAGTTATTACAGCAGGCTCTTTTTAGAGTTTTAAAGTGCTGCTTGGCAGTGCCAAGGAGCAGATAGACATGAACGGTAGGAGCTAGAGAACTTCAAAGGTGCTATAATATTAAGAGACCAATCAGTCCATGAATAGTATATTCTGATATTATGGTCAATATCAGTAGTAAAGTAAAGCAGGATTTTGTAAAGGAGAGAGCACAATAGCAGGATTAGTGTAAGAAATCTTGTTCAATTTCATATGGGAGAAGTGATTGGAGCAGAAAATGTCTAGCTGAAACTGTGAATCTGAAAACATACCCCAGACCCCATACCTTGCTTTGTGTAAGTATCGTTGGAGCTGGTATTTCGCAAGTCTGTTATATTTGAGAACGTACTTCATACAAATATGTGATTTTCAGACAGACGACCATCAAAGCATTGTACACTTAAAACCCAGTATTGCAGGTAATTTTGCTTACCTCTACTTTTATCATGGTTAAACTAAATATATTCAATTTAGTTTATGTATAAGGAGATATGTGCTTGTAGGTGTGTGTTCTTGCCATTAGGCTGGCTGTCATACTTTTTTTTCAAGTTCCTCATGTTCCATTTTCAAGTGTAGAAAATTGAAATCGGTTGAGTTTGACAGAACAGGTTGGCTTTAGTTGCTCTTTTACAGCGTTCCAGACGATGGTCAAAAAGGGGAAAGAGAAATATGTTGATATAATTCAGAATGTAATTGGATCTCTAACACCACTGGTATTTCCCCATTTCTTTGTGCATGTGGGTGAGTGTGGATATTCAATCACAACATTGTGTATCATCGGTAAGAAAAAGAAACATATCTAGTCCCAGTGTCTTGTGAAAGGGGGATACATTTTGGCGACGAAGAAACTAAACTGATGCAAAGACACTTCTGTGGTCATTTACAATATTAATTAATAAATGTAATTGCTAAAATAGATACAAGAAGCATTTACAATTGAGGGCATCAGGAGCTCTGCACTAATGTCCTATGTATGCCCTGTTCTGAGCATGTAACTTGCATACTACTAAAAGTCGGTGGCTAGTTATATGCATGTATGCACGCTATTTATTAACAGAGACTTTGCTGGTACCCATCGCGAACTGTACATTACTGAGGAGTGGAATTGGTGCTAGATATTAACTTAGGATCAATGCAGGACAATCACTTCTATAATTGTAATACATTTCGCAAAGCCTTTTAATTTTCAGTCCCTAAAATGGTGACTAAGTCACATTCTGGCGTGTTGTATCTTTGCTGTAAACCGGCAGGGGGGGGGACACCCTGCCTACCTCACAGACCCCTGCCACATTCAGAGGTGGAGGAGCCACTGATTGTTTCCACGGGGGTCTTGGCCGGCTCTGAGGAGTGCAATAATTGCCACAGGCCCGTCTATCACATGACCAGCGTCTTTAGTGCAAACTGTTTTTAATGGAAAAAGTTATATTTTTTTTATATTGAACGAAAGAATAACTGATGTTTCGATCTATGCATTTCAATATCACCCTTTAGCTGTTTTTTCTTATAATACTTTATCAAGTTCAAAATCGAAATAACGTGCGTCGGTCGATTTCCTGCATGGACTTTTTTTTAAATCAGCTTTTTTGCCTTTGACGGAATAGTCAAGATTGGCGAATTATTGTTAAAACGATCATTTGAGCACCGTTGCTTCTCATGCTTAAAATGAAAAGAAAACTGATCGGAAGTTTAATGGACCGAAGAAAGGAACGAGCGTGACAGAGGGCGCCACACTGTATTTTACAGCACATTACTTATCGCTGTGATTTCCAGAAATGACAATCGTGAGACATCAATGACACGTTCCACCACCGCTGCCATAAAATACTATCAAAGAGGCGCGTGACAATCACATCTGCACATAAAGCACGAGCTTCGCTTTGGCTAAATCGCTTCGCTCGTGCTCGCTCAACTGTCGATGATGACGTTGAATGGGCTCGCGCCAGTAAGAGAACCTAACAATGACCTCTAAATAGCTGTCTCCCTAATTCTCTTTACTCGAGTTCTCATTTTTCGCCAGCGAAGAGTTGGGCTGTACTTTTCCTCTCAGCAAATCATATAACAGAGCTATTCTGAGACATGCCTGAAATAGATGTCTTCCTCCCTGTGGCGCCTTGGGAAAGCCAGACCGTAGCTTTCTCTTGGAGGTATCATGTCTTTCTCTCCAGGGCACCTTGAGGAAACCATGCCTTGACTTTCACTTGCAGGTACCTCGAGGAGCTCGAGGGCGACGAGCGAGTTATAAATGTACCCTTCATTCAAACCTATCTCTATAATGGATATACTCTACTTGAAGGGCAGATGTGTATTTCTACTATCGAAAATATGATATTTTGTGCAATACTGACAACGGGTCTGTATGGTCTATGGAGGTAGATCAGCCGAATAACTTTAAAATCGTGATTGATGGCACACTTATGCTGCCAGAGGTGATAGTATGAATATGATGCAGTGAGACAGATGCGGTAAATGTGTAAAAAATACAGGGGCATATTACTAAGGTCCGACGATAATTATCGCTCAGCGCGATTAGCGCGAGGATAATTATCGCCTGACTAACGCTGAATTTTATCACTGAGATAGCGTGCTATCAGCAACGCTCATCTCAACAGTGATAAAATTGCAAGCGCTAACTGCCAAATGTGCGATTATCGCTGGAAATCCAGCGATAATCACACAACTTTGGCGATAGCTTGCTGATAGGGCAGGACAGACTCAGCCATGATATCCACCTTCCATTGGATATCATGGCTAAGTCATACTGAGAGCAGGCGTTAGAAAAGTAGCGCTAACCGCGGTTAGCGCTACTTTCTAATCGCTCTGCATGTTCGCCTGCAGCTTGATAATAGGAGAAATGTCGGTTAGCGACATTTCTCCTGTTATCCTGGGAAGGAACGCCCACTTTGCATCTCATTAGAGATGCAGAGCGAGGCGTGGGGAAAACGGGTGCTAACATGCGTTAATGCATGTTAGCACCCGCCTTGGTAATAGGGCGGTAATATTATCTCCGCTTTTTGGCTCTTAAAGCCAAAAAGCGGAGATAATAGCCCTTGCTAATATGCCCCACAATTGTAATTTTATAGAGTGCATGGTATAATTCGATAGTTTATTTGGGTAGGTTGCTATTTAAGCTTCAAGAGGCTTACTGATCTAGCTTACAACATAACATAAGGTAGCATAGTGTAACTTGATGTAACGTAGCATAATATGCATAACAACATACGCATCATACCAGCGTAACATTACATAACATAAAAGATGTATCAATAAAGCTTGGTGCCTTGGCTTACTGCCAATATTAACATTTATTTTTAGAACTGTGATGGATTACCTGTGCTATACTGTGCTTTTTTGAGAGAGTGTTGGGATAGGAACTGCAGGATTTCTCAAGTTTGCAAAAACATACATAAAAACAGGAATCAGTACAGAGGCTTGTAAATACAATCACATAAATAAAGCTTATGAAAGATATAGCATGTAATTGCTGAGTATTGTGGAGGGTGTAGGTGACGGGAAACGGATGGAGTTTTAAAACGTTATGTCATTGCAGCAAGAATAATAACAGAGCTAGGCATTGCTGCTTAGATATCTGGTTGAAAAAGTACATCGTCTGAGTAATACATGACGTATTACATTACTATTGCACCAATATGTCAGTAGTGGCTGGCATCTACGGGGAGAGGAAGGGTGGGCGAGCAACAAAAAATAATTTAAAAACTTACTGGGTGAACGTAACGTCTCCTGCTCTGGCCCTCCACAGGAACAGAAAGCTGGAGCCTGGAACTCCCTTGACTAATCACGGCGCTGCTCTCATGCTGTGAGAGAAGCGCCCTGATTGGAGGGCGCAGCCTCACTCGGCGCTCCACAGCGCCCTGGAGGCCTGCACTGACTCTAACTCAGCTGGGTTAGAGATGTTTAAAGTGAGCATTTGTAGCTGGCCGTCTCAAGATGACCGGCCAAAAAGACATGCGCACTTGAAACATAAGTGCATAGTCAGCCCACACTCCTCCCTGCTGCTGTCACTCAGCAGAGACCCCGCCCCGTCCTGATGTTTGGCTCAAGACCACAATGAAATATAAAATGGTAATAAATTACCATTTTATTTTTCATGGGTATTTGGGGGGATTTAAAGTGGGGCGACGCTCCTCCGCTGCCACGGAGGAGCCTCCCATGGAATATGTGCTTTATTATTTGAAGGGGTTCTGCCTTAAAGGCTACATACATAAAGAGTTCTTCACTATTTCCATCCCAACCCTCATGAACGCAGACACTACCCTCACACACAGTTTACTCTAGAATGCCCAGTCAAGGCAGAATACTTAGGTTTGCATAGTGAGTCAGTAGGCAATGGTTCCTTCTCACTATGGTGCAGGTAGTATAGCTGGTACCTCACAACAAAAGATCAGCTCCCATCAACCATTAGCCATGTCATGGGCCAATTATGGGGACGGTAGTTACCTCTGCTGAAAGGTTTACCACTTTAGGTCTATGCCTGTTTCTCAACAGGGTTTAGCGAGCTGTTGGTGAGTGGCATCTAAAATGAAGTACAGCACGTCAGGTAGCTCATGGCGTGAGTCTCCTGCAGAAGAAAACATACCTCCTCTGTCCGAAAGAGAAAGTGAGGAGCAGGAAGGCTGAAAGTTAGTGCACAAATATCTTTAACCCTTTCGGATTTCTGAAAGAAGAGTGATCTGGAAGAGCAGGAATTCCACCAAAAGTCAAGTCAGGAGGAAGATGGCCTTTAAATACCTAATTGAAAAACTGCAATCTACCTAAGATTATTCACTTAAAGATGACAATGCTGGTTTGTGAAGACAAGTACACATTTTCTCCCTTGAAATACGGGTCTTGAGTCAAAACCATTTCTTTCACATTTTTACAACTTGATAATAACTTATGGGTTAAAATAAGTCACACCCATATCACACGTTTGGGATGCACCAAGAATAAAGATTCACAGAGTCACTTTTGTAAACTTGTCATGGTTTTCTCTATTTCCAGATAAGTTGAATGAAATGCCAAAGTTCTTTCCCACAGTCAACACAACGTCACACCAAGTGTGAGACCGGCACTCAGGTGTCTGCAGAGGAGAGAGGCTCATCCACCTGCAAAATTGTTTTCCCCCCCAAGAAGTTCCAGTTCAAATGTAGTCCTATGCATGACCACTGCCATCGAGATTCACAACAGCTGGTGGTCGGTTTCTAGGTGAGGCCTCCTTACATAAGAGAGCAACACCCACAATGGCTGCCATATCTTGTGGGGCAGAGATATCACAAAATTTAGTTGGGAACCTGAAATCCTTAAATAAATAAGCATCGGGCAAGGTTTAATCCTATCTGGTTGCGCACAACAATGTTTAAAGCCACACCTCTCTTGTGATTAATGAGAAGCCCAAACATACTGTGTGACCTGATGGCATTGCACTGTCAAATACAAGGCTATAGGTTGCCCTGTGCCAAAAATCCTCATGCTTTTCATGATGCTATGGAGCTCTATGACGTAGTCTTGATAGAAAAATGGTAACTTGTAGGAAGGCAGTGGAAAAAGGACTATGTTTCATAAGCCACCTACCTGGATCCCAGACGATTCCAATGGGGTGGCGACGCCAGTTCCCAAATCCACCTGAGACTTGCCCTCGGGTTACAGGAGGAGACACTGCTCCGGTGGCAAATCCCAGGGGGTTGGGATGGAGAGAGCGTGTAGAGTCAAAAATGCTGTGGCTCGTCTACTCAACAGCAACACTGCAGCATGCATTCACACCAGTCTGATGTATATTACTTGCAGATATGGTACCTATAAACAAACAAAAAATAAGGCTTTAGTCTAGTATTTACTCTATCTCTTAAGGTATCACCTTGCGAAAGCTTTTCAAATCTCAATCAACCTTTAGTTTTTTTGTTGTTTTGTTTTCATTTAGATTGTTCGTAGAGGCTCCTTTATCAAATATCGAAACTGTAGTGAGTATGATTTCAGCATCAAACCCACAAGCAAATTTGGACAGGGTTAGCTTCACCCAAGTCCTCTCCGGCAGAACTCTGCCAACAGTATGTGCAAGTTGAACAAAAACACTGGTTACCCTTGTTTGCAGCACGATGTTGCGACTGAGCTCAGCATGTAGCAAAATCAACACTGTTAATGCGTCTCTCCTTTTCTTCTTGTTCTTCTTTCCATCCAGGTGTGAGACTAATGCCGTCTTTGCCGTGAGGTCGAAGCAGGAGGATCATGGGAGCTGGCAAGACAGAGTCCTGGAAGCCGGGAATCAGGTAAGTGTCAGGCGAAGAGGCTAAGCGAAGGGGAGGAGTGCTAACGGTCTTTAAATAAGACTGCTTTAGAACATGCATAAAGGTCACATTCTAATTGTTTGTGACAAGGAACAGGTGCAGATAATTAACTTGATGAGGCTGACTTCTAGAAAGTGCTTTAGAATGTTCACACAGGTCGCGTTCTAATTGCTTATAGCAAGGAACAGGTGCAGATGATTAATTTGACGAGGCTGTCTACTAGAAGGTGTTTTAGAATGTTCACTAAAGTCGCGTTCTAATTGCTTATAGCAAGGAACAGGTGCAGATGATTAATTTGATGAGGCTGTTTTCTAGAAGTTGTTTTAGAATGTTCACAAATGACGCATTCTAACGGCTATAGCTAGTAACAGGTGCAAGGGATTCATTTGATGAGGGCTATCTTCCGGAAGGTTCACGTTGAGGTCATCTATTCTGGTTGCGTGATGCTTATTCTGGTGGATTTTCTGGATGTTTCCGTGGCGCCTGAGACCTGACCTTGCATATGCATGGCAAAACATTTGTAAAAGCTATTAAGCCTTTTCAAACAAACTGGGGAACACCACCTGAAGCTAGCTATTACCACCAGCATGTAATATGGTCAAGAGTCAGGGTATAAGATGTTTACTCATTCATAAGTGTTGGGAGGAATGATATGAGTTATGCCGGTATATTGTGATAGACAAGAGAAGTGAGATGTGGCAGGAATCTTGACACTATGTGTGTAAAAATAGATTACCGAGGTAGAAGCAGTGGGAATTCTCTTGTTCAGGATAAAATGAGTCATTTTAGTTAAGCTATCTACAAGTACCCAAAGGGTGTTGTACAAATGAACAGAATGCATTTCTACCACAAGATTCATAGATATATATGTGTTTCCCTGGTTTCTTCTGAATTGGCATCAGCATTAATAACCTATTGGGGTTATGATGGTCAAACTTGCTCTGACCACATTTTGTGCACTTCACAATGTGTTCTTTCACATCCTTTTTGAGGAAAGACCACCAAAAGGGGTGTCTGATTGCTGCTAATGTCTTGGCATTTCTTGAGAGTCCCACTAGAGACCTGCATTGCAATCAATGTAAAAGTTATTTTTGCAAGGTTTTAGTATGAACGTAAATTAAATCTCCATCATAAGAGACCCTCTGTCAGACCCGCGTATTCTCTTTTTGTGAAACCCAATTCTCCAATAGCTTCTTTGACACTTGTTGAGTCACAAGTTGGGCAAAGTCTGTTTTAATTGTAGGAGTCACAAAGCAATCTGAGGTAATAATCGACCAGGGTTTCTCTTTTGACTTAATTTTATTCTCAAGTCTGTATAATAAGTCTGCCTTTCAGTTGTGAACCCTTGAACTGCAGGTAATGAAAAATTGGTATTCTGACAAAAAAAAGAGACCACCATACTTGTCTAGGTGTTAAGGTTTTTGCTGATTTTAAATAGTGAATATTAAGGTGATCTCTGTAAACTGCAGTTGAATGTGAAGTTCCCATTAACTAGTGCCTGGGCTCCAGGAAGGCATCACAAATAGCCAAAAATTCAATATCGCCTATAATATAGTTTTGCTCATATGATGTTAGTATGCAGGATTGGAAGGCCACAGGGTATGTTGGCCTGGAAAAATGTCCCCTAGATGGTAATGGATGTGCATCTAAGCCAAGAGTGCCCAGAATGGCCGGGCTGTATTCTGTGTCTTCTAGCCCACTCGGTTAAAGTTCTGCAGCTGTATTCACAACTTTTGCCCAGGATCTAAAAACTTCTAAGATGGAGTGTGAACTGCCGACCCAGTCAGGAGATGTGGACTGCTGATATTCTTGGGGCTGAGGGGAAGGGCTACACTGGGAAGGGAGCAGAGCACAACAAAGGCATATTATGATTCAGAAAGGGTGCTTGGCAGGGAGGCAGGAGCACAGTGTTCATGGTAGATAGTGTGACTGATAATGTACACCATACAGGAACCCAGAATCATAAAATATGGGAGGCTCAATCCTTTGAACCATTGTGGGATATATGTTGCTGGCGCTGTCACTCACATGTAACCCTTCTCTGCATCAGCTCTGGTGTCACCCTTTCAGGGGCCGACAGGCCCATGGACAAATAAGCAAACCGAGGAGTATGTACTTCAAAGAGACCAAAACCCACAACACAAATTTTAAAGAGACAGGCACTAAATCACATTTGGGTCTGGAGAGACTGCATAAAAGTGGAAGGTGAAAACACGTGTTGTTCAGAGCTGTGCCAAGATCATCACAACTTGAGCTACTGCAACCAGGACCAATGATCAAGGTCTGGTGGTCTGCCGGCTGGGCAGGGGGACACCACCAAGTCCAAGGAACCTGAGAGCTGCTTACCTGCCATCAACTGCCAGATGTACCTGCTGAGGAGGATTCTGCATGGTCGGGAGTCTCCCATCTTCCAAGCAGAAAGCCGGCTCCTGCTGAAGGGGTCCTCCACCGCCAAAGAAGGTTATTGCATCACCGATAATCTGCACAATGCCAGGCTCCAGCACTTCCTTTCCTATGCTGAAGTTACTGGGAACACAGGCCAGAGCATAGATGGGGACAGTTACACTTTTTCTACTGCTTGGGTAAGAATAATTGAGCAGGGGCTCATTAAGACTTGGGGACTATAATGTGATGCACTACATGTGAGAACTATGTAAGAGACTTGCAGGCACTTGCTATGAACTTTGTGAGCAGAAGCCTAGAGCAGAGTGGGTAGCACATGTGGTAGAGTTGCCTCATATATCACCTAGACACTTCAGAACAGGGGAGTGGGTCTAGACAGGAGAGACTCAGTTGAACTCGCCCGAAGCTCTAGAGGTGGCTCTTCAAAGGATTGTGTTGATTATTTCACAGTGATAGATTTGAACTGTTGTGTGTAATAAACACTTGCTTTTCCCATTAAACTCAGTTTTGGGCTGATCTTGCTTTATTGATGTCACTGGAGGGTGTATTGAGTTGTGTGTTTACGCATCCACTGATACTCTACCCTACCCTTCAAAAGCCTTGGACTGTTTGACCTGTGCTACTACTGAGAGTCAACTTATAGAAGGTTGGGCCCAGGCAGCAGGAGTCAAAGGTCCTAACCAACACTCGGGACCCACCAACCCATGTCAGCCCTGCAGCTTTTTGAAAGGAGTTCTGCCAGGAAATAACTCAGTTGTTCGAGGATCTCTTCGAGATAAAATAGTACAACAGGTGAAAATTGGAAACATTCTCTTCTAAGACAAAAGGCAAATGTAACTGTGGAGGTCTCAAGACAGGTGAAGTGGTAAAGATCTTTTTTTAGTTTTAAAAGTTCAATACACTTCAAGGGTCCTATTGAAAGGGGTTTTGTTTTCATAACAATCTTGTGATGGGATAAGCAACATTGGAAAAGTTATATATAAATCTCGGGTAGAAGTTGGTGAACCTGCAAAAGACTTCAATGTCCTTTACTGAATTGGCAGTAGGGACAATCCACTACTGCATGTTTTTTTTCTTTTTATCGCTGGCGATTCCTACAATAGACAAAGCCCAAATATCCTATTACAGTTTAGCGAAAAGCACACTTACTTAATTTTGCATACAGACTGTTTTCTCGCAAATGTTGTAAAACCAATTTGACATGCGTCACATGTTATTCTTCGGATTCAGAATAAATTAAGGATGTTGTCAATCTATATAATCACAAAGAATTTACAAATTAACAAAATACTTTGTTGACAGAGAAATGGAATGCTGCCAGGAAATGACACAGCCCAAACGACATCACAAGCTACTCAAAAAGAGCGAACCAGGTTTTGAAGACTGTCTGCCACTCATTGCGTTATTGAATTCATATCAGGTTATAAGCCTCACAAAGGTCGAATGTTTGATATATGGTAGCAGATTTGACCTGATCCAATAGGTTAGAGATGAGTGGAAGAGGATACCTTTTTATGGCCCCTTATTTAACACCCTACAATCAGTATAAGGACTCAGCTTGTCATTTAATTTTGGGATTAAGAAGATTGGAGAAGTGGCTGAAGATCAGGAATGTGTGCCCCTTCCTCTCGCTCAATCCAGAAATCAAAAGGTCCACTCCATAATTCCAGCAATAAAAAGGTCAATGTGGAGGTAATGTTTTGGCCTTTTCTTTTCAAAGACATCTTTAAATTAAGTATAGCAGTCTGGTAGCTGTACTACCTGTTTCTCAGTTGCTGCAGTGACATGGTTAGTTACATATGCTAAGTGCCAGGGACACTTAGTACTAGAAGAGACTCAAAGCCACACCTTCTATACAAGTGTCTTGTCCACAGTGATCTGAGCAACATGCTGATCTTAAGGATATAGATCATATTCCCCACTGGATATTTGGATCTGTAAGGATTACCCAGGGGATTCCTATTAAGATTTTGAAATGAGGGGCACCAATGACATTAAACGCAAAAAAATCCTGGTACTTATGTTCAACACGCTGAAAGATCAAGTAAATTGTCTGAAATGTAATGTTACAAGGACACTAGCTCCTTAACATTTCCGCAACAGCCTTTTGGATTAAAGGACATTGATTACATTAGGCAAACCTGGCATTAATCAAGTTCCTTGTTGCTCCCAAATCAATCATTACCTCCACTTTAACATTTATGAGCAAAGGGTAGGAACCAGTCAGAATTACATAAGCCGTAGCATTCTGTGGCATGTTGACTAATGCCTGGGAGTAAAAAGGCTTATTCTCACCTTGACCTGACTCTTCTTTTAAGGCCATGGTGCTTAAAGAAACAGTTTTGGGACAACTGGGGCATACTTTCACAAAATGCCCAGTGTTTCCACAATATAAACACAGCAACAGTCTTTCTCCTGATTGTTAGAGGACCTTTGACGCCAGTGTGCTTTGCTTGGATTCCTCTTCATTCTTTGGTTTTGACTTGGAAGCCAGGAACCAAAAGTTGGTGCATTGACAGGAACTATTCCATTCCAAGATGCAATGATCTAAACATAAGACCAGATTGATAAGAGCCATACAAGTTCAAGGCTGCAGCTCAGTATGAGAGAGGGCATCCTTGAGATCATCATGCTAGCCTCAGTAAAACACTGATGAACGATTCTTTTCACACCAACCCGATTTAATTACTAAAAGATTAAATTGGGGTAAGAAGGGTGGATTGTACCTATTGCTCTACTTTAAATCCATGGGTTCATTGCCTACGGATTGAATTACAAGTTGTCGATTGAAGCTGCCACTACAGTCAGCCAGAAACTGTGACTGATTATAAAGCATGGTGTTGTTGGCCAGGACAAAGAGAATAGTCCAAGATCCTGGATCCCCATTTAGTATCCAAAATACAACTGTGGTTTGATCATCAGGAAAGGATGGGGGGTCGGCACCAAAATGCAGCTAAGGTTTTTTTAAATAAATTTCAGAAACGTCTTATTTTCCCTCAATATAATTCCAGAGGTGCCAAGGTCTCTCCCTTTGACTAACACGGGGTTACCTCATAAATGGGTGACATCTGCGTCTGTGGCATGGCATTTGGGGCACTGGGACGAGTGTGTGGGATCAATTTGCGCCAAGTCTCTAGGTGTGATGTAGGCCCAGTGTAAGAATTTGAAATGGAGAAGCTTGTGTTTCTAATTGGAGGAGATGAGTTTAGTCTGAGTGCAGCATTGATACCATATTTTATCAGGTATCAGCTGCCCTAAATCACATTTCCAGGCATCCTTAGTTCACCTGGATGGCTTAGGTTTCATGGCTACGAAGGCTTGGTATAATCTAGAAACCAGCCGACCCCCGCCGGTGTCAGAGAAAATGAATGTCAGTGGGGAGAAACCATCTGGGGCTAGAGGGTAGGAGGGCACTCCAGAACATTGGGTGTTATGGAGGTGCCTAAGTATAAACTGGTCCATGTACATGGCAGCGCCAAAACGGGCATTGGCATCATGTAAGAACATGGCCATCTGGGAAAAGGTCCCCACCAGTATGTAGATCATGTTGTAGCAAGGTGCGCTGATCTAGCTTTATGAACTGTAATTTTAATCCTCTTTAATGGAAAAGTTGGATTTTACATCACAATTCTAAAAATGTCACTTTAGAAAGTTGTCAATCAATCAATCAATAAGGTCTTTATTTCGATTTACAAAATCATAAAAGACAGAATACATCAGTAATTAAAAAACTTGGAATATAATATACAATCTACAATCGTCCAGGCTTATATAAAACCACGGATGTATTTACAGATGAGTTAAAAACGTTGTTACATAAAATGACAGAATTATAAAAATAAAAACACCTTTAAAAAGCCCATAAAAAAGCAATGTACATACAAACACGAAAACTGAACAGGGCAATTCTTTCCTGTTATCAGCCCAAGATATAGGAACCAGATTTAGATGAAGGGTCGGCAAATAATCATCTCTTAAGTTGCCGAATCTCGGGGTCTTAGACAGAAATTTATTTTTCAACAGGCCCATTCCATACTATCTCAACCCTCGAGAATAAAAATGTCAAAATTAGTGTACCCTCATCTTGTTAGCACGGATGACCCACATCCAGCTCAAAAATTTTGCCACAGCTACCACTATGGAGTCTTGGGTGTTTGTCCTTAGGATCCTTAAGGCATCTAGGGCCAATCTTGTGCCCAAATTCATACAAATAGGTTTGAGCCATTTGGTCCTAGGTAGATCATAGGCTGGGCATACGAACATAATGTGCGCTAGTGTCTCAATTTGGGCCGGGCATGAGATACATTTGTCATCCGTTGGCAAGTGCCAACTACTAGTAAAAGCTCTTATTGGAAGTGAACCTACCCTGAACTGGTGATACAGTTTCCTGTCTATTGGCCTGGTAATGAGGTCCCAATATGTTTCAAACTTGGTCTCGTGCTTGATCTCCAAGAATTCTCTAGTCATAATAGATGAGAACCGCTTAGTTTTGACCATACTCCAGTAAGCTGCCTTAAAATTCTTTTTAGATGGAAATAAAGTGGCAGCTGGGTCCTCCCACAGGGTGCTCATCCCCATATTAACCAGGGTGGTCTTGATGTTATTAAACCAGGGGATCTTGTTTAGACGGCCCAACTCCCGAACTTCAAGGAGAGCTTTAGCATACAGAGAAAGCTCAGGTGTGGTCCAGAGCCTTCTCCAGAATGCTATAGGTCTGAAGCGTGCCAAGTCCTCAATACTATAGCAACCCAGATCAAGATAAAGAGGCGTAAGTGGAGTGGATTGCGGAAGGCCTAATAATGTTCTAACAAATTTGTTTTGGGCTAATACCAATGGTGTTAGATCCTCAAAGCCCCAAAGTTCAGCACCATATAATATTGAGGTACTGATTTTTAAGTTGTAAATCTTAAGGGCGGGGGCAATGGGTTTGGTCTGAGAAAGCCTCTGCTCCTTTATCAATACACCAGCTAATTGTGCATGTTTTAAAGCCAGCATATCGATCTGGGGTTTCCATTGTAGTTTCCTACCTAGTGTTATACCCAGATAGGTAAAAACATCAGTCTGTTCCAGGGGGACATTGTTCATATACACTCTTGCGGTTATAGCTTTGGATTTGTGGAGCACCATAAACTTTGTTTTCTCCACATTTACCACTAATTCATGGTCGCGGCAGAACACCTCGAAGCGGGACAGAGCGGCCTGCAAGCCCTGACGTGTCTTGGATATTATCAAGGTGTCGTCCGCGAACATGAGAAAGGGTATTTTCATACCCGCTAACACTGGAGCATCTGTGGGATGGGTAGAAAAGTACTGTACAACCCTGTTTATGTACAGGGAAAACAGGGTTGGGGCTAGTACACACCCCTGGCGCACCCCTTGGAAACCGAGAACCTCTCAGTAACATTTCCCTGCTTTCCCCAGCGGACTTGTGCATAATTTGAATTGTGCAGTTTCACTAAAATAGCCAACAATTCCGGTGGCATCCCCATATCCACAAAAGCGCTCCACATTTTTATACGGGGGACTAAATCAAATGCGGATTTTAAATCAATAAAAGCAGCATAGATTGCACCCCTCCTATGATAACCACCCGCCAATAGATAAGCACAAATCTAAGAACCTGATCTAAGGTACTAGTATGTGGTCGAAACCCCGCCTGAAAAGGTGTCAGGATTTCTGTTTCGTCTATCCAGGCCTGGATTCTGCCAAGAACTAGCCTGGCAACAATCTTCTGAATGGAATCAATAAGACTAATTGGCCGGTAATTACCTGGTAGTGAGCGGTCACCCTTTTTGTAGATAGGTATGATTTCGGCACCTAACCATGTTTCGGGAATGGAAGCACCGCTAGCTATAGCGTTAGCCAATAACTTTATATAAGATACCCAGTGGTCCTTATCATGAACAAACAAATCTGCGGGTATACGATCGGGGACGGGGGCCCTACCTCTCGGGATCGTTTTTAGCACTGATTCGACCTCTAAACTAGTGAAACACAGGGTGGTTGTTCAAATAGGCCATAGCGGTAAGTCATCACTGCCATTAGTGGCAGAGAATTGAGCCTCATAGTGTAGAACCCATTGTTCAGGGGCAACATAATTAGTGGGTGTCTGATTTAATTCTCCACTGCCCCATTTAACAAGCTTCCAGAATTGGATCATATTTTTCTCCTTACTGGCAGAGACCAGATCTTGCCAGCGGTTCTCATCCCATTCCTTCTTCGCTTGTTGCTGGGCTTTCTTATACCTTACTCTAGCCTTTTTGATATCGCCCACAACTTTGAATCTAATAGCCCTGGATAGAATCTTATAGGCCTGTCTGCATGTACTATTGTACCAGGAAGCCGCCTTTACATAAGGTTTTTTACTTGGTTGACTAGTTTTAATAAAAAAATATTTCAGTTGTTTGAACAGGTCATTGTGGACCTGGGGGATAATAGAATTAATATCCTTCTGGGAATCACAGTTAAGAAGGGTGGCGGTCGAACAAGCAACCAGTTCCTTCATTTGTTCCAGGGCACCCTCATTTTCAATAATCCTAACCCATTGAACTCTCCTCATATCGTTAGTGAGCATAGCCTCTGTTGTTACATATTCAACTGCCCTGTTATTTGGATTTGAAAAGGTCGAAGCGTACAATTGTAAGACCAACGGATTGTGATCACTTTCGGTCCGCTCCTGCACTTTCATATCCAGAAGAGATGGCCAGTATTCTACATTAAGAAGGATGTAGTCTATGCGACTACTACAAAGGCCATTATCAAAGGTAAAAGCACCTTTCCTATCCGACTGCGTCCGCCCATTAACTGCCCTTAGTCCCCTTTCCAGACACAACCCTTTTAACTGTAGTGCAGCCTCTGTCCATTTATTAATGGGACATAGTTCTAATTGCGGGATATTCCACTGCGCGTCCTCCTCTGCGCTAAGGTTTCCGTCTTCATGGTCCAGTGGCTCAAAACAACAATTAAAATCGCCTGCGATTATCAAGTTACAGTTGCCCCTTGAACTTTCCAAATAGGTATCAAGGGCAGTAACCACGCTTGATCCCCTGCCCCCGGCTGTCCTCTTGCATAAACATTGACAATCAAGACATCAGGTCCATGCTCCCCAATGATCCGTATGGCCATGATGTCCGGACTATCAATGAATACTTCCTTTACCAAAATACCCGCTTGCTGTCTAACCCAGCAAGTCAACCCGCCTATAGGTCTCCCTCTCTGCCCTCCCAAGGCAGCCTTCGAAAAATTTAAAAAGCCAGAGTGATAAATTTTATCCAATGACCAAGTCTCCTGAAATATCCAGACATCATGACTATCGATGTATGTTGACCACTCTGTTGAAGTGGTTTTGGAAGATAGACCTGCGATGTTCCAGGAGACTATAGACATATATGTTTTTGGGTGCCCTTGGATAGCGTTACTGCTATTTGCTTCGGGGCTAATTGCGTGATCATTTTCCACAGTTACCAGACTAGGAGTACTGGGTGAGGTGAGAGATCTTACAAAAAGTGTATGGGATAATATGTTCTTATCCACCCCGGTTATAAGTTTCGTCTGGGATTGGTGCACACCCCCTACAATGTCAGGGCTGTTGGCGTGAATAGCCTTACTTCCGGTCGCAGATGCAGATGCAGATATTACACTAGGGTCAGGAATACGCAGTCCTAGGGCAGACCCTATCTGGCCCATAGATACTGATGTTCCAATTAGAGGAGGGTTTACTATATTGCCCAGTCAATCTATATCCTCTAAAGAAGAAAAGATTTCAAATCGATTACTTGTGGTCACCGGTCGGTCATGTTGACTATGTGGTCTGGATAGCCCCCTCATCTCGCTGCACCCAAGGGTGCTGGATGGTTGATAAAAGAAACCCAGTGGAAGGATGTTTATATCATCCTCCTTAGTGAAGCAATTACCAGCCCTCTCTAGTATGTGCTGAACCAGTCTTGGCGACCTGAAACTTAGAACTACACAATCACCAGGTAAAGACTTATGGGATTTCCCAACCCAGGGAACTCTACGAACCATTTTAAATTCGGAGAAAAGATGGTCCTTTAAGCCAATCCTATTACCCAGCATGTATAAGGCCTTATTTCGTAGTGTTGACCAGTGCTCCTGTGCATTAGGTGGGAGCATTGGAACGTTGACCAAAACAACTGTATAGGGAGTGGATTCCGGGGGGAGATGAAGGAAAGTGTGATGGTTCTCGGCACTAGCAGCATAGTGCTCAGGAAACCGTCCCCTAGAACCACTCTTCCCTTGATGCGAAATTGATGACAACAGCATTCCTACCTGCGGGGCGTTGGCGGGTTGAGTGGCCTCCAAGGTTGTTACTGGTGATCTTGCTGTTGATGATGGAGGACAACATGCATTTTCTAGGGATCCCTTTAGTACTGATGCGTTTCCCCTCACCGATTGGGTTGTAGACCCAACATACATCGGCCCATTGGCATTATCAGGGGGCTACTAAAAATGCCCTGCTCTATTTTGCTAAGTCTGTCTTCAATCAGGGTCAGCTTCTTGAGCAAGGGGTCAATCATAGTTATCAATTTCAGTTCTATCTGTGAACAAAGCTCGTCCATATTAAACAATGGCGGTAGATGGGCAGCACTGGTAGGGGAGCATATAACAGTGGTTGGCTTATCTTTGGACTGTTGGCTCCCATTATTTCCATTGCCGTTTGTAACTGCCTTGCGTTTTGCTACCCTAGAAGATGGGGGGGTTAGCTTCAATGCGCCTCGGCCTTTCCTTTTTTTTGAGGGCGGTTCACTACCTGCAGCCCCAATGAGCTTCTTACCCCTAGTGGTAACCATGGACGTATTAATAGAGCAGTCCAGGTTAAGAGGAATGGGTGCAATAAGTGGCACTGGTTCCAATTGTATCGTCGAAGACTGGCTGGAATGCGATACCAAATCATTGGTGCAGTTTGTCAACGATTGAGAGGGGTGACCTATAGAACTCTGTGTGCAAAGGGATGTTTGAGGTTCAAGTGATAACCTGCGCTCAGTGATTTGGATCTCATGCATTAGCGCTGATTCTGCCCTAGAAAGAAAGGCATCAAGCGTACCCACAACCCCTGCTCCCACCTTCCGTTTACTCATGTTGCTAAACCCTGACCTCCAAATAACACACTTCTATGAATAAACCGTTGTATACCACAATGGCTTACTGTACAGGCGTTAGGGAGGTGGCCCAGCCCAGCCTCTTCCAGTCACTGACGGGCAAGGACGGGCCCGCCCTTGGCCCGGGCTTCGGCCGGGCGCAGCCCGCGCGCGTCCCGCGCTGCGGGTGTCTCCAGCGCCTTTTGGGCAAGTGGCAGCAGCGCGGCTCCTCCCTCCTGGGAGAGCTCAGGATTCTGGTCAGTGCAGTTCAGTTCCCAAAGCGGTAGCAGAGTCTTAGCGTCCCGTGCTGCGGATGTCTCCAGCGCCTTTTGGGCAAGTGGCAGCAGCGTGGCTCCTCCCTCCTGGGAGAGCTCAGGATTCTGGTCAGTGCAGTTCAGTTCCCAAAGCGGTAGCAGAGTCTTAGCGTCCCGCGCTGCGGGTGTCTCCAGCGCCTTTTGGGCAAGTGGCAGCAGCGTGGCTCCTCCCCCCTGGGAGAGCTCAGGATTCTGGTCAGTGCAGTTCAGTTCCCAAAGCGGTAGCAGAGTCTTAGCGTCCTAACCGTTTGTTCAATCTGCCAATACCCTAGGTCATATGACTGTGAATGGCTCTGCTGTTGGGGTTTGTGTATTCCTCCCAGACAGTGAAAAAAAGGGGTTTAGGTGTGGGCAGGATGAAGCATCAAGACGGCTGGAGATGGAGCTGTACCCTGCTTCAATTACACTTCAAAGGGCTTGCGTCCAGCACACACAAAGGAACCTGACACCAGCCTTTAGTCACCCCAGAGAGTTTGGAGAATTGACAAGGAAAGGGAAGAACTTTCCAAAACTATTTGTTGGGGTAGGACAGGGTGCCAACCCACACACAAAGGCTGGAACCAGGTGTAAGTATTGAACCCCCAGAACCACTCTTTAGATCACTTCTGGTCAAGTGGACGACCCAGAAGTAGGACTGCTCTGCTGTCCTGAGATGGAAGGACTGCCCTACTGCCTGTGGAAGGAAGACTGGATCTGCTCCTTGAACCCAGAACCACCAGAGTAACTCCAAGGGCTAGCTGCTTGGCCTCCTGAGAGCACTACGGGGATACAGCAGCTAGCTCCAGATGCCTTGAACCCTGCTGCTGGCCTCTGCTGGAGTGAGTCCTATCCACTCAACTGGTGCCACCACAGGTCCTGGACCATTGGAAGTGGTGTTGGTGGTGCTGTTCCTGCCTAACTCTAAAGGCTGAAACAGAAAAATATTTTCAAGAAAAATTGTCTGGAGAACGGACAGAAGACTAAGACTTACATGCCTGCTGATCCATCCAAGGTGCATCGCCTATTGGACTGACTTCATGGTAGGTCCTGCAACGTTCTTCTCTGCAGAGTGCAGACCACAAATTCTCTTCAGTGTGTCCTCCCAGCAGCGGTATAAGGTCTCATGGCATCCTCTTTGGCTACAGCCTGCAGCCTCGTCCTACTGGGTAAATCTGAGCTCCAGACATTTTTTTAAGTGTGAAGGTAGAAATCTTCACCATGCTTGATGGCGACTAGTACCCTATCGACAATATCCTCAGCCTGGAAATCCAGAGTCTCCAGCTCTGAGCTTTTTCCCACCATTGTTGATGGCTTCACCAAAACCTTTTCCAGTAGCTCCCAGTCATTGACGATGCATCCTCAGATACAGCCTGCTGCCTTACCCCACTGAGACTCAACTTTCTCCAGAAAATTTTCTGAAATTACTTCTAAGTCTGAAGGTAAGCCATGACCGGGCCCGATCAACCCGTTCTATCCCACCTGCGCTCCATCATGGTCAGTCCTAACTTTTGACTTTGACCTTTCCTTGTGCAACCAGATACCAGGCGTTTGTGCTTTGATCTTTTAGGTGCTATTTTTCAATAAACAAATTACAAATACATAACTCTGGTTCAACTGATTGGATTTAATTCATTTTGGTGTTGTTTTATTTATTAAAGTTTATTCTATTTGTCTAAATGGGGTTGGGATTTTACTTGTTTTATTTTTCACTTTATTACTGTTTGTGTGCTGCATCAATACTTTACTCATTGCCTCTAAGTTAAGCCTGACTGCTTTTGTTCCAAGTTACCAGAGGGTTATGCATGGGTTATTTTAGTTACGTTTTGTGATTCATCCTGTCAAGGATTGCATTCATTATTTGAGTGGGGCTTCTACCCCTTTCAACTAATAAACCGATTTCTTACATTACCCCTAAAACTAGCGGGTATGGTGAATTCCCTGCGGCCATTACTTTTTCTAAACCTGGTGAAGATGCAGTGGCCCACCCCCAAGTCGATTATTGTGTAAACTGCAATCTCCTTGCTAGAACTACTATTCCATGGCTACATGCGGGAAAAGGAGTACGACAAGCTTGGAAGGCTTCGGACCAAACTTTCAGAGCTGTATTCTCAGCCCTGGAAGCGGCGAAAGTGGCCTGTATCTTATCCAAGGTCTGGGCAATAGAGGTTGATGAGGCAATAAGGACTACCATTCTGACTGAGCATGAAAAATACTTTGACCAGTTATTGTGTCAGGAGTCAGGACCAGAATACTTAAGTAGAATGCGATCTGACACCCTCTCAGCTGTGGCGCAATGGTCATGAGACCGACACAGATGGACCACAGTGGCAAACTTTGTGGAGGGGGGTAATAGGAAAGGGACGCCAGGGAGTAGATTCTGTTGAGACAAAGATGTATTTGCTATTCGTGGCTTCAATAATGTTTTCTTTAAGAGATCAAAATAACTCACTCATACCTGTGTTCCCAAAGTGGTGAAATGAGGAAATCACTCTCAGGTGTAAATCTGAGTGAAGGGTGGAAGATGAAAGAAATCTGGTTGAGCTGAAGCACTGTAAAGACAATATAAGTTAACACCAGCACACAGGAAGCATAATAACACTGCAATCTATTTAAATCGTACACTATGCTTACATATAAATTGGATCTCACTAGCTGCCTCAAGTTTAATACTCCACCTAAAGTTATCCACTGAAGGATGACATTGCTAGTTTCTATAAGCAAGCAAAACTAGAATGCGGGTCTTGAGACAAACCTGTTTTTATCCCAGTTCTCCCACTTGATAATAACTTATGGTCTAAAATAACTCGCACACACAAAGCAAGTTTGGGATGTGCTAAAAAATAAAGGTTCACACAGTCACTTTTGGAAAAATCTTGGGATTTCATCTTTTTGCAGATAAGTTGGGGGACTGAAATGCCACCAAGGTTCTTTCGTACATTCAACACAAACTCACATCAAGAGAACAGAAGGCCTTTCTGTGAGACCGGCACTCATGTGTCACAGAGGGGAGACTCTCCCATCCGCCAAAGTCTAGTCTTTTCTCTAAAAAGTTCTGGCTCCAACATGCTTCTTCATGTGACCAACATGTTGAAATGCTTGATCACCACAGTCCAGATAAACAATACCTGCCATCTGGTGTCAAGGCTGGGCCTTCTTGAGTAGGAAGGCACCCACCTAAATGGCAGCCAAATCTCAGAGGTGCTGAGATCTTGCAAGATTTCAGCTGGGAATTTGCAAACCTTAAATTACCAAGTGATGCGCAGCAATGTTTCAAGCCAAACCTCTCCCATGAGGAAACAAGACCTCAACTTATGGTGGGACCTGACACCATTGGATTGTTGAGTCAATTACTGCCAATTACTGAGACAAACCTCGACTGGAGTTAGAATACAAAATCTGCCCCCCTCTCATTGTCAAGGACCTTCCCTGAGGTAAGGCCTGATTGGAGATAAAGTAGAATATCTGCCCCCTTTCCTACTGTCTAGCACTCTCCCAGAGATTTGCTCTGACTGGAGTTAGAACAGACACATCTGCATCTATTCTCAAGAACAGGAACTTACATTACACTTTTTTTCATAAAAGGAAAAGCTTATGATTAGCTCAATATGATTATATTGCAAACTTTGGAAGAAAGTTGTACCCTCTGTTTTCTCTGTGTGATGCATTGTAGATATGTGTTTCTGTGGTCTTGATTGTAACCTTGGTTATTGCTTCTGAGCAATGTGAAAACTTTTTAAAGGTGAAGAGAATAAGAGAAATGTTGGCATGTTTACTGTTGTCCACTATTTGCCTTGTCTGTGAATCTTGCACAATGCTGTTTCTTTAATGCATTTTCTTTTAAAACGTGTTTGCCCATTTGGATCCCCGTGTCCGGCAACTTCCCTGAGGTAAACCCTGGCTGAAGTTAGAATAGATAATCTTCCCCTCTCACTGTCCAGCACCTCCTTGAGTCAATGTCCTGACTGGAGTCAGAATAGTAAATCTGCCCCTCCCACTGTCTAGCACCTTTCCTGAGTCAAGGCCTGACTGGAGATAACATAGAATATCTGCCCCCTTTCCCACTGTCCAGCATTTTCCCCAGAGATTTGCTGTGAATGGAGTTAGAATAGAAACATCTGCATCTATTCTAAAGAACAGGAAGTTACATTACAATTTTTTTCATAAAAAAGACAAACCTGGACTGGAGTTAGAATACAAAATCTGCCCCTCACTGTCCAGCACCTTCCATGAGTCAAGGCATGACTGGATATAAAATCGAATATCTTCTCTCTTTCACTGCCCAGCACCTTCCTTGAGTCAATGCCCTGACTGAGATTAGAATAGCAAATCTGTCCCTCCCAGTGTGCAGCACCTTCCCAGAGACAAACCTCGGCTGGAGTTAGAATAGAATATCTGCCCCCCTCTCATTGTCCAGCACTTTCCCTGAGTCAAGGCCTGACTGGGGGTAACATAGAATATCTGCCCCCTTTCCCGCTGTCCAGCACCTTCCCAGAGATTTGCTCTGCCTGGAGTTAGAATAGAAAAATCTGCATCTATTCAGAAGAACAGGAAGTTACATTACACGTATTTTCTCAAAAAAAGAAAAGCTTATGATTTGCTCAATATGATTATTTTGCAAACTTAGGAAGAAAGTTGTACCTTCTGTGTGATGCCTTGTAGATGTGTTTTTCTGTGGTCTTGATTGTAGCCTTGGTTATTGCTTCTGAACAATGTGAAAACTGTTTAAAGGTGAAGAGAATAGGAGAAATGTTGACATGTTTACTGCTGTCTACTATTTGCCTTGTCTGTGAATCTTGCACAATGCTGTTTCTTTAATGAATTTTCTTTAAAGCATGTTTGCCCATTTGGTTCTCTGTGTCCTGCACCTTCCCTGAGGTAAACCCTGACTAGAGTTACAATAGCAAGTCAGCACCTTCTTTTAGTCATTGCCCTGACTGGAGTTAAATCTGGCCCTCCCAGTGTGCAGCACCTTCCCTGAGACAAACCTTGAAAGGAGTTAGAATTGAAAATCTGCCCCCTCTCACTGTCCAGCACCTTTCCTGAGACAACCCTTGACTGGAGTGAGAATAGAAAATCTGTCCCCATCTCATTGTCCAGCACCTTCCCTGAGTCAAGGCCTGACTGAAGATAAAATAGAATATCTTCCCCTTTCCAACTGTGCGGAACCTTCCCAGAGATTGGCTATGACTGGAGTTAGAATAGAAAAATATGCATATATTCTCAGAGAACAGAAAGTTACACTATAAAGTTTTTCTTAAAAAAAGAAAAGCATATGAGTTGCTCAAGATGATTTTTCTGCAAACTTTCTCTGTGTGATGCCCTGTAGCGATGCCTTTCCGTGGTCCTGGTTGAAGGCTTGGTTATTGCTTCTGAGCTATGTGAAAACTGTTTAAAGGTGAAGAGAATAAGAGAAATGTTGACATATTTACTGTTGTTGACCAATATTTGCCGTGTCTGTGAATGTCGCAAAATGCTGTTTTTTTTAAAATAGATTTTCTTTTAAAAATGTCTTTGCCCATTTGGTTCTCTGTGCCCAGCACCTTACCTAAAGCAAACTCATTGTGGAGACACACTAGTAAATCTCCCCCCTCACTCTGTCTATCACCTTTCCTGGAGTTAGAATAATACATCTGGCCTCTTCCTACTGTCCAGCACCTTCCCTCAGGCAAACCCTGACTGGAGTTACAATAGAAAATTTGTCTCCCTCCCACTGTCAAGCAACTTCCCTGAGACAAACCCTGACTGGAGTTAGAACAGTAAATCTGCCCTTCTCCCACTGTCTTGCACTTTCCCAGAGATTACTCCTGACTGGAGTTAGAATAGTAAATCAACACCTATTCTCAGAGACCAGGAACTTACGTTCCCTTTTTTTTTTTTTTTTTTTTTTAAAGAAAAGGTTATGATTGGTTCAAGATTATTTTTTTCCAAACTTTGTAAGAAAGGTTCACCTTCTGTTTTCTCTGTGTGATGGATTGTAGAGATGTATTTTTGTAGTTATAGTAGAAGCCTTGGGTATTGATTCTGAGCAATGTCAAAACTGTTTAAAGGCAAAATAAATAAGGTAAATGTTGACATGTTTACTGTTGGTGTCCAATATTTGCTTTGTCCGTAAATCCCACACAATCCTGCTTATTTAAATGCATTTTCTTTAAAAAATGTGTTTGCCAATATGACTCTCTGTGTCTAGCACCTTCCCTGAGCCAAGTCCCGGCTGGAGTTAGAATTAGTAAATCTGCTCCCGTCCCACTGCCCAGCACGTTTCATGAGGTAAGTTCTTACTGACATTAGAATAGTAAATATGACCCCCCACTGTTCAGCATCTTCCCTGAGGTAAGTTATGACTTGAGATACAAAAGAAAATCTGCCCCCTTGCAATGTCCATCATCTTAGCTGAGATAAGTTCTGACTGGAGTTAGAATAGAAAATCTGCCCCACTTGCAGTGTCCAGAACTTTCCATTAGGTAAATTCTGAGTGGAGTTAGAATAGGAGATCTGGCCTCTCTAAGTGTTCAGCACCTACTCTGAAGTAATAGCTGATTTCAGTTAAAATAGTAAATCTATCTAATATCCAGTGTCTATCTAAAATATATTTTTTAATACTAATAATTAAAATCTCAATAGTAGCTAATATCTATAAAGATACAGTAAACATATTATTTTCAATCAATCAATGATGTGTAGAGCGCTGCTTATCACCCGTGAGGGTATCCAGGCGCTGGGTGGGAGCAGCTGCTGGGAGTTGTCAGTCGAACATCTAGGTTTTTAGGTCAACTCTGAACTTCCGTAGGGTGGGTGCAGTTCGGAGGTGGAGTGGGAGGCCATTCCAGGTCTTGGCAGCCAGTAGGAGAAGGTGCGGCCGTCGCTATTGCTTTTGTGGACGTGGGGCATGTGGGCAAGGGAGAGGGAGGCCGAGTGTAGTTGTCTGCTGGGTTGGTGGAAGTTCAGTCTGTAGTTGAGGTAGGCTGGTCCTTTGTTGTGCAGAGCCTTGTAGGCGTGGGTCAGCGGTTTGAACTGGCACCTTTTTTGGATGGGGAGCCAGTGGAGCGCTCTGAGGTGGGGGGTGATGTGGGATCTTCTCAGGAGGTCGAGTATGAGCCTGGCTGTAGCATTTTGGATGGTTTGCAGTCTGCACAGTAGTTGTGAGGTGATGCCCATGTAGAGGGAGTTTCTGTAGTCCATGCAGCTGGTGATGGGGGCTCGGGTGACAGTGCGTCTGGTGTTGAGGAGGAGCCATTTTAATGTTTTCTGGAGCTTGCAGATGGTGAGGAAACAGGCTGAGGAGACAGTGTTTATCTGCTTCTTCATGGTGAGCTTGTTGTCGAGTATGATGCCGAGGTTTCTGGCGGGGTCTGTAGGAGTGGGAGAGAGGCCCAGTCCCGCTGACCACCAGCAGTCACATGGTGAGGTGTTGCTCCCAAAGGTGAAATCCTTTTTTAATCAACTTTATTAGGTTTTGAACAACAGCACAATAGTTCATTACACTCTGGCATACAATACTCTTTGTAGTCACTTCAGGGTCTTTCACCATCCTAATGCTTTACAGTCGATTTAAAAGTGAACCAAGCCCCAAAGGTCTCAGTATCCCTCCCCCAACACCATTAGCCCATGAAGCCCAACCACTTGCCCCATACACGGTTGTATTTGGCTGGACACCCTCTCGCTTCATATACAGGCTTTTCCTGCATGGCGCACCAATCCAGTCCCCTGCACCAGCGGGAGATGGTAGGGGGGACAGGATATTTTTCAAGTGGCTGCTATATCTTGTTTGGCCACCATGGTGGCTGTTGCTCCCAAAGATGATTACCTCTGTTTTGTCAGTGTTGAATTTGAGGCATTTGTTTTGCATACAAGTTGGCTATGCTGGTCATGCACCTGTGTACATTCATTTTGGCGTTAGTGGAGTTTGAGGATAGGGAGAGGATGACCTGAGTGTCATCAGCATATGATATGATGTTCATACCATAGGATTTGACCAGCGTGGCCAGGTGGGCCATGTATGTGTTGAATAGAGTTGGACTCAGTGAGGGCCCTTGGGGAACGCCACAGTGTAAGGTGGGAGGCGGACACTCTGGTTTCTTCCGGTGAGGAAGGAAGCAATCTATTTTTGGGCATTTCCTTGGATGCCCATCTGATGGAGTCCATGTAGGAGGGGGTAGTGTGACACGGTGTCAAAGGCTGCGGAGAGGTCAAGGAGGATCAGGGCTGTGGTCTCTCCCTGGTCTAGGAGAGATCGGATGTCATCCGTGGCTGCGATTAGGGTGAATTCTGTGCTGTGATTAGTGTGGAATCTGTTGTAATGTACTTGTTACTCAATGCATCCTCCCTATTGAGGTTCTCTGTCTTGCTGCTCAGCCTATGGTGGGGTCATTTAGAATGTTCAGTGGGTTTGTATTGAAAGGAGAATCAGTTGGTGTGGAAGGGCTGAGCAGCGAGGAGGCTGCTCCTGGTGGGGCACTTTTATGGATCAGACTAACATCCTGTAACCTGTAACCTAAGATGTAATCTCAAGAATAAATCTACAACCTTTTCTACAAGACATGCCTGCGCATCATTCTTCGTTTTAACACTGGCGACGATCTGAAAGAACCTACGTGAGCTACCTTGAATGGACTGGTACCTAAGAAACTGAAGAAGCGCATTTGGAAGAAGCAAGCTGGCAGTCCTGAAGCTCCACCAGTGACCAAAAGACTGGTCGGCCCCATCGTGGACGTGCCAGTGCCTGCTGAACTTGGGTGAGTGTTCCCCTAACAAGTAACTAGCCTAACAGCTAACAGCCTTGAGGAATAAGGTGTTTCTTTTCCACAAAGTGACTTTCCTACAATCTCATCACCTGTGAACGGTCAGCCCTTACCTGGGCCTGCCAGTTCCTGCTGTAACTTGGAAGAGGTGTCTGTGTCCTGTTTTGCTGCATGGGCTAGGTGCCCCTGTAAAGGAAGTTGTCAAGAGCTGTATAGAATTTCAACCTGCTTATGTGTTTGTACTATCAGTGCCCCTACTGCCGTCTTAATGGAGAAGGACTGTGGAGACTCTTTTGTCTGCCTTGTGGAGGAGCGTCTGTTTTGAGGAGTTCCTATGAGTGGCATATGTTGCAGCGTTAGTAGTGTCTGCCATCTGGAGTTTTCACGCTTCCTGTCAGGTTGAGCTACTCCATCTTACATCTTTTGGGACAAGTTGGTCAGAGAAGATGGATTTCCCTCGCTCCCTGGGTGAAAAGCATCGTGTGCGCTACTGAGTTTTCCCTGCATACTTTCTTCAGATTGCCGACTGTACTGTGCGTTGTGTGCAGTGTCTGGTGCAACATTTCCACTTTGGGTCTATACATTGTTTATAGACACGGGCAACTTTTCTCCAACTAGCGTGGCAGTTTAAAACCAGGCGCGTGTCATGTTTAGCGCGCGCAGTTTTACCTGCGTCTCAGTGTCTTGTGATGTTTCCATGGATCCCCTGGATGTTCTTCGATGTTCGCTGCGCTGTGTCTAGTTGATTCTGGACGTCGCATACACAGACGTGCCGTGAGCCATCCGGCTCACCGTCAAGTGCGTGCCGCCATCTTTCGTTTGGAGGCGCCACTGCATGATTGGAGCCACGCAGTAAGATAAGTTTTGCAACATGGTTGCCCATTTTGCCAACCACGTTTTTTTTTAGGCTGTCAAGAACAATAAAGTATTGGGAACATCGTCGTTACAGAGCAGCAAGGTTTTATTCCATTGTTTAGTCTGCACCGGACTCCTGCAAAGTTGTAAGTGACGCCATTTTTGCTCTATGAGATGAATTCCTTTGCCTTTTATAGCGGTCACGACGTTGTGAGTACTCTTCAATTTTTTTTTATGCAATCTGCCCACGATATTTCTGCATCAGATGAGTAACTGATTTGGGCATTTCCTGAGAGCTGATCTTGAAGAGGTTTCTGTTTCCTTGTGCCTGTAAGCTGTGTTCTGTTGAGCCACCTTCATCATCGTTGCATATCTTCTGAAGAAGATGTTCATTTTGAAGAAGATGTTTACGTGACTTGTGCTGATTTCTCATAGTTATGAACAGACGAATTTCTCTTCAACTGCAACAAAATATTCTCCTGTTTGGGGTTTGTGTGGAACTTAACATCTTCACTGATTTCTAGGGGGTGGTACTTTCTGCGTTTTCTCAGACGTTCCAATCTAATGTGAGGGGATGTGTTTTGGTCCAGTCAGTGTGGTATCCACAAGGTGGGTTTGATCTTACCTACTGTCTATCTTAGGGGTTAGTGATACCCTGACTGGTTCCTTTGTGTTAAGACTGTGCGCATGTGTGCTTCTCCCTTGTGTTATGACTGTGCGCATATGTGCTAGATTTTTCTGAATTCCATGTTTTGGTCAGTATGTTTTGGGTTTAAGGATACCCTGCATTTGTCTTGGGTTTAAGGATACCCATAGTATGTTGCGAGAGTGTTTTGGGTTTAAGGATACCCTGGATTTGCTTTGGGTTTAAAAGATACCCTGGATTTGCTTTGGGTTTAAGGATACCCATAATATGTTGCGAGAGTGTTTTGGGTTTAAGGATACCCTGGAATTGCTTTGGGTTTAAAAGATACCCTGGATTTGCTTTGGGTTTAAGGATACCCTGGATTTGCTTTGGGTTGAAGTATACCCTGAATTTGTTTTGGGTTTAAAATACCCATACTATGTTTCGAGAGTGTTTTGGGTTTAAAGTTACCCTGTTTTGGTATGGGTGGAGTCTTATTCCTTTTCTTTGAGGTTAGACCTGTCCTACCATTGGTATGTGCAGTAGAGGGTTGTAGATCCCTGGTTCTGCCGCAGTCTTGTGCTTTACCATGAGGCGCAATTGGTACTCTGTGTGGTGTGGTGGTGTGGTACCCGTAGTTTGTAGTGTGAGTTATGGTGGATAGCATCCACTGTTTTTCAGAATGTATCTCTTTATCTTGCATTCTTTGTTGGTTTATGATCATTATAGGGGGTGTTATATGTTTTTATGCATCCTCCTTTGCTGTCAGATGTGTGTTTTACTATCTCCATACATTTGATTGTTTATGATCACTTTTGGGGGTGATGTATAATGATTTTGTTGTTGCATCCTCCTTTGCTGTCAAATGTGTGTTTTTACTATCTCCATTCATTTGATTGTTTATGATCACTTTAAGGGAGGGGGTGATGTATAATGATTTTGTAGTTTATGCATCCTCCTTTGCTGACATATGTGTGTTTTATCATCTTATACATTTTGATTGTTTTCGATCATTATAAGGGGGGAGATGTGTTGTAATGTACTTGTTACTCAATGCATCCTCCCTATTGAGGTTCTCTGTCTTGCTGCTCAGCCTATGGTGGGGTCATTTAGAATGTTCAGTGGGTTTGTATTGAAAGGAGAATCAGTTGGTGTGGAAGGGCTGAGCAGCGAGGAGGCTGCTCCTGGTGGGGCACTTTTATGGATCAGACTAACATCCTGTAACCTGTAACCTAAGATGTAATCTCAAGAATAAATCTACAACCTTTTCTACAAGACATGCCTGCGCATCATTCTTCGTTTTAACAGAATCCCAATTGGGATGGATCTAGGAGGTTGTTGATCTCTAGGTGGTTGGAGAGTTGGCTGTTAATTGCTTTCTCCAGGTCTTTAGCTGGGAATGGGAGCAGGGAGATTGGCCAGTAGTTCTTGAGTTCTTCTGGGTCATCGGTAGTTTTTTTAGCAGAGGTTTTACTTCTGCATGTTTCTATCCTTCTGGGAAGGAGGCAGAGGTGATGGATTAGTTGAGGATAGTGGTGATTTCCTTACTGATGGAGTTGCTCCCCAGGTTGAACATGTGGTGGGGGCAAGGGTTTCTGGGTGCTCCCAAGTGGATGGAGCCCATGATGGTAGTGGTGGTTTGCGGGGTTAGTTGACCCCACGTAGTGAAGTGATTATAGTGATTGAGGTGCAGTGACTGCTTTTGAGAAGTTCTTCGAAGTTGTCGCTGGTTGGTTGCGGGTCGAAGTGTTCATAGATGGTGGCGATTTTGTTGTAGAAGAAGTCTGCGAGGGTATTGCAGAGCTCTTAAAAGGGGGTTACGGTGTTCTCGGTTGCTGAACTCTTTGATGATGCTGAAGAGATCCTTGCTATGGTTGGAGCTAGCTTTGAAGCGGGTAGCTTAAGGCTTCCTATTTGGCATTTTTCAGGCGTAAGTAATATATATTGAGAGCAACTTTGAAGTTTGCTCGGTAGCTGGGCGTTTTGTTGGATCACCAGATTCTTTCTAGTCATTTGCAATTGCATTTGGAGACTTTTAGTTCAGGGTCTGCCTTTTTTTACGGGTTTGAAGGGTGCGACTATGTTGACGCATTCCGTGATCCAGGTGTTGACATTTTGGACGGCCACTTTGAGTTCAGCAGTGGTGTCCGGAGTAGAGGTATTGAGGGTGTTGGTCCATAGATTTTCTGTTAGCTTGCTCAAGCTCCTATGGGTGGGGCTGGTCTGGTCGGTGGCAGTGTTAGGGGTGGTGGAGATGGAGAAGTGGACGATTGAGTGGTCGGACCAGGTGATCTCCAAGGTATGGCTTTATTTGATTCTGTTGCTGGCTGTAAAGATCGGGTCCAGAGTGTGTCCAGCTATGTGCATGGGTCGGTGATGATTTGGGTGAGGCAGACATTGTCCATGCTCCCTATTAAGTTTGCTGTGTTGGCACTGTTTGGGTCATCGATGTGGAAATTGAGGTCTCCGAGGAAAATGAAGTTCTCGGAGCAAATGGCCAGGGGGGCTAGGAAGTCGGAGATGTCCTTGCTGAAGGCGGGGCATGGTGCTGGTGGTCTGTATGCCCGGGTGCCCCTGATGAAATTGAGGTGTTCCATAATGCGGGTGGGGGTCATCAGCGTCTGCTGCACAGTGAAGGCTATACCCGCTCTGTGTTTGTTGTCTTGGTCTCTTCTAGCCGCTGGGAGTGGTGATGTCCAGTGAAGAAGCGGGTTTAATTCATGTCTCAGTGAGGAAGATGACGTTGGGGGTGAGGGAGGTGATGGTGTCCCAGTTTTCTGTGGAGTGTTTGTGGAGTGATCGGGCGTTGATCAGGAGTCATTGGATTTCTCTTTGTTGGTGGGTATGGGCTGGTTGCCGAAGGGGGTGGTTTGACATTGCAAGAGAATAGGCAATGTTGGCAGGAGAAGGGTCCTGCCATTGATCGAGGGGAAGTAAGGCTGCAGAGGTTGCTGCGAGGTCCTGGCATCAGGGCAGTTAACTCAGCTCTGGAGTAGCTGTGGGTGGTTAGAGATCCAGGGGTCCTGGCGTTGGGCATGGTCCAGGTGCAGACGGGCGCAGAATGGCCTGCCTTTGGCATGCCGGCGGCACAGCTGCACTGTGGCCTCCCTTAAGTAGGCTCTTCGGAGGGGGTGGGGCACTGGGCGGGATTAGGAGAAGATTAAAGAATGCTTATGGAGGCAAAAAGGAGATAAAAGGTTAAGTTTAAGTGGGGAAAAAAGGCTGTTTATGGAGGCAAAAAGGAGGCAAACGGTTAGGTTTAGGTGCGTAAAAAGATGATTTATGGAGGCAAAAAGGTTACGTTTAGTTGAGAAAAAAGACTGTTTATGGAGGCAAAAAAGAGGCAAATGATTAAGTTTAGGTGGGAAAAAAGACTGTTTATGGAGGCAAAAAAGAGGCAAAAGGTTAAGTTTAGGCGAGAAAAAAGACTGTTTAAGGAGGCAAAAAGGAGGCAAAAGGTTAAGTTTAGGCAGTAAAAAGGGCTGTTTATTGAGGCAAAAAGGAGGCAAAAGGTTAAGTTTAGGCGTGAAAAATGACTGTTTATGGAGGCAAAAAGGTTACGTTTAGTCAGGAAAAAAGACTGTTTATGGAGGCAAAAAAGAGGCAAAAGGTTAAGTTTAGGTGTGAAAAAAGACTGTTTAAGTAGGCAAAAGGGAGGCAAAAGGTTAAGTTTAGGCAGGAAAAAGACTGTTTATGGAGGCAAAAAGGAGGCAAAAGGTTAAGTTTAGATGGGAAAAAAGACGGTTTATGGAGGCTAAAAGGAGGCAAAAAGGTTAAGTTAGGCGAGGAAAAAAGACTGGTTATGGAGGCAAAGGTTAAGTTTAGGCAGGAAAAAAGACTGTTTATGGAGGCAAAAAGGAGGCAAAAGGATAATGTTTGGGCGGGAAAAAAGACGGTTTATGGAGGCAAAAGGTTAAGTTTAGGCAGGAAAAAAGACTGTTTATGGAGGAAAAAAGGAGGCAAAATATTAATGTTTAGGCGGGGAAAACCGACGGTTCATGGAGGCAAAAAGGTTATGTTTAGGCTGAAAAAAGACTATTTATGGAGGCAAAAGTTTAAATTTATTGTTATTATTATTTTTAAATTATTAAAAATAAAAATTATTTATATGAATATTATATACTGCAATGGCTATTACTTTAATGGAGATCTGATTTTCTACACTTTCTTTTTTCAGAAAGTAATTTGTTGATTATTCAGAATTTGGTTTAAAGAAATCACAAATTATTATCTTGTTGTGACACTAATTTATTGTGTCATTAGTATTTATTTGAGAGTATTATATACTACTGGCTAGACCTGAGGGTATCAGAGAGCTTTACAAGACATAGCATTGATAGAAGGATTCACAGTTGACACAGTATAACAAGAGGGGATAAAAACAGTGTAACATAAAATACGTATCTCAAAAAGTAACAGATAATCCAACATTGTCTGTCCGATGTAAAGACTCTGAATTGGGCCAGATGACCATATTGAATGGTCCTGTTAGTGTGGCAAACTCAGGGGGACAGGGTTGAGGTATTTGTTCAGTAGTAGAGTTTTGAGATTCTGTTTAAAGCATGTATAGGAAGGGTTGCAGCGAAGGTCTTTAGGAAGTGAGTTACAAATCGATGGAGCGTTACCTGAGAGAGAACGCTTCTGAGATTATTTATTTTTCAATTTAGGAGAAATGAGAAGAAGTGAGTCAGAGCTTCTTAGAGCCTGAGTTTTGCCTGCTCTCAATAGTTTGTTTACTAACTATTTAGGGTTTATGGTGTGAAGGGTTCTGTGTGTAATAAAGGCTGTCTTGAAGATGGATCTTCCTTCTATTGGGAGCCAATTGAGACTCTGGAGAGCAGGTGAGATGTGGTCAAATCTTTTGGCACCTGTGTGGAGTCTAGCGGCTGCATTAGGAGTTGTTCTAAGAGGTGCTAGGTGACTTTCTGGGGTCCCAGTGTTTATGGCATTGCCATAATCAAGTTTCGAGACGACAAGTGAATGTATTACAATCTTTATGTCTTCACGTGGGATAACCAGTTTGATTTTCTTAAGATGTTTTATGGTGTAGAGCGCACCTTTGGCAGAATTGTTGATGCATTTTTTCATTGACATGTTTTTGTTTTGGGTTGATTCCTCTGGCCTTTAAAGAATTGGAGAGTGTGAGAGAGCAATTAAGAGCGTCCATGCTCTTGAGCCATTTTTGGATTGGCGATGGCTTGTCATTTGGGGAAAAGAGTAACAGTTCAGTTTTATTGGGGTTCAATTTTAGGTGATTCGTGCTTAGACAGTTTTGTATCTTGTTTAGTGTGGTATTCAGATGGCAGATGTCACTGTGGGATGATATATTGTAGTAAAGTTGTGTGCCGTCCGCATAAATGTGATTTTTCACCCCTGCTTGTATCAGAATAATAGTGAGAGGTTCAATGATGAGGTTGAAAAGGGTTGGGGCGAGAATGGAGCCTTATGGAACTCCGTGTAGAACTGGTGTAGGTTGTGAGAGACAGCTGCTGATTTTTATTTGTTGGGAGCAATGTTGTAGATAGGACTTAAACCATCTCAGAACCATGCCATTGATATCAGTGCAATTTTTGAGGGTCTCAAGTAAAGCTTGGTGGTTGACTGTATCAAATGTCTTTGATAGCTCTAGTAGGATTAGGAGATAAGTGTCACTTTCATCTAAAGTTCTGAGAATATCAACTGATATATTGAGCATAGCAGTTTCCATGCTACACATTTTTCTGAATCCTGATTGGAAGGTGCCATGCAGGTTGAAATTCTAGATGTGTTGGCTGAGTTTGATCAAAACACATTTTCCGATTGCTTTTGCTAAGAAAGGAAGGTAAGTGACAAGTCTAAAGTTGTTGAGGTCATTAGGATCGCTTCAGGTTTTTTGAGAATGGGAGTGACTTGGCCTATTTGGAGGGAGTCAAGCACACAGCCTGACAAGAGGGAAGCATTGATGATTTTGGTCCAGAACAGCGAGATTATGTGATTCAGGTTCTGTACTAGGGAGAACGGAAGGGTGTGAGAGACTGGCTCAGTATATGATGTACACTTATGTAAGTGGACACCTTGCACTGATCCAGACAACCCTTATGGTGATTTTAATGGTCTTAGACAACCTTAGAAAGCTCTCTAAGTGGTAGCTGTGGAGAGCAGCCTTCAGGCTTAGTCCAGAAGGAGTGTAAAGCAGCTTGTTTTACCAGAATCCAATCTTATAGGTATAGATTAAGTGAAAAAGGACCGCACAGTGTATTTATAAAAATATGTATTTATTATAAGACACTCACTAACACATACAGATATCTCCTACCCGGAGATATACACAATACACACAATACTTTGCAATAGAAACAGGTAAGTTGCACAGAATACACAATGGTGCCCAGGGGGAGACCAAACCATATACTAAAATAGTGGTTTGCGAACCATGACTCGAATCAAGGATGTACCCAGAGGACGTAGAAATGTCGGTGACCCAAGGAACCACCCCAGGTGAGTATCTTGGAGCCCCACGGAGGTCTGTGTAGAGTGGGAACATGACCGCGTTCTCTGTACAAATCAACATGTAGGTCGCGGTTGCAATTTCAAAGAAAGAGGACCCTTTCCAGTGGATCCTGAAGAAACCCTGTGGAAGACAGAAGGTTGGAGAAACCGTTGTCAAACTCAATGGGAGACTTCAGAAAGATGCCACTGCTGGAGAAGGTGAAAGTGTCCGGTGGCACCCAAAGGTGGAATTGAGGTGAAGAGTACCTGCAAGCAGAGGAGACAAAGTCTATGCCACTCAGGAGTGACCAGGAGGCACAGAAGACGAATGCCCACCGATGTCGGGTGTTGCAGGAGAGCTGAGGGTGACCTTGGAACTGCAGCTGTGTGGACCAGGCGACACTGTGGAAGACCAAGAGCTGTACACAAGCTGTCCCATGTCAGATGTCGAGAGTTGAGGGGTCAGTGTCCGGCGGGAGCACAAACAAGCCTTGGCAACTGCAACCAACATGGAAGTTGAAGAAGGTGCAATGTCGGGACCAGCAAGGTCCAGGAGACTCACCACAAGCAGGGGAGTCAGGGCAGGCACCTAGCAATCAGGGGAGCCCAAAGAATTCAAAGATGACCCTCAAGAGGATCCACAGACCGGGGGCACTGAAGCCGCAAGAGGACCTTGAGCAGCTCACCAAAGAAGCAGGCCCACGGTGCAAGTGATGCGGTGGGGACAAAGATCTTGGTCACTGTAGATGCTTGAGGTAGGGGCTACTTGGAGCCTGAAGATCTTGGTGGAAGGAAGCCAACAAGCCTTAGTAACGGCAAGTTGAAGTGTTGCACGGGGGTTCGGTTCCTGCAGCTCAGACAAGGGACACTGGCCTCTAACTTGGTGAGAGAACAGGGCAGGCCTCGAGGGATGGGAAGAACCACCACCTGTGGTGCTGAGCCTTTCGGAGTCCATGGGAGCCCAGGATCAGCAGACCGGTCAGCTTAGTTGCGGTGCCTGCAGATGCAGGGAAGTGACTCCTTCACTTCAAGGGAGATTCCTTCAGATGTCTTGGATGCCCACTGGCCTTGGAAGGTTTCCTGTATGGAGCACAGGCACGGACATTGCAGCAGACGAGGCAGGGCACAGAGATCAGGAGCAGCAGGAGTCTTCCCAGTTGCAGCCTTGATGCCCAGAGTGAAGTTCAGCAAAGTCCAGAGTGCCCAGAGGGTCGAAGTTGAAGTGGTGTCTGAAATGAATCGTGTCCCACGATGAATCTAGGAACCCACCCTCAGGTAAGCCCTTAAGTACCCTAAGGAAAGGGTTGGGACGATTTAGGGTTCCCTACCAGGGGAGGGGTTAGACAGTGGGGAGGATACTCCCATGTCCTTTGTCCAGTTTCATGCCAGTTTGAACTGGACTATGCAAGGAGGGCACCAAATGTGCCCTTCAAGCAGACTGAGCGCTCCCACCTGGCCCCAATACACTAAACCCTGTCTGGGAGGTGGTCACACCTCCCTGTGACAGGATACCCATTGTTCTGCCTTCCCCTGCTCGAGCTCGGCTCAGCAGCAGGAGGTCAGAATCGTGTCTCTGGTCGGCAGTAGCCATGTTGCGCTGTCCGGGTCTAGAAGACTGGTACCGGGAGCTCTGAGGACCTAACGGAGGGTCTTTACAGTACTTGGAATTACACCTCCCACACCATTTATAGTGTGGGGGTATGATTCCAACATGTTTGATACCAAACATGATAGGGTTCGTTACAGCCAGTTTCGAGATGGTCATCGCGTAATGAAGCGGTGCCCCTCTATATGCTATATGGCTGTCTCACAACCTCAGGAGAATGGACTCCGTAGGCTGTAGGCAATAGGGGTGTCCTGTTCATGCAGGGGCACCCTCACTCTTAGAACTGAGCACCCTGCCTTCAGGATTGTAAAGGCCTGCTTTAGGGGTGACATCGGTTTTAAGGGTAGTGACCTCAGCTATAGGGAAACCTATATCATTCGTAAGTGGTGCTAGCACCAGCTTACATAGGCTGCAATGGCAGGCCTGTAGTTACAGTTTGAGTGGTCCCTCAAAGGTGGCATAATTCAAGCTTCAGCCCATGGGGGGGCCCCTGGGGTACCTATGCCCTGGGTACTTTAGTACCATATACTATGGACTTATAAGGGTACCCCAGTATCTAATCTGGGATGTACCTAAGTACTTACTATACCAATTTAGGGGAGAAAGCAGCGAGACTGGGGTCCTGATTTGCAGGATCCGAGTCAGACTACTCAGAAACAGCATAGCACCAGGCAAAAATTGGGGGCAGCCATAAAAGCAGATCCTACTTTCCTACAGAGGGATCAGTGGTATGGGATGTGGTTTCAAGTTTGCAATGATCTTGTGGACTTAACCTTCTGTTAACAATTTGAACTCTGACCAATTGGCATTGTTCTTTGGTGAGTGCAGCTCCTGCTTGATGTTGGTTATTTGTGTGTTCCTCAGGTCCGAGGAAGGGCCTGTAGAGGGAGTTGCCATAGGGATGGGTACGTTGTCAGAGCAGGGAAGCTGAGTGTCAAACTTGCAAAGTGGATAACTGATTGTTCAATTTTCAATATTTTCTCAGAGAAGAAATGCGCTATTTCTTCACAGCGTTCATCAATGGCTATAATTTCCTTTTGGGAGGGGAGCGTAGTTTGTTGTCTAATTATATTGTAGAGCAAGGTGTGTTGGTGTAAGGTTCTGTCTCCATAGTCTTTCAGTAATTCTTAGTTGTCTCCTCCCCGTGTGTAGATCTAGATTGAACCAGGTTCTAGACTAGGTCTTTCAGGATCTCTTGAGTGGGGCAACTTGATCAAACAGGTTTGTCATAGTTGAGTTATAGTGGTCGTGAGGTCGTCTACCGTGTGTGGGTGAGGATGTGATTGCAGTTGTGCGTTGATTTTGGATTCCAGTGTCAATAGGGGATTCAAAATTATTGAATTGTGCACTTTTTAATCATGACTGAAATGCAATTATAGTGCATAGTTAATTTGTTGAGTTTTAAATTTGACCTACTTTGTATGCAATCAATCAATCACGGCATTTATAGAGCGCGCTACTCACCCGGGAGGGTCTCAAGGCGCTGGGGGAGGGGGTAAGTTACTGCTCGAACAGCCAGGTCTTGAGCTGCTTCCTGAAGGCGAGATGGTCCTGGGTTCGCCGAAGGTGAGTGGGGAGGGAGTTCCAGGTCTTGGCCGCCAGGTAGGAGAAGGATCTTCCTCCGGCGGTGGTTCTGCGGATGCGTGGTACGGTGGCGAGGGCGTGGCTGGTTGATCGTAGCTGGCGTGTGGGCGTGTAGAAGGACATGCGGTCGTTGAGGTACTTTGGGCCCAGGTCGTGGAGGGCCTTGTGTGCGTGGGTGAGGAGTCTGAACGTGATTCTCTTGCTGACGGGGAGCCAGTGCAGGTCTTTCAGGTGTACGGTGATGTGGCTGTGTCGGGGGATGTCCAGGATGAGTCGTGCGGAGGCGTTCTGGATGCGCTGGAGTCTCTTTTGAAGTTTGGCTGTGGTTCCGGCGTAGAGGGTGTTCCCATAGTCCAGTCGGCTGGTGACGAGTGCCTGGGTGACGGTCTTCCTGGTTTCAGTGGGGATCCATCTGAAGATCTTGCGGAGCATGCGCAGGGTGTTGAAGCACGAAGATGAGACGGCGTTGACTTGTCTGGTCATCGATAGGGAGGAGTCCAGGATGAAGCCCAGGTTGCGTGCGTGGTCCGTTGGCTTGGGTGCGGTGCCCAGGGCCGGGGGCCACCAGGAGTCGTCCCAGGCGGAGGGTGATGAGCCCAGGATGAGGACTTCCGTCTTGTCTGAGTTCAGTTTAAGGCGGCTGTTCCTCATCCAGTCGGCGACGTCTCTCATCCCGTCGTGCAGGTTGGCTCTGGCGGTGGTGGGGTCGTTGGTGAGGGAGAGGATCAGCTGGGTGTCGTCGGCGTAGGAGATGATGTTGAGGTTGTGTCGGCGTGCGATGGCTGCGAGGGGGCTCATGTAGACGTTGAAGAGGGTCGGGCTGAGTGAGGATCCTTGTGGAACGCCGCAGATGACTTCGGTGGCTTCGGATCTGAACGGGAGAGGCGGACTCTCTGGGTTCTTCCGGCGAGGAACGAGATGATCCATTCCAGTGCTTTCTCTCGGATTCCGATGTTGCTGAGGCGCTTCACTAGGGTGCGGTGGCAGACGGTGTCGAACGCCGCGGAGAGGTCCAGGAGGATGAGGGCAGCTGTTTCCCCGTTGTCGGTTAGGGTTCTGATGTCGTCGGTGGCTGCGATAAGGGCGGTCTCGGTGCTGTGGTTGGCCCGAAACCCGGACTGCGAGGGGTCGAGGGATCCATTCTGTCTCGAGGAAGGCGGCAAGCTGTCTGTTGACGGTCTTCTCGATGACTTTGGCCGGAAACGGAAGGAGCGAGATGGGGCGGTAGTTCTTGAGGTCGGTGGGGTCCGCCGTTGGTTTCTTCAGGAGGGCGGTAGCTCGGCGTGCTTCCAGCTCTCCGGGAAGGTGGCGGTGTGGAAGGAGGAGTTGATGATGTCCCGGAGATGGGGTGCGATGGTGGCGTCGGCTTTGTTGAAGACGTGGTGTGGGCAGGGGTCGGTTGGTGATCCGGAGTGGATGGAGTTCATTGTGCGGGTGGTGTCTTCGGTGTTGATCGGGGTCCAGTTGCAGAGGGTGGTGGTGGCGGGCATTGGTTCGGCGGTAGGGTGCGTTGTTTGTGCGTCGAAGCTGTTGTGTATGTCGGTGATCTTGCGGTGGAAGAACGCGGAGAGTGAGTTGCAGAGGTCTTGCGAGGGGTGATGTCGTTGTTTCCGGCGCTGGGGTTGGAGAACTCTTTGACGATGCTGAAAAGTTCCTTGCTGTCATGGGCGTTGTTGTCCAGTCGTTCTTTGAGTGCCGACTTCTTGGTGGCACGGATCAGCTGGTGGTGTTTGCGGGTGGCGTGCTTGAGGGCGGTCCTGTTGTCTGTGGTCTGGTCGAGTCGCCAGGTTTTCTCGAGAGTGCGGCAGTTCTTCTTGGATTCCTTGAGTTCGTTGGTGAACCAAGGGGTTTTCTTGCTTCCGGGTCTGCTGGGAGGGTTTTTTAGTGGTTTTTTAGTGGTCCACTAAATGTCCACCATCTTGGTGGAGGCACATTTAAGAAATTAAAAACATACACAATTTAATTGTCATTATGTGCCTAAATATACACCGATAATGTAAGCGGTTGCTTTATTATTTTCAATGTGCTTAACATTGTATTTTAATATTAAAACATTGCATAGTAAAGGCATGCTTGAAAAAGGCATGCGTGGTAAATGCATTTTTTGTAGTACCCTATTTAATTGCATGGCAAAGGCATGCATAGTAAATAAGCATGTGCGGAAAAGGCATGCATGCTAATAACTTATCTACAGCTCTCAGAAATAAGAACTTTTTCACCACACAAACATCAACTAATTGTCTTTGTTAATGCATAGCTTCACTTTCTAGAGAACTGCCTCTCTTTTTGGTCCAGCAAGCTTTCTACAAAACAACTACCACATCTCTCCTGCTCCAGGTTAATGAGACAAGTGTGCTGGTGCAGAAGTATGTACTGATAGTTATCACATTATAGTACTTTTACACAGTATCACTGATGGCAAATCTCCTGGTTTCATTTTAATTCATAATTCAATTTAAAACCTGCTTTTTATACTTTACTTGTCTCTTGTGATATGTATTGTATTAACATATATTTTATACACAATCTGGCTACTCTGTAATAGGGTCTAGAATTGCGATTGATGAGTTCTGGCACCATCATAAAGCAGTAGTCTGAAGGCCAAGTAGTATGTAAATGCTACCAGTACCTCGAGATGACAATATTGGACACTTTTACAGAGTTACAGATTATGTATTTTTTATTACATGTTTCTTTTAGGGAGGTTACCTTGTAAAGGAATTTTCTTCACACTGCAGCAAACAATAGTCACTGATTGTAATGGGAGTGTTTAGGTTTACTGTTGCAATTGGGTTCCACCCATCAGTACACCCAGATTTTTTTGCTTTTTGGATCAGCCGGTTGTAGACTATTTACTGTGGGTGAGTCTCACTGATCCAGCGGCGTACTAGCAACAGATACTCCACTACCATATACTCACCTGGGCCCATACAACTCGCTTCCGCTAACACCAAGTAGACCACTGGAACTTTAGTTTTTTAATAATCTTCATACCTCAAGATCTAGTTATTGCTTCTTTAACTAAACCTTTACTGATCAAACAGTTCTTTCCTCTGGTCAATGGACCAGTTAGGTGGAACTAGTTGATGGCGATAATTAACATAACTTATTATACATTTCTTGATAAAAAATAAAATAATGACAGACTAGGTACGTTTTAAAATCTTTATCTAAATTAAGGGGTTTTGAACCATCTCAAAGCGTTTCAGTACAAACATCCTCATTCGCAAGAGTGCCAAATTCAAATACATTTTCAATAAACATTTAACAATTCAGATCCACACAATAACTATGCTCAGAGAGAAGAGGATAGAGATAGAAGAGCATTTATCAAAACGATGAATTTCATAGTTACCAAAGTATGGTGTGAAGACCAACCCCCTGGTCAAAGGGCTGGTAAGGGCCTCCTAGGACAGATCAGGAGACAAAGACTTCAGGACAGGAATTAGGACAAGATACTTCACCTCTCTAGATACCGACGACTATGTCGCACCCCTCTCTGACACTCTCTTCCTCCTCGTGGTTCTTCCGCGATCTTCTTTCTAACCCACCCAAATTAAGTAGATGGTTTTGCATTCGATTTCTTCATCAGCATTTCAGAGCATCAGCACCACCTCAGCACCGACAGCATCCCAAGCTCCGAATTGTTGCTGCTGCTTCCGCTCTCAGCAAGCTTAGCCTTTATCAGCATACCCCGGAACTCCAACTCTCTTAACTAACTAAAACTACCTCAATTATACCCTTCCATAACCATGTACCACCCATTAATGTTTAATTTTTACAAAATACTAACTTCTGATTGGACAGGCGAGGGGGATGATCATCACACCATGCTTATACTTCATTTATTTCTTTAAACCATTGTTTCCAAACTCCTCCCCTCAAACTTTTATTCCGCCCTTCCTTTCCCATACATCTTTAAACTTTATTAATACAAATGTAACAGTTTTCTTGAATAAGTTCCTTCATATGAACTCTTCACCCTCATGTTCCCAGGGCACATCTCCGCCGACCTTGGACGCGGGACAAGTCCTTAGTCATCCTTTCAAGCTTCCACACCAGGGCGCATGCGTTGCACTACGTCAGTCTGCTCGACTCAGACAACTTTAACAGGCCCAAATACGCACTAATAATAAAGTCAAAAGGAGAAATGTTATTCTCAAAAATAAATGATTTCACTGTATACCACCAACCTCTACTCAAGTCCATACCATTTAATATTTCTCTTTCTGCATTTGCGTTAGTGTAAACTCATTTTCTAATTTCAGCAAGCAGGTGCCATGCATGTGAGCTTTCAAGCAGCCATTTTATAGCTCTTTGCGCAAGCGCCAGAATTTCCCTCCAAGCGTTATTTCGTCATACTACGTAGGTGCAGTAGACGCATGCGCAGTAAAGATTCCGTGTTAAAATGCATTCTAGTCCTACGTCCGTGTTATTGCAGTTAGTAAACACATAGGCAAGCTTCATTCTTTTCCCGCGTATGATGGAAATGCGTATTATTAATCACAAAACACGTTGTTAGTAATTCGCTAGTAAGTTAAAACGAGAGTATTGCTTCCGAGCAAGTCTCATGTCCGAGTCCTTGCTCCATCAATCCCCTCTCTGATGGCATATTAAGCCATCACAAAATTTCCCATCCATCCCAGATACCAACTTTAACACTTCTCCGTTTTCTCTATTTGTCCTCCCAACTTTTCATCAATGATTTTGTTTCCTTCTAAATCTCGCATCTTCTTATATAACCTGCCTTTTATTTCTTCCAAGCGTATTTCCTCGTACTTTCTCTTTCGTGTCTGTCCCTTTCCTTTTCTATTCAAGTGTTCTTTTTCTTTCGTACCTTTTCTACAACATCTATATGTAATCATTAACATCACTATCGTTATTATCATAACTAATGGCATTATTATCTGACCTAGAAAACTTTTCCCAAAATCAACAAACCATTTCCCTATAGATGTTATACTTTTTGTTAGTCTTCCCCACACACTGTCAGCCTCCAGTTGGGTCAAATCTTTATGCATTCCCGTAATATTTTCAATATATCCTTTAATATCTCCGCTCTTGTCCGGAATATAAGTGCAGAAATGTTGAACTTTCAACATGCCACAGACTCCACCTTCTTTTGCTAACAATATATCAAGAGCAAGACGGTTCTGTAAAACCATTGATCTAATTGCAACCATTTCTGTGTTAATCATTAAAAATCCTCCTGCAGTATCTGTAGAAAGACGATCAACTATAGTTGATAACTTACAAATTTTCTGTGAATTTAGGATGACTCCAACTGAGGGTATCAGTGCACTAAAAATATCTCCTACAATTTCAGAAAAACTAGCTCTTCTTCTTCGTGTTAGTCCATTAGAATTTCCATTGGTTCCACTGATTTTATCTCACGTGATACATTTTTGGAAAAACTATTCCAAAATAACAGCTTCCGTACCATCTTGCAGGTAACCTGTAATAGGCATTGCTCCCACAAACATAATACACTCCTGGAAACACAGGATCAGTTCCCCCTTTTAGTCCCCATCCTCCTAATATTAGGAAGTTATGTTCACATTCACTTTAACCAATGTAATTATTGTTATAGCCTGTCTTTAGTCTATGGAGGCAGAATTTTCCCCTCTTCACAAAGTCCAGGGACATCGCAGCATGAGCCTTGCCACTTGCATAGATTCCCTCCTTCCCAACCCATGGAGGTACATGGGTTTTCTGTGTAGTTGCCTTCTTCATTAAATCCTGTCTCCTTTCTTCTACTAAATCCAAAAAATCTTTTTCTTCTTTTCTTAATGTACATGTTAGATTATCTTTGTGTGCCTGAACTAAATCTATTGAACTCATTGTTATGAAAAATTCGCCCATAAATTGTGCGTTTTTACTACTAGCTACTGGATTCATATCCTTTCTAATAGGTAATTCAGAAAATACTACATCTAAATTAGAATAAAAATACTGCAATCTCCCTGTAGTGTAAAATAAACTTGATAAAATACTACATGACACACCATAAATTAAAGGTGTATGGTGATATGTAATCCCTTCTGATACTGATGAGGGTAACTTCATACATACGTAACAATTGTTAATTTCCATTGTGCTAACATACTGAAATAACAATTTAATAAACACATTAGAGGACGTATTATAGTCTGATTCATTATGATAGTTTGCTTCATCTTCCACTCCTATTTCTAATTTAGTTTCTCTTAATCTATCTACCTTAACATTAGTATCTGTATTATTCTCGTTACTTGTTTTCATTATTAAAGGTACTCCTACTGTTAGGAATAGCCATCCTAATGCTGCTAATAGAATACTACAAAAACAAAATCTAAGACACTTCCTTCTAACTCCACATTTTGGTTTTCCGTTAACTTCATTGTCGGCCATTTTATTCCTGAGAACATTTCTTTTCTTTTCTCTTATCTTTTTCCTTTTTTCAGTCTTAGCCTTTCTTTTTGTTCTTAAGGAGGTTTCAATTGGCTTTCGTCAATTTGTGCAATATGGACTTCTTCTGTCTCATCAGACAAATCCAGGGACTCAAATTCCTCAAGAATGACGTATGTCCACTCTGGAGCCTTATATTTTCTATTTAGATTTCTCAATCTTGGACTTCTTCGAGTTATTTTCGCTAAGGTTTGTTTAGGTCTTGTTTGACTTGTGATTTTGTTTACTTGTTCTGGTCTCTTATCAGATTTTCTCAGATGATATTTTAATTTCTTTACTCCAGTTGGCCAATTGTCTCCTCTCCTGACTCTTAATTTGTACTGCGTTTTCACCTTCTTTATCTCCTTGTAAGGTTCTTTTTATATCATTTGTTCTGGGCACAATCTGTTCTATTTCTCTGATTTCTGTGCTTGTACCTTCTTTTGCTTCTTCCTGCTCAGGTTCTACCGTATTTTGGCCTACTTCTTCCTGAGCTTGTTCTTCTAATTCTGTCTGATCCTGCTCAGGTCTTACTTCAAATCTTTCTTCTTCTGTCTGAACTTGTTCTTCTAACTCGATCTGGTCCTGTTCAGGTCTAAATTCAAACTTTTCTTCCTCTGCCTGAACGTGTTCTTCTATTTTTCCCTCCTCAGGTTTGTTTGTGTCTCTTTCTGTTTTCACCTGAGTGTGTTCTACTTCCCCTGTCTCTTCCTGACTACTTTCTTGTCTTTTCAGTTCTGTTCTTCTTCTGGTTTCAATGGCATCATCAATTATTTCAATCACTGGGATCCATTCTTCCTGACTTATCTTGGGTTGTTCATCATATGGTTGTCTTTCGGAATCTATCACTCTAGATTCTTCAACTTCACAGTTTACAACTCCTGACACTTCAGCCTGCTCAGTCAGTGGTGGCTCTTGTTGATCTGATGGGCTCGGTACTCTTCTGGTATGGCTAGCGTGAATCCAATTGGGCAAACCTGCACACTTCACTGCTGTGGTAGTGACTAGTATGACTTGCCTTGGTTTGTCCCACCTTGGTGCTAGACACGATTTCCTTGCGTGTTTCTTCACTAGCACCCAATCTCCAGGATTCAAATCATGCGCTTGATCTGGCTGTCTTTCGACTGCATCTTCTCCAACCTGGTGAGAGATAGAATGCATCATTTCAGCCAATCCTTTGCAATAGTCCAATACCAGATCATAAGTTATACTCATTAGTTTATTTCCAGGAATAAACGCCTGTCTCATGGCTCTTCCCATGAGAAGCTCATGTGGACTCATTCCTGTTTTTCTGTCTGGAATGCTTCTGAGACCCATCAATACAAGAGGTAATGCATCTGGCCATTTCAGCTTTGTGTATGCACACACCTTTCCCAATCTTGACTTCATTGTGCCATTCATTTGCTCAACAACTCCAGAAGCCTCTGGACGATAAGCACAGTGCAGTTTTTGTTCAATGTTAAATGCAGCACAGATTAATCGAATTATTTCATTATTAAAATGAGGGCCTCTATCTGATTCCAAAGTGACCGGAAAACCAAATCGTGGCATCAACTCACTCAACAACAATTTTGCAACTGTAAGACTGTCATTTCTTCTAGTAGGGTAGGCTTCCACCCATCTTGAGAAAAGGCATACTATGACAAGTACGTATTTAAATCTGTTGCAGGGGGGTAATTCAATGAAATCTAACTGTAATCTGGTGAAGGGTCCTTCTGCCTTTCCAATTTTCCCCCAGCTTACCACTGTCTTTCTACTTGGGTTCTGCTGTTGACAGGTTAAGCATCTTTGGCAAAGGCTCTCTGCGACTACCCTGAACTTCGGATTGTACCAACTCTGTCTGAATAGCCTGATCATTGAGTCTCTCCCTATTTGTGTTGCTCCATGGTATACTCTCGCCATTTTTGAAACCAAACAATCTGGCATGACTGGTCTTCCATCTAGATACACCCATACTTCATCATGTGGTCTTTTGGTACAGGCTGCCTTTATCCAGATTTCTTTTTCCTTTTCCTCAACTTCTTCATGCAATTGTCTAATCTCATCCCATGTCTCTGGTACTGAGAAGTACATAAGTTGGCATCTGGTTTCACCCGTTTAAATTTTTCTGTTTATGGCTACTGCATTTTTAGCGCAGTATTTCGCCACTTGGTCAGCATAATTATTGCCAGCAGTCACATAGTCATTTCCTGACTGATGTGCAGCGCATTTTACAACTGCTATTTCTTTTGGCAATTGTAATGCTTCCAACAAATCTTTTACATTTTTGCTGTTTCTGATAGGAGATCCTGAGGAAGTCAGAAATCCCCTTTGCATCCAAAGCTGGCCAAAGTCATGCACAATCCCGAAACCATATTGACTATCCGTAAATATGGTTACTCTCCAATTTTTCCCTTTTACATGCCATTGTCAAGGCAACCAATTCAGCTACTTGTGCAGACTTGACCCCAGGTAAACAGGATGCTTCAATTACCCCCGAAATTTAGCAAACAGCATATGCAGCACTTAGACCTCCTTCTTGTGTCCTAAGGCAGGAGCCATCTACAAATAACTCATGATCTGCTTCTTTCAAAGGTGTCTCTCTTATGTCTGGGCGGGGCTTTGTGCATAACTCAGTCACGTCCAAGCAATCATGATCACTTTCATCTTTTACTTCCTCATCACAGGGGTCTGGCAATAGGGTGGCTGGGTTCAGGATCGTACACCTTATCGCAGTCACGTTTTAAGATCCCAAAATCACTCTTTCATACTTTGTCAAACGGCTAGGAGTGAGGTGCTGTGTTCTTGTTCTTGTCAAAAGAATCTCAACCGAGTGTGGAACGAATACCTTTACCGGATGTCCCATCACTATCGACTCACTTTGCTCCAGACTCATACAAGTAGCAGCTGCTGCTTTTAAGCAGCCAGGCAATGCTGAAGCCACTGGGTCCAATGTGGCTGAAAAATATGCCACTGGACGCCGACTCAATCCATGTCTCTGTGTTAAGACTGAAAGTGCACAATTTTCTCTTTCGCAACAAAACAAAGCAAAGTCTTTCGTATAGTCTGGCATGCCCAAGGCAGGAGCCTCACACAAACAATTTCGCAATTTCACAAATGCCTCTAGGCAGTCATCATTCCAATCAATCGGATCTTTAGCTCGTTTCCGAATCATCTGTATCAATGGTTTCGCTAACATAGAAAATCCATTTATCCATTGTCTACAGTATCCAACCACTCCCAAAAACATTCTCATTTCGCTCTGAGTCTGTGGCAATTGCATTTCTTTGATTATTTTTATTCTTTCGGTGTCACTTTTCTAATTCCTCTTTCTATTTTATGCCCTAAATATCTTACTTCTTGTCGACAGAATTGTAATTTTTCTGGAGACACCTTGTGTCCTCCTTCAGCCAAATGGTTCAGTAACGCAATTGTATTTGTGACACAATCTTCTCGCGTTTTTGATGCCACCAATAGGTCATCAATGTACTGAACCAGAACAGAATTTCCAGGCATAATCAATGATTCTAGCCACTTTTTCAAAATCTGATTAAAAATTGAAGGACTTTCTGTGTACCCTTGAGGAACACGACACCATGCATAAATTCGATCTTCAAATTTAACCCCTTCCCTGCTCACTACGGCCGGGAGCCATCGTGAGCAACGGCGCTCGTGTACTCACGACTGCTCCCGGCCGTCATGTCACATGGCCCCGGAAATCCCTCTGGTGCAAGCACCAGAGGGATTTCTATTTCACCCCTGTAGCCTCGGGAGCTTCCCCAGCTCCCGAGGCCCCCCCCGTTTCAGTGAAATGATGATCAGCACATCGCGCTGACGTCATTTCACTGAAACCGAACCTGAAATGAGCCTTTAGGCTCATTTCAGTTTCACTCTACGTGCTCAGGGGCTATCTCAGCCCCTGAGCACGTAGAAAGACGGGAGAGATCATTGGAAAGGGGAGAATCTCCCCTTTCCAATGGTACCCTCTCCCAGTGGATCCCTGCTAGGGATCGCCCCAGGAGGGCGATCCCCAAGCAGGGATCCATCCACTAGACACCAGGGAGGGGGGAGCAGCCCCTTGGGCAAGGGCCTTCACTACCCCATAATAAAAATTGGCATAGTCAGTCTTTCTGCCCACCCGGGTGGGCAGAAAGCCCACTAAACTCCAGGGATTTTTTTTCGCATTTGTTTTTAGGGTGGGGGCTGCCCAAAACAGGCACGCCAATGCCCCCACCCCCCGCCACTATTACAGCCGTTCTGCCCCCCCGGGGGGGCAGAAAGCCCACTAAACGCCAGGGATTTTTTTTTGCACCATTTTCTTTAGGATGGGGGCTTCCCCAAATGGGCACACCAATGCCCCCACCCCCTGCCACCATTACAGCCTTTCTGCCCCCCCAGGGGGGCAGATGGGGCAGTAGCCCCAATCTGCCCCCCTGGGGGGGCAGAAAGCCCACTAAACGCCAGGGATTTTTTTTTGCACAATTATTTTTAGGGTGGGGCTGCCCGAAACGGGCACGCCAATGCCCCCACCCCCACCACCATTACAGCCTTTCTGCGCAGATGGGGGCAGTAGCTCCCAATCTGCCCCCCCCGGGGGGGCAGAAAGCCCACTAAACGGCAGGGATTTTTTTTGCGCAATTTTTTTAGGGTGGGGGCTGCCCGAAACGGGCACGCCAATGCCCCCACCCCCCGCCACCATTACAGCCTTTCTGCCCCCCCCTTGGGGGGCAGATGGGGCCAGTAGCCCACAATCTGCCACCCCGGGGGGGCAGAAAGCCCACTAAACGCCAGGGAATTTTTTTGCGCAATTATTTTTAGGGTGGGGGCTGCCCGAAATGGGCACGCCAATGCCCACACCCCCGCCACCATTACAGCCTTTCTGCGCAGATGAAAACGTTGGGGGATCCACGCAAGCCATACCTCCCTGGAATCCCCCGGGTGTCTAGTTTTCAGAAAAGTGTGGGTTTGGTAGGTTTCCCTAGGTGGCCGCTGAGCGCGGGGCCAAAAACCCAGGTGACCCCCTTGCAAAACCAGGTCGTTTTCTGATAGGCAATTTTGATGTCGCCTCAATATGTTTTGGGCCCTTGCCTGTCGCGGGTACTTGGGCCTCCCACACGAGTGAGGCACCATTTTTATCGGGAGACCTGGGGGAACGCTGGGTGGTAGGAAATTTGTGTCAGCCCGGTGATGCCACAACTTTCCCACACAAAAATGTGTGGAAAAAGTGATTTTTTCAGCTAAATTTGAGGTTTGCAGGGGATTCTGGGCAAGAAAACGTTGGGGGATCCACGCAAGCCATACCTCCCTGGAATCCCCCGGGTGTCTAGTTTTCAGAAATGTGTGGGTTTGGTAGGTTTCCCTAGGTGGCCGCCGAGCACGGGGCCAAAAACCAGGTGACCCCCCTTGCAAAACCAGGTCATTTTGTGATAGGCAATTTTGATGTCGCCTCAATGCGTTTTGGGCCCTTGCCTGTCGCGGGAACTTGGGCCTCCCACACGAGTGAGGCACCATTTTTATCGGGAGACCTGGGGGAACGCTGGGTGGTAGGAAATTTGTGTCAGCCTGGTGATGCCACAACTTTCCCACACAAAAATGTGTGGAAAAAGTGATTTTTTTCAGCTAAATTTGAGGTTTGCATGGGATTCTGGGTAAGAAAACGTTGGGGGATCGATGCAAGCCATACCTCCCTAGCATCCCCTGGGTGTCTGGTTTTCAAAACTATATAGGTTTGCTAGGTTTCCCTAGGTGCCGGCAGAGCTAGGGTTAAAAAACTACAGCTAGGCACTTTGCAATAAAAGGGTCATTTTTCACTCTGAAAATGTGGTGTGTCCACCTTGCGTTTTGGGCCATTTCCTATTGCGGGCACTAGGCCTACCCACACAAGTGAGGTACCATTTTTCTCGGAAGACTTTGGGGAACGTGGGGTGTGCGGAATTTTGTGGATCCACACAGATTCCAGAACTTTCCACCACAGAAATGTGAGGAAAATGTGGGTTTTTTGACAATTTTTTAGGTTTGCAAGGGATTCTGGGTAACAGAACCTGGTGAGAGCCAGTCAAGTCACCCCATCCTGGATTCCCCTGGGTGTCTAGTTTTCAAAAATGTATAGGTTTGCTAGGTTTCCCTAGGTGCCGGCAGAGCTAGGGTTCAAAAACTACAGCTAGGCACTTTGCAAAAAAAGGGTCATTTTTCACTCTGAAAATGTGGTGTGTCCACCTTGCGTTTTGGGCCGTTTCCTGTCGCGGGCACTAGGCCTACCCACACAAGTGAGGTACCATTTTTCTCGGAAGACTTTGGGGAATGCGGGGTGGGTGGAATTTTGTGGATCCACGCAGATTCCAGAACTTTCCACCACAGAAATGTGAGGAAAATGTGTTGTTTTTGACAATTGTTTAGGTTTGCAAGGGATTCTGGGTAACAGAACCTGGTGAGAGCCAGTCAAGTCACCCCATCCTGGATTTCCCTGGGTGTCTAGTTTTAAAAAATGTATAGGTTTGCTAGGTTTCCCTAGGTGCCGGCAGAGCTAGGGTTCAAAAACTACAGCTAGGCACTTTGCAAAAAAAGGGTCATTTTTCACTCTGAAAATGTGGCGTGTCCACCTTGCGGTTTGGGCCGTTTCCTGTCGCGGGCACTAGGCCTACCCATACAAGTGAGGTACCATTTTTCTCGGGAGACTTAGGGTAACACGGAATTGTAGAGCAACTGTTATTACCTATTGACTTTTGATGCATTTCTGCCTTCCAAATGAAAGACAATGTGTAAAAAAAGAAGTCATTTAGAAAAATGACCTATTATTCTCATGCTAGTATGGGTACTACCAATTTCGGAAATGTGCAAATATCTACTGTTTCTAAACTCTATATTTTGTTCCCATTTCAGAAATACATAGGCGTCTTTCATACCAATTTTTCCATGTATACATTTTCCCAAAATAATTGCTATATACCCGGTAGATAATATAAAACCATTGCAAGATGCTGCTCAGTTATTGGCTCTGGGTTCGTCGGGTTCTTGGTGAACCTACAAGTCCTATATATCCCCACAACCAGAAAGGTCCAGCAAATGTAACGTTATATTGCTTTCATACAGCTGTCATAATTAGAAGAAGTTACAGGTGAAAACGTTGACACAAATGGCTGTTTTTTTCAACTAATTTTCAATTTTTCCTATATTTAACTGTCAGTTTCTATGAAGAAACCTTGAAGGATCTACACAAATGACCCCTTGCTGAATTAATAATTTTGTCTACTTTTCTAAAATGTATAGCTACCCAGGATCCATTATTGCTTTCATACCCATTTCTACAATTAACTGGAAGGAGGTTGAAAGTACAAAAAATAGAAAATATAGGCTATGTCCCAGAAAAATGCCAAAATTATGTAAAAAATGTTGGTTTTCCAACAAAAGTCTACTTGTCCCTGAAAGCTGGGAAGATGGTGATTTCAGCACCACAACCCCTTTTTTGATACCATTTGCAGGGAAAAAACCAGACGCTTTCATCTGGAGCCCTTTTCTCCCATTTTTCCCCCCAAAAACAAAATTTAACTGTATTTTGGCTAATTTCTGGGTCTTCTCCAGGGGAATCCACAAACCCTGGGTACCTTTAGAATCCCCATGATGTTTGGAAAAAAAGGACGCAAATTTGGCGTGGATACCTTATGTGGTCAAAAAGTTACAGGGGCCTAAGCACGAACTACCCCAAATAGCCAAAAAAAGGCTTAGCACAGGGGGGGAAAAGGCCTAGCAGCGAAGGGGTTAAACGTAAAAAGGTACTGGCTGTCTGGGTGCAAGGGAATAGAAAAGAACGCTTGGCATAAATGAATTACTGTGAACCATCCTGCATTCCACGGTATCTGATAAAGGATCACTGCTGGATTTGGCACAATTGGACAACAGGGAATTACAATTTTATTTATTTTCCGTAGGTTTTGCACTATTCTGTATTTTCCGCTAGGCTCTTTCAGTCCCATTATTGGCGAATTACAGGGACTACCCATCACTTCTTTTAAAATACCTTGTTTAACCATTCGTTCAATCTCTGGAATAATTTTTGCTTTCACTTCTGGACTCATTTTGTACTGTCGGGTATTTGGATACACTGCACCTTCTTTCACTGTCACTTTAACTGGGTCTATATTCTTCATTAGCCCAATGTCTTTTCCTGTAAAATCCCACACTTCTGGATTTACTGCCGTTCTTAATTCTTCTGACAATTCACTCTTGGTTATTAATGAAAACATTTCATCTACCTCTGTTCCCTGTTTGGCCAGCATCATCTTATAGACAACGTCCTCATCGGGGGTTTGGAAAGCAACACCATCCGGTGTACAATAGATCGTGCAATTCATCTTGCACAAAAGATCTCTTCCCAACAGGTTTACGGGACTGGAGTTGCATACTACAAATCGATGCATTTCTTTGAAGTTTCCAATGTGCACCTCCATTGGCTTTGTGATAGGGGTTCTAATATGTTGGTTAGATACGCCTACAACTTGGATAGTTTCTCCCGAGAGGGGTAGGTTTGGGATGTCTGCTGTTCTCACAGTAGACCTGGTAGCACCAGTATCCAATAGGAAAGTTATGTCTTTACCTTCTACTTTCCCGTCAACAAATGGACCTGACTGATCTACCGGCAAGGATGCGTCAAGCACGCACTCCTCTTCCTCCCCCCTCAGGCACCGTCATTGTGCAGTATCTGAACGTTCTTCATCATTCTGCAAAAGATGTTGTACAATTGTTCTATTATTCTTACCACTTTCTCCTTGAAATCCGGTGTTCGCACTGAAACTTTGATGGTTCACAAAATGTGGCATAGGAGCTGGTGGCACCTGATATTGTGGAGGGACTACCTGTTGCTGCTGATTCATAAGTACTTCATTCTGCATCTATGGGATTAAATTTTGATTTGGCCCATCATTATTCTTATTATTCTGAGTACTCTTACACTCGTTCTTCCAATGTCCAAGCTTTCCGCACGCATGACAAGGAAACTTCTTTTTCGCTTCTTCTCTGTCCATTCGCCCCCTAAATTTATTACCATTCGCTCCTTGATTATTCTGACTCTGTTCTTTCACTTGGTTATTATTTTGCTCATTTGCATTCTCTTCCTGCTGCTCTGCCAATTTAACTTGAGCCCACATCATTTTCTCTTTTAGCTTCCTACGCCTGGCCTCTATGTCATCTCCGCAATATTTCGCGTACTTTAGAATCTCATCCACTGTCTTACTTTGCCAACACAACATGTGCTGCTGTATCATCTGACTGATTTCCGGTTTCAAGCCATATACAAACCGATACACAAAATGTCCCATATCTTTGTCACCAATATTCTCAAAGCCACTATACTGCTTGAACACCTGCAATAATCCTTCATAGTACGCATGTACAGATTCATTTGGTTCCTGTGTTGTTCTATCTATTTTTACCCAATCTGTTTCTTTAGGAGGGATTTTTCCTTTCAAATACGTAATCACTTGGTGATACTTTTTCATCACTTCTTCCGAAGGTGCTCCTGTTTTTGCATCTCTAGGAAACTCCTCATTAGGCCAATCAATTGTGATCTTACATTCTGTCCATAAATCAGCAGGTACCACTATGTCAAATAGACCATCCAGGTCTTTCAATAACACCTTTGAAACCTTCACAAACCTCTCTACTTGTTTGTACCATTCAACTGGCTTTTCTCTCAACTTTGGAAAATCATTTGTAAATGATAAAATATCTTGTCTACTCCAAGGGACATGAACATATCCACCTCCAGGAACCTCTCTCATTGGACACAATTTTTCCACTTTTCCTGATTCTCTTACTGGAAATGCAGCTGCTGCCTCTCTCGCTTGCACTTCTTCTTTCTTTCTTATCCATCTAATCCTCCATTTATCAATGTCTCCCCACTTTCTCAAAATGTTCATTCATTCTTTTATCTGTAACCTTTTTCCCGAAGCATTCACACTTTCTAAATCTTTATCAGTAAAATCCACTCAATAAGGTTTCTGTAACAATTTGGATTTCCCTATGTCTATTCCAATCTCTGAAGCAACTTCAGTTAATCTCTCATGAACTAATCTTGCTCTCCTAGTTATACATAGAAACAATAATTCTTCATCATTGTAAACGTTTAATCTTTCCGTACCTACACATCCTGTCATCATCTCTTCCAATTCCACTTTCAATCTACTGATATCCAAAAGTTTTGGTATTGGGTTCCGATTATCTCTTTCCTGAGCCCACCTCTCTATTTCTTCAGAGGTAACTACTGTTGCACCTGAAGTTCCAGCCGGAACCAAAGGTCTTCTCTCTCTCAAATTCATAGGCGTAACTCTCTTTGGAGTTTCCGCATGAGGTTCCACAATAGGGAGATCCATTAATGAAATAACCGACTCACTTTCACTAACTTGATCATCTGTAATTACTACCTCTTTTCTAAGATCACTTAATGGAACTGTCACGAGTTGTGGTTTCTGGCAAATCTTATTATCCCCATATAATGGGATTACTGGACCAATGGTTACTGGTACTGTCAAAGCTTCACTATTTAAATTCAATTGACCTATCCTTTGTACTAGTTCTTCCCTAGTTTTGTTCAAAGCTTCTCTTTCATTATCTTCCAACCCTCTGTTGTATGATGTCTCATGTAAAAGCTGTGGAGTTAATGGTATTCCCATTATGGGCGCACTTGGGACAACCTTACTAGCTGCTTCTTGATACGGTGGTGGATTTTTAAATTAAAATATCCTCTAATAATTCATCATCTGATTCTCCATATCCTGTTGAATTCATATGTTTCGTTTTCTCCTTACACTTTCCTCCAGATTGTTCCTCAGCCATCAACACTGGATATAACCCTTCCGATACCATAGCTCTCCTCCACTGTTTCATCTGCCCTTCTTGTGACTCATGCAAATGTCTCAGAAAGAATCCTCTATATCTTCCACCTCTGCATTTCTCTCGTTCATATGACTCAGTCTCCCATTCTTCCAAAGCCTCATATTGAGTTAACCTAGGTCTAGGTTCTAAATCATTCATTTTCAATCTCAAATTCTGAAGAATCCTCCCATTAAACGTACCATCCTTAGGAAACGCTAACACACCATCATCCTTCGTGTACTCTACCCAGTTTTCCAACCACACGCAGGTATGATATCCTCTTTCCATCATCATAAAAGATGCTGATGTCTTCGGTGGCGGAATAGGAATTCCCTCTCTAGTCAATACAGGCTTATCCTTTACAAAGAAATTCTTTATTCTCTTAAAAATTGACATCTTTCTTTTCTCTCCATACATCTTCGAAGAAAGGTGTAGGAAATTGTATTCCACAAACCCTTGAAATCTTCTACCTGTACGTCTTGCACTGACAGTCAAATCAAAATCCCGCATACAATCCTTCTCTCCTCCAATCCTAGCGCGGCTTCTAACTAAGTGTCCAATCCAATCAGGCTCACACTCGTACTCTGACCAATGTCAGCGCAACCTTTTCCTGACGTCAGTTCTGCTCCTCACTACTGACCCCTCCTTTACAATGCTTCTCCTGTCACCCGCCCGCTGTGTCTACCAATCCCAGCGCGGCTCTCTGTGACGTCGGTACCACTCCGGCAACTGACCCTCCCTTTGCAAGGTAATACGAAACTTTATTTCTTCGAAAATTCTTTAAACTTCTTTGTTATTAACAACGTAAAAACATTCGCTACTCTGTCTGTTCCACTAAATCAAAAGGATAGCTTATTTTCTTTCACTGCGAGTAAAACCTTCCGCTTACTCTTCACCTAAGCTCCAGAGAACCTGCTACTCTTCCGGTATCTCCCGTTAGGGAATTTTGAGACCGACGTTTCACCAGCGAACTCCTTTTGCTGCCAATCTAGCTTAGAAGAACCTGCTACTCCTTCTGGGTTACCCTTACTAGGTGATATAACGCCTAAAGTTTCACCAGCGAACTCTTTGCTTTCAACCACTCTCACTTTTATACAGAAAATAGTCCCTAGTTTAACACTGCCAGCCCTACCCAGCTTCTCAGTGTTATTCCAACAGACGAGTAACCTCACTTCAGTGTGGTTTCTATCGCCACCTGCTATTCATTCCCCGGGAATTTTCCAGACGACATAGAAACAGGACACTAACTCTTTTGTTAAAACATTAACCAAAAGTCACTAACAACCATAGCTCTGCTACCAGAAAACTGATCCAGCGGAGTACTAGCAACAGATACTCCACTACCATATACTCACCTGGGCCCATACAACTCGCTTCCGCTAACACTAAGTAGACCACTGGAACTTTAGTTATTTAAGAATCTTCATACCTCAAGATCTAGTTATTGCTTCTTTAACTAAACCTTTACTGATCAAACAGATCTTTCCTCTGGTCAATGGACCAGTTAGGTGGAAATAGTTGATGGCGATAATTAACATAACTTATTATACATTTCTTGATAAAAAATAAAATAATGACAGACTCGGTAAGTTTTAAAATCTTTATCTAAATTAAGGGGTTTTGAACCATCTCAAAGCGTTTCAGTACAAACATCCTCATTCGCAAGAGTGCCAAATTCAAATAAATTTTCAATAAACATTTAACAATTCAGATCCACACAATAGCTATGCTCAGAGAGAAGAGGATAGAGATAGAAGAGCATTTATCAAAACGATGAATTTCATAGTTACCAAAGTATGGTGTGAAGACCATCCCCCTGGCCAAAGGGCTGGTAAGGGCCTCCTAGGACAGATCAGGAGACAAAGACTTCAGGACAGGAATTAGGACAAGATACTTCACCTCTCTAGATACCGACGACTACGTCGCACCCCTCTCTGACACTCTCTTCCTCCTCGTGGTTCTTCCGCGATCTTCTTTCTAACCCACCCAAATTAAGTAGATGGTTTTGCATTCGATTTCTTCATCAGCATTTCAGAGCATCAGCACCACCCCAGCACCGACAGCATCCCAAGCTCCGAATTGTTGCTGCTGCTTCTGCTCTCAGCAAGCTTAGCCTTCATCAGCATACCCTGGAACTCCAACTCTCTTAACTAACTAAAACTACCTCAATTATACCCTTCCATAACCATGTACCACCCATTAATGTTTCATTTTTACAAAATACTAACTTCTGATTGGACAGGCGAGGGGGGGATGATCATCACACCATGCTTATACTTCATTTATTTCTTTAAACCATTGTTTCCAAACTCCTCCCCTCAAACTTTTATTCCGCCCTTCCTTTCCCATGCATCTTTAAACTTTATTAATACAAATGAAACAGTTTTCTCGAATAAGTTCCTTCATATGAACTCTTCACCCTCATGTTCCCAGGGCACATCTCCGCCGACCTTGGATACGTGACAAGTCCTTAGTCATCCTTTCAAGCTTCCACACCAGGGCGCATGCGTTGCACTACGTCAGTCTGCTCGACTCAGACAACTTTAACAGGCCCAAATACGCACTAATAATAAAGTCAAAAGGAGAAATGTTATTCTCAAAAATAAATGATTTCACTGTATACCACCAACCTCTACTCTAGCCCATACCATTTATTATTTCTCTTTCTGCATTTGCGTTAGTGTAAACTCATTTTCTAATTTCAGCAAGCAGGTGCCATGCATGTGAGCTTTCAAGCGGCCATTTTATAGCTCTTTGCGCAAGCGCCAGAATTTCCCTCCAAGCGTTATTTCGTCATACTACGTAGGTGCAGTAGATGCATGCGCAGTAAACATTCCGTGTTAAAATGCATTCTAGTCCTACGTCCGTGTTATTGCAGTTAGTAAACACATAGGCAAGCTTCATTCTTTTCCCGCGTATGATGGAAATGCGTATTATTAATCACAAAACACGTTGTTAGCAATTCGCTAGTAAGTTAAAACGAGAGGATTGCTTCCGAGCAAGTCTCATGTCCGAGTCCTTGCTTCATCATCACTACGTGTCTCACCCACTGTAATCACATAGCAAATGGACTGCACGTGTTAACCGCCAGTGTCCGCCTTTTAAAGAAAGGCCACTGTGATGCGGCAGGGGGCACTTGGCTGGTTACTCATGAACATATGTACACATGCATGTGCACACTTGTGCCGACTTCCTGAGGGAGACTACTGTGGTGCGCAGCCCAGTAACTGTGCACAGGTAACCTTGTGCAGTGGGCACTCTGCAAGATTAGTTATTGACCTTGGGTAGGCCTTATAATATTAGTGTACACTAATCAGGAAAGTCAGTGTGATTTACTGTTTTGTCTGTAGTGACACTTTATTACACACGTAGGAAGGAAACTGCCTTAAAGTGCAGATTCGCTTCACTTTGGCCTACAGGGACCAGTGACATATCAAATTGGGGTGCAACCTGTGCGGGAAAATCAATTCTGCAAGTTCCAAAAAGATATCTGTACAATTTATGGGTCATCCAAAATTGTCATATTTCTCTAGCTCAGCTTCAGAGCCTAGGTCTTTTGTCACCCTACTGTGCCAGGTTAATTACCTTTCTCTCCAGCAGCAGGAACAAAGGCCTCCCCACACAAAGGGAGCGATTAACAGTACTTCACTCAGCTCTTGAGGAGGAAAGGGGTGGGATGGAAGGATCTACATCAATCAATCAGCTGTCACACTGTACCAGGGAACAAAGGAGGGAGTTTAGACTTCTGGAGTCAACACAGGAGGGGTCTCTTTGAAGATCTGGTGGGAAAAGCCCTGGCAGTGATATCAGCAAGGGGAGGAGCTGAGGCCCCCAGATCAGATATGACTAGTGACTCCTGGGTGACATCATTTTAGAGTGTCCCAGCAGGCTGTGCACAATGGTTGGGCAGGAGCAGAGAGGTGATGGCAGAGGTGATGGCACACCACAGGATAGGCCAGAGGTGCCTCACTTCTGGAACATTTCACTCCCACTTAGAAATTCCAGCACACGAGGGAGAGCTCTCTCTTGGTTGTGTTTTTCTGCTGGACACTTGGACTGGAGGCAGCCGCCATGGATAACTGGAAGGAGGAACCCCCTGATGCTCATCTGGGCTAAGGAATCTGACTACAGTTGAACCCAGGACCACTGGGGCTCTCCCCAGGACCAGGGAAGCTGGTACCTTTACACATACTGAGGACTGTTTGGGGGAAAGACTGGGCTTCTGTGCCAAGGAGGAGAGAAACTCCAGAGGAAACACAGGAGAAAGGCTGGTGCAGGGAGCTAGTGAAACCAGCTATCTGCAAAGTCCATCAACATTGAGGCCAGGAGGCCTGAGGAAAGTGCTCCAGGTGGCTAGGTCTAACGAAACGAAGCAAAATGAGCCCAAGATGGAGCAAAACAGCCCAACAGGGTCCGAGATACAAGGAGGGAAAGGATTTAACATTTGACCTACTCAGCGTGACCTCGGAGCATGTGAAGCTCTGCTGAGTGGCTGCTCTAAATCCCCCAGTGTGGGGCAGGGGTCTGGGGTCCCCAGGAGGAGTAAAAGAAAAATGTTCCCTGGGCAAGGGAACGTGTGGGACCCCCTCCCCAGAGCTAAGTGAACCTGGGGATCCTAACCCTGGCCTGGATTTTATCACTGGGGGCCCGTGATCCCCAACTTTGTGCCACTCACCACCACAAAGAATCAGGAGTGCCGTCACACCCACCATAGATGGAGCAAGGGATCCCTAACTCCGGGCCCAGACATTAGAGGAGGAAGGGGGAGTGCTCCCACACTCCCCCCCATGTGTGGCAGACCTTCCCCTATCCCTGTGTCCAGGGGGAGCAGGCGGCCGCCTCATGAGTCTGCACCCTGCCCGCAGGAGTGGGCAGAAATGCGAGAAATCCAGCTCCCACGGCTCTCACTCCTCCGTGCGGGGATCTGGCTGGTAGCAGCCAGGGGAGGGCTTAGTGGGCTGCCCCCAATATAAAAGGCATGCACGGGTGCTCAGGTGGGACCGAGCACCCCCCCAGAAAAAACGAGAAACAGCCACATGGCATGATGCCACGCAGCAAGGACAACAAAAGGCAACAAAAGTAGTGGCTCTCCCCGGAGCAGCGGGAGAACTGCTCATCAAATATGCACACTCCCAGAGGAGCGCCCCATTATGCTCTGTGGGGCTAGAACTGACCAAACCTTTTCTGCTGCTGTGGTGGCCCCAAGATGATGGGGCCACCTCCAATTTATGTAAAATAACATGGGGGAGTTGCAGGAGCATTGCAGCTTCCCCCAAAAAGTCCCAAAGACATTTTTTAAATGCACTGACCCTACGTGTTGAGGGTCTCCAAAAGAAGGACCAACCCAGGATTTTGCTCATGTTTCCAAGCACTCACCAGGTTGGAACATGTGCTCTACTGTTGGGAGTGCAGCACCCTCTTGGGGCTACATTATTGTGGCATGAATGTGCATAATGGAAAGTATATGTTGTGCAGCGCCCTCTAGGGGCCAAGTCTATGCTTACATGTTGTGTGATCCAAATGTGATGTCCTCTAGGGTTTGCTTTTATGATTGAATTTTCCTTCTTATAAAGTCTATAAAAAGCCGCAGACATGTGATGATCATTTTTTAATACTTTACTGATATAATAATGTTGACAGTCATTACTGGTCAATGTGCATATGATGTATTGCCACTAATAAGCACATTTACACATGGGTATTATTGATTGTTGCATTTACTCCTAAAATGATGGAATTCATGACGTGTTTTGTTGATTTTGACATTTTTAGGGGGTCAGAGGTGATTACACAATGTCATCCAAGGTATTTCCACCAGCCTTATGTATATTTGTAAATTACTGCCAGTATTGAGTAGTATGTGTATAATAAATGTACTTTTCCTTTTTTCAAAAGAAAAAGCACAGACTGGACAATTGTTTATTGAGTGTTATTTCTGTGTGCCAGCGAATGGTGATTACTAGCCCACACCACCTCCCCGAGTAGGCCTTGGACTGCTCTGCTTTTCTACCCTGAGAGAGTCAAGCACTACAATGGAGTGCTTGGTTCCCAGTAAGGAGAAATGTGGCCCTATTACTTGTGCTTGCACACAACTAATATCCCAATTTCCTACATTTACCATTCATTAATATATTTTTGCTAAAGCAATGGACAATGGGGAGCACCAGAAGATTTGAGCAATTGTGGACCTGTAGCATGTATTCCATAAATATGGATTTACAGCATTTGCAACATTACTTGCTCCATAACTTGTATAATTCCCAGACTTCATAAAGCATGTTTTTTGTATCTAAAATGAATGAAAATAATATTGCCAGAGGATGTGCCACATAATTTGCATTTATTGCTGTTTAATTAAGAAAACCTTGTCATATAATTTGGTACTCCATGCCGCATAATCTTAGTGGCCGAGACAGTGTTAAAACTCTGCAGAGTGGTTTGGGAGCTGTTCTTATGATGATGAAATCTGTATTTCACAGAAAACCATAAAATATTTCCCTGTTCACCATGCAATATGGGTTTTTGTGTGTATAAATATGTATACATATATAATCTCTTTGTGGTTCCTTGTCAGCATGGCATTCTTTGTGGTGGGCGTTACAGGAGAATACACCGTAATCTATTTCAAATGCTGTTTCAAAGAACCAACACTCGACCACCACTCAATGAAAGTGTGGTTGAATGGTCACTCTCCACATGGATTTCCCCAGTTGAAACTGGATGTAATTCATAGTGGATAACGGCCCATAAAATTCTGAAATTACTCTGGAGAAAATGTGGTCTACACTAGAATATGTGGTAAAAGTACAGTAATTGAGTATTTCAATATTAACAATACTAGCTGTATTTTTAATTTTAGATGACAAATTACCGATGTGGGATTACCACAAAGCTTGTAATGGAGACCTTTGTGTCCAACCATTTAAAATAGAATGGGCAGTATAATTGGGCTAAATTATTATATTTCAATTTTTATTCAAATAAAACACATGAATAGCCACATTGTGTATACAGCACATCCTGTAAATCATATGGTGTAAAATGCTACGCCTCGGTGTGCTTGTCAGCCTGCTTCCAAAGCCTCATAATTTAGATATTGGCACTCATGTCAAGGGTGATGAAAATGTCACTGCACCTGTCGCTGTGTAACTCTATGACAGAATTTGATAAGCCTGCTAATGCTGAAGTGATGAATGTGCCCAGTACACGTTTTGTGCCTTTTTCAATGCATGTGAGAAACAAGACAGGAGGAGGACATGTCTCAAGGGAAAACCTTCCATTTTGTAAGCCATGAATGATCCGAGTCATTGCAAATTGGCAATTTATTATTTATGAAGTACAAAGAAACCAAAGGCTGACAGAACTATGCATATGTATCTATGTGAAAATGTCCACTGAGAGAGCGAGAGAGAATGAGAGAGAGAGAGAGGGGTATATGTTATGTGAAAGCACACTTTCCTGTATTTTTGATGCAGCCAAAAGCAGAAACCACAAATGGCTGAGTGTTTATGTTGCTGAGCAAACCTAAAAATGAAAGACCCTGACTGTATAAAGCACCACTTTCACTTCTCCAGTCATGAGAGACCAGGTGAAAGTCACAAGTTCAGGATGACTGCGACGGAGTGCCCTATGGGCTGCTTAGGGCCTACCCTTGGGGTGACTTATAGGTATCAAAAAAGAAGGTTTAGGCCTGACAAAATGTTTATTTTGCCTGGTTGAGATAGCAGTTTAAACTGCACACACAGTCTGCAATGGCAGGCCTGAGACATGTTTAAAGGGCTACTTAAGTGGATGGTGCAATAACTGCTGTAGGCCCACTAGCGGCATTTACAGACCCTAGGTACATGTAGTGTCACTTTACTAGGGATTTACAGGTAAATTAAATGTGCCAATATGGGTGTAAGACAATGTTACCATGTTTAAGGGAGAGAACACAAGCACTGTAGCACTGGTTAGCAGCGGTAAAGTGTGCACAGATCAAATGGGCAGCATCCCCACTTTTACTATACTCAATGGAACATTGCGCGACTCTGTCTCAGGGTACTTCCAACACACAAAAAATGAAGTACACTTATTTTACCGGTTATAATCTTTCGGATACGGTATCATATTATTTTAAATTGACTTCCAATCTTTCAAAAAAATACATGCTCACTCAGACCAAGATAATTTATGCATCTCATTTTATTGACAACTTGACACTAAAAGGATAGGATTATTGAAAAGACAATATCGATCTGAAATCGGTACTAGGCCCTGGCAGGTCCAAGGTACTGAATCTTTATTCCGTGCATGTCTGATACCTGCTCAAATTATTTTTCTTAATGACACTGTTCAACAGACTGCTTGCCTGGGGTTAGCTAAGATTAAAGAATTGTATATTCCTACTATTCCGTCCTCGGCCCTATTTGACAATTGGCAATTTTATACCAATTATACTGCAAACCAACTAAATAGTATGATATAAAATTGTACATTTAACTTCACTGCTATATCACCATCTGGATGGTCGTTATGGCCTCTGAACACAAATGTTTGGCATTCTCGTTTCGTGAACACTACATCAGGATTTACGTTACATATACCTGATTCACTTTACCCACTTTCTAACACTGTTACCATTTCTTCTGTTGGTAAATTATATCAACAACGGTTATCATCCCGTATTTATACTTTAGATAATATTGTGTCTTCTGTCATTGATATTGTGCAAAATGAAGTGTCTACCTTGTATCATAGTCAACATCAACTTAGATTGGTTATGCCATTTGGTTGGACACTGCAAACACTAAAAAATGGGCGCGTACCCTGGCATTACCTAAATTGTAGCGCATTTTTCTGACCATTCAATTTAACATGTAAACAGCAGTTAATGGCTATGAAAGACACGAGCTATACCATGCTACATATAGAAAAACTTGAACAGCTTCCCTTCACTGTAGCGGAAACTAATTCGGCAGTTTGGTTAATACACAGGGTTATCTCGTTGCCTATCTCAATGTTTCAGTTTACTGCTGGCATGAAACACTACCGTATAGGTAGATATGATCCCCTTGGGAGCAGTTACATACATGAGTTATGGTCCCTGCCTTTTACATATCGTTGCCAGAGGGTTGAAAGAGAAGTTTTTCTTAAGGGAGAAATGTGCAAATCCACTGATGGCCATTCCCTTGTCTGTCAACAAGTAAAAATCCACGGCGCCTGTAATGTTTCTGCCCCTAATCTGGCTTGTTATTTGAAAGGAACTCCAGTTCCCTTGATTATTCCAACCCTCACATTGCTTTCAAATGGCAGTTATCTTGTTCTTAATAATCATGACTGCTGTAGTCTACGGGTGAGAATCCTGTACGTAGTGTCTGTTTCCCAGTTAGCTACTTGTTGCAACAGCTTCCTGTTTCCCCCTCTACAAGGGAGTGTAGATAGTTCATTGCGAGCTTCCATTCCAACCCTGAAAATAGATTTTAACAAGCTAAGCAGATTCAAAGCGCTATTGTTTCAACAAGAAGTGGCTCTCACTTCAGCACGTGAGACCTTCGAATTGCAGGTGGCAAGATTGTCTAGTGAAATACAATCATTACTGTACACAAATCTCCCCCTGCATTTCAGTATTTAATGCGTCTGATACCACGGGCCTGGCACATTTTTTTAAACTCGTGGGCTCCGGCCTCCTAACTTCTTTTCAAACTGTTTTCATAGTAATACCAGCTTTTATACATTCTATTTTTTCCAGCCTATTTGTTGGGTTCCCGCTGCTGCTCTTCTTGATTTGTGGCATCGTCGTGTTGTTCCTTCTATTCCACAATGGCTGCTCCATCTATGGTCCTGCCCGCTGCAGATGTACCATGAGCGGATGCTACAATTGTTTGGAATGGTGCCTCTAGATGCTCTAGATGCCAAATTTTGTCTGACTTTCCGATATGCTTACTTCACCTGTGTGAAACCTGTGTTTCATAGTATCCAGTGCCCCTTTCTGTGGCCCCTGGATGTCTGCCTGTCTACCCCATCTCATGCTGTCCTGGATTTCAAACTGTTGATAGGTCCCTTAGTGGGCCATAACCAGAACTGTTCCTTGAGTATGCGGCTTGTATACAACCCAGCGTTGGGGCCAGTGGTCGGAGGTGGTCCCTGTGCAATGGCACAGCATCTCCTGGATCTCAGTTTCATCGAAGTTCACATAGGTTCTCCTTGGATGGTTCTATCAACAACTGGAAATGAGGAGCATGTTTGTTCCTTTGATCTGCTCAATTGGATGGCAGTGATTTCCAATTTTGAAGTTTCGGATATGTTACTGGAATTAACGTCGTTCCATTTGGCATCCTACATCTTGGGTCCCGGCGATACACTGTAATTGGATATATTTTTTAGCACAAAAGTTCCATCGCATTCGGCAATGCAAACTTTTTGAGACACTCTTGCCCTGCAATTGCTTTCGCACTTTGGTTCTGCTTATCATATGATTTTTGACGTCATTCAGTGCTATTGTCCTGACCAAGGAGAGGGTGTCATAAGCCCCGTGCAGGCCCATTGTTGTTTTCCTTATTTTAGCATGAGCACATTGCGGACTGTTTTCTGCTTTGTGCATGTTACTCTACAGATATATTTTGCTTTGTGCCACAATGTACTTTCACACAGAACATGCTGTTGTTTTTTTGTTCTGTTCTTTCCTGGGCTTTATTCTGAGCATGTAGACAGGGTGGAACAACAATGCCCCTTGTTATTCTGTTCTGGTCAGGCCCTAGCACCTAGACAAAACATGCAAATGCAGCTGTTGTTTGGGAACACTTACTTTTTGTCACATAGGTATGCACAGATAGGTAACATACACTTGGAGAGGGACCTTTCCAGGGAAAAGATCGTGACAGGACCTGTAATTTAGAGCTTTCATCTGTGTATACTGAGGTACGGGGTCTTCTGCTAACACCTAGAGATCTTCTGATATATAATCATTATGCTTCTGCAGAAGGGGAGGGAGGTTAGGTAATACTGTTGTATATAATGACAGCTCCATTTATGATTTACGGACTACTTGCTATGCTAACCGTATTTGTGTTAGGCATTTTTCTACTTGCTGTGGCACGTATACTGCATACTAGAGCACAATAGTTAAAATAAACATTTTAAACTTTTCTCGTGTCTCTGTCAGAACTTATTGTGGACTAGTACGAGTGTGGGAGCGAAAGGGTGTGTCCTGCAACCGCGATTCCTGAGAGGCTCGGGAGTGTTGTGTTCTGGGGTGTCTAATCACTTGTTCCTCTGTGAGTGAGTGGGAGGGCAAGTGAGACACTATAGCTAGTCAGTCCCAGGCTCATGGGTACTCAGGTGGTAGGATGACTCAGTCCCTGCCTACTAAGGTTCCGTAATCACAAGCATAATTCTCTGACTCCGCAGAATCCCTGCAACAACTTCATACTGGTTGTTCTTCATATGTTCTTCTCCAGATTTATTCTCAGTAGTTATCTTCTGTCCCATTATATTTTCTTTGTGTATGAGTTCCATGTGAACACTTGTTTAAAGTTTATGCTAGATATTCATGTTCACATGGACATTTGGGTTGCTCCTATGTTAGAGCAATACTGCTGTGCACTTTGCCAGACTAATGCTGTACCTGGAAGGACTGTTTTGCTATCTTGAGCCTGACTTGAACCCTTGTAGGCCAGTCCTGCTGTTCAATCCCCCATGCTTATCTGCACCCAGGACTACCACAAAGTGACTCCAAGAGCTAGTTTGCTGTCCAACCTCTTGTTTAGAGCCATAGGAACATAACAGACTCCATCTTAAACCTGTTCCTGAACCCAGCCTGAGTGAGTCCTGACCCCCAAGAAGTGTCCCACCAGTCCTGGACACCTGGTTGAGGTGCTAAGGTGCCCAGATGGGCAAAAAACCAAAACTGAGGACTTAGACAAATTTTGGCCCAAAAGTGCTCTGAGAACCAGGAGGAGACCGGGACCAACATGCTCCTATCAACCTGAGGTGCATTTCCTGTCAGATTGACTTTGTGGCTTCTCTCGCTACATTCTTCTCCGCAGAAGCAAATCCTTCTCAGAGATCCTTTGCCAAAGCAATATCTAATATCGTGGAATTGTCTTTCGGCTGCAGCCGTCTCCCTCATCCAGCTAGAGTTTTTTAACTTCCATTTTGGCGACTAAGTCCGAATATAGAAATCTTCTCTGTGACTTCAATCAAAGGCCATCCAACAACAAAGCTCCCTCCTCGAACACCTTTTGCAGCCTTGCCCCACTGAACTTTACCTACTCAGACACTTTTTCTCAGAATTTCTTCTAAGTCCAAAGGTAAGTGCTGACCGGGCTCAATCCACTTCTTGTATCCGTAACCGCACTCCACCGCGTTTGGCCACATTTAAATAGCCGTGGGTGGCGCTTTGAACTTTTAGGTGCTAGGTTTTACTTTAAAAAAAATAATATCTGTTTCTACTGATTGTATTTTTGTTATTTTGGTGTCACTTTATTACTGTTTGTGAGCTGTATACATACTTTACACATTGCCTCTAAGCTAAGATTGACTTCTTTTTGTGTCAAGCTACCCAGGGTTAAGCACAGGTTAATTTAATTACTTTTTGTGGTTCACTCTGCAGGGGATTGTGGAGCATATGTACAAGCCCCTATCGCCACCACAACGTCATTTTTACCTACGTTGTGGTGGCGATAGGGGCTGCGCCTTTTGTACAAGGCAGCGTTAAGCCACTTAACGTGGCCTAACGCTGCCTTGTACATAAGGCACCCTTTCACGCTATGGTTAGCGTGAAAGGGGCGTGCAGTGGGTGTTGTGGTGGGCGTTCCACCGCAACACCCATTGTATTTGATGCTGTCCCCTATGTACAAGGGTGGCGTACATAGGAGGCAGCGCCAAAATTAAGACTAGGAAAACCCTGGTCTTAAATTGACGAAACTAGGAGAAATGCATTATTTCTCACCGTTTTTGCTTTTTCCATGTGTGCTGCCTTGTGCATCACACATGGAAAAAGCAAAATGCCATGGTTTGTTTATGTGTAGGACGGTGTCCCTTCCTGTACATAAACAAACCTTTTCATGTGTGCTGCATGAAGCAGCACACATGAAAGTGACAGAATGGCATTTTAGGATTGTTTATGTGCAGGAAGGGACACCTTCCTACACAAACAATCCTCCCCTGCATGCAGACACCCTTGCACTCTGGTGCAAGGGAGCCTGCGTTGGCGCTAAGTTGTTAAACTTAGCCCCATCGCAGGGGGAAACGCAAGGCTGCACCACATTCTTGTAAATATGGTGCAGCCTTGCGTTTCAGAACTGGCGGAGCATGTCGTTAAGCCGAGGCTAACTACACGCTCCGCCACTTCCTAGTACATATCCCCCTGTGTCTGTTGCTTGACCAGGGCTCACACCACAGTCCCCCATTAGCAGATTTTCTAACAGCTTGTCAATCATACAACCTCTTGCCCTATCATAAGCTGGTGAAGAGAAAAAGGTCTACCTTGATACCTTCAGTCCTAATCTGGCTTCTGATTGGGTGGAAGCTTACGGGCCTGCCGACAGATGGGGGAGTTGGAAATCGTGGGCCTGCCCCAGGTAAGATTTTGTGCTGAGCAGCCCGAGTCTGTATTTGTCTGTGTGCTGGGGAGTGCATGTGTATGTCTTTGTGTACGTGCCTGCAACTGTGGGTGTATGTAATTTTGCTTGTATGCCTTAGCGTGTGTTTAAGTTTATGTGGGTGTTCATGGGATTTGAAAGCCTGTGAAAGTATTCAGCCTGGGGGGTGCAAGCCCCCAGGCCGAGTGCTGGAGAGTGCTTTTGGGCTTTGAGTGGCTTACCACTTCCAAAATCCACCAGGCGCTGCTGGGTAACATAAGTATTTAATGGATGTGTCATTAACTGACCAGTGCAAAGACAGAATAGAGGCAAATTGCACTGTTTAGTGGATGTCTAGGATAGATGTAGAAGACAGATCATGCTAGTGGTGCATTTACAAAGCTCTTCAGAGGCCTAATTTCCAGGTTATTGAGATAGCAGCGGGTGGTGCAAGTCAAGCCCTGCAAATTTTACAGTGTCAGTATTATCAGTGTCAGTACAGAGCTACACTGTGACAGACCAATTGAATGTCTCCAGACTGGGATTTCAGTGCATGGTGCAGCTCAGAATGCACATATATTGACTAAGGTATTTTTCTAGTCTGGGACTCCAGTCCCATATTTACCATACATCTCTGTCAATGCACCTAAACCCTTACCTGTAAATCCATCATCAATTAACAACCAGAAATCACACAAGCAGCTCCTCCAAGTCATTGTATCTCAAAGAAGACCTGCAGCAGCCCCTGATATAGGTGAAATGCTCCAGGTTTAATGAATACTGTGAATGAGCTCCCTCAAGTCCCAAACAATGTGACCCACAAAGTTAAACTTGTTTCCATAGGCAAATCATGGTTTACTGTGAGAAGATTGACAGATATGGGGATTGCATTTTTTTTAAAGAAACAAAAAGTTCCCCCATAAGAAATCATTGAAAAAATGTATTCAGTGTTATCTTATTGAAAAACAATTCAGAGAAATATCTGTTTCCTCTTTAATATTGCCTGTGCCTGAGGCATCACGATATAGGTTCGGACTATAGAAATGCCAAATACATACATACATCCTCTTTAGCTACCCTCTCTAGCAACAACACGACATCTGATGTTTTCAAGAGCAATATGTTGGCCTCTGCTGTTTGCACTATTGGCATCCACCTAACATCCCCTTTTCTGAAAATTAGCTCTGCCCATTCCTCTATCTCACAATCCTTTGTGTTTTTCACCCAGCTACTTTCTGTTGAACATATTTCTAGCATTCAATGATGTTCTTCCCTCTTCTAACATATTCACACCATGTTCTCCCTTTTTCCACTACCCCTTCCACTCTCACACATTCTCCTCACAAGTCCTCCATTTTGACCCATTTCTTATCTCTCATGATGCTCCAACATTCTCCTCTCTACCCATTCTCACACATGCTAATCTCTTTCTATCCTATCATGTCATATACTTTCACAACCTCCTGTCAAACATCTTGTCCCACATTTATCTCACACCCTTCTCCACTACCTTCTCTCTCATACACCTTTGAATTGCTTACTTAATTTCTCGCTTTACAGGCACTTCCATCTCTCCCATCCGCCTTACCCTGCCAAACCCTCTCTTACTCACCCTTGTCAGATATCTTCTTGTTTCCTTCTTTCTCACTTATCCTAATCTCCCTCTCCCTCCTCTGTTACACACCTTCTCTCTTACTTACCTCCTTTTTCTGATATGCACTTTCAGTCTCTCGCTCTTGCAAACAAACCCACACACTCGCTTGTGATGGTTGTGTGTCTAAGGCTACTTTTCAGTGCAGGGTTGACTGCTGATCAAGTCCAATTCAAATTGTTTATACCTACCTCTAGATATGCATGTCATCTTAGTGGTATTAAAGTATATTTAACTTAAGACTCTAACATACACTCAAGAATCCAATTGTTAGCATGAACTTTTACCTATATATCATTTCTCAGACAAATGGGGCCTATTCATAAACTGCATTTTGTGGTACTTTCGGTAGTTGTCCAAAGGTGCTGCTAAATACTACAAAATGCTATTCACAAACGTGCGTGGAGATCTCCACCTTTGCCTCTCCTGACTTTTCTGTGCAGACACTTACTGAGATCTATGCACACATATGTATACATTTTTATAGTAAATGTCGGGGAAGTGGCTGGAAAGTGGATAATACTTACAGCTAAATAGGTGGGGTTTTGGGAGGAATAGGGAGGGGTTTATGGAGGGATATGCCTCCAACCACAAAACAATAAATCCTTTGCTGTTCACAAACTGCACTTCTAAAACTACAGCAGCCAAAAAGATTCCAAATCAGTTATATATTTACTCCAGCTCAGACCTGGAGTAAGTCCAGCACCACACCTGGCCAACCACTGATTGCGCAGCACCGTCCCATAGAAAATAATGGAAGCAGGGACTTAAAGAGAACCCCATAAGAAATAGCATTAAAATAAATCAATTTAGTTTGATTTTTTAAAACTATAACTACAATGTAATGAAAAAAAAATATATACATAATAAATAACTGTACCTTTATTTTTTAGAAAAAATAAAGTAATTTAAATGAACTCTGTACATAACATTTAGTGATTTTTAATACTTAATATAGATAAACATTTTACCATAAAATAAATAAAAACATTTGTAAAATGAAGTAAATATTTAACTCAAAATTAAAGTAACAGTGCTTTAGCATTTTTGTATTTGTACTACATTTAAAATAAATATATACAATTTATTTACATAAATTTAACTTAAAATATTTCTACTATACTTTTAGGGCCTCATTTGCAATATTTTGTCTCACGGCAGCGCAGCAAACCTTTCTGCTTCACTGCCGTGTGCCAAAAGAAAAGGGCAGGAATGCACTGTATCTTCAAGATACTGCGCATTCCTGTCCTTTTCCCCTGCGCTGGCGCACAATGTGCTGCCATGCGCACACGCAGGCACCTTTGCACCATGGTGCAAGGGTGCCTGCATTGTAGGGGTGATTGTTTTTGAATCACAAGATGTGTTTTCCTCTCTCTATGTGTGCTGCAGAATGCAGAAAAAGGAAATGGAAAAACGAGGGGAAATAAAGGTATTTCTCCTCGTTGCACCTCCCTTACGCCTCTCCTGAGGAGGTATAGGAATCTGATGCATTCCCAGGTTTACAAAACCTTGTAAATCTGGGAATGCGTCATATTCCATGGATATTGCATGGGAAGACCCTCAGCAACACCCATGGAACGCCCCTTTCATGCAGAGTAATGCGTGAAAGGGGGCCATATTTACAAGGCCATGAAAAGCCACGCAGAGTGACTTTACGTGGCCTTGTAAATATGGGCAGGCAAACTGCGCCGCTGGTGCTTCAAAAAAGTGACGCACTGGTGGCGCAATGGTCCTGTAAATAAGCTCCTTAAAGTTCAATAAAATTTATAAATTTACCCAATACTTTTCCATTAAGAGATCTCAAAGGCAGAGAGCTCCAACTACATGTGAAAAGTTACTAGAGGTAACTATATACTTGCAAATGTGGATCCACCTCCTGTTTCATGGAGTGGAGACATGTAAGTCTACACTTTGTAGTAAAGTTACACTCGGGAATGGTGAAGGGACGAACGCATTAACTTTATTAAAAAGCACAGAGTAAGTTTCCAAATGTAGATCTACACAAGTATAATTTTACCTTTGCGAATAGACCTAATTTTCTGATATTTATGAACAGCATTGGCAGTAAGCCACCGACATTAATAAATTATCCAGTTTACCCATAGATTTAATAATCATTTGTTTTGTATGGTGCTGCATACTGCACTACTGTTGAGTGCTGTAATTAACAGGTGTTACACTTACTCAGTTTAATGATTCTTAATTTACCAAGCTAAAAAAACAAGCATCCCGTGCTCCTTGTCTTACTCAAACTCGTGACCTTCAAATCACCACATTACTCAGAAAGTGCCTAAATCACTGAATCGCACTGCCAGCTGTATTCAGTCTCACTTTATCCAATGGCACAGAATATCAGGCCTCTAGCAAGGTCTCTGGTATCTTGAATCACTATAATTACAGGTCACAGTTGTAATCACATTTTAAGGTAATGTATGCCATGGCTGCATCCATGTACACTTTCTGAAAGCTAAAGGCCGGCCTATCTCTGTGCTACTCCGGCAATTACTGTTTATCTAATCCCATCAGAGAGAAGGTACAAAGGTTAATGCTGCGTTACCTCCATTAATGTGTGCCACATGTATAATGGCTGCGCTTCTCCCTCTGTCTTGCAGATAAAGGTTATTGCCCCTTCACCGATGTGCAGCAGCAGAAGGATCTATTAATGGGACAAATGGAGCAATTGTCATGATCAATGTGGAATGAATTTATATTTCGCACACTGTAGACACATTTTAATGTGTTTCTTGGTCCATTTTTATATCTGGCCTAGAGACAGCTCGTCAGCCTCAAGTTTTCCAAAGAAAATCAGAATACAAATATATAAATATATATGTACATAGACTTTCAGTCAGTCTTCTTCCTCCACTGGTCTGTTCATGTATTTTTCTCATTTTGTTTCCGTCCCCCACAGTATGCTGAATGTGATAATAGGTAAGCCAACTTCAGCCAATTGCTCTCTTCACTGTGAGTGGCAACATTTGCTCTTGCACATCTGCCTAAAATGTAGTCCAGTTTAGGGCTAGGGCTGGTAGCTCAATCTCTGCTTTTATTACATTTATTTCTATTTTCGAGACTGGTCAAGTTTAAAAAAATGTTTGCCAGCACATAACACACCGCTTCCTGTTGATAGTGTTTTTACTTTTTATTACTTTTACACTTTTAATGTTAATTGGATATGCTTGTGAAAAAATAAAGTAAAAGACAAGAGTCTGGCCCAGGTAACAACTATTGGTTTTGTCAATTGTTAGAAATTGGGTTTTTGTTTGAGGGGGTGTGTGAGCCCTCCTCAGGCAACAACCACATCCTACCTAGGTACAGATGGACGAGGCACTTTGCTTTTTCCGGGGCTATCTCTTGTGATAAGTAAAGTCTGTCTGTGCCTATGGCATGAGTTATCAGTAAACAGATATAAAGTGACCTGTTCATAGTTTGTCTGCCTACGTCGGTCATGTATTGATACCAGGTGTTGTGGAATTGTGCGCTGTGTAGTGCGAGAGGAATACTAGTGTTTGGCTTAGTGTAGGTGTATGTGTGGTGAGAGAGGTCTCTGCACATGCGTTGCAAGAATGTAGAAGTAGAGTTCAAAAGAATAGGCAGCTAAACAGAGCGTGTACAAAAATACAAAAATAAATAACTTAGAAAACATTCGTAGGCTGTAGGATTTTCTACAAGGGAAATGTCTGTCATCTTGGCCTGTAGTTTGTTGTCTGGTCTGTTGTCTGGTCTGTTGTCTGTGGTCCCGGCGCCCAGAGGTGTCTTGTCTTGGAGCAGTGCAAAAAATGTCTCTTAGAACGTGGTTGCAAAAGTCAGTTCAGAATCTGTGTTACTTGAGCGATTGGCCTTGTGAAAGTCTTTTGAAAGTTTTGATTGAAGGAATGGCGGGCCGTGGCAGTGTTGGTGCACTTTGAGCTCCATTGCAGAAATGTAGGATAAGAACTGCGAGTTGTAGGTTAGCATGGAAAAAACACATCATTAGGCAGTTTTTTGGAACATTCATGCGTTTATTTATAAAAGATACGCTCCATGGTTTTACTCTGGAGCAAATTGATCCTAGTGCGGTACTGGAAGAAGGTGATAGAATTTTAGTGGAATGGTGAGATTTAAACTGATTTTAGTAAGTGCTAGATTGTGTTGGCGAATGGTGATTTTTAAACAGTTTTAATGCTGTTCGTATTATGGTTATCCCCCTCTCCTTGCTACAGGCGGGGACATTACTCTTCCCTCCAGGCAGCTCCAATTAAAGTGCAGTGTTTTAACCGGTGCAGGGGTGTTGTTTTGACCTGCATCAGCTTTGTACAATTGAGAGTAGAGGGGAATGTTTAATTTTCGGCTAATTTTTCCGTTGACGCATGTTTGTCCCTTGGGTCTCTGCAGGTGGTGTGGAATGAGGTATTTCTCTTAGTCTGAGTTACTGGGTTACACCCTTCTTCTGGAAGGATCGAGAATCTGTGGGATGTTTTTAGGCTGTTTTGTGCCTGTCCCAGTGGGCGGTTACCTGTGTTTTTGGGCGTTGTGAATTTTGAGGATACTGGAGATGGTTGGAAGGTTGTGTGTGGACCCCAGTTGGAACCTGCAGGAAAAATGGCTGAACCTGTCTTTGTTTGCAGTGTTTTCTCAGCAAGAATCAGGGGTCTCATTGGGACTTAATGTGCTTGGGCTTGAAGGATTTTTCTTATGGACTGGGGTCATGTGAACTGGATTGCTTTGGGGTTTTGAGGATACTGCTGCCATCTTGGCCATTGCTGCCCTCTGAGTGATGAGGAACCTTGCTCCCGATGCTGATGCTGGAGCATTAGTCTCGTTGTGGAACTAAAGGAGGGCCTCCGTTTGGCAGTAAACCCTGAGGCAGTTGAGACTTAAATAGCCCGCCCAAAGTTGGACTTGGGTGAGGGGTCCTGGGTGCCTGCCTTTATGCACCCGCTGGGGCCCCGCCCTGCTCCCTCATCAGACTGTCCTCCCCCCAGGGGCATGGTCAGCCAACACTTCCCTTGGGATCAGCAGCAGTGGGGGCCCTGGGCTCCCTGTGGGAACCCGGATGGCGGACTCTAGCATGGACTCCCAATCGACATAGCATGGCTATCCTGAAGACTGGCTGTCGAGGCAAGTAAGGAAATGTGATGGAGAGTGCTATGAAGGTGGTAGGTCTCTTCGGAAGATGGTTTTGGACTTATGGTGTGTTTGTACCCTGTGATTGTGCTAGGATATTGCCACCCCAAACAGTCACCCCACCTTGATGTCTGTCGCAGTGAGTGTCACGTGCTCCACAAACCACTCGGTGGGGCGTTCGCAACCTGATTTCCTTGAAGCTGATTGTGTGGTGCATGTGCATTGTTGTGTGCTTTGTTTTGGAGTGGATGCTCTGTGGGGGATGTCCTGGTACTATTTAATTCTGATCATGGTATATTTTTAGGCGGCACCAATTAGCCATGTGACCCATTCTGTGGCAATAATGGCACTCTACAAGGCCGGTTTGGACCCAACCTCCTTGACCTGGGCCACTGGGACTGGGCGGATACGCTCTGAGGTCCATAAGAGGAGCTCCCCTTGAGATAGGCGCCATTTGAAGATTACGCGGCCCCCTCGAGGGCGGTCTTTTTCAACTTCTGTTGGACCAGCTTGGCGGTATCTCTCTGAGTCTGCTCCTGCTTCTCCCTATCCTTCTCTTGTGTCTTCCAGTGTAGTATGTGGGCCTGTATTTCCCACCAGTGTTTTGTGTCTAGCGTTACTATACTATCTAATCCGGTCTGGATCTCAGTGGGTAGTCCCCTCTCGAGGACGTTGTAGAAGAATGCAACCGGAGGACCGGTGTCAGACCAGGGCTGTCCTGTCTCCTGCACCCATTGTTCTGTCATTCTGTCTAGGAATTCAGTCACGGTCTCCTCAGGCTTCATGCTCTCTGCCATCAATCCTCCTGTGTCTGGGTGGTCAGGGAACAACTCCCTCAGGGCCGTCCAGATCTGATGTCTGAATGAGTTAAATGCGGCCCATCATGCTCCCTGTTGATAAGTGTGACTACAGGGATGCACGCTCGGGACAACACTGTGTCGGTTTGCTCTCCATTAAGGCTGCTGAGCAGACTTTTGATGTCAACCATAGCTAATTTTATATCTGAGGTGTTATTTTCAAAGCATGAGATCCATTTTCTTGCCCCGTCCATCAATGGGGACAGTTTATTCCTGAGCCCTTCTTTGTTCATTTGTGCGCAAGGCACATAGATGGTTCCTGCTGCACCTTTCTGTAGTAGCGAACAAATCCTGACTCAGGGCAACTCTGTCGGTTTCTCCCCAACATAGCCCTCCCATCATCTCAGGCACTCCTGCACGTAGGGGTAGTTCAATTTCGGATCTCCCTCTCCATGCCGAATGCAGTCCTCCTGCAATAGCCATGTCCTCCATACTGGCGGCCCTTCCTTTCGGTCCAGCAGGCCAGTAGTTGACAAAAAGGCAGCACAAAGGCCTCTTCCTCTTCTCTGGATACTATTGCTCTAGGGGTTGGTCTGTCTGACCAGCACATTTGGGAGGAGTGGCGGACGTCCTCATCGTTGCTTTCCTCATGCACGTGTAAAGGTGCTATGCTGCTCCTTCTGTGTCTCAATTGTGTTCCTGTCAGGCTTTCCTGACTACCTCTTTCCTGGTCAGCCCTTCTCCTATACAGATGACCAGGTGATGTGTGTGACACGGTTAGGGGCCTTCCTCCTGACTCATCACTTGGCGCATCTCTATGTGGGGTCCAAGGCCGAGCTCCTGTTCTCTCTGGGGAGAGGTAGTTGTTTCCCCTCCTTGCTGGGCTTCCCAAGTGAGAGCTCTCTCTCTCCATCCTTAACTCTTTGCTTTTCCTCTAATTTCCACCTGGGAAGTCAGTGATACGTGCTGCTCTTCTAGGCAATGTCTTGGCCTCAACCTCACTCCCTGATGCTTCCTCCATGCCTGGTGGAATCACCTTTCAGGAGAGCCACAAACCTCCCTTCCACCTTATGGTGCCCAGTGGGGTGTTCTGGAGTATGTGCTCCCTGTTCTGCTCGGGACCGATGGGTCGCAGCCGATGAGTGAGAGGGCGAACCCTGAAGGGGCTTGGCAATGAAATGAGCCGGGGCTGACTGTGCCTGGGCTGGTGGGACCGGTGATCCTTTTCCCTGCCCGGCGGTCCAGCAGCCTCCTTGACCAGTGGATTGATGTAACCCAGCTCAGTGGTGCTTGGGATGGCCAGCATCAGCGAGAGCACAGTCCTGCCAGTGTATGGTGAGGGAGGTGCAGATGCCTTACTTATGGGCTCGGGACAGTCTTGTAGGCTGGGGCCACCAAAGTCTCGCGTCTCTGGGAGCCACAAATGTTGCCTTGGTGGCTGGCCTGTTTTTCTTCCCAGGAGTCTGGTCTGGGTGTATTTTATGGTGCTTGCATCGAATGTTCCCCACTCAGGCCAGGGGAAAGCATATGTTCTGCCATTCACAGCAGTGTCTCTCTAATCTCCAAGCGTGGGTGGGGAACTTTGCTTGCATGTGGTCTAGTGGAGTCTCTATGATGGATTGGGAAACTTGTTTGTTAAAGCTTTTGCAAAATTGTGATTGTATTGAGAGTTGAAATTACAAATAATTACAAATTCTACTGAGGAACTGTGTACACGGCGTGGTATTGAAAAACAATCTACTGATTACAAGCTTGATAAATATTGATGTATCAACAGAAAGAATCGGTTAATAATAAATAAAGACAAAATGCAATGAAAAAATAACAACAAATAACAAAGGTGCAATTGTTAGTTCAGAGCAATGCGAGTTGATTTGTAGCAGTAAACTAGCAATCCTGAACTTCTGATTTGGATTTTATTTTATTATTTTCTAAAGCATAGACTCACTAACATGACATAACATTTAAACATGCAGCAGGATTTGCAAAATTTCAACAACACTACAACATCCACAAATGCAGAAATGGAAAAATCTAAAAGAGGCTAAAAAACGAAAAGGTTTGACAGAAAAAACTGTTATTTTGCCCAAAAAACTTGGCCCCCTCCTAGTGCCTAAAGCCCGAGAAGAGGAGATACTCTGCGTAGTACATGGAGCTAAGTGAGCCTGATAGCCTGTCAAAATTGGGTTGGCAGACAAAAAATAGCAATGATTTGTGCTGAGAGAAAGGAATAACCTAAGAACTATCTGCCCTCTGTGGCCAGGCACAAGCTACACCTGATTCACCAAGGTCCGAATTTTCCCTCAATTCCAAATTACACCCTATATCACACCCAGGGGTTGTGCGTGCCGACTGCCTAATGCCCATCGGTCCAAGCAGAGAGAAAAAGGGAAACACCTTTCAATTCTTTCAGATACTACCAGTGTTGAGACTGATAGCACTAAAACTCTTTGTGACTAAAAAAACATAAGATTGATATGTTAGCTCTGTATCACACTTAGGGCCAGATGTACGACCCGCCAATTAGCGAGTCGCAAATTGCGTCGCATTTGCGACTCGCAATTTGCGATTCGCTAATTGGGATGCACAACAGTGTCTGAGACACTGTTTGTGAGTACCAATGGGGCCGCAAATTGCATTCCTCATGCATATTAATTAGGCTGTCGCAATTTGCGACCCCATTGGGAATGGCTGGCACTCCCAGGGATGGGATGGTGGCCTGCTGGGGTCAGCAGACCTCCATGTCTGGGACTGCTTTTAAATAAAGCAGTTTTTTTTAAAAATGCAGCCCGTTTTCCTTAAAGGAAAACGGGCTGCATTTAAAAAATAAAAATGAAACTTTTCAGTTTCATTTTTTAAGGGCAGGCAGTGGTCCCTGGGACCACTTCCTAACCTTAAAAAATATTTGCGCATGCATTCACAAAGGGGAAGGGGTCCATTGGGGACCCCTTCCCGTTTGCGAGTGCTTTATCACCCTTCTGAGAAGGGTGGTAAACTGCAAGTGTTTTGCGACCGCAATTGCGATCGCAAAACATTCTTACATAGCTTAAGGAGTCGCTATTATGAAGGGACGCCCTTGGAATGCCCCTTCCTAATAACAATTCGCTAATCCTATTTTGCGAGTCGCAAATTGAGTTGCGACTCGCAAATTAGGATTAGGACAGGGGCCACTGTTTTTTTGCGGGCGCAAACGGGTCTAAAACCCATTTGTGCCCGCAAAAAACCTTTGTACATCTAGCCCATAGAACCTATGCATACCGACTTGCTTCCACGCCCAGAGGTCCAAGCAATCCCTTACTAACATCCAGGACACCCAGGGATGAGGTGTACACTCTGCTCCAACCCCAGTGGTCCAAGGGTTCCCCTGATATCCAGGGACAAGCATGCCCTGTGCTCCACGCATAGGGTCAGTTACCAAAAAAACGCAGCTACCTTCACCTTCTTCTAGCGTGCTGACTAGGGGAAAAACAAAAGTGATCTGTGTGCTTGTCTTAGTTTGCCATAAGCCACATACTGGAACTAAGGTTCAGATGTAGTCTCTTACCCTGTGGAAACACTATGGAGAGAAGAGAAGGGTATGGCACCGTACGTAACAAATACCATGTAACACAATATAGTTGTACGGTGACAGCAATACACAGAGAAGTGTACTCAGAGTAACAAGCCTACAGGCTCTGGTGCAGGTGCAAACTTTGCAGAGCAGAAACCTTAGATTCCTGGCTTATGGGTAAGTCATCCTTAATGGAAGAGGAAACCTCACACACTTATTAGTGTCCCCTCTCCCCATCCTGGTAGGGCAATGCCACCTGGGCGGACTCGACCTCCTCGAAGACTGACTAGTTAGGAGGGAGTTCTTGCATAAGTCTTACTGGACAACACCATATAACAGGAGATCCAGATGAAAAACGTAAAAATACCTTAGAGTCCCTGGGGGAATTTTACCTTTATTAGCGGAGCACTAGGTAAGATTAAAAACGAAGAAGGTTTGGGTACTGGAGTGCAATTCCTCACACCCAAAATGTTGCCAACACGTTTCTGCCCACTTTCGCAAGCCTAAACGGTCTGGGGCATTCTTCAGGGCATACGGATCCCTACGTGAAAAAACTGAATCCGATTCCAATTTAGAATCGATTAGGCTATTGTACAGTGGATTCCTAATTCCGGTCCTACCATAATTACCTGCCTGTGGTTGAGTAATTCGTCCTTGCCACCTAAAATAGAGAAGGTACAAGAAGATACGGGATACATACTCATTACTCAAAATATGACAGTTGTACATATAAGCAATAGTATTTAATACGGCTCAGGACGTCTAAGGTCTTGGTGAAGCCTGTGTTCTCTACGGTTGAAAATCAAAAGTGAATGTAATTTCATTAAAATAGTGTCACTACTATATTAGGATCTATTGTGATCACTGTCACTAATTAGAAGTGCATACGTCCCTTACCCTAACGTATAGGTGTTACCAAAATCATGGTCACAGAGAGGGCGGGGTCCTTTTTAGTCACACACTGATGAAAGGAAAACTGACAAAATACAACTAGTAAACATTTGCAGCCCTGGAAGGAGACAATCAAAGGTTTAAACACGGCGTACGAGATTCCTGTCTGTGGTTTGAGGAATCCTTCAATATAGTACACTCGGCTCACAACAATCAATAAAATTAATTCTAGAGAATCAAGTGCTGGTTCCAACCGTTATTCACTAGTTGTTATGACAATGATTTACCAGATTTATTTCATATTACACCAGACGAATCATATCTTATTGTCTGCATCGTACTCTGGTGGTCGGTTCATACGTCATTCATAATTCTAATAGGATTACATTGTTAGGTGCGAGGGGTACTCAGAGATCTCTTGCTAAGCCGTAGCTAACGGTACTCCCAGCGATTGTTTTCGTAGATAGAGACTTTTTACATACATAAATAAACGGTCGGAACAACATGAGGAAACACATGAGTTGACCCTTATTCATTCCGTCGCTGTATATCACCCTTAGTACGACCATATATGTTTGTCTTACTTTGAGGAAATGTTGCGCTCTTGTGAGATAGATTCTCACTCATGCCTGCCCATACACTCTCTCTCTCTCATCATCATCTGTACAATCAGTCATATGCACTTGGTATCCAGGTGAGGTCGTGCATACTCCGTTAGATGCCGATTGCATTCATATGTCTCTCTCTCATGCTCAGGCTCCAAATTGCAAACGAATAGTGCATGATGCGAGACCGACACACAAAAAAAATAAAAATAGGACCAATGTTTGCCCCTTGATATGATGGCCCCACTTACTTCGTCAAAAGGAAAGCCCGGCCACTTTACCTACGTCTGTCCCGCTCTGCGCCGTGGTTCAGGTTAGCAGCATGTCAGGCGTCAGATTAAATAGATGTTTCTGTTCATGTGCTGAATCCGTGTGAACCCGGAAGTAGTTGACGTATTGCACAGGCCTCGGAGGTACCTCAAGGATTCTGGGAGATGTAGTCACACAGCGCGAGTATGCGTGAGAGGTGAACGTTTGAAAGATTTATGATTCATTAATCTTGGCCACAGTTATTACTAACAAGTATCATGTGTGTCCCAGTTTTTATCGCCTCAATACATAGCCACCGGCGCTGTCGCACTCATGGTGGTGTGTTTCAATTGTCTATGATTAGATCCTTAATTCAACTTGCGAAACTTTATTGACAAAGAGATAAAGAATTGTAGTTACAACATTATTAGTTTGTGGCTCCTTCAGATAGTGTGTCCTTATCTATTGTCAGATCCTTAAATCAAAGTGCGAGACTTTTTTGGCAATGAGATATGGAAGGGCAGGGTAGTTCCAAAAGTTATTTTGTTAGCAGCTCATTATAATAGTGTACCACTCATGTCATTGGTCACTGCCAATTATCCAAATGTTGTACCTCCCACCCATATATTGTGTTTCGGGTACTAGCTCGTGTCCTCCCAAACTAACCGGTCTTCCCGGACCGTATCATCTTAAACCAGTGCAAAGGGTTTTTAACTTATTACTGGGTATTGAGTAAATGTGTGGTGGTATACACATACATCAGTTCACATTAAACTGCCCCAGGAGATTTCATCATTGAGTCCATTGCGGTTAGTATGTAATCTATAGACCTATCATTGTTCAAATAAGAGTAGGGGTCCACTCATGTCAGGGCGTGTTTGTGTGAGTTTTTCCAACACATACCACTCCATGTCACCATCGCTGTGACCTGTTTCTATGTAGTGTTGTGTTAGTCTGGTGGCTTCTCTTTTGCACCGAATGGTGCTGCGGTGTTCCATTATCCTAGTTTGTATCTTTCTCTTTGTCATGCCCACATAGAAGAGATTGCATGGACATTTGATTATATACACCACATTCTTGGTGTTACAGTTCATTAGGTTTCTTAGCTTCCATGGAGTCTTAAGGCCTATATGTGGCTCTGTTACTTTTCTTGTCAAAGGACACACACTACAGTTCCCACTTGGTGAATGCCCTACTGGGGGTGGGAGGTTCCAGAGTGACAATTGTGAGCTCTTCTCAAGGTTTCTTTTTGGGCGGGTGTGTACTACCAGGTCTCTGATACTCGTCCCTTTCTTAAAAGAGAACATAGGTTTTTCAATCGTCAACCCCCCGGTTGACAGTATGCTCCAGTTGCTCCTTATCATTTTTTGAAAGGGCTTAGATAGTGTGTTGTATGTAGAGACACAGATGAGGATGTCTTTCTCTTGTCTCTTCCAGGTCTCCAACAGTAGATCTCTGTTATTGTTGAGAGCTCTTTTGTTAGCTGCTTTGATTATTTTTTTAGGATATTGTTTTTCAAGAAGTTTGAGACCTAGTTTTTTTGCATGCACCTTATATTCAGCTTTCTCAGTGCAATTACGTCTCAATCGGAGGAACTGCCCCACTGGGAGGTTCTCTTGTAGGCTACGCAGATGAAAGCTGTCAAAACGCAGTAGATTGTTACGGTCAGTAGGTTTGTAATACACCTCAGTGGTCAATTCGCCGTTGTTGGTTTGTATCAAGAGGATCAGGAAAGGTAGCTTGTTGCCTCCTATTGACATTGTGAAACGTAGGTGGGGTCTAGGGCATTTAGCCACGCTGCAAAGGTTGTGGATTCGTCTTGGGTACCCCTCCATATCACCAACACATCGTCAATATAACGCCTCCATAGGCGTATGTTGTTACTGTATGGGTTCAGCTCATTTTAGATGAATTCTGCCTTGAAAGCATGGACATAGAGGAACACCAGGCTCGGAGCAAAGATACTCCCCATGGAAGTACCATGGACCTGAAGAAAATATTGCCCTTCAAATTCAAAGAAATTTCTGGTGAGTGCTAGATGTGCCAGATCCAACACGAAATCACGCGGGGTGATTGAATCCCACTCGGTGGTGTTCAAGATTTTTTCCACCACCTGTAGGGTAGCTTCCTGCGGAATATTCGTGTAGAGGAACTCTACATCAAAGCTGAGGAGCATCTCCTTCGAGGTATCAAAAGGGCACCCTTTGATCAAAATGAGAACATCTTTTGTGTCCTGTAAGTAAGATGGCATTCTCTTTACCAGAGGTCACAGGAAAATATCGCAAAAGACTGAAAGGGGCTCAAGGATCGACCCGATTCCTGAGACTATGGGTCTCCCTGTAGGAGGACATTTCTGTTTATGCACCTTTGGTATGGTGTAAAAGTATGGACTTTTTGGATCAGGAAATCAGCCTCATGTTTCGTGATCCAACCATTGTCAAGGCCCTCTTTCACCTTGTATGCAACTTCCTCTATTATATCACTTGAGGGGTCATTCCTGAGTCGTTTGTAGTGCCGGGTATCATTTAGGAGTCTTAGGCACTCGTACTGGTACATTTATTTTGGGAGGACCACAATTGCTCCTCCCTTGTCTGCAGGCTTTTTGACTATTGAGTCATCCTTGCCTAGAGTGTCCAACGCCCTTCTCTCAATCCTGCTTAGGTTGTTAAAGACATTGTTGGTTTTGTCTAATAGACTACCTATTTCTCTGTTCACTGATTTTTCAAATGCTAAAACCTCTACTGGCATAGTTGCCGCGGGAGGTGTGAAGGTTGACTTCTGTCATAAGCCAGTATTTCTTTCTTGTTCTGTGAGGGGTCTGTTTTCGAAAAAAAACTTGTAGTCTTATTTTTCTAAGAAACTCAGCTGTTTCTATTTTGAGTTTAAAGACATCATCTTTGGGTGTGGGGACAAAGTCTAACCCCTTTGTTTAAGACCTTATCCTCTGCTTCAGCGAGTGTGCGGTTGCTGAGGTTCATCACTATGCTTCGTGGAGGCGTTAAGACTTGCTTGTACTGGGTTGTTCTTCCCGTGCTGGCACGTAGGTCGGTCCCCCCTCCCAGTTCTGCCATGTGACCCCTTTCCTCTTGCCTTTCCCCCTTCCCGAGCCTTGATCTAAAAAAGGCAATTGGCTGATTAGGATAGTACCAGGACGTAGCTTGTGGATGCATGAACGCGGGTGGGCCATAGTTGGGTGGTCCCCCATAGTTTCCCCCCCAACGCCAGCCGCTCTCACCTTGGTCTGGAGTTGGTCCAAATTGTGGTAAAGGAGGGGGGAATCTCTGCTGATTTTGGAAACCACGTTGGTTCCAGCATCTGCCACGTCTCTGTCTGTCAAACGTCCTATACTCCCCATCGGATTCTGATGACGTGCTGTTACGGGAGGATCCCTCCGTACTTGAGCTTCTGTTTTTAGGGGTAGGTAGTCTCATGGGAACATTTCTTGAGATCCTTCTGGAATTTAGATATCTTTTGTTGGGTCAAGTACTCACGGCACTCTCTGATAGTTTTGTTGGTTTCCTCTAGCTTTTTTTTTAAGGTTGTTACAGTCATACAAGATTTTAGGTTGTTTTCACTGACTTTTATCTCAACTGCTAAGGCATCTGACAGTCTCTTGGCCGTTTTTATGATTCAAATCATCCATTCTCTCGTGCATTTCCACGCTACGAGTGACCAATACTTTCTTAACTCTCTATCCTCCAGAAAGATTCTGGGCTCATTTGTGACTATGAGGCCATTTGGTGCCGCATTGCCTCGCAAATACTGCCCTGTGTAAAAGTGTTTTAACCTGTCCTCTTTTTACCTCCAGCAAAGTGTCCCAATCACCTAGTTGGGCGAATGTTTGCGAGAGAGTGGCATCACCCAACAGTGTTGGTGCCGCCAAAATTGCCGATAGTTCCTGATCATTGAATGATAGTCCTTCCATCCTGTATGTTTCTTATGAATCAATTTCTTGTCTCAATAAAAGTATCGACCTCGATTGATACTGGTACAGAGAGTCCCCTTATTTGTTGAATGAAATTCAGCTGGGGATGATAAAGGGTAGTTCAGTATGCTTTCTATTTATATGTTTAGCTTCTCACGGCCACGTAAGCTGCACTACCCGTAGAAACACTATGGAGAGAAGAGAAGGGTTTGGCACCGTATGTCCCTTCAAATACCATGTAACACAATATAGTTGTATGTGACAGTTGTCTCTGGACGGACCTTCACCTTGCGGATTCTGCAGAACTTCTAATCAATTATGGCATGTGCTCACTGTTCTTTTTACGCAGATGTGAATACATTTAGGCCGGGGTCCTTCCTTCAACAGCAGTCAGGCTGGATTAACCAATATTACCTATCTGGCTTGCCAAAATGTTGCTCGGATATGAATTTACCTTAAATAAATGAAAAGACAAGAGGCGTTTGGCAAAACAGGAACAGGTTGATTTAATTCAACACTGCAGCTAGTAGAGCCTCGACATAGTGTGTCTGCTGAAAGTCTCTTGGAGTACAAAGTTTTGGATGACATTATATACAGTTCATAAGGTACAATAAAGTAATTTTTGCATTCCTGAAAAGCATCTCAGTCATAAATTAACAAGTGTAGGCATCTGATAAGGGCACGGACGGTTCTCAACCTCGGGGAGAGCAAGTGTGGGCCAGTGTGTATGTGTCCAGATGTCCTGCATGAGGAGCGCGTGATCACTACGTGTGGTGTGCATGTTGTGTCCTGATTGGCTGAGTGTTCCTAGCTACATGTGGTATTAAGCTCTGTGGCATTTTTGGGGAATGTGAGCCTTTGGCCAAATGTTTTTTTGGGGCCAATTTCCTTGGACCGGTTTGTGGTGCAACTATCTATCTCTGGGGTCGATCAGGGTTTTTCCTAGGTGCGCGTTTGTTTTTGGGTTAAGTGAGACCCCACTCTGTGACCTCTCATTCAATAGGCATGGGTCGCAGGACCTGCCTAACCACATATCTCTAACTCAGGGTTGATGGGGAGGTCACCGTGGGTGAATCTGACAGCAATGATGTGAGATCAATCACTGATATCATTTTTATCGGCATTCTCAACATTGTGCATACAGTTGTCATAGCGTACATCGACATTGTCCTTACTGATATTTACATGGTTATGTTTGCTAGGTCATAGCGTACATCGAAATTTTTCCTACTGGTAACAACATTGTTATTGGTGCTTGGGTTATGGCATACATTGACATAGTTACTGCCGGTATCAACACTGTTGTGCGGGCACAGGTTATGGCATCCATTGACATTGCATTTATTGGTATTGCCGCTGTCGGCCTGCACATATTGTGGTATTCATTGACATCGGATTTACCCATTCCAACACTGCCAATCAGGTGTAGCCTACTTTTACCATGTTTTACGGGATGAGCGCTTGCACTTTAGCAAAGGTAAGCAGTGGTAGAGTGCACAGAGTCATAATGCCAACAAAAACGAGTTCAGCAAAACAGGAAGGGAGAAGTCAAAAGGTCTAACAACTTGTCAAAAAGAAGGGAATGCTTATGAAAGAACAATATATTCCATGGGGAGTTAGATTTGAGGAAACAACCAGGTTTTAAAAGTGTCTTGAGTTTTTAACAGATCCAGTTAAAACCAAATTTTGGAGAAAAAAATTGGAGGCTGCTCTTCCCCCATTTGTCTAAATTCAGGAAACAGGAGAGGAGTAGGCAAAGTGTTTGGTGGAAGACCTCCCTAAGGCTGACAGGTCTGTCACCAATGCATGTTATTATTGAGCTTTAGTCACTGAGACTAATGCTCAACAGTTTTTGTTAATATCTAAGATCTACACCAAGACTCAACAAGGACTAGCTGTTACTCCTGCAATAATATCTGTCACTGTCATGGCATCAAAAGTGATCTGATGTCTGTTGTCTTTAGTCAGACCATTGTGACATATGACTTATCATGCCATCATATTATTGCATATTAAGTATAACCTCAAAGCAAAGAAAAGTGTTAACGCATCACATGGAAAGGAAAAAATTCTGTCCCATTGGGTTAGTCTTATGTTTAGAAAACGTTTCTCACTTGGAATTCAGAAAACATTCCAGGAATACTTTGTGGAAGTTCCATTGCTGTAGTATTCTATTTAGAAATTGACAAAGTGTGTATTACTGAATGAAAAAATGAAACACATTAGTGCATTTGCACTTTTTAATTTTTGTCTTTTTTGTCAAAAGGAAAAATATTCCCCTACACCCCAACTAATTCCCTTGTACAGAAGTAAATCAGATTAGGATTTCAGGTTAGGAAACCACATTTTAAAGTTTTACAAATAACGCCAAACCTGTGGGTTTATGGGTGATCACACCTTCTTTTAAGGATGTCTTGGAAATGAACCACCCATAACCAGTCTGTGCAAGGAGATTTTATCATGTTTTAAAATTACATCAAACTGGTGTCATTGTATTTGTGAGTAAATCACTTTACTGAGTGCAATTTCATATTCACTAAATAAGAAGCTTGAATTTACACAGCCTCACAGTGAATTACTTTGAAACAGAAATCTTATCCCATGTCTAGAAGACCTCATCAGACAAACAGGTTATCTGTCCCCCACCACATTCTTCAGCCGAACTGTCCACATCAAATCCAAAATAAAAAACCTGGGAGTGATTTGGGGAATTAATCTCATCCTTAGTTTGCAGATAAGACCAGTAGTAAATTCTACAATATTTCCAAAAGCAACATCTAAAAAAAACTCCCAGATATTGTAGTTAAAAATCATGCCAAGGTGATAGAAATATAGTTTGATTCCTGACTTAGTTATGGAAACACCCTATATGCTAGCTTCCTGGCATACCAAATAGAAAGACTGCAAAGAGCTCAAAACGTGTCTCTTTCCCTGATACTTGAATCAAAACAACCAGCTTACAATAGCCCAACTATAAAGATCTGTTTGCACCCAGCTTAGAAGAAAAATGCATTCAAGGTCTGCCATACGAGTGCATGGAAGTCGCAGCAACTTACTTCCTACAAGCAAAGATCATTAACGTACCATAAATTTCACTCTAATGTTTAATGTCTTAGTGAAGGAAAATAAATATGAGCAGAGATGACTGGTGATTAATTTTGGTGGCACCTTGCCTTGGGAATAACCTTCCCTTGACATCCACAGACCCCCTCATGCCCTTTGGCGAAAACTCAAAGCACACTTATTCAACAATAACACTAATGTCACCATCCAATACCTGAAAATCTTATGTCACCATGACCAACACTCATCTGTTCAGTGTCCCCACTGAGCGTGTGGGCTGAAGTGCCTTCAGCAACAGTTCATGCCGGCTCTGCCCTGAACCATCTCACCCATTTTCACCTCATCCTCCGCACTAGCTCTATTCTAGTACCTGGACCATGCCGATATAGACACAGCCTTCTCCATTTTCAACTCCGAGGTAGGTGTATCTGGTACCATAATGGCCCCTCATTGCTTCTTTTTCCGATAATGGCACAGCTAGAAATAAGTTGATAGCTCTGCTGCCCGGTTGGGTCCTGTTCAGAACTTAATGCTTTTTTGCCCAATTACTGGAAAATAGTTGAAAATGTTTTAATCCTCAAGTCAACACACACCACATATTCATCCTCTCTGAAAGACTGGTTCTGCCTTGTATTCCCAGGGTCTCATGGAAGCTCCGAAGCTGTACGTGACAGATAGTTTAGGGACTTTGCCCTATTCCACAGGTGATTTTCATGCTCTTGCATCAATATTTTTATTGTAATCTCTGCCTTGTCAGTCAGCACAATCAATCTGTTTTTGCTCAGTTTCTCAATTGTCCCCAATTGACATGCAACAGAACTGCAATTCTATGATATTTGTTCCATTTCTTTTGGGCAGGCTGAATGGAAAGGTATTTACTGAAAACTAAATGCTCAAAAATATTTAGAGGGCTGCTGCCGAGAGACAGTGAGACAATTTGGTTTCCCAGGCCCTATATCGATCTTTAAAGACTGCATGTCCAGACAGGCATCTTTCAAAACGTAGTTTCACTCCTATAAGCTACTCCTTCCTATTCTACACATAGATCCCATTTGTGTGCTTTATTGTGGAATCCTGTGGGAGAATTACGGGGTATTTAGTGGGGATGAGGTCTGGGAAAAGTGTTTAACCTACTCTGGGTAGATGTCTTACTAAAAGAAAGCCCCAACCAGAGCACAGAAACAGAACTCATCGCTGACACAGACAACATCCACATGCTCCTTGATAGAGGAGATGCTGGGGCCCTCTTTCTCCTAAATCTCTCTGCAGCATTTGACCCAATCTCACACCCCATCCTCATCAGGCACCTGCTGGATCTGCTCTTTCTTAACAGATAGAACACAAGCTGTCAGCCTGGCACCTTAATTATCACAAACCCACAAACTCATCTGCGGAGTGCCTCAAAGTTAAAGGCTCATCCCCACCCTCTTCAACACCTGCATGACCCCTCTGGCCAATGTCATTCGTGCACATGACATCAACATCTTGTCCTCCTCTTCTACGACAATGACAGGCAACTCATACTCATCGTCTCAGAAAAGACCCCCAACACAAGAAACAAGTTCACTGCCTGCATGACCAAAGTCGCTAACTGGATGAAAGCCAACTGTCTCAAGCTCAACACAACAAGAGAGAATTAGCAATCTTCAGCAAGAACTCCTCACCATGGATCTTGTGGTGGCCAGCTGAAATCGGACACACACCCAGTACCCAAGCCAGGAACCTCAGAATATTCATCAACAGAAAACTGGACATAACCGGACAAATCAGCACCGTCACTGCAGCTTGCTTCCACACCTTAAGGAAGACCTTCAACTGACTTCCAAGCAAAACTAGAAAATCTGTCACATACTAGTAACCATCAGTCAAACTATGGGAACACCCTCTGTGCCGAGATCACTAAACGACTACAAACCATTGAGAATTTAGCAGTTAAACTCATCCTGAACATCCCACACAGAACTCACATTACACTTTGCCTCAGGGAGCTCCACTGGCTTCCAAAAAGCAAACAAACTCATTTCAAGCTTCTCACATGCACATTCAAGGCACTACACAAAGTAGGCCCCACCCTCCTGAACAGTCTTCCCACCAACCACCCAGACACCTCCGCTCCGCAGGACTTTTATTCGCACACATCCCACGCTTACACAGAACCAGATCAAGAGGATAGGCAATCTATTACATCGCTCGTAAAGCATAGCACAGCATTCCACTGTACATCAGAGCCTCCTCCTCTCTCCTTGAATTCTGCAAGAAGCTGAAGTCTTGGCTTTTCAGTTCACCAACATACCATGGGAGGGCTAGATGCACACACCTGCTCAGCACCAGGAAAGCCTTGCGGGAGAGTGCGCTTTACAAGGAAAATACAGGAAAAAGACATTTTGAAAGGCATTTTGCCATGTACTGTATAGGCTTTGTAAAGTTGGCAAGATAGGACACACATTATTAAATCACCAGTTTCTGTAAGCAGGAGAGCTGCCCAATTCTGAAAGACGTGACAGAGAAATTAAAGGTAGCCATCGCAGCCTGGATAAATTGAATTGACATAGTCCAACTGTGGCTCAATGTGGCCATGTTCACCGTCATCATTACTGAAACATTTAATTTTCCTCATTTTGCATATGAAATGTAATCGAAAAGTAAGGTAGAAATAGGAGACAAATATGAGTAACTATAGTAAGTATATAGTATAGTAAATATATAGTAAGTTTGGAGTTACATTTGACTCCCAAGTAACAGATCAAATTTACAACAATGGGTCATGTTCCCATCTCCTTAGACCAGTAAGATTCAACCAGAGGTCTGAACTCCTATTTATCATCATTACCTCAAATTTGTTTCCAATTAACTTGAGCCAATGCCTTCGTACCCACTCCAAGATATGAAATTATATACGGCCTAAACTGCATTGATGAAGACAGACTTTCTCCTAGCCCAGCAATTTGCTTGGTGTCGTCAACATGCAAGTAGTGGTTCACATCTTTGGAGTGGATGATAGTGGCCAGAGGCTCAACATAAAAATCTAACATAAGGGAGGAAAGCGCAGATCACTAGAGAACACCACAGTATATAAAAAAATAGTTGTAGTTCAGAAGGGGAATAGATGGACAACTGCCACTGAGAAATTGTTTGAACTAAAAGACCACTCAGTTGTTGATTCCCACAGCCTTCATGAAATTAAGAAAAATATGGGTTGAGCAACAGTGTCAAATAAGCAAACAGAACTAACACAAGTAACTCACTGACACTGCCAGACTCAACAGCCATCTTGACATCCTACAGAGTTGCATGTAGCTTGAGCTCAGTGTAATGTCATTAGTGATGTAGCGGGGGTCTCCAAACCTCAATCTCCTAATATAATCATCAAACAGACTTCCCCACTAGTCGTATGGGCCTTTGGTAGTTGACTCGAGCTAGCATTCAGAAGTCAATTTCATTTCAATAAACCAATACAAGTCTATAATAACAACAGAGAGGATAGTATGCAACAATAAAGGTTTCTTTTTTCCCAGATTAGTAGTTCGTACAATCAATAATCTGCTTAAAGATTTGTCAACATTTTTAATCTGAGGAAAATATCAAGATGCTCAATCTTTATCGAGATATTATAAAGTACAGAATACAAATTATCTCTATATAGAGAATTCAAGTTATCCAGATTCAGTGTTCCGTATAGAAGCTAATTCTAGCTAAATTGAAAAATGAAAGTACAAAAGGGATTTCTAAAGAGGAAAGGAAGAAGGTGTCAGCATCTTGTGAACCTCAGTAAAAGTTCAGACAGCGGAGAGAGTATTTAGCATAAAGCCTCACACTCTGGGAAATTTGGAAAAGTCGAGAGATCTGCTCTCTTCAAAGTGAGGAATGGATCTAAAAAATGTAACTGCTTTGGAACAATAATTAAAAGCACAATTAAAAGACATCCATATCTTGCTCCCACATTCAGAAACAATCCTTTGACGGCATTTGGCAGGAGCATGTAAACTCCCCAAATTCCCATCCCAACGCAATTAGGTGCACACCTGCGCGTCCTTGAGTGGCGCATCATCCTGGTATGTCGGGCATAAGAGTCTCCTGTAATCTTTTTTTTCTCCGTCGTTACTGCCAACTCCTCATCTTTAAACCTCACTACCAATCTAGTACAGAATAATAGGCCTTTCTCTAGCTAACATGAAGCTTGATCATGCACCGGCAAAGAAATGAACAAGTAGAGTACTGACAGTCTCATAATGTGCAGCACTTGGCTAAGGCCTAAAGTCATGCTAAGTTAACTCGAGAATCAAAATGAGAGCACATTATAACATTATTAACTATAGGAAAGCAAGTTGCCATCATTATAATCGTTATTATGCAATGAAAAATGTCAATACATGTGTTATTTATTCACTTTACTCCACTATATTATGACGTCTACGTGTGAACAGCAGCGTTCTATAAAATATGCATAAATATAAAACACATGAGTTAATGAGGCAAGGCAGACATTGAATATATAGACTATATGCTGTAACATATGATTAGAGTATATGCAGAGCGTTGAGTCTAAATTACCCTGCTCCAAATCTCCCTCTGATGGCTAGGACAGCCCTCACAAAATTTTAATCTTTCCAATGAGATACCCTAGAAATTTGTCATCTTCAACATCTTTTGGCTAGAGTTCTTTAACACCTTTATCTCATTATAGAGCAAACACTGACTAGCCTCTAACTCTATATCATCTGTCTTCCTCTTTATTCCTCTCCCATCCATCACCTTCTTTCTCGATCTCATGTACTTGAATACTTTAGACATAGCAAATAAATAAATCAGACATTAATAGCAATGATTATCATAGGCCTCAATATAGCGCCTAAAACCCCACCACCTAGATTTCTAAACCAACTACCTATGGCAGGAACTCCTTTCTCAATTTTCTCCCAGGCACAAGTTGGCTTCCAACTCCTTCAAATCTTGCTTCAAATCAGAGATGGTCCTTAGACATTCTTTTATCTCTTTGCTCTTGTCGGGAATGTAGGTGCAACACTGCTGAACTTTCCACATTTGATAGACTCTGCCTTCCATTTCTAATGCAAGACGATTCTGCAACACCATAGACCTACTAGCAATCATTTCAGTATCAATAGCTAACAATGATTCAGCTGTACTAGTTGCTAACGTATTCACTATTGTAGAAAGCTTCCCAATCTTCAGGTCATTCAGAACATCTCCCACATATAGAATCATTGCTCCAAACATATCCCCTACTATTTCAGATCTGGGGTGGGTGGAACTCATGGAGTTACAGAAAAAGTCTGCGAGACTCCACAGAATTCTGCCAAAAAGCAAAAAATATGTAGCTTGTACCCTGCAATTTAGTGCAGTTAGCGCGAGCAGTGGTGAAAAACAGCACGAACTGCACCATGTATTGTGCAAGAGCGCACAGCTATTTGAGTTGATTCTGCTGCTGCTTGAGTAGAAAATCTACTCGAGCAGCAGCAAAATCAACTTGAACGGCAGCCCTATGACCGTGACCACTCGCAAATGGTGGCGACCACCCACTTTAGACAATTATGCTAGGGGACGCGAAGTCCTGCTTATCACTCGCCAGCCCACATATTCTGGAGCCTAATGGAAGAAAAATTTCCACCCGTGGTCGAATTTGGCCAAAACTCAGAGTTAAAGAGTAACACAGAGTGGCCAAAATTTAACCCTGGGCGGGTAACTCCGCTCCGCCAGCAGAGTTTGCGGAGATTTGTCTACTCCGCGCTCCGTGGCAAATGCGGAGATATGGAAAACTCCGCCTCCGTGGCGGAGCGGAGTTAGCCGCCCCCTTCCAAATACTTTGAAAATAATAAAAAGAAGGCACTTACCTGTGTTTCTGCCGCCTCCCCTGCCTGGCAGCTCTCCTTCCTGCTCCTCTTGCGTCCTTTATCATTAAAAAAAGCACTACGTTGTATGTCTTGCGAGTGCGCATGCACACGCGCAAACGTACAACGTAGTGTTATTTTCAATGAAGAAGGACGCGAGGTGGCGAGGAGCAGGTAGGAGAGTGGCCAGGCAGGGGAGGCGGCAGAAACACAGGTAAGTGCCTTCTTTTTATTATTTTTAAAGCATTTGAGAGTGGGGGGGAGGTAGAAGAGCGGAGCTATGCGTAGCTCCACTGAGTTTTTTTCAAACTCTGTGGAGCTACGCGTAGAGGCACTACGCCAGCTCCACCCACCCGTACCAAAATGACGCCAATTCCACAGGCAGAATGGTATATTCCGCCCACTCCTATTTCTGATGCACTACTACTATGCTTTGACCCAACAGGCATATTCCCTCCAAGTGTATCTAACTTCTCTACATGATAAATCTTCCGGAAAACTACAGCTAAATAACAAGTACCAAACCAGCTTCTAGATAAGGTAAAATATGCATTTGAAGCACAAACATATTAGACTGCAGGAATGGCAGGATCCTTTTCTCCCATAATCTAATCTGTGTTTTTCCCTAATTCAAGTGTGTGTTCACATTTGCTTTCCCCCCTAAATTCATGATGCGCCACATTCCACTTTCTATAGACACACACAACTTTTCCTGACATTGCCATTTTAAAATCAAAGCAGGTTGAACTCCATTTAAAGTTGGACCAATTTTCCCTAATGCCCACCTATATTTTCCAGCATCCTTTCCCGCTTCTCCTCTGTCCTCAATCGCCCTCCTCTTGTCTTCTAACTCATCAATAAATATGTTCCCGGATTCATTCATAGAGCAGGTCAAATTTTGTCTGTCAGCATTAGCGGTATCGAGCTCAGTTGTGGACCTAAAGAAGCTCCAAACAGAGTCCATCTTCATGGAGGTTCAAATGTTTATACATAGGCACTTCTGAGAAAAACAGATCATAATTTGAAAAAGAATACTCCAAACATCCCCTTTGAAACAAAAGACTACGCAAAATGCTACAAGAAATGCCATACGTGAGAGGGATACGGTGATATGTGATGCCCTAAGCTACAGAAATTGGCAGTTGAGTGCAAACATAACCATTTTGTGCACACATGGTGTCAATGTATGCATAAAGCAACTTAAAATAAGCATTTCAGGAGCATCCATATGCAGCGATTTAAAATCATAACTCTGCAATCTTCCTAGAGCAGTTGTAACCTCAACTGGTAAAGGGGTAGGCCTAACAGGACTATCTGGCTTTGGAGATTGCAGTCCTATAAACAAAACAGTTAGCACTATAATGGCAACAATTAATATTCCTGCTATTAGAAACCTAAGTCTATTAGGGTTATGGGTACTTATGGCTTCACCAGAGACCATTGGGTACAAAATAGCAGCATCCAAATGTTTCCTCTGCAACGTTTCTACCTGTGCAAAAGGCAAAACTGAAATTGAGAATAAAGTAAAATGTCTCTGTATACAGCAATTTTCATTGGTCATCTTTAGCCCTATTACGTGTTCTTCTAAAATGACAACCTTAGTCTTCCTCCACAACATTGGCTCTAGCGACTCTTCTTAATTCATAAAGCAAAGTTAAAAGGAAATGTCAAAGTTCAGTTCAGATTGAAACGTTAGCAAACACAGTTCGTAGTTCAGATCCACTGATCAACAAAATCCATATAAGAAAATCGTTTGGCACGGTTCAAGTTCATGGAGGATCTGTTAGCACTGTGCCGTTGTCATCCCAAGAGTAAGGAACTTCGACAAAGTCAATATCTGTGTAGTAAGTCCACTCAGGAGCTAAATACCTTCGTCAAGGTACTCGAGTTCTCTTTGATCTCCTTATGGCTGGCTGTTCATCTTCACTGCCACTTGCCTCACTGTTCTCTGCTTCTTTGCCGACATTCTGGGGTATACATTCAACCGACAGGCTTGGCTGCACTCTCCCATGCTGTTTCAATCATTTGCACCCATGTCCCTCCCTGTTGTTCACACCACTTGGCCCTTTGCAAGGAGCAGGGTCGGTCTCCATGTACACCAATGTCCAGGTTTCTTCATCAGCCCCAACTACTCTCTCAGCTGTCTCAGTCCTTGGTTCAATATCATCTAGTGTCCCTTCTGTGCTTAGGACTGTCAGCGGACCTCGGGATTCTGGCTCACTTTCTTCACCTCCCTCTGGTCCTTTGGAATGATCAACAGTTACTGGTGGTGTTTCAGTAATGGGCATAGTTATTTCATCAAGAGGACATTCCAGTCTCTGGGTGTGAGAGGCATGCACGCAGTTAGGAAGAACTCTGCATTTCACAGCTGTATTCATTACCAGTATGACTTGGAAAGGACCTTTCCAGCATGGTTCCAGACATTTCTTCCAAACATGTTTCTTCACCAAGACCCAGTCACCTGGACTGAGGTTATGGCACTGTTCCTGATGAAGGGAGACCAGTGGCAGCATTTACTTTGTGAGACATAGAACATAGCACATCAGCCAGTCCTTTGCAGTAGTCGATAATCGTATCATCTGTGATGCTCATTAGCATATTAGCAGGCAGCCTCATAGATCTCCCCATGATTATCTCATGAGGTGACAGTTCTGTTCTGCTCCAAAGGCAAAGCATCTGGCCTTTTCAAAGAAGTAGACACAAACTTTCGCCAGCCTTGCCCTCAATGTTCCATTGACCTGCTCAACAATCCAAAAACTTCTGGTCGGTAACTACAATGTAGTCTCGGTTTCACTTGCAACGCTGCACACAACAGTTTCAGGACCGCATTATTAAAATGAATTCCTCTGCCTGATTCTATAGAAGTCGGGAACTTGAACTGGGGTATTAACTCTCTCAACAACAACTTTGCCACAGTAAGATTGTCATTTCTCCAGGTGGGGAACGTCTCCACCCACCGAGAGAAAATGCAAAAAATAACCAGGACATATATCAGTCCGTTACACAGGCATTTCATAAAAAATCCATCTGCAATCTGTTGAAGGGACCTCCTGATCTACCTATGTGACTCACTGTCACAGGAGTCCTCCTTCCCACATTCATCTGTTGACACACAACACACCAATGGCACAAACTCTCAGCCATCAACCTAAATCGGGGATTAAACCAATTCTGTTTGAACCTTCTCATCATTGCATCTCTCCCTATATCTGCAGGACCATGGAAATGTCTAGCCTTTGGGAACAATAGACTATCAGGCAACACTGGTCTTCCATCAGTAGCTATGCAAATCTCATCCTCATTCTTTACACAACCAGCTCTAATCTAACCCTGTTGTTCTGCCTCTGGTACCTCCTCTTGTATTCTCTTAACTTCTTCCCAAATATCAGACACTGACAGCATAAGATATAAGTTGGTCTCATTTTCATAATCATTTACATAAACTCAATAGAAGGTTCCGGACCCATGAGTGCAAAAATGTACCACCTCGTCAGCATAACTGTTGCTGGCTGTCATAGTCATTTCAGGTCCTGTGTGCCGAACACTTTATAACATCAATCTCTTTAGGCAGTTTCAAAGCTTCCAGTAATCTCATGACATATTCCCAGTTTCGTATTGGAGATTCTGAAGATGTCATAAATCCCCTCTGTGACCATACCTGCCCAAAGTCATGGACCACACCAAAACCGTACTGCACATCTGTAAAAATAGCCACCCTCATCTGATCTGAAACACAGCAAGCTCTAGTAAGAGCCACCACTTTGGCCACCAGTGCTAAGGTCACATCTCGAAGTCAGGAGGCTTCCTCCACTTCCTCCACTGTACAGACTGCATAGGTTGCTCTCAAGTTCCCCCTTCATTCCTTAAGCAAGAGACATCCACAAATAATATATAATTAGACTCTGCCAGAGGTTCGTCTTTGATGTCTGGGCCCAGCTTGGTGCATAGCTCTGTTATGCCTAAACAGCCATGTTCAACTTCATCATTGTCAAGTTCTTTTTCAGGCAATGGTAACAATGTAGCTGGGTTTATGGAAAAACACTGTTTCAAATTGATATTTTCTGCAGCCAGAATTAAATGTTCATATTTTGTGCGAAAACTATTAGTCAAGTGTTGGATCCTCGTGAAGGTCAACAGTATTTCGACAGAGTGGGGAACCATCACTGTAGAAGGATGTCCCATGACTATGTTTTCACATTATTTGATACTGAAACCTACTGCCGCTACCACTTGTAGGCAATCAGGCAGTCCTGCTGCAACAGGGTCAAGAGTAGCAGAAAAATAAGTCACAGGTTACCAAGCATCTCCATGCATTTGTGAAAGCACTGAGAGAGCGCAGTCCTCTCTGTCACTGAAGAAAAGTGTAAAGAATTTGTTATAATCAGGCATTCCCAGTGCCGGAGCATGACAGACATTCTGTGAGCTCTAGAAATGCAATCAAACAATTGTTGTCCCATGTTAGTGGATTGGGCACATCCTTGTGTGTCAGCCTCTGCAAAGGCTTGCCCACTAGTGAAAAGTGTGGCATCCCCTGGCGACAGTTGGCCACCATTCCGAAAAACATCCTAACTTCTCTCTGTGTGGCTGGAAGATTAATCTTTTAAGATAGCAGAGATTCTCTCTTGTGACACCTTCCTTACTCCTTCCTCAATGCAGTGTCACAGATACAGACTTCCTTCTGACAGTACTGTAACTTACTTGGGGATAATTTATGTCTATTCTCTACCAAATGGTTCAACAAAGCAATGGTGTTTTTTTTTTAATCACAATTATTTATTTGCTTTCACAAAGTTAAACAAGTACTGTGCTGCCTGTGCACAGGTAGCAACATGTAACGTTCTAAAAAGAAACAGTGTTCTGCAACAAAAGTGTAGAACATAAAGGAAAAAATATAAAACGTCTGCTCAATCAGAGCCAAGTTCAAAGTTCACAGGTCCCCAAACCCACCGGCAATGAGACAACAGAAAGGAAAGAAAGTAACAAACTGAGTGTGTGAAATAACATTAGAAGTAGTCCCCGGCCAATTACTTTACCAAACAATCAAACAAACAAAGTCTCCCCCAGCGATTCACGTATCCTCAGCGGTAGTGAAGTATCACACTTCTCACAGTGCCCATCCCATCATCCAGATACACCCCAAGTACATTAATGTAACTCTAAGGGGCATAATTATGAGAGCTTTGCGTCATATTTGCACCACGCAATGTGGTATATGCATGACGCAATGCTCTAAGTCATATGTATGAAGCCAAGCAAAGCTACTGTGCGTTGCTTAGAATGGCTTCAAAAATATGGAGTAATGCAACGCAGAGCAAATCATAGGCATTGTGGTGGGTGTTCTCATACAAATTCCATGGTTTTTGATGTATTCCCAGATTTACCAACCCTGGTAAACCTGGGATTGCGCCAAAAAGATATGCCTCCCCAGGTGAGGCATAACGAGGAGAAACTTGTTTATTTCTCCTTGTTTTTTCCTCTTTTTATGCATGCTGCATTCTGAAGCACACATGGAAAGATAGCATCTGCATAAAAAAATTCCTTCTGTTCACCTTTAGCTGTATGCACCCCTCGGATCGTATGCGTTTTACATATTTTTGCTGCTAGGGTCTATCAAAATTTGTAGGTATTGACAGAGGACAACTTTGTCTCGCCTCACAGCCAATCTCAAAGGAGGGGGAGGAGAAGCCTCCACAAGAGACTGAAGCATCAGGCAATGTGTGTAACTATCTCACTTTGTTAATGAATGAGGGACCTAGACCCATGTGTGTCATGATCGCGAGCAGGTACGACCAGTCAACACAGTCAAAAGCCTTTTTGGTGTCTAGTGAGATAAGAATCTTTTCATCCCGGTCCTGTCTAACTTGCCACAGGATAAGAGAGAGCATCTGCAGGTGATTTGCCGATGATCAGCCTAGCATGACCCCTGCTTGGGAGGGATTAATTAAGACGCGGATATAGGTGGCTAACCGCGTGGCTAGGATCTTTGCCAAAATCTACATATCCACACACATGAGGGATATAGGCTGGTAGTTAGTACAATGTAATGGATCCTTGCCTGTCTTGAGTATCAGAGAGATTCTAGCACTGTTGAATTCAGATAAAGGCACAGTGGTAGCAGTTATTTCTTGAAATAGCTTGTCCAACAAATGCACTACCAATGGTTTGGTAATTTTATAAAATTCCGTTGGGAAGCCATCATCCCCCGGTACCTTTGCTGTCGCCATACCATCAATAGACTGGGCAACTTCGTCCTCACTAATGTCACTCCCCAGGACACTGGCTTGGTCATGTCTAAGGGTGTGCTGGTTTAACCTCTCTAAAAAGCCTGCCACATCTTGGGAAGGGTCATGTGGCCCTGATGTATATAGGCATTTTTAGAAACCTGTAAATTCTGGTAAGATGTCATGGGGTCTGTAAGGAACTTGTTATGAGTGTTCCGAATGGCTGGTATGATACAGTGTGAGTGGGCCTGCTTCAGTTGGGCAGCAAGCATTCTCCCTACATATCCCCCTCATTCTTAATGTCTCTGAGTGGAAAAAGTGCAGATTTGTCCTGTGAGGTATAGAGGGAATTCAGGTCATACTTGGCCTGGAAAAGCTGCCGGAAGAGTGCGGCCATTAGAGTTGCTTTGTAAGCCGTGGTCAAAAGGCATGTGAGTTCAGTCAGAAGGTGGCAATCCTCCTCTTGGCACCTATCAAAGGCCGCCGAGTCTCTCATCATGTTATCTTTCCGGCAGGCTTTCCCAGCTGCCCAGAGCACCTGGGTGGATGAAACAGAACTCTCATTTTCCTCTGAGTATTGGCACAAATAGGAGTTCAGACGCACTTTATCCACAGGAGTTCTATATTGGGATATTATCATGTGCCATTGAGGTGCAGGAGGTTTTAGAATACCAATGTCTAGACCTAGGGCAATCAAGTCATGGCCAGGTGTGCTATTTGAGGTAATAGAGGTCGCCACTAAATTACGGGATAATGTTGCTGCAAACAGGAAATAATCTTCACTGTGGACGCATGACGTGAAAGTGTAATCTCTGTCCTGTGAGTGTGTCAGGTGCCAGGGTCCCACTAGGGCATGGTCACTGATAATGTCTGTCAATATAAATCAATCTCTGGGCTGTCTGAAATCGAGATTACCAGATCTGTCAAGGTGCGGGTGGAGGGGCAGGTTCCATTCCCCCATCGAAAATTTAGTTTTTGTCAAATGAATGGAGGAGTCTAGATAAGGTGATAAGAAGATCTAATTTGTCACCCACTGGGTCATAGTTTGAGCCAAAGATCAATGTTTCATGGTGGATTTTAAGTTTTGCAAAAACATAGTGTCGCTGTGGGTCCCTTCAGGTTTGTTGTGTGTGGAAGGCAAACGTTTTCCGGATGAGGATAGCAACTTCCCCCTTCCTGTGTTCTAAGGGAAGGTGGAGGTGGAGGATGATGGGACGTGCTGCAATCTACTAGTGTGTATCACTGTGCCCACCCTTTACCTTCTAAGCTTGTCGTCCTCGGCGTCCGTCAGGTGGGTTTCCTGAATCAGTGATACATTGCGGCATTGGAATTTGAGGAATGACAAGATTTCTTTCCGTTTAATAAAGTGTGTCATGCCATTGACATTGAGGGAGACCATCCGCAGAGGGAGCAATGCCTCTGATATGGGAGCAATTGTATCGGGATGCAGGTATGGTGAGAGGAGTATGGGACAGGTATGTGTGTCAGTTGAGACTCCAATATACTAGGATCGAATTACAGGGTATTACCAAAGAACGACCCAAGATTTTTCTTGAGGATCTGATTAAAAATTGAGATGCTCTCTGTGTACCCTTATAGGACCATGGCAAAACTCTATTTTGGAAATGAAAGGAAAAGGGAAAATTACTGTTCTCATGTAAGGGAATAGAAAAGAAGTCTTGACACAGATCAACCACTGTGAACCACTCAGCCTCACATGGAATCTGAAATAAAATCACAGCTGGATTTGGTACCACAGGGCAACAAGGGACAACAAGGTTATTGATTTTCTGAAGATCTTGCACAATCCAGTATTTCACATTGGGCTTCTGTAAGCCCATAATGGGTGATTTACATTGACTCCCCATTATTTCTTTCAGAATGCCTTGCCGGATCATCAACTTGATCATTGGAGTGATCCCAGCTATTGTTTCAAGGATTAGATTATATTGAGGCATTCTAGGGTATACAGCATTAGGCTTAACTGCTATTTGTACAGGCGTAGCTCTTATATGAGACCAGTATCCTTATCTAAGCAGTTCCAGATTTCGGGGTTTACTGTATCTCTGAGATCAGGTAGTAAGTCTTCAGTAGTCAATAAATAATACATCCCAATGGCTGTCCCTTGCCTAGCCAATTTAAAATCAACATCTACATCATGAGTTTGGAATGCAGCACCATTTGGGGTAGAATAAATAGTGCAAAAGGTTAACAGGACTGAAATCACATACTACAAATTGATGATCGTCCTCAGATTTCCATATCTTGACCAAGACCTTTTCCTTGCAAACTCATACAAATTAGATTTTCTTTCCTGGGAGGGGTATGTTTGGAACCTCCGCTGTTCTGACAGTGGAAGGCGTAGCACCTATGACAATCAGAAATCACACTGGGTGGCCATTCACATCACCTTTTATGAATGGGCCACTCTCATCCATCTCTAAGACTGCACCAAGTTTGCAATCCTTCTCCCCCTTTAACACTGTCATTGTGACTGATCAGAACAGTAACCCTCCATCGACTCAAAAATAGGGAACTGTTGAAATGGGTTCTGTTAGACATGGGGGTCTCTAGTTGGCAGAGGTAGGTACCTTTGTCCAAGTAGGGACCCTTCTTCCTAGTCAGGGTAAGGGGGATACACTTCTTAAATAACCCCTGCTCATCCCCTTGGTAGCTTGGCACGAACAGACAGGCTTATCTCAGAAGCAGTGTGTAAAGCATTTGTGAACACATACAGTAATACAGTGAAAACACTACAAATGGACACCACACCAGTTTAGAAAAATAAGTAATCTTTATCTAAACTAAACGAGAAAAATCCACAATACAGTAACACAAATATGACTTTCAAATGGTAGAAATAGTTCAGTTCAAAGCAAATTGCAGATGCAACACTTTTCACACAAAGTACCTTGGATGCGTCGCGCACACAAACAAAAAGGGCCGCAGGGAAGGTGATGCGTCGGTTCCTTACACTCAGGGAAGGTAACTGGTCGGTTCCTTGCTCCAGGGGAGGTGATGCATCGGTTCCTTACTGCTGCGCAGGGGAGGTGATCCATCGGTTCCTTACCGGAGATGAGGTGATGTGTCGGTTTCTTACTGCGTCCCCCAATGATGCGACAGACTTGGCGCCTCAATGCGATGCGACGATCCGGGACGATGCGTGAGTTCTTGCAGCCGCACAGCAGGGCTTGTGCTGCTTTTCCGGCTCCCAACAGCCAAAACAACCTCCAGAGGCCCAGAACACCTACAGGCACCTCTTGGCGGGTCAGAACTCCCAGCAAGGAAGTTGAGGGGAGCTGGGGGTGAAGTCTTTGTGCCCCTGAGACTTCAGAACAGGAGGCAAGCTCATCTTCAAGCCCTTGGAGATCTTCTTCAAACTGGGGATACAGAAAACAGCAAAGTCCTTTTTCCCTTTCCTTGGCAGATAGTAGCCACTGCAGGCCAACCCCAGACAGCAAACAGCACAGGGGCAGTATTCCTCCTCCGTTTCTCCAGCTCTTCTCCTTGGCAAAGGTTCCTCTTGATTTCCCAGAAGTGATCTAAAAGTCTGGGGTTGGGCCCCCTCTTTTATACAGTAAATCTCTTTGTTATCTCCTGGCCCAGGGCTCTGAGCCCAGTCCAAACCAGTTCTGGGGGGCACTTTGCAAGTGCACAACAACCTCCAATGTCAGTGTGAGCCCTCGCTCCAGACACACCACAGGGGGGCGGAGCCATCATTGTGCAGGTGCTACTCCTCCCACCAATCCAAATGCAGATCAGGCCTATTCAGCCTAGCGCTGACTCATCCAGACTCTCTGGAGCCACTGCACATCCCCAGCCCCTGTCACTCCAAAGCCAGACAGTCAATACACATCCTAGCAGAGGCACACTGAATGGCTAAACAAGAAAATACCTACTTTCTAAAAGTGGTATTTTCAAACCCAGAATGTAAAAATCACCCTCACTAAAAAATGTATTTTAACATTCTGAGTTCAGGCATACTAAACTTTATTTTCCTACCTTGTTCCCCAGGGATAGTTGTGTTTATAAGATGTTATAAGCAAATTCCCCATTCTATCCTTTGGGAACAGGTAGCCTTGAAATAGTGAAAAACAAAACTGGCAGTATTTCACTACCAGGACATGCCACACACACCAGGGCATGTCCTACCTTTCACATACACTGCACCCTGCCCACAGGGGTACCTTCGGCCTACCTTAGGGGTGACTAACATGTAAGAAAAGGGAAGGGTAGGGCCTGGCAAGTGGGTGCACTTGCCAAGTCGACATGGCAGTACCAGACTGCACACAGGCTCTGCAATGGCAGGCCTGAGCTACATTTACAGGCTGCTTATGTGGGTGACACAATCAGTGCTGCAGGCCCACTAGCAGCATTTGATTTACCGGACCATGGCACACATAGTGCACTGTACTAGGGACTGACTAGTAAATCAAATATGCCAATCATGGAATCACTAATCCATAAACACAATTTACAGTAAGAGCACATGCACTTTAGCACTGATCAGCAGTGGTAAAGTGCTCAAAGTCATAAAACTAAGCCTGGGCAAAGCACTACGCTACACTCGCGTAGTTTGCGAAGTTTGCGCTACTTCGCACTACACGAATTGCACGTAGCACAGTGCAAACACGCGTAGCGTAGCGGTCATTTTTTGCTTGCTCGCGGTCCTCAACGTCAAGTTGGCGACCGCGAGCAAGCAAAATGACATCTTGGCGAGACTTTTCCTTGTTCGCGATCAGCAACATCAAGTTGCCGATCGCGAGCATGGAAAATAAACCTCCCGGCGAGATTCTCAACGCGGGGAGGTCAGGTTTCTCATTGCGAGTGGTTGCGCAGGCTCGCGACCGCTCGCGATGAGAAACTACCAGTCCGCGTTGAGAAAGCTGCCGCTCGAGTAAAAATCTACTCGAGCGGCAGTAAAAGACAGCTCGCACTGTGCAAGATGCCGTTTTCAATGATTGCACAGTGCGGACAAGCATCCGGCACTGTGCAATCATTGCGAACAGTGCACTACGCAGTTCGCGTAGTGCTACGCGTAGCTCGCGTAGTGCGCACTGCACTTTGCGTAGCTTCGCGTAGCGCTACTTCGCGAACTACGCCCAGGGTTACATAAAACCACCAAAAATAGGTCAGAAACAGAAGGCCACAAAGCAAATAATCTGGGGATAAACCCGCTGTAAAAGCCAGGTCTAACAGGTTCTGATTCTGGAAAAGGTACACATTCATCCATCCCACTGTTGAGATTTAAATGGCGATCACACGTCCAATGGCCCAGCTCGTTACAATAATGACACAGATTCAATTTGTTCAACATCGCAACATCAATTCCAGTGCTTGGATCATTCAGAACACCCCAACCTCTACCCTGGGAAACACCATTCCAATCCTGCATCATCAGTCCTCCTTGTGGGTATGTAACTTCTTGCATCCCACAGTCATTTCCTACATATGGACCATTTTTCTGGGCAATCTTTATCTGAGCTAACATAAGCTTCTCTTTCAATTGCTCCAACTCATCGCTGCAATATCGAGCATACCTTAATATGTCATCAATGTACTTACTCTGCCAACAAATCAAATGCTGCTGAATCATCATACTATCAGGCAGTAACCCCAACACAAAACCTGAACACAAAACCTCCCATATCTTTCCCCTCTGGGTTCTCTATTCTGGTCCTGTCTATCTTTACCCAATCAATATCTTTCAGAGGCACCTTCCTTTTCAGAAACTTAATCACTTGATGAACCTTTTTCATTAGTTCAGGCAAAGTCGCATGTGTTATCAGATTCCTATGAGGCTCCTTGTCTGGCTATGTGGATAAGTACTTTGCATTCGGCAACACAATGTTGAAGAAGATATTCAAAACAACACACAACACTTTTTTTTAACAAGCCTTTCAAGTTGAGTACCTACTCCAAGGCACATGTACATAAGCTCCTCCTGGCACTTCCCTCAGTGGGAAATTCTGTGCTCCTTCCCTATCCGTTGGAACCAGAAGTGGTTTTCCTCTTTGTTCTGGGGTGGATCTTCTCCTCAGTTTTGTTTATCTTTCTTCTTGACACACCTGACTTCCCGCTTGTCCAACTCACTCCACTTCCGTGTACTGCCAATCAGTTCTTTTATTTGCAGTCTCATTCTTGACATTCTCATGCTCATTATGGCTTCGCTAGAAATTGGGTTTCTGTTTGGCTGAGGTATGCACCTTGTCCAAGCAGGAACCACAATCTTAGTCAAGTTAGGTCAGATACACACTAAGGGATTACCTGTGCTCACCCTCTGGTAGCTGGGCACAGAGCAGTCAGGCTAATCTAAAGAGGCAATGTGTAAAGTATTTGTTTAATGCAACAGACAGTAACACAATGAAAACACCACAAAAAGACTCCACACTGGTTTAGAAAAATAGAAAATAATTTTATAACTAAATCAAGACCAAAATGACAAAAATCCAGCAAGTAAAAGTAGAGATATGAATTTTTAAAGAATAAAAAGTGTTGTAGTGGGGGTTATCTGGTCGTGCTTGACCAGAGCAAAGACAACAGTTCAGGCCGACCGCGATGGCGTGAGGGCTGGATACAGGAGCCATGCAGTCCCAGGGAACAGAGTACCTTTATCCTGGTCGAAATAGCGAGATGTGGGGCGCAGACAAGCAATGCGTCGATGTTGATCCGGCAGTGGTGGACTACATCAGCGCCAAATACAACGTTCCGAAGCAGAGATGCGTTGGTTCTGATGCAATGCACTGGGTTTCTCCACACAGTTGAGGGGATGCGTCGATCTCTCCACACTTCAACGGAGGCAAAGGACCATTCCGATGCGTCGAGTTCTGCAGGTGGTGCGCTGGTTTGGATGTGATGCACCGTTTCTACTTCCGCAACTTGGCTGATGTGCTAGTTCTGCTCCAAGCAGACAGGAGATGGTTGATTTCTCTGGTGCAAGTATCTGAGTCCACTTCCAGTGAACCAGGCACAGAAGCAGCGGTAGAGACTTTGATAGTCCTAAGTCTTAAGCCAACAAGCCCTTGGAGATCACTTTGGTTACAAGGCAGAGTCCAGCTCTCTCTCAGCAGGGTCAGGGGGCAGCAGACAACAGGGCAGCACATCAGAAAAGCAGATCTTCCAGATCAGCAGTCCAGCAGAGTGTCAGTCCTTGTAGCACCACAGCAGTTCTTTACAGGTCCAGAAGTGTCTTCTTTGGAAGGGTCAGAGACCCAGTACTTATACCAAGTTGTGCCTGTGAAGTGGGGGTGACTTCAAAGAACAGTCTTTCAAGTGCACAGAGGTCCTTTCTTCCTAGCCCTGACTCCAGACTATCAGTAGGGGTAATCGGCCCTTTATGTGGGGACAGGGCACTACATATTCAGGCATAGGGACAGCTCCTCCCTCCCTTCCTGCCCAGGAAGAGCCACCAGAATGCAGATGGGCACTCAGACACACCTAACCTTCCTGTGTTTGTGGCTGTCTAGAGAGAATGTACAAAATGAAGCTGTCACCTACCCCAGACCTGTATTGGAGACAGGCTAAAGGCACACAGAGCTGCAAGAGCAGAGAAATGCCCACTTTCTAAAAGCTTATCAACAAAAGGGGTTAGGCCCAAAGGACAAGGAACAGGTGGGGCCGTGTAAATTAAGAAACAATGGGGGGTTAAACCTGAAACCTTTATCATTTATACAGCTAATTCTTTAAAGCAAAGATCAAATGCATTCCTTTTAATTTGATCGGGTTATTTATTTAACCTTTTCTTTTATAGATATTCATATATTTTTCAGAAAGTTCTAATGTGAAAAAGAAACACTTATTCATTCCAAAATTATATACAATAACCAATAAAACATTTAACAATTACAAAAACCATCATAGACGACCCACATTAACAATATGACATCACTACATAACAAAAATAACATACATATTCTTACACCATTTCATAATTTGCCAAATTGGCAACCCTTGAAACTACTAGTTCATCAAACTCAAGGGCACGTTAATACACAGGGAACACACTTGTACATACGACAGGGGATGATTACATTGCCCTCAATCAGAACGTATATTTAATTCACAGTTCCTCAGTGTAAATAAATGCCAACACGTTTCGAGTCCCAGGCGAGAAATACGGGGGCTCTCATCAGGGCTTCTTAATTATGGGTATTGGTGTGGTCTAAAAAATAATGCAAAAAACCTTTCATTAATTACTGGACTTTCGATGCTCCAACCGAGCTATCAGTTATGTACTTCTATTTATACTCGCAAAATTACCTGACGGAAGATATTCTCAACATCAGTAATGTTCTCAGTAAGTCGTAAAGGGGCTTTGAATGAATCCTATTTGGAAGAAGAAACACTATCAGTGCCCAGAAGTCTGTATTGTTTACTTAGGTGTGGCTCATTCTCATTTTTACTGCGTACCTTCAAGAATACAATGTAACTCCTACTTGTGTTCGTTACGAGTTGATTCATGAGAAAATGCCCGGCGGCTTCAGATCTGAAAGTTTTAAACACCCAAAGTTAAAGTGTGTTTCTCTTTTACAAGCCACGCTGTTATGAATATTTGCACCACATGCGGTAAAAGCTAATTCAGCGCGTACCTGCAACGGAAGCAATCTCACGCAGCAGATTCGTTTCCAGCGCGTTATTCTGTTCTTATGTTTTCCTGCGTGCCTGCAAGGAAAGGCTCATGTAAATTTCACATAAATCTCGGGTCCTAACAACACTGTGAAGTGATCTTTGACGATTAAACACTCACTTGAAGTTGGATTAATCCGAATTCATAGTTCCTCCCTTAATGGCCAGCAACACTGCATGTGAGGCGGAGAAAGGGCATTTCCTGATGAAACTTATCACGCACGTCATTGTGCAAAGAATCATGGACCATGTAGTATGAACGAAGGAACCAATTGAAATACAGCCTTATAATGCCACTTTCTAAAAGATGCATTTCTAAAATGGTAATGTGAAATCCAGCTTTACCAGTAAAAAGGATTTATCATTACCACACCAAAGAAATAGCTACTCCTTTCTAATCAGGAATTACAGTTTAAAAGTGTAGTAAGGAATTACAAATTTTAACCTATGTAAGGAGTAGGCCTCACAGTAGTGAAAAATGAATTGACATGTCCTACATTTTGCTTACACAGCACCCTGCCCTTTGGGCTTCCTAGAGCCTACCTTAGGGGTTATTTATGTGCAATAAAAGAGGAGTTTAAGGCTTGGCAAAGGGTTTTAAATGTCAAGTCAAAGTGGCAGTAAAACTGCACACACAGGCTCTGCAGTGGCAGGCCTTAGACACATTTAAAGGGCTACTTGTGTGGGTGGCACAATTAGTGCTGCAGGCCCACTAGTAGCATTTAATTTACACGCCCTGGGTATATGGTATTCCACTTTACAAGGGACTTAAACATACCAATTGTGAATACACCAGTGTTACCTTGATTGGGGAGAAGCACGTGCACTTTGAGCAATTTACCACTGCTGATCAGTGCAGAGTCCTAAAACCAACAAAAATTAGGTCAGAAAAAGAGGAGGAGGAAGAGAAAATGTTTGGGGTGACTCTTCAGAGAGGGCCATTTTCCAACAGGCCTCATCATCGAAGTGCACCCGAAAGCTTCTTTGTAAAGACTTATTCTTATTTAGATCTGTCATCTAGACTAGCTAAGTCTAAAAGTCTGTTGTGAGCAAGTCCAGCACAGCGTGTAATATCTTTACACAAGTTCATGTTATCAATACATATCTATATGTGAAAAATCAAGATTGCCTGAAATGAATTCATCCAACTCTAACCTTAACATAATCACATCCACAGTTCCCTCTTTCTCTACACTTCGATGTTCCTCCCTTGGCTGTGCAATTTCACCTATTCCAGGGGACCTATTAAAGAATCAAACCAAATCATCCATCTCTTGTGAACTAGTCTCTTTTTGTAATATTGGGGTATTAAACACTATTCTTCTTCTCAGGCTATTTTGAGGTATTGGGGCAAGCTTCTATGTAGGAGTTTCTCCTACTAGACCTAACGTGGAAGCCATAAGGGTTGTTTGTGGTGGTCCTGTACCATTTGGGATTAAAGGCATCTTTCTTGTAGACCCTAACATCATGGTCCTAGGAGTATTATTCTGAGAGGTTGTCATAGTGGGAAGAGACAAAGATTTTATTGTCCCTCCAGATGACTTCTGGTTGTACACTGGAATGGCGGGACCAATTGTGACAGGGACTGTTATTGAGTATGGGGCATTGGTAACTGGAGACTTTGAAGGAACATGGGTCACAGGCATCTCTCCTGTCAAGATCTTATTGGAGGTCTTTAGGGGCTTTGGTGTCCACAACACTACCACTTGTGACAGCACCACTTGAACCCTCAGATGAGATGTCCAAGGCAGTGACCAAAAAGACAATATTACATCCAAAATGTCATCACTAGAATCACTATCATTACATGAATTCTCAATATCATCTTTCGTTTCGTCTGTCTCATCCTTTTCTCTGTCTGGGGCTCTTTGTTTGTCAATGCAGGGTACAACTTAACTCCTTCAACAACCTCTGTTTGCCACTTCTATAGCTTTGCATCCCACTTAGCATCAGCATAACTATGTACTGCTTTCCTAACTTTATTCTGATATTTCTCCTTCTCTTTATCATGTGTAGCATGCTCCCAAGCATTAAGAGCTTCATATTGTGCTGGTCTAGGGGCTTCCTCTCGTACAATACTGTGTTAAGGTTCTCAATAATCCTCATGTTGAATGTGCCACACCATGGAAATCTCAATGCACCCCAATATTGACAAAGCTACATAATGTATGGAGCCCTACATTTGTCACCATGTAATGAACTGGCGTACCTTCCAATGGAGCTTCGCCACCCTCATGGAGAGGAATTCACACATCACAATTCCCTAAATTTCTTGAAAAATTTCATGATGACAATAATTTCAAACAGAGAGAATACAAAGCAATTTGGAAACAGAAGATTCAAATGCTTCACCAATTTTAGTCTAAATCACAGTTTAATTAAGGTGAGCACTTGTGTCCAATCACAGTACGTGGACCCATTTAAGCACCACACCTAATGATGTCACAGCCAATCCCAGGATGGCGTTTACAGCAAATAGCCTATATCAGTGAAACACTGTATGGCGCAATCCTTACTCCTCGCAGCGGTTCACCTCCCTTTGCAATTTTTCTGTACTTTCAACTCTCACTCCACAAAGCAAGAACAATTAACTAATAGCTTCTCTGCTCCACTGAAGAAATTCAGAATAATCGTCCATACAAGGAGAACTGGAAAAACTTCCTAACTTTCACACTGTAGTGTTTTCCCTTATCAGCTGACTTTGGTTCTCCCTTGGTTGTATGTATTAGCTGCTTTAGGCTAGCTTTGTTTGGCACAGCCACACATAATACATTTGTTTTTGTGACATAATATTATTTAAGAAATACGCTGCACATATAATTAGTTATTCAGTGATTCTTCTTGGGATTCAGTCTGAGCATTTTGTGCAACATGGCTGATGCCCGGTGGAGCTGCTAGACAGCTATTGAGGAGATTGGCCCTGGTTTCCCCCTCGACCGTCACCTACCCAGCCGGACATTGGGCACAGTTCTTCATCATCTCCCTGCTATGGCTCCTTCCTCCCCTCCTTCCTACAAATTCTCGCAACATCGTTTTTGTTTACTGTACCTTACTATGCTATTGTAACTGATGTAACTTGTAATCGCAATGATCCTCTGGTAAAGCGCTCTGATACCTCCGGGTCTAGCCAGCGCTATATAAAACTTTTCAAATCAAATCAAAACTGTTTTTCCTGAACGCTGAGACCTGAGCAACATGGCTGATGCCCGGTGGAGCTGCTAGACAGCTATGGAGGAGATTGGCCCTGGTTTCCCCCTTGACTGTCACCTACGCAGCCGGACATTGGGCACAGTTCTCCCTCATCTCCCTGCTATGACTCCTTCCTCTCCTCCCTCCTATGAATTCTCACAACATTGTTTTTGTTTACTGTACCTTACTATGCTCTTGTAACTGATGTAACTTTCAATGCAATGATCCTAAATGTAAAGCGCTCTGATACCCTCTAGGGTCAAGTTCGCGCTATATGAACCTTTATAAATAAAATAAAATAAAACTTTATAAATAAGGCCGAACAACATAGTGTACTGTTTTCTTTTGCCCGGTCAGTAAAATCTCCTAATGTTTTTAGACACAAAACGGTAGCACAGCTACAGTTTTATAATACAGTAGTTCTTATCATATAAACCATGTCTTGCCCCCTCGGAGTCCTGAGAGAAGATCTTCTTGGAACAGTGGCAGCAGACTTGCGTATACTGAGTTTATACCTATGATGCGGACCACCTAACTACACTCACTAGGTATGGGGTCTGGTGCTAATCCCAGAGATCACTAATATATCCCTGTGCTCCTATGGTGAGTGTAGGCCCTGATAGATATATTAGTTGCCATGGTTGGGTTGCTATTAGTTTACAGCCTGCTAGTAATGTTGATTACATTGCTCAGCTGTATTTATTTACTAATCGCAGCACACTTGCTTCAAAATAGACTACGATAGTTTCAATAAATATATTGTAAACATCTTTTGTGTATTTGCATGTTTAGCATGGATATACATGAATCAGAATGAACGCTGATGATCTGTTTCCATGGTTTCCTTAGGGACTGGAGATACATGTTCTAGGTTTGCCAAAACCACCTGTTACTCTAGAAAGGTTAGGAGTTCAGGTAAGGCACTTTGAGCTAGTCAGATTTAGGCTTACTGGTACTGACGTGGTAGAGAGACTCAGTCCCTACGTTCTAATGTCCTGTTCTCTCAAAGCACAGTTCTGCTTTCCAGCAGAATCCCTGCAACATGACACCACTAACAATGGTCTGGTACCAATTCAACGCAACGGGTCTCCTGAGTATTTATTTATTTATTTAGTTTTATATAGCGCTGGCTAGACCCGGAGGTATCAGAGCGCTTTACATGAGGAAGAAACATTGTTTCAGAACATGGTTACAAAGTTACATCGGTTATTGGAGCGTATTTACAGGAATTACATGAGTATAAAAGCATAGCATAAACATGAGGAAAAAAAATAGGCAAGGGGAGGCAAGATTAGGGGAGAGAGAGAAGGAATAGGGGAGGTAGAGGAGAATAATGGAGGGAAGAGGAGGGGGAGGGTATAGGAGGCACAACGGGGAGACGAGGAAAAACAGTGTCCGACGTCCGGCTGGGTAGGTGACGGCCGAGGGGTGAACCAGAGCCAAACTCCACTATAGCTGCGTGGGACTGCTCCACCGGTCATCGGCCAAAGGTTGCTCGGGCACCGCAGTACATACAAAAGGTTATAGCTTCCGCCTAGGGGGGCATAGTCCAAAAAGTTCCATCGAGCACGCCGTTCACAGTGTGTACTGTGCTGTGCTCCCAGCGGTAAAGGGGACTCTCTCAGAGGGGTCTCTGAGACTCCAGGGCATAAATGCTGGATCCCTCCCCAACAAGGGGAGAAGGAGTGCTTTGGAAAGGGGCCCACTCATGGTGGCCATTATTAGAAAATTGGTGAAGCCGAAGGGGGGGGGGGAGTAGACTAGAAGAGTAGACTAGAAGAAAAGGGCAAACAGGCGATAGGTCAAAAACTGCTAAGGTTTTTTATAGGTAAAAAATGCCAAGCGGCCATCATCTCTGAAATGGCTGAGAGGCGGGAGGTCATCACCATCTTGAGTGAGACAGGATGCGGGGAAGTACGTTCCAGGGAGCACACCTCGCTGAGAATAAGGTCCCCCCAGCCGACGCTTTATGATCGGAATACGTTGCGCCGCATGAAAATGTTTTATGTGGCTTCAGGAGTCATCTGGGCCAGCCAACACGATGGAGGCTCAGCAGAGGCGCTGGATCAGAGCTCAGAGAGAAGCCGCCATCTTCTTCCAGTGCATAAACCTGACGTGGTAGCAGCCACGTCAGGTTTATGCGCTGGAGGCCCTCGCCTCGGGATCCACCACTCAGGCACATCACATATGTTTCAGGTGCCTCGCCACTTGTCTTTGACAGATACCCCGAAATTGAGTAGTGCTTGTGTGTGCCCATAGTACGCTCAACACCTACCACCGAAGACGTCCATTGGGCTAGGGATATATCGTCCACAGTATTTTTAGAAAGCATCTAATTTTTTCTGTTGGGTGTTCAAGCTTGAAACTTTAAAAGGATTGCCCGTATTTGTGATGCACCTTGTTTCCATTACTGTTTTAATAATCACTTAGCCCCAACCTATACCAATTGCTGACAATTGGAGACGTGCAGTCAAAGCCAACGATGGCTATCTCTTTGAAGTCTATTACTCTTGGGTCAATTTTCCAGCTGTGGATGCTAATACAGGCACATTTCATGAATATATGCACCCCTACTGCAACAATACAGACCATTTTTGCTCTTTCACATTGGAACATCAAATAGGTTCCAAGGTGCCCATATACATGAACTTGCACATGTAGGCATGGGTCCCCTCAGTAATGAAGGGGCAATCTGGGCAGCATTAGCTGGTTATACACCATACCCTAATCTACATGGTCTCAATGTTAATGAGCTACAACCATTGTATAATGGTCTAGTTGAACTATATAGATGCTTAACTCAGTATTTTTCGCTCACCTTGTTGGCTGTCCCAGCAAGGGCCGACCTAGTAGGGCACGCTCAGTAGCCTACTGTGCCAACCATAAGTCCTGTGTTGTTCATTCCAATTATGGGCAAAATTCCCACAAATCGTGAAAAAATTCCTTTTTGGATAGTCGAAAAAATTGATCAAATTGAAGCTTAGTTTCCCCTTACGGGGCCACAAGACAAGCACAGAATATTGACTTTGTTGTTACACCATGGTATGGTTCCATAATACGTGACTGCACATCTTGCAGGCACAGTCTTTGCCACAATCTATACCATAACAGATGGTACTCCATCTATGTCAGTCTTGCAGGAGGTGTTGAAACAAATTCAGAAAAAACACAGGGCAGCTGTTACCCTGTATTTGTGGCGGAAACAAATGGGAAACTTTCCCATGGTCTCCGCAATGATTCTGTCTAACATTAAAGACTAAGTGGCTTCTCTGGCTATATGTCAGCAGCTCACACAGGTTGCACCACTCAACCAGGAACGTGAGATACCTATAAATATTAGTGAATTGTATACTTCTATAGGATAAAATTGTTTGGGAACCAGACCCAGTAAACCACAACTTGGCAAACCTAGTTCCGACAAGGACACTGCCAAGCCGAACCACGAGTTTGTTAATAAATGATGGGACAAACCCAAATCTAAAGAAAAGCTAAATCTCGAGGAGGATCACCGCCTCAGGAGTCCTTTGACAGACGCTATAATTTGTGTGATCGCACACAAGGAAAGCCACCTGATAGGTATCAGCTTTCCGATACTCATCCTTCGCATTCCTTTCAGGACTCGTCAGAGAAACAATACGAGAGAGGAGGGCGTTCTGATCGTAAACAGGAAGCGTAGTGAAACAGAAGAGGGACTCACAATGCTTGTGTGACTTGAAGATAAAGAAGGAGGAAAACCTTTTCAATTTGAACCCCAATTTCAAAAAAGGAAAGTTGTGGCTATAACCGCAAAATATGTCACAACCACTGAGAACTCTCCTCATTAATTGAGGTGGGCAGTGACTCTACTCGCCAGTGCAGCAGAGGTCTCTATAGTGCACCAGAATCTCCAGGAGCTTCTGGCAGTGACATCAACTGATAACTTTGTTACAGTTGAAACCCCATACAGGCGAGTAGCTCCTCCAGAGAGATTATATTATTTGGAGATACAAATTGAGGGTGGCATACTGTGCATCATTAAAATAATATTCTGGGAAAATTTAACTGTATCATATGACATTCTCTTAGCGGAGGTTGATTGGCTCCTGCATTTTGTCCAGACCTCCCCACAAGGTGAGGATGCAATACTCCCATCTTTTTCTGCCCTTGTCCTTGACAAAGTCTGTTGGACTTGGCCCTTTTTGGCAGGTTCACCCCTAAACTTTTTGCCTTACGTTCTGACATGGTGTTGGTGGTTTTAGGCCTCTGGGCACTTTAGCACTGTGGTCCAGTGTAAAGTGCGTGCGCTCTCTGTGTTACATTGGTGAAGTTGGCCTGCCCTCCCATAAGAATGCATTGGGGATAAGTGTGTCCGTGGTAATTCCTGGTATGAGAGGAGCGGCCGGGGCGAGTTTAGTATGTATGAACTCGTGAGAATAAATGCTGCGCAATGGTGTGCGCAGATTTATGATGACTGGTGGAGAAATGCCACTTTTAGAAGTTGGCATTTCTGTGTGCTGTGTGTCTGCCTGCCTGATGTGAATTGCATGTCTGGCTTGTGAGTGACAGGGGCTGGGAGGTGTGTGTGGCTCCAGGAGGGGCAGGGTGAGTCAGCGCTGGGCTGAATAGGACCTGGGCTGGGAGTAGTGGGAGGAGTAATCCCATGACTCTGAATAGGATGGTGCCTGCCCTAGTGAATGCTGGCTCCGCCCCTTGTGGTGTGTCTGATCACCTAGCCCCCACCTGACAAAGGGGAAGAGGAGCTTGCAAAACAAAGTGCTCCAAATCCCCCCTGAACCAGTTGCATCTGGTTCCCCCATGCCCTGCACTACAGACAAAGGAATTCTGGGTATAAGTATAGGGGCTGTGACCCCATGATGTTGTTCAGTCTGTACCTGTTCCTACCCGAGGGGGGGGGCGTGCTGCTGCTGGGGTCCAGGAGGACCTGCCAGGAGGGCTGCCTCCCTGGGCCCAGCATTGGCCCCTTGATTTCCTAAGAACTCTTTGCTGTTGGAGCTGTGGCTCCTAAGTGCCCCGTGAGCGCTATATTCAAATTGCCTGAAGGAAGAGAGCGTGGGCTTTTGCAGCACGGCGCTGCATAAGGAGGGAGAGGGAATCCCCGGCGCAGGGATTCCCCCCCCAGTTGCGGAAATGCGGGTGCCCACCCCGCTGATGTGGTTATCTTTGAGCGGGTGCCCACCCCGCTTTATATTTTTAATGAAGAGGGAGCCTACCCCTCATTGCCACAACGAAAAGAGAAGAAGAAAATGGCCGCCGTGATCGCACGGCGACCAGGAAGTCAGGCATGTCTGCATGGGACATGGGCGGGGCCTCCCAGCCGGCCGGACGTCAGCAAATCCCGAGCGGGGCTCCCATGAGCTGAGGGAAGCCCCGCGTGTGCTGAACGGAAACTGGAAGTCCCGGGTCCCAGGAGGGGGCCCGGGTGAAGGCAGGGAAGTGTTGCGGCGGTTCAGCGGGGCTCCCATGTGCGAGGGAGAGCCCCGCATGTTGCAGATGCCAGGCGGGAGCCCAGCCCGCACTAGCGATCATCCCGGAAGAGCGGCACCAGAGAGCCCGGTGAGTAAGGGCTCCCCTTTTGTTGGTGCCTTGTTTGCGGGCCGCTCCAACGTCGGTGGGGGAAAGCAAATTGATTACAGGAGCCCCAGAGCGGAGCTCCACTGCCCAGTATCGGTGTCCAGTCTCTGAGTGGCGGGCCGCTCCAACGAGGGGGACACATTGTTGTAGAGGGCCCAGAGGGGCCCGTGATCTCCCCAGTTGACCATCTCTCCAGCTGCCCCGATTGCCAGAGGGCAGCTGCAACGTGGGGCATGTGTGGTTTCAAGAGCCACGTGGGGGTCCAGAGGGCTCAGAGGTGCCGGGCCCCCCTTTATGAGAAGTGTCACAGCTGCGCCGCACCAGCGCGGGCAGCTGCAACCAGTTGGGTATAATTGAGCCAGAAGTCCCCGAGTGGGACAGGAGAGGAGGGCACAGTGGTGCCAGGCCTACGATTCTTCACAGCTGCGCAGCACTTAGTGCCAGCTGCAACGTTTAGGCCTTTCTCTGGGGGCATGTTTTGAGAGATAGGAGTGAGATGCACTCCTTTGCCCCAGCGCGATGGCGCACTTTGGATTCTGCTGCATTGGCAGCGCACCCTGACACTTTGGACATAGGGCATTTGAGCCCCTTTGAGAAGGCCAGTTGGCCAGGGGGGTCAGTGATTTATGTGATGTTAGGAAATGTGATTATGCTGGTGAGATTATTTCCTACTGTGAGTTATACCCCTAATGTGAGTTATGCTTAGGAGGTTAGGGTCTAATGCGTTTAGACTTATGAGATGATTGCATAATGTGGTTATGCTGGTGAGGTTGGCGCAGAATGTAATTCACACCTAAATGTGATACTGTGCATAATGTGGTTTATGTTACAGGATGATGCTGAGTACAGTGGTTACCAGTGATTACTGGTTGTACGTTTATGATATGTCCTACATTTACTAAGTTCACTTTGTGATGGTTCTGACAGTGGTCCAGTTGGCCCTTTCAGGTGAACATAATCCCTTGTAGATATTACCTAGTGCCAGGTGGCACAATGTATATTATGTGATTACTATTCTAATGTGTTATGAGAATACAAAGGCTATTTTTGATATAACCTTGTGTGGAGTTCCTTTTTGTGGTGTGCCTAGTATGTTGTTGCTGTGTGCGTGCGCAAACGCTTTACACATTGCCTCCGGGATAGGCCTGACTGCTCGTGCCAAGCTACCAAGGGGGTGAGCAGGGGTTATCTTTGGCGTGCAACTCCCTTGCCCTGACTAGAGTGGTGGTCTCTGCCTGGCTTTGGCGCAAGCCTTAGCCAACCAGAGATCCCATTTCTAACAAAGTCAAACAAGCCTATGCAGCAGAATGGCCTCTTGCACTGGCCCCAGCTTTGTATCGCAATAATGTAGGCTGGCATAAGGGCTCTCCTTATCATATAAGTTTGAGTTGTCTGGGTTCACCAGTAAGGGTGGGATCCAGTGGTGGCAGCAAGATGAAGTCCAGTGCAGGAAGTCCCATTCCCAGTTCCCAGAGTATGGTACCTGGTTCCCAGTAAGAGGGGGATAGGTTGAGATTCAGGGGCAGTAAGATACTGTCTCACCAGTCTGGGGGGGGCGTATGCGGATGAGTGGTGTGTTGCACTGGACGATTGGGTGTGAGTTCTCTGAAATAAGGAGCTTGCATGGGGGAGTGACCCTAGAGGAATGGTGCAGGTGTCTCCCAACCCGCGTGGCGGAGATGGTTCAGAGGAACCCAACTAGGTGCCCTTATAGTGAGAAGGTTGCAAGGCCTCACATCATGTCTTTAGAGGAAGGTGTGAGACTGGGTCGTGATCCGTGCCTCAACCTCAGTCTCCAGTACTGGATGGTTCTTAGAGGGAACACCAGGTAAGGAGCCTAGTCTGTCCTGTTGGACTGTTCTTGGTGGGGGATCTCCCCGTGGTAGGTGAGCTGAGAGTGATCTTACAAGGAGTGGCTGAGGTGTCTTCCAACCCAGAGGGGTGGAAGAGGTTCAGAGTAGCCCAGCTAGGTCCCGGTGTAGTGGGAGGGGTGTAGGGACTCACGTCCTGTCTCAGAGGAGAAGGAGTGAGTGTGGGGCTGTATGTCTCAAGGTGCCCGAAACCCCGTCTCAGGACCTGGATGGTTCCCGAGGGGAACACCAGGTTGGGATCCTAGGCTGTACTAATAGGCCATTTGTGGGGGATCTCCCAGTGTCTAGAGGACGTGGAGTGTCTGTAACTAGAGCTCCAGCGGTCCTGGTGTCTGGAGGTACCACTCCAGTTGGGAGGGTGCAGAGGTCCAGAGTGAGGGGTGAGAGGGGGATGTGTTCCCCAGTGGGAGAGCCAGTGGGTCAGAAGGGGCCATGGTGACACCACTTCTGTCCTGGGGGATCTTCACGCACTGTCAGATGGACAGGAGGTCGTGAGATCTGCGCCAGGCAGACTGTCACACGACACATTAGTTATGTGTCACCCTCGGGGAGTGTGCAGAAGTTGAGATTGAGGGGTGAGAGGGGGAGAGGGGGAGAGAGTCCCCAGTGGAAGAACCAGTGGGTCAGAAGGGGAAATGGTGACATCACTTCTGTCCTGGGGATCTTCACGCACTGTCAGATGGACAGGAGGTCGTGAGATCTGCGCCAGGCAGACTGTCACACGACACATTAGTCCTGTGTCACCCTCAGGGGGGGCATGCGTGCTCCCCACGAAGTCCTGGTTTGCCGGGCATCTGACCAAAGGGTACCGTCCCTGGGTTGGGGAGCCAGGAGCAGGTGTTTCCTGACCTGGACGGCAGGGCGACTGTAATCAGTGTCCTGACCGGTTTGCCTTCTAGGAGTACCACCCTGAACACAGGTGGGGCCCATCTTAAGTGAAGGGACCCTGTGTTTCCCAGAAGGGGTGGTGCAGGCCTAGCCGGGATCTTTAGGGTCCCTGGCTGATTGTGGTAGTACTACCCTGAAGGCAGGTGGGGCCCATCTTAAGTGAAGGGACCCTGCTCTTCAGTTGGGAGGGTATCGGGCTCTGGAAGGGGGTGCAGAGGGAGGGAGTCCTCGCCTCTGACCCCGGTGCAGCTGGTGAATGGATCCCAGGTGGTAGACCAGTTGATGGAGAGAGGTCCTGAACTGGTGGGAGAGTTGTGTTCTGGTGGGTGCTTCTCCTGGGAGAGCGCAGAACCTCAGAAGAGAGGTAGGGTGAGGAGATGCTTCGCCCGTGACCTCTGGTCAGCCTGAGGGTGCGGACCCTAGGTTGGAGGATCAGTGGTAGTTTGGAACTACACTGAGAGGGAGAGTGGAGAATGGCTATTGTATGCCAGGGGTTACTGCCCCCCACTCTGAGGATTGGCAAGGACCAGTGACGTCTGGGTGGCCTAGGGCCTGGTCCTGGCTGTGGACAACTAGGAAGTACCAGTGGGGTAGCCAGTTGGGCCTGAGAGTTCTTTTTCAGAGGGAACCACGTGGGTTCAGAGTGGCGTAGAACCGGAGGGTGTCCCTGCAGTGAGGGCCCGCGTCCGTGTTCTATCGCCCGCAGCAGGGAAGCCCATCAAGGTAGTGATTGGTCTTCCCTGCATTTTGGCTGGAAGGGGGTTGTGTTGGACTTGGCCCTTTTTGGCAGGTTCACCCCTAAACTTTTTGCCTTACGTTCTGACATGGTGTTGGTGGTTTTAGGCCTCTGGGCACTTTAGCACTGTGGTCCAGTGTAAAGTGCGTGCGCTCTGTGTTACATTGGTGAATTTGGCCTGCCCTCCCATAGGAATGCATTGGGGATAAGTGTGTCCATGGTAATTCCTGGTATGAGAGGAGCGGCCGGGGCGAGTTTAGTATGAATGAACTCGTGAGAATAAATGCTGCGCAATGGTGTGCGCAGATTTATGATGACTGGTGGAGAAATGCCACTTTTAGAAGTTGGCATTTTTGTGTGCTATGTGTCTGCCTGCCTGATGTGAATTGCATGTCTGGCTTGTGAGTGACAGGGGCTGGGAGGTGTGTGTGGCTCCAGGAGGGGCAGGGTGAGTCAGCGCTGGGCTGAATAGGACACCTGGGCTGGGAGTAGTGGGAGGAGTAATCCCTGACTCTGAAGAGGATGGTGCCTGCCCTAGTGAATGCTGGCTCTGCCCCCTGTGGTGTGTCTGATCACCTAGCCCCCACCTGACAAAGGGGAAGAGGAGCTTGCAAAACAAAGTGCTCCAAATCCCCCCTGAACCAGTTGCATCTGGTTCCCCCATGCCCTGCACTACAGACAAAGGAATTCTGGGTATAAGTATAGGGGCTGTGACCCCATGATGTTGTTCAGTCTGTACCTGTTCCTACCCGAGGGGGGGGCGTGTTGCTGCTGGGGCCCAGGAGGACCTGCCAAGAGGGCTGCCTCCCTGGGCCCAGCATTAGCCCCTTGATTTCCTAAGGACTCTTTGCTGTTGGAGCTGTGGCTCCTAAGCGCCCCGTGAGCGCTATATTCAAATTGCCTGAAGGAAGAGAGCGTGGGCTTTTGCAGCGCGGCGCTGCATAAGGAGGGAGAGGGAATCCCCGGCATAGGGATTCCCCCCGAGTTGCGGAAATGCGGGTGCCCACCCCGCTGATGTGGTTATCTTTGAGCGGGTGCCCACCCCGCTTTATATTTTTAATGAAGAGGGAGCCTAACCCTCATTGCCACAACGAAAGGAGAAGAAGAAAACGGCCGCCGCGATCGCGCGGTGACCAGGAAGTCAGGCACGTCTGCCTGGGACATGGGCGGGGCCTCCCAACCAGCCAGCCGGACGTCAGCAAATCCCGAGCGGGGCTCCCATGAGCTGAGGGAATCCCCGCGTGTGCTGAATGGAAACTGGAAGTCCCGGGTCCCAGGAGGGGGCCCGGGTGAAGGCAGGGAAGTGTTGCGGCAGTTCAGCTGGGCTCCCATGTGCGAGGGAGAGCCCTGCATGTTGCAGACGCCAGGCGGGAGCCCAGCCCGCACTAGCGATCATCCCGGAAGAGCGGCACCAGAGAGCCCGGTGAGTAAGGGCTCCCCTTATGTTGGCGCCTTGTTTGCGGGCCGCTCCGACAACGGTGGGGGAAAGCAAATTGATTACAGGAGCCCCAGAGCGGAGCTCCACTGCCCAGTATCGGTGTCCAGTCTCTGAGTGGCCCCGCTGTTGCGGGCCGCTCCAACGAGGGGGACACATTGTTGTAGAGGGCCCAGAGGGGCCCGTGATCTCCCCAGTTGATCATCTCTCCAGCTGCCCTGATTGCCAAAGGGCAGCTGCAACATGGGGCATGTGTGGTTTCAAGAGCCACGTGGGAGTCCAGAGGGCACAGAGGTGCCGGGCCCCCCTTTATGAGAAGTGTCACAGCTGCGCTGCACCAGCACGGGCAGCTGCAACCAGTTGGGTATAATTGAGCCAGAAGTCCCCGAGTGGGACAGGAGAGGAGGGCACAGTGGTGCCAGGCCTACGATTCTTCACAGCTGCGCAGCACTTCGTGCCAGCTGCAACGTTTAGGCCTTTCTCTGGGGGCATGTTTTGAGAGATAGGAGTGAGATGCACTCCTTTGCCCCAGCGCGATGGCGCACTTTGGATTCTGCTGCATTGGCAGCGCGCCCTGACACTTTGGACATAGGGCATTTGAGCCCCTTTGAGAAGGCCAGTTGGCCAGGGGGGTCAGTGATTTATGTGATGTTAGGAAATGTGATTCTCTACTGTGATTCATGCCTCTAAATGCGTTTGGGGATGAGATTATGTGCATACTGTGATTATGCTGGTGAGATTATTTCCTACTGTGAGTTATACCCCTAATGTGAGTTATGTTTAGGAGGTTAGGGTCTAATGCATTTAGACTTATGAGATGATTGCATAATGTGGTTATGCTGGTGAGGTTGGCGCAGAATGTAATTCACGCCTAAATGTGATACTGTGCATAATGTGGTTTATGTTACAGGATGATGCTGAGTACAGTGGTTACCAGTGATTACTGGTTGTACGTTTATGATATGTCCTACATTTACTAAGTTCACTTTGTGATGGTTCTGACAGTGGTCCAGTTGGCCCTGTCAGGTGTACATAATCCCTTGTAGATATTACCTAGTGCCAGGTGGCACAATGTATATTATGTGATTACTATTCTAATGTGTTATGAGAATACAAAGGCTATTTTTGATATAACCTTGTGTGGAGTTCCTTTTTGTGGTGTATGTTGTTGCTGTGTGCGTGCGCAAACGCTTTACACATTGCCTCCGGGATAGGCCTGACTGCTCGTGCCAAGCTACCAAGGGGGTGAGCAGGGGTTATCTTTGGCGTGCAACTCCCTTGCCCTGACTAGAGTGGTGGTCTCTGCCTGGCTTTGGCGCAAGCCTTAGCCAACCAGAGATCCCATTTCTAACAAAGTCAAACAAGCCTATGCAGCAGAATGGCCTCTTGCACTGGTCCCAGCTTTGTATCGCAATAATGTAGGCTGGCATAAGGGCTCTCCTTATCATATAATATCCAAAAGGTCCAGCCCACAAGTGCAACCACAATATCCCATATAATGGGATGCTAAAGCAGTACCGGGGTGTAATTGAACCCTATGTCTTTCAAATGAATAATCCCCTTTTTCCTGTTTTGAAACTGAATCATTCATATTGCATAGTCTTAGACTATAGACATTAAAACAGTCAGACACACACATTTGCAATACAAAATACACACAGTATGGCACTTATAAATAATATAGTCCATAAAAAATACAAAAGAATCTTAGACAATTCCAATGTTATTTTTCCACCAAAATATAGCACCTGAAAGCAGAGATTGGACTGGCTTCTCGGAACTCTGCTTTCACTGTTGTTTTTTACAACTCCCTATGGGGGATTAGGACAGTTCTAGACTGTTTGCTGCCTGCATAGTGTCAATTCTACAAGATATTGATGAAGACGCATTGTCCAATGTAGATGATATCTACCTGACGGATTATGAGTTAAGCACACATTTGGCCAGAATGGATCATATAATATTGGGATTCACAGACAATGGCTGTAAGTTCAACTTTAGGAAATCTAATATAGCATTTCTAAGTGTCCTATTTTTATGGTACAAACTTACACATAAAGGGAAAAGTCTAGCACCACATGTCCTAGAAAAGTGTGCTCTGCTACAGCCTCCGAACACTCTACGATAACTGCAATCCTTGTTAGGATTCCTTAATTCTGGCAGAAACTACATACCTGATTATGCACAATGCATTAAATCCTTATATGAATTGATTAATCCTGATTTTCCCAGTTCTCATTGGACATCAGAACACACAGACATACTCAGATCACAACAATCTGATTTGCTTGCAACACAACACTTGCAAACAGGTGTAAACACAACAAACATGGTCATCCCTATACTTGTTTGCTTTACCTATGTCACCTTTAACAAAGGTGAAACTGTGCCAATTGCATATAAATCACATTTATATTACAAGGCAGAAATGTGTTTTGCATCCACTGAAAAGTGGTATCAAAATGTACGTTTCAGACCTTGACAGTCCAGATATTGTGGTGGAGCCACACTCCTCGAGGTAAATGATCATTGTGCTGTCTTACAGGATTTACAAAACTTCCACGATTGCCAATGCAATGGGCAGTTGAAGACGTCTGACAGGAATCAAGGAGTAGCCAACTCCTTTCGGCTAGATTCCATACGTTGGGGCTCTTGTTCGAGAAAGGATTGCAGTAAAGAAGAAATATGATCCATCATACCATGCACCAGTGCCAGTCCTTGGCATTCAAGGTACAAGAACTGTATTATTGCCACTGCTTGCTGGTTCTAAAGACAATAATTTTGTCTCTTTTGATCACATCAAGTAACACCATGTTGCTGATTCTAAACAGTAGGTCACGAGGAGCCCTTTGTAGTTCCTAAATCCTCTTGCTACCACACAGGAAATACCTCTGCAGCTTGTGAGCACCATTGAAGCTGTTTCTCCCCAGCTGGTGAAGGGGCTTAAAATATTCTTCAGTTGATTCCCAATACCGCTACAAAATCCAGCCACATGACTGAAGTAAGTACTGTACTTACTACTGCGTCTTCTGCAGCTGATGTTGTTTCTAGGGATCCATCCCTCATGAACTTTAACTTTTCTCTTACTGAACATGTGGCTTCTGTTTTTCAACAAACTGCTTCTGGTTTCTGGTTATTATGTGGGAACAGATGACTTATCATCAGACTCTTCTGACAGTTCCTCCATTCTACAGACTCTGCCTACTCGGGTCTGTGTTTTCTTTTCATGGCTGAAATACACTTATCTGGTCCCTCCTTGGATATTTGTTTGGATACCACTTTCATTGACTTTTCTATTTCTTTGGATGGGATTTGTCAGTTTTCTTTTTGCTGATAAATGGCCATTACCTTCAGAACGCTCTGCCACAGAACTGGTCAGTAAGTTGTTAACGCCTCATTCATCTTCACATAAGCTAAAAAGGGACTTGTCCCTTATGAACATTTCACCTGTTACAGTAACTGACAATATTGTTTGGGATAAAGTACCTTATGATATCTTTGGACCGACGGAAATACTGCAGATTCTTTATGTATTTAGGGTTTTTATGGGTGATGTTATTGTACCAGAGTTACATTCTGATGATTGGGATGTTGAGACTGGAAACCCCATGCTCTCGGAGATGGAATACTATACGGTTTTCGAATCTGAGGACCTGTATCTATATTCTGCTAATTATGGTGAAATGTTCTGTTACCATCATTATGGACATCATTATATACATCCAGCACACTTTTTAACTATACACAATGAGAACATTGTCCTACTCCCCCACAAGGGAATTTAAAAACATGTAGGGATAAATTCACATATTTTTTGGGACACAATGCATTAGATCTGAATTATTTTTATTTTAAACTTGTCCTTACACAAGCAAAGACATATATGCTCGCACAAACCAAGCTAATATATATACAGGCTTGTTAGTCAAACCATTAGCAGTGAAAGGCTATGATTATTTGAAGGATACCATTGATGTGAAATCAAATCTTGGCAGGTTCAGGGGACAGACACCTTGTTTCAAGCCTGCTTAATTCCAACACAGATGACTTTTCTGAATGACACAGTTCAGCAGACTTCTTTTCTAAGACAGGCAAAAATGAAGGATATGAATGCAGCTAACGTTCCTTCTATTGCCCGATTTGATAATTGGCAACATCTCACAATTTACACTGAACAACAGCTCAATAGCATGTTACAGAATGGAACATTCAACTCTACACTTTCGTGTCCAAATGGGTGGTTATTGTGGCTAGTGGACACAAATGGTTGTTATGTTCTTTTTTTAATTCCACACTGGGGTTTAAGGCAATCAGACCAGACCCTTGTTATTCCCATTCCCAACATTCAGGTATTGTCACCTCATATTCAGTAGTGAAATTGTGCCAACAATGGTTGGAACATTTCACACTGTCTGCAGCAAAACAACACCTTTCCCTCCTTTCGGAAGACATGGACCTGTCAGATTTTTTGTTGGGTCCTAAGTCTCTGCGTTCAAAAAGATTTATTTATGCCACTTATAATGAAATTTGGATAACTATCACAAATGAAAGCTGCTGCACATTTAAGATAAATTCATCAGTATAATTTGGATAAAGTACTTGCTGTTGTTGATGCATTATTAGGTTGTCTTCTCGCATTTACAACTTGAATAACATTGTGTCATCTGTTATCTATATTATGAACAGTGACATGTCTTCTTTATACCATGGATAAAGTCAGCTTAGAGCTATCATACAGTTTAGTTGGACACTTCAGTTCCGCAAAAGTGGGCGCGCGGCATGGCGTTAGCTTAAGTCTATGCTTGCCTTTAAGTCTGACACATAAACAATGCCTCATGGCCAAGAAAGACTCATCTTATACAATGTTACATCCAGAGAAGTTAGAACAGCTCCTATTCAAACTAGCAGAGACACCCTCTGCAGTGTGGCTGATACATGACATAATATCTGTGCCAATTTCAACATTCCAGTTCACAGCTTGTATGAAACATTTTCCAGTGGGTAGATATGAAGCCCTGGTGGGTAGCTTTATTTATTAATTATGGTCACTCCCATTCTTTTATCAATGGGAGCGGGTCTAAAAAGAGGAACTTCTTACTGTAAAGAAATGTAACTCTTCCTTCTGTCACTCACTTGTCTGTAAACATGTTACCATTAACATCGCACGCAATGCTTGGATAGCGAATTTGGCCTGTTTTTTACATGGAACACCAGCCCCTTCAATTTTCCCCCTCGGTACTGTCCTTTCAAATAGAAGCTATTTAATGTTAAGCGACCAAGACTATTGTGGCATGAAGGCCGGGATCCCATATATTTTATCTGTCTCCCAAATAGTAACCTGCTGCAATAATGTGCTTTTTCTACCTATGCATACAGTCTCTGATATTTCACTGTGGCCTTTAATTCCAACTTTGAAGGCAGATTTTAACAAGGTAATCCAACTCAAAGCTTTATTTTTGCAAAAATATGTAGCATTAACATCTGCCCAAGAAACCTTTGAACTGCAGGTTGCAAGGACATCCAGTGAAATACAGTCCCTGTTGAATACTAATCTTCCATTACACTTCGGCCAACTTGTGTATTGGATATTTGATGCCTCAAATATCACCGGTATAGCACACTTTTATAAAACAACCGGGACTGGTCTAGTCAGTACCTTCCAGAAGAGTTTTGGAGTAATACCTGCATTTATGTATTCATTATTTTCCAGTGTGTTCAGGGGCATACTCTTGCTATCATTCCTCATTTGCGGTGTTTTGGTACAAATGTTTGGTACTCTGTAATGGATGTTCTTTTTTGAAACTCATTGGTACTGGAACTACCACCGGTCCAGTTGTGCCATGAGTGAATAATACAACTCTTTGGAGTCCCTTTGCTCCAGGAACTGAGCTTTGACTGGTCATTGTCATTTTGACCTACCTGGTTCACCTGAGAACAACCTGTGTTTCAATGCCTATGGTGCCCCTTCGAATAGGTACTGGATGTTTGTTGGCTATGCAATTGCCTTTTCCTGTGGACATAAACTTGTTGATGAGTCCGATAATTACCTATTTTTGGAGTTGTCCCATGAACTTGCGGCTGCTTCAAGATGCATGGTACGAGCCACTCCTTCCGGAAGAGATGGGTGCTACAGCACAAGCAATACCAAACTGTGGCTTTAATAACATGGATGCAGGTCTCCAGGCTACTTTCTCAGCATTGGCTGATAAGAGGCTCATGTCTGTTCTTTGGAGCTTTCAAATGTGGCAATTGTGGAATCATTGTCTGCGGAGATGGAATCGTTCTGGATTCACTAAACATTGATCTTGTGGAAGAAATCTTGGGTGGCTGCTGCTCACATTATTTGGCCATGTTTTCAAAATGTTCATGTTAAATTTTGTATTATGATTATAATTTTTTATATAACGTTTTCATTATCATTGCATTAAATCTACTTAGTTTGTGTTTGTGTTTTTATTATTTTGTTAGTTGCTAAGTTACTTTCCAGACCAAGGAGGGGGTGTAAAGTTTTCCCTTCTGGGTCCACTTTGGTTCTCCTTTGGCTGTATGTATCAGTTGCTTTAGGCTGCCTTTGTTTGGCACAGCCAGACATGATACATTTGTTTTTGTGACATGATATTATTTTAGAAATACGCTCACATATTATTTGTTATTCAGTGACTCTTCCTGTGATTCAGTATGAACATTTCGTACAAGGTCGAACAACACGGTGTACTGTTTTCTTTTGCTTGGTCAGCAACATCTGCTAATGTTTTTAGACACAACATGGTAGCACAGCTACAGTTTTATAACACAATAGTTCTGATCATATATACCGTGTTTTACCCCCTTGGAGTCCTGAGAGGAGAATTTCAGCAGAGAGACTGGTCTTGGAACAGTGGAAGCAGTCTTGCGTAAACTGAGTTTATACATATGATGCGGACCACTTAACTACTCTCACCAGGTATGGGGTCTGGTGCTGATCCCAGAGATCACTAATATATCCCTGTGCTTGCAAAAGGAGTGTAGGCCTAGAAGGATATAATAGTTGCCATGGTCGGGTTGGCATTAGTTTACAGCCTGCTAGTAATGTTGATTATGTTGCTCAGCCTTATTTGTTTACTAATTGCAGCACACTTGCTTCAAAATAGACTACAACAGTTTCAATAAATATATTGTAAACTTCCTTCGTGTCTTTCCTTGTTTACTATGGACATGCATGAGTGAGAACGAAAGGTGATGATCTGTTTCCACTTTTCCCTTGGGTTAGAGGTTCATATTCTAGGTTTGCTGAAATCACCTGCTACTCTGGGAAAGTTAGGAATTCAGGTGAGGCACTGAGAGCTAGTCGGATTTGGGCCTACAGGTACTGACATGGTAGAGAGAGTCAGTCCCTGCATTCTGATGTCCTGTTTTCCCAAGGCGCTGTTCTGCTTTCCAGCAGAATCCCTACAAAAATACACACCGATGATATCTTGACTAGCAGGAAATCACCCTGACTAATGTAATTTCACCTCTGCGCAACAAGTATCTACTTACACTAATTGCTATTAGTAAACACACAACAATTAGTGTCAGTCCCTATCTCAATTGTGGGGTCGCTGGTACCTCGATAACCGACACCACAAAATTTAACAGACAAGATTAACAACAATCACTTAACCTATCCTGGGAACTTAGACACAAGTCCGATAACAATTTCAACTGCTAAGCATCGAGTGCGTACACACAAGCCAACAGTTTTTAAACCACACTATCACCAAAATGCAATTTGCTCACTATTTCTACACCATACTACAAGCTCAACATAATACTACAATGCACAACCCTGTTAACACTCACTCCTCAGCTACTTCGAGCTCCTTCAAAGCTGCCAAACCACTGCCAGTCTTCAGTACTAAAGGGGGATGATGGACGGAACGTTTGAGCCAATCAAACACTCACCCCCAGTCAAATGATCTGGGTTTAATCCATCATCATTCTTTAGCTCACTCCACCACCCCAGTTCAGACATGGCCATATGCAAATCAGTCTGACCCTGTGCCTCATGGGAACAGTCCAGCACGAACTGCCAAGCCATGTCTTCCCTGGACCGGAAACAAGCATCCTAGGACCGGTTTCTGGCATTCCAGCCGTCATCAGCCAGGCTTGCTTGAATCCAGTGGCAAAGTGAGCAAGGGACCCACGTCTGGGCATACCCCCGCCAACTTAGGGCGAACAAAGCGATACAAAGGGGATGATGGACGGAACGTTTGAGCCAATCAAACACTCACCCCCAGTCAAATGATCTGGGTTTAATCCATCATCATTCTTTAGCTCACTCCACCACCCCAGTTCAGACATGGCCATATGCAAATCAGTCTGACCCTGTGCCTCATGGGAACAGTCCAGCACGAACTGCCAAGCCATGTCTTCCTGGACCGGAAACAAGCATCCTAGGACCGGTTTCTGGCATTCCAGCCGTCATCAGCCAGGCTTGCTTGAATCCAGTGGCAAAGTGAGCAAGGGACCCACGTCTGGGCATACCCCGCCAACTTAGGGCGAACAAAGCGATACAAAAGGGGATGATGGACGGAACGTTTGAGCCAATCAAACACTCACCCCCAGTCAAATGATCTGGGTTTAATCCATCATCATTCTTTAGCTCACTCCACCACCCCAGTTCAGACATGGCCATATGCAAATCAGTCCCTTGCTCACTTTGCCACTGGATTCAAGCAAGCCTGGCTGATGACGGCTGGAATGCCAGAAACCGGTCTAGGATGCTTGTTTCCGGTCCAGGGAAGACATGGCTTGGCAGTTCGGGCTGGACTGTTCCCATGAGGCACAGGGTCAGACTGATTTGCTTATGGCCATGTCTGAACTGGGGTGGTGGAGTGAGCTAAAGAATGATGATGGATTAAACCCAGATCAGTTGACTGGGGGTGAGTGTTTGATTGGCTCAAACGTTCCGTCCATCATCCCCTTTTGTAGTCTTCAGTACTGGGCTATTGTTTTGAAGGCATGGACTGGACTTGGGCAACTTCAGATTTTTGCTCCAGAATATTCTGTCTCCCTACACTTCAGTGACTAGCCATCTTCTGTTTGCTACCATTTGATGGAGCAGGGGTCTCCAAACCTCAGTCTCTTAGTATAATCATCAAACAGACTCCCCACTGGTCTTATGGACCTTTGGTAGTCGACCTGAAGCTTTGAGGAAGAGTCAGAAGTCAATTTCATTTCAATAAACCAATACAAGTCTATAATAACAACAGAGAGGATGGTATGCAACCATAAAGGTTTATTTTTCCCACATTAGTAGTTTGTTACAATCATTGATCCATTCATCGATTTGTCAACATTATGAGGAAAAGATCAAGTTGCTCACAAAATATAAACCAAGATATTATAAAGTACAGAATGCAAATGATCAGAATATAGAGAATGCAAATTATCCAGAGTGTTCCATAGAGTAACCAATTCTAGTTAAATTGAGAAATGAAGTATAAAGGGGATTTCTAAAGAGGAAAGGAAGAAGGTGTCAGCATTGTGTGAGCCTCAGTAGAAGTTCAGACAGTGGAGAGAGTGTTTAACATAAAGTGTCACAATCAGGTAAATTTGGGAAAGTAGAGAGATCTGCTGTCTTCAAAGACAGGAATGGGTCTAAAATCTAACTGCTATGGAATACTATTTAAAAGCACAAACAAAAGTTGCAGAACATTCATACCTCACTCTCACATTTTAGAACCAATCCTGTGGCGGCATTCGCAGAGAGCTGTTAAACGCGTGTTTGTTAATTGTAAATATGAATAACATTGTTTACCAACAAGAGCTTCTAAAAGTTTAGGTGTGGTAAACAAAAGAGATATGGAATTATTGGAAAAGTGATATTGTCATGTCCTCTAGGATAGTCCCATCATGTACATACCAAATTACATACATTTTGTCCCATCCACACGACATAACGATCCTACACAGGTGACCTTTTACCTAGTAGCTTACTTCTGTCTCTCCAACATCAGGCTCTTGGTACCCTATCTTAATCTCTGTACCTGACATGCATAAACATGTCCCCAGGCACGGCAGATTTATTCTGTATAAGGGTCACCACTTTTTTGATCCATGGCCAACAGCCGGCTGTGAATGATCATGTTTGTTTAGAAAAGGATTAGCAGAGGATTAGCGAATGTTTTCAAAACACATCGATTCTAGAAGAAACCCTGGAGTGACCACTTTAGTATAAAAGACCCTCACTCCCCCTTACAGAACAGAGGAGAATTACTTCCAGGGTGGACCGAGACTCTGCAGGCTGATCCTTCGACAGGCAGAAACCTGACATCCCTTGAGGGGTGCCATCCTCGACGCAGAGACAGGGTCCTTCATTCAGAACCATCAGGTGAGGGGTTAGAACTTCCCCAGGGGTTTCTTGGCTCCATTAGGATATATCCAAGCACTTACATACACCTGCTTCACCTACATATCTAGGCTAGGTACATTTAGGTAGGCTACGCATCGTAGGAGTACGCCAATGCTATTGTTTTATATAATTTGTTTATATTTATCTTATTAGCACTATGGTAGAAATGTATTTACAATTTACAATATTGATGCTAGTGATCACATTTGTCTGCTCCTGTCTTTTGATTGTTGCAGCGAATATGTTTCACACTAGACTGACGCTTGACCAATAAATAATTATTGAAACTGTTCCAATCATCATTCTATGTGTATTCTGAGAAAAGTAATCATGAGTGACTGAGCGAAAGATACCGTATTGTTTTCCACGATACCGGAGGAATCAGGGGTGTCATGTTCAGTGGTTGCCAGAAACTACCTCCACCGCTGTAGAATACAGGGAAGTGGTAGTAGCACTGTAGAGCTAGCTGGTCTAACGGCTGACTCATACTGGGGGTGTCCAGAGTCTGTCTGCACACCAAGCCCTCAGTTTAGGTCATCCAAAACGTGCAGGTCCTGGGGGGGTCCTAGGAACGACACAACAATATTCTGGGTGTTACAAAATCCCTGGAAGGAAGAAATAGATGCACGAAGTATCGAAGGACAGACAGATCATGGATGGTCTGACAAAACATCTTTAGGGTCATTTTGAGCCACAGTAATCATTGAAGAATATAGATTTCTCCTAGCATACTTTAGCATAATATTGTGCTCATTTATGTTTAATTTCTAATGTGACTATACAATGCCACATGTTATCATTGGTGGAATTTGATTGAGGTACTATCTTAAGGACCGTTAAAGGCTTTCTAAAGTTTTTAGATAAATTGTATTTTTAGCAGAGGAAGAGTATCAACTGCTTGAGAGGGAGCATATCCATATAAGTGTTCTGCTAGTTCAGAATTGAACTAAGAATTTTAGACCATGAGGAGATTGAAAGATTATTATCAAACTCACCACTTAAAATCTTTTACCAATTACCTGCATTGTTTTTCTCTTTTAGTTTTGATCAAAGAAACGTAGTAGTGAATGAGAAAATGAATAAGACAGTGGTGGTCAGTCAAATGACCAGATCAAGTTTTAAGGAAAAAATAATAGGTTCCATGGTCCAAAGATGATCTAATGCAAGCCCTTTACTGTGAATATGAGCATGTAATGGTAGGGTGACATCCCCTTCTAAACTGCAAATCCAACTAATCCAAATGAGCTGCTAATACCAGAAGTAGTTAGCAATTTATTTAGTCTGAATCTAGGCATTGGTTTAGCTTAACCGTTGCAGCCAGAATGTGAACATGATGTTTGTAAACTATGAGATTTGTGTCTGTTTGAGACGTGCCTGATTAAAGCAAGGAAAGGTACATTCGTACCAAGCTATAAATTAACCTCTCCTGTTCCTACCAAGTTTGGGGGAAATAGTGAGGATAAGGTTAAATGATCGATTGGCCATAATAGAGGAAACTTTGGATCCAATGCCCAGGTTTTCCTTTCTGTAAAAATGAACGAACAATGAATAATAAACACTAATCCTCGTATTTTCAAATCAGTACATTGTGCATTTACGATCTGCATAGATTTATGCTTTTTTGTTGATTCCCAAAAATTAAATGAATTAAGCACAAAAACCTATAATAGTAACAGATTCTCGGAATTAATTAATTTCATACATGCATGTTCATTTTTCATTTTTCCACAATGTGAAATTCCATTTGAAAAAAAAATGGCACAAATGTGAAAATGCAGATTTTCTAATTTAGAATTTTACTTCACTTGGAAAAACATTGTGACATCTCAGTACCTATGCTGCCTTTTAAGGGAGAAGCTTTATGTGCATTTATACTGGTAAGTGGTAAGCAAAGATTTGTGAATATCATAAAATCCATGCGTTTGTGTTTGCTAAAACTTTCATGCCCAACACCTTATAATAATTTCAGATGCCTGTTCATAGAATTATGACTGTTAATCCTCCATGCTGAAGTTAGATGTTACACAATGCTCTTGAACTTCCAGTTTGCTCAGAAATTGCATGAAGCTGTTGCTCTAACAATATACTGGTTAATTAGTTGGTCATGTCATCTTTGTCTACATTTGATGTGACGACATATATATATATATATATATATATATATATATATATATATATGAAAAGAAGCAAAAGCGTTCCCCGTTTCCGGAGCCCCAGACTCTTCAGGGCGGCCTCACAGTATGGGCACGGAGCAGCCCATTAACCACACTGGACAGCAAAGCAAGGTGAGGCCCAATATCGTGAAAGTGGCTTTATTTCCAAGGAAAACTGCAGCGCTTGCATCCATTCGTCTAACGTTTCGGCTAGTTGCCTTGATCACAGACTGGAGCATTGCGCCCAGGTGCGCTCGGGCGGGATTTAAACAATTAGTCACGTGACTGCATTCACCAAACTACTCGTCCCACAGTGCATTGTGCAAGTTGTTACAATATGCATTTGGAAATCCAAGATGTAAAATCCATAATGGTGATTATATATATCACAGGCACTGTTGTTGTCATGGAACTCTTTACACACAGTCAGGTGAGTTCTGCCCTTACCGCAAATGTTCACAAAGTGCTTAACCTCTTGGAGAGGCAACTTTCACGGCACGATCATGACAGGAAACTCCTGTCTGAATCCCTTCCACGCGCCGTTTCCATTTTCGCACTAGTGGCATATCCTTGGTAGGTGGGGGCGCGTGTGAGTCAGGCTCCTCAATGAACATGAAAAAGAAGCAAAAGCGTTCCCCCGTTTCCGGAACCCCAGACTCTTCAGGGCGGCCTCACAGTATGGGCACGGAGCAGCCCATTAACCACACTGGACAGCAAAGCAAGGTGAGGCCCAATATCGTGAAAGTGGCTTTATTTCCAAGGAAAACTGCAGCGCTTGCATCCATTCGTCTAACGTTTCGGCTAGTTGCCTTGATCACAGACTGGAGCATTGCGCCCAGGTGCGCTCGGGCGGGATTTAAACAATTAGTCACGTGACTGCATTCACCAAACTACTCGTCCCACAGTGCATTGTGCAAGTTGTTACAATATGCATTTGGAAATCCAAGATGTAAAATCCATAATGGTGATTATATATAGCACAGGCACTGTTGTTGTCATGGAACTCTTTACACACAGTCAGGTGAGTTCTGCCCTTACCGCAAATGTTCACAAAGTGCTTAACCTCTTGGAGAGGCAACTTTCACGGCACGATCATGACAGGAAACTCCTGTCTGAATCCCTTCCACGCGCCGTTTCCATTTTCGCACTAGTGGCATATCCTTGGTAGGTGGGGGCGCGTGTGAGTCAGGCTCCTCAATGAACATGAAAAAGAAGCAAAAGCGTTCCCCCGTTTCCGGAGCCCCAGACTCTTCAGGGCGGCCTCACAGTATGGGCACGGAGCAGCCCATTAACCACACTGGACAGCAAAGCAAGGTGAGGCCCAATATCGTGAAAGTGGCTTTATTTCCAAGGAAAACTGCAGCGCTTGCATCCATTCGTCTAACGTTTCGGCTAGTTGCCTTGATCACAGACTGGAGCATTGCGCCCAGGTGCGCTCGGGCGGGATTTAAACAATTAGTCACGTGACTGCATTCACCAAACTACTCGTCCCACAGTGCATTGTGCAAGTTGTTACAATATGCATTTGGAAATCCAAGATGTAAAATCCATAATGGTGATTATATATAGCACAGGCACTGTTGTTGTCATGGAACTCTTTACACACAGTCAGGTGAGTTCTGCCCTTACCGCAAATGTTCACAAAGTGCTTAACCTCTTGGAGAGGCAACTTTCACGGCACGATCATGTCAGGAAACTCCTGTCTGAATCCCTTCCACGCGCCGTTTCCATTTTCGCACTAGTGGCATATCCTTGGTAGGTGGGGGGGCGCGTGTGAGTCAGGCTCCTCAATGAACATGAAAAAGAAGCAAAAGCGTTCCCCCGTTTCCGGAGCCCCAGACTCTTCAGGGCGGCCTCACAGTATGGGCACGGAGCAGCCCATTAACCACACTGGACAGCAAAGCAAGGTGAGGCCCAATATCGTGAAAGTGGATTATGCATTAGTGGTAATATCACATATATATATATATATATATATATATATATATATATATATATATATATATATTAGTGGTAATATCACATATATATATATATATATATATATATATATATATATATATATATATATATATATATATATATTATATATATATATATATATATATATATATATATATATGTGATATTACCACTAATGCATAATCTTCCATCTGGAATATATTTAAATTTATGTGCAAATAAAAACATTCTAACTCTGAAATCTATAGAAATTAGTTAGGATTATTTTAGCTTTATCCCTGGATATGGGACTCAAAACAGGAACCCTTTAGACTTTTTAATGTCCTTTACCATATCAATACATTTATTATATTTGAAGCTTTACAGCACATTTTTTTCTTTTTTCTTGGGCTATCCTTTTGGGATCCTTAAACATCTGACATTGTTTTCGTGCCCTTCATTTTTCTAAATCTCCCAGCTCACCTGCTGTTTTTTGGGATCTTCTTTCCCTCTTTCTATGCTTTTATGCTTATTTTCTCTCCAACATTTCCTTAACTTCAAGAATCACGCTAAAATTAAACAAATTTCTAGTTTAATTACCACCCTACTTTTGCATGGTAGAAAAACATCATGACCTAAATTATGAGTGGGAAAATATTGAGGCGAATTTTGGAACTGGCGAAATTTGCACGTTTTTGTAAATGCCTGCAGAGCACAATAAGGGTTGCTCTGTTGTTAATCGGAAGGAAACCAATCCCATTGAAGTTGTCTTCATGTGGGCTGTGAGGGTTATGGCAATGCATTTACTTTAATAAGTGAATTAAGGTAAATACATTGTCAGGCCCACTGGCAGTGTTCTTGTAAGCAGCTCCATCAGCCTGGGAAACCTTTGTGCATTATCTGTCTTCAGGGTCCTCTTGCCAGTGCAGTGCCACACATAGGGTCCCATCCAGGGAAACTCGCATTCATGCACTTGTAGGCGCTAGATGCTGTAATGAAAGTTATTTGTTGTCCAGCCCCTGGCATTGCATTCCTATCTAGGGGGATTGGGGGCGAGAATTTATCATGCTGCAAGGCAATATATCTTTAATGCAAGTTCAATTTGAGAGATATGGATTTACAATTTCATGCATTATTTTGTAATTCGTGGGCAACAGCCTATACCATGCACCCTCTTTTTTAATCCCAGAATCTACAGTTAGAGATGGAAATCTGGAATTCATATTTCTGTCCAAAATCACCAATCAAGAGTAACCTGGGGTGTAATCCGAAGATGTGATCTTTATTGCTTATGTGCCAGAGTATGCATTCATGGTTGGCATGGACGTACTACATGCAAATCTTGTCTCAGTGTTTAGTGCTCTGAAATCGCTGCTCTGAAATTGTAGACCTCTAAAATCAGTCCAAAATAGAAGTGTTTTATTTTACTCTACAACACATAATGAGTGCCTGATTCACAAAGGTAAACGTTTACATGTGCAAGTTTACTCTTTTTCAGTATTCGCAAACTACGATTTAATAGTAACTTTACGACTGAGGAGACTGGGCAATTGGGGTGGAGAACTCTGCACATAAAAAGACCCATGGGGGCATATTAGCAAGACCCACGTTAAAATTATCGCCGCTTTAGCGGCAGGAAACTGCTGCTAAAGCGGCGATAATGGGCTTGCTAATATGCGTTATAGAATTCAATAGAAGCCCAGGTTAGATGTGCAGGACATCTAACCTGGGCTTCTATTGGAATTCCATAACGCATATTAGCAAGCCCATTATCGCAGTTTTAGCGGCAGGAAACTGCCGCTAAAACGGCGATAATTTTAACGTGGGTCTTGCTAATATGCCCCCATATTTTTATGTGCAGAGTTCTCCCCTCCGACTTTGGAATCTCCGTATTAGTAGAGTTCCTAATAAATCGTAGTTTGTGAACACGGAAAAGAGCAAACTTTTACAAAAAGTAAGTTTAGCTTCGTGAATCAGGCACTTAATGTATGTATTTGCCACCTCACCTGCCAAGAAATAACATCTAGTAGCTCACCTACATGTTTCTCAGTTGTGTTAATAAAGATTACATTTTTAAGCATGAATCCCTTCAAATAACTTTCAATACCATGACAAATACGGACCCACGTCTGAACAAAATTGGCATTAAGCCAAATTGCAATCTAATTTAACATTAAGCTACAGAAATAATTAGTGAAAAAATTCTGATTTATTTACAATGAGGTAAGCCTTTACATATGGCTCATATTTTAAGCGATAGTAGGCCTAGGTTTTGCCTTTATCAACCGCAGCATCGGTTGAAAGGCAGGACTTGATAGCTCTTTAAATGTTATGTTATAAATTTACACAGCGCACGAATACCAAACGGTGTATTGGCGCTAGCAGAACAAATAGAAGCGAGCAGGAGCACTATTCAACAAACAGCCAGGTCTTAATGGCTTTCCTGAACAATGTCAAGGAGGGAAGATTTCTGATGGTAAGAGGGAAGGAGTTCCAGAGCCTTGTAGCTCCCACCACAAAGCTTCTACCACCCCAGTTTGCTTTAAAAAATCTCTGGGAAAGTATCACTTTTGCCCCTTGTGATCTAAGGCATCTGTTTGGAGAGTACCAGTAGAGTGACCGGTTCAAGAACTGAGGACCGGTCCCGTGTAGTGCCTTGTATGTGATACACAGGGTTTTGAACTTAATACGACTTTTGATTGGCAACCAATGAGGACTCTGGAGGTGTTTTCCCACAGACTGAAATTTGGGAATCCCCAGGAGGAGCCTTGCAGCCGCATTTTGGATCATCTGGAGCCTACGTAATTGCTTCATGGGTATACCAAGATATAACCCGTTACAATAATCCAGTTTGGAAAGGACTAAGGATGTAACTACAGTTTTCCTACTTTCTGTTGGAATCAGAGGTAAGATTTTCTTGATCGCTTTAAGAATGAAGAAACTTGATGATGAAACTGTCTTAACTTGAGGTTCAAAGTCCAGTCTCTGATCTATCATCACACCCAGATTTTTTGCTTTGGGGACTGGGATTGGTGCTGTTCCCAGGTCATCTGGCCACCAAATCTGAGACCAGGAAGTGGAATAGTTACCGAACAGAATCACCTCGGTTATCCCGGAATTTAGCTTAAGGCAGTGCGGACTCATCCATGAGCTGACTGCTGTCATACAGTCCCTAAATCTTTTTACTGGTGGTTGGGTATTTTTGCTGATGGACCCCACAATTTGGGTGTCATCCTCGTAGGATGTTAGTGCCATACCAAAAGATCTTATTAATAATGCCAGTTCAGAAACATATACATTGAAGAGCGTAGGACTCAAAGAGGAACCCTGTGGAACTCCACATGGGAGTGTGAAGGACGGGGAGGTGAAATTACCCAGGGCAACTGATTGTATCCTATCGGCTAGAAAGGAGGAGACCAATGTCAATGCCTTTCCAGAAATGCCAAGAGAATTCAGATGGTTGAGCAGGGTTTTATGATCTACCGTGTCGAAGACCGCCGACAGGTCAAACAGAACAAGAGCCGCAGCGCCCCCTGCATCCATTACTGCTCTTATTTCCTCGGTGGCCTTTATTAGCGCTATTTCGGTGCTATGCTCTGCCCTGAAACCAAATTGAGACTCATCCAGCAAGTTATGCTCATATAGATATGATGTGAGCTGGTTGTTCATAACTTTTTCTGCCAATTTAGCTGGAACTGGAAGGCGTGAGAGATAAGCCTATAGTTGCCTGGTTCAAGTGCATCCTGGTTGGATTTTTTCAGAAGGGGTAGAATCGAGGCCCTCTTCCAAATAGAGGGAAAGACACCTTCTGTGAACATTGAGTTAAAAATGGAGGTTAGACTTAGTCCAAGAATCTCCGGAACTTGTTTAAATATCATAGGAGGGAGAGGATCATGGGGAGAGCACACATTTATTTTTAAAATATGAGTAATTGTCTCATCAACGGTTACTGCTCTGAATTCTGTGAAGGTGGGGGCACTCGGGTGTTGTAACCTTGTGGTGTTATGAGTATCCGAATTTGCCCCATTGTCGAAGGTGGTGAAGATTTGCGCCACTTTGTTTTGAAAGTGCTGTGCAAGTGTGTTACAGAATTCCTGAAAATGATCATTCCCCTTTCTTTCGGGGGGTGTAGACAATTTAGTTACCACCCGAAAGAGCTCTTTGGAGGAGTTTTCTGCCTCCTTAATTTGCTTAGAGAAATAGGAACCCTTTTCTGACAGGATCAGTTTTTTATGATCGGCTAGTAGGATTTTGTACTTTTCGAGTTCATGTTCATCATAGTTAATTCTCCAACATCTCTCCTGTCTTCTGCACTCCTGTTTTTTAAGTCTAAGGGTGTCAGAGAACCAGGGTGCTGATGGAGTAGTCCTATTGATCAAGGATTTTTTAAGGAGGGCTATCATATTGGCAGTTGCTGTGAGCCATTGATTGAAGTGGATGGAGGCATGTTCTGCTTCTTGCGGTGATTTTGTTAGAAGACGTGTGAGCTGGAGGTTTAACTGGTTGTTATCTACCTGTTTCCAGTTGCGGTATGATCCAACCGACTGACTGGATTGGCTTGGTTGGCCCTCAGCTGAGTTATCAAGCTCAAAGATAATGGCATTATGGTCGGTCCAGCTCTGTGGTAGAATCTCCTTGATCTCAAGTGCATCATAGTTAGTAAAGATACCGTCCAAGATATGGCCGGCCTGATGTGTGGGGCCCTTAAAACAAAACCAACGACACATAGCAAAAGAAAGGAAGCCAGCTTCGGCTTTAGTATAGACAAGTACTCATGCCTAGTTCTTTTATAGACCATGTGATCAAATACTAAGAAGGGGTTACTCATTCTATTGCTTGGTCAAATACCTGCCATTTGCTGATTTTCTGTTAAAAAAAAACAATCACCTAAGATTGTTCTGCATTAGCCCACAACTTATAGTTGTAACCTAAGCAATAGTTTGCAGGTGAGTCAATGAGTTCTATAATGCCAGCAAAATTGTGTTGCGTATTTTAGAATGTGTACACACTGGCAGTGGCGGCTGGTAGGGAACGGTGGGAGGGCGGGGAGGGGGGTTAGAAAAATAGACTTACCTGCTTGTCGCCAGTCACCAGCCACTGTCTCTCTCCGTCCTCGCTGTTCTCCTGGCTTCCGACAGCACCTAGGCTGAATGTATGTCGATACTTCGCATACCATTACTTCGCATGATTTTAGTGCAATGTTTTTACTTAGCATAAACCATTACTTCGCAAGTTTTAACTGCGAATGCATTTATAACGCAAATGGTTATAAATGTACTATGGTTTATGCTAATTAAAAACATCGCACTAAAATCATGCTTACACTACACTACCTTACACTACTTAAACATCACTACACTACCCGAAACCCTAATACACTACCCCCTACACGACCTTCCCCCTTCCCCCTGCCTGGACCCTACACTCTAACACTACACTTCACCACCCCCCCGACACTACCCTAAACCCTATAACACTTCACTACACAAACACCACACCACTACCCTAAACCCTAAAACACTACACCCTGCACGACCCTCACCCTTCCCCCAGTCCGCTCCCTACACTACAACACTAACCTGCACGACACCCCAACACTACCCTACACTACACAAACACAACACTACCCTAAACCCTAAAACATTACCCCCTGCACAACCGTCCCCCGACCCCCAGTCCTGTTCTTACACCCAAACACTACCCTGCACTACACCCCGACACTACCCTAAACCCTAATACATTACCCTACACTACACTAACACCACACTACCCTAAACCCTAAAACACTACCCCCAGCACGACCCTGCCCCTACCCCCAGTCCCTTCCCTACACTGAAACACTACCCTGCACGACCCCCCGACACTACTCTAAACCCTAAAACACTACCCTACACTACACATACACCACATCACTACCCTAAACCCTAAAACACTAGCCCCAGCACGACCCTACACTACTCAAACACAACCCTACAACCTAAAAGACTACCCCTGCACGACACAAAAAAACTACACTTACCTCTCTCTCCTCCGTGGTTCCTCAGCTTCCAGCGACGTCAGATCTGCACGTCGTTGTTTGGAAACGGAAGCTCCTTCCAAACAACGATGTGGATAGCGCATACCATTACAACGCATGCGTTGTAACAACGCTTGCGATGTAACAACTTGCGTCCTAATGGTACGCGTTGTAACATCGCAAGCGTAGTAATGCTTGCGAAGTAATGGTATGCGCACTAGCAGCCGCGCACTAAAGGCGGTTTACCCCTAGGCTACCAGACTCCCTAGCCAATCACGACGCTACTGTCGACAGCAGAGTCGTGATTGATCTGAGCGCCGTGGTTCGGTGCTCAGACAGGGCCTGTGCATGCTCTCCACCCAGGCTGTGGAATACAGCTGGGTGGAGAGCATGCTAAGTGCGCATGACTGTTTAACTGGCCCAAGATGGCCGGCCAAACCGTCATGAGCACTTAAGGTGCACATTATACCACTCCTCCTCCCTCTGACGTGGCGAGCCAAGCCCCACCCCTTCCTAACCTGGCTCCAAACTCCACTAAAAGTTAAAATGCTAATAATGTTTTGTTATTATCATTTTATTTTTCTTTGCACTGCTCCGAGAGCAGTGGAGCGATGCTTCTACACATTAGGTTCACAATTTAGGAGTACACGATCGCTCATTCACTAAATAAACATTGTCGGCGTCTCAGATGAAAAAACAACGGAGCTAAAATGCACACCTATTATAACTCCTGTTGGTCTAAACTTTCGGAAAGACTTTCTTGTTACTACCTAATTTTAAGTGCACTAAAGTCTGGAAAAGTGATTTAGCCCAAAATAGATTTTAGGAGAGGTGTAGTGCTAGGAAGTACATGTCAGCCTGCTATATAGCACAAAAATACTGTTTGAGATGGATTTGGCTTTTTGAAAAATATATGGCTCCTTAGCCACATACCTCTACAAATAGGGAACTAGAAATGGATGTTTTGTGCTCCAGTATCTTCGTGTGTTAGTTCCTATTTCTCCATTCCCAGTTTCAGCCTGATGACCCAAGAAACTGGCTGCACTGGAAATAAAGGGATCATCATTATAAGCAGGGTTTTTGAAGGTTGAGTCCTTGGGCAGACCTGCAACTACAGAAAAAGACAGAAATTAACAAATTTGATCATTTATTCTGGTTCGTATTCCTTGTTTTTGGACTAGGATCAATTTTGCCATTCTCTCTTTTTCCTTTCTTCTGAAACCTAAGCACTCTCTTCACCTGCGTCCTCTCCTGAAATGATCCATATTTTTGATCTTTTGAGAAGCAACTTCTGCAAGTGGAATTGTTACCTCTAATCAGAGTTAATATAAAGGAGTTCTCATTAAACAGCTCTGGGGCATATTCTCAAGAACGTGTGATAACCACCGCAAGTTTAGCTTAACGCAACTTTGCACATCGCAGTCTATCGCGGAAAAACAACACCGTGTGAACGTAGTATTCCCAACCTGGCGGCACCATGCGATAGCCCCACGATAACGCGTCAAATGACCGCGTTAAAATTAACTCGACGCCGCAAAAATGCGAAACACGAACGCGAATAAAGTTGCGATGAGGCCAACCGCGATACAAAAATTAGCGATAACCAGCGACAGGCCTGCATTCCCCACGCGTCATGCGGGAAAATGCACTATAAAAGCTGAACAAGAAAAACACACCCTAATCAAAATAAACTGCGTAGCAACATGGAGGCACCCGGAATGAGTGCCCAGGTCAACGCGAACCCCACAAGCCCCACAGACCACCAGCAAGGAACCTCGGGGTCGGGGAAGGCCAAGGAGAAGAGGAAGAGGAAGTCGGGGTACAGTCCGCATGACAACCGGATCGTCGTCACGGAGGTGACAGAGCACCAACAACAACTGTCCGTCACCTCCACTGTGTCATTGGCAACACAGACGGAAAAATGGCATTCCATCGTGAATGCAGCCGGAGTGTCGAGGAGGTCAAGATGCGCTGGCATGATGTGAAAAGACAAACCAAGCAGAAACCCGCTGCCAACAGGAAGGCAGCAACGGCGAATGGAGGTGGGAGTCCTGCGCCACAGGAGGAGCTGGAGCAAATGGCGGCCACAGTCATCAGTGTGGAGACGGTGCAAGGAGTCGGGAGTCTGGATACTGCTCGACATGACCTGACACAACAGCAACAGGGTGAGTAACGAACAGGGACTGTGGGGACGGGTGGAGGGGTGGGCACAATGGCACACATGCACAACGACGTGTAGCACACCGCACACCCACAATGACCCTGGGTCATGTCCCTGATCCCCGTGGCACACTGCAGCACACATACAAACATCAAGTATGCCCCCGTCCACCATGTGCCCAAAGGGGTCCCACCCCACACATCACCAATTACACAACACACACATGCACCCGTGCGAAACACAGCAAAGATGCGTATGTGAGAGCCACACTGACAATGCAAGTGACACCACATGACCAGCAGCATGGCTGTAGTAAAATCACCATGACACTGTGCACGCCACGAGACTGAGGTGGACCACATCCGGAAAGGAGCAGGTCACACTCTGACACATCCACCTGCACAAACAACCACTGACATCAACAACACATCTGCAGACAAACAATGCACAAGAGTACAAAAACTGTCCAAGAGCACAAATGACCCAAGTCGCCAACATCACAGCACCTCAAAAGCACAAAAGCCAAAGGCACACCGCCTCCAAGGGATAAGGGGCAGCAAAATCACAGCTGCAGATACGACTCCCACACAATGCAGCACACACACATAGCAATGACAGCACACCCACATGGACGACAATGTGGTACACAGTCCAACACCTACACTGCAGAACAGAGGACACAACTGGGTCCGCCTGTGCGTATAAAATGGCCACTCACATCTGACATAGCAGGAAACTGTGAGATGCAAATGTACGTGTACAACCTCACCTACGTCATGTAGTCCAAATGTCCACTGTCCCGCATCAAATAGTCTGCCCCTCCCAAACAGTCACACTGTACATTGTCATGCAGTCTGTATGTAAACTTGAACAATGCGGCAACATACATGCCAACACAATGTCAACAAGCATCTCCCCTTCACATTGCAGAGGGACAAACAACACCTCCAGCAGAGCAGACCAGACAACTCTACAGTGATGCTGAAGAGGACCTCCACACTTCTGACACCGACGCCCCACAACAGTCCATGGACATCTTAGGCAATCGACCTCCAGGAGCAGGGCAGCACTGCTGCATCGAGGATACCCCACCCCCTGCACAGACAACACAGCTGGACGCACCCACCACCCCTGCTGGCTCCCAGCAGCCCACCGAAGTACACATCGCATTCCAAGGCCAGGTGTCAGACTGCCAGAAGGGGGTGGCCGAACATGTGCGGGTGGGGTACTACCTCATGCAAGCCGAACTAGATCATATACGTGGGTGTCTAAGTCCCATCAGGGACCACCTACACTCCCCAATGGAGACCCACACTGCGACAGAGACACATGCCTTTGCACATTTCCAGTACTGAACCAGAGCCACGGGATAATCATCCACACCCCCACGCTGGCCTGGCATACGCTGGGCCAGCCCACTCCGCACACGCTTACAGGGGGGACGTCACAAGCTACATTTCCGCGGGCTTCCCCACTGGCTGGGGTGACATGGTTGCGTCCACTGTCCACTACACTCCAGCCACCAGCAGTGCATGTAGACATGGATATGTCTGTGGTCTGCATACTGCAGTCTGTCCAGCACATCTCCGGCACACTTGGCATTGTGTACATTCTCATTCATGGGTCACTTGCCTCCTTCGCACATGCCTGGTTCCCACCTCTCCCCACATTCCTGTATTGTGTGGCTGAGGTGCCATGCCGTTGATGGCTCAGGTACATGGCTAACCAAGGTTGCCACAGTAAGTTGTGCTGTCGTGTCTGGTGGGTGGGCATGTTGTTTGGCATGTTGTATGTGATTTTGTGACGTGTGCAGTGCCAGAGTTGTGAGTTGCATGATTGTGGAGTTGAGGGGTGTGGTGTGTTCATTTGGTACTTGCCAACGTGCAGTGCATTTCAATAGGTGCCATCCTGGAAGCGCTGGTTGATGTTGGACTGTCGGAAGATGAAGGGATCATGCACACTGTCTGGGTAGTTGGCTACGACATTGGTGAAGAGTCCCCTGTGGTCCACTATTGCCTGCACGTTGATGGGATGCGTGTGCTTTCTGTTGCGGTACTTGTGTGCGGTGTCGGCAGGGGGCACAAGTAGGACATGTGTGCAGTCGATTGCCCCCAACACGTGCGGGAATCCAGCTATGGCGTATAGTCCTTGCTTGGTCTCCAGCTGTTCCTGCGCATTGTGGGGGACGTATAGATACTGGGGTACCTAGCTGATGATGGCATCCAGGACAGGTGTGAGGAACTTGGATGGGGCTGGCTGTGCGACTCCTCCGACTCTGGCGGTTGTTGGTTGGAAGGTACCAGAGGCCAACAGGTGCAGCACAGCCAGCAGCTTTGTCTGCGTAGGGATGTTGGCTGTCCGCTGTGTTGGTACCGTCAGCCTGTGGGGAATGATGTTCAGGATGCGGAGGATGGTTGTGCTTTTGAGCCTGTCGTGGGCATTGATGTTGTCTGGTGTTAGGTCTGTGAGGCTGGTGCATTTCCTGAAGGTCCGCTGTCTTTGTCTGCGCTGCCTCTGTGGTGGTCCGGGGGGGCGAGGGGGGTCCGGGGGGGTGGCGGTCCTGGGGGTGGTGGCGGTGGGTGTTGTTGCCCTCTCGGGGCTCCGGGATGCATGGTGAGTGGCTCCATGGCATCTGTTGTTCTTCATGTGTGGCTCTGGGCTGGGCTCCCTTTGATGGTGCAGGTTGTCGTCCGACTTTACACCAGGTCGGAGCAGGTGTTAATTTCCTGCTGCCAACGCGCCTTATCGCTTGTTTTGTGGTCTTACCGCCGATGTGGCTGGTCGTTGAGAATGTTGAGGTGTGGTGTTGTCGCGGCTTTTTGCTCGGGAACGCCTACTCTGCATCTCATTAGTGATAGTTACCGGGGTCATCTGTGGCGATGTTTTTTGCGGATGCTTTCGCACGTTAACTGGTGGTATCGGCTGTTAGCACCAGCTTGTGAAAGGGGCGATAAATTTATCACGCATTTGGCTGCGATAAAGTGCAGATAACTCGGCGATAGCTCCTTGAGAATATGCCCCTCTGTATTTGTATACTTTTGTCTTTTTTCATTTCCTTTTTTTACATCTTGCAAGTGTTTCTCTCTTTGAAAAGCTATCTACTTCCTTCCCCATACTATTGTCAGATTTATTTCATTCATTTTATACTGTGGGTCTAATTGCCTGGGTCCATGCTATTAAGTACACAAGTTTTGTTTTTCTCACATCTAGCACTAGCAGATATTTTGATGTGTTGGTTGTGGCTGATGTGTTGTCTTTACTCAGTCCTGTTAATTCTTCATGTCAACCTCATAATTGTTTTGGGTTATTGAGCTCTCCAAATAGAACTACTCCTAAGCTCATCAGTTACTGGTGGTTTTAACACAGAGTCTACTAGCAACATGACATAAGATTCTGTTACCTTCTCCTTTAATTTTTTTACTTTATTTAGAAAGTGATTATATATAAGAGTATCTCATAACTGAGATACATCTGTAGTCATGATCAAACAGCCAAACTGACCGTGGTGTGGACTTCTACGAAATATTTGCCAGTCATTCAAGTTGGTGACTATAAAAGCAGTTTAGGTTCACTCTTTCGTCACTTTTATGCTGCTTATGCTTTCCTGTGATCATGTCTAGTTTTCAGTTTGAAAGTTTGTGAAGGAAATTAGGTTACTGGTGGACTGTGGTGTGAGCCCTGGTCAAGCAGCAACCACAATCCTTGTCAGGGTAAGGCACAAGCAATCCCCAAATTAACCTGTGCTCAACTCTCTGGTAGCTTGGCACAGAGCAGTCAGACTTAACTCAGAGGCAATGTGTAAAGTATTTGTGCTACACTTCAAGTAGTAAAATGGTGGAAACACCACACAAAACATCCCACATCAGGTTAGAAAAACAGAGCACAATTTAATAAATGAAACAATTCCAAAAACAACAAAAATTCAATCAGTAAACCCGGATAAAGTGTAGAATAGCACCTAAAAGCACAAAGCACCAAACGCAGCTATCTCATTGTGCGGGACCAGGTCAAAGGCAAAGGTTCATGCTGACCTCAATTGAATGCAGGTTGAATACAGTTCCAAGTTAGTCCTGCTGAAATTTTCCTTCTCAAGTTTTGTGCCAAGAGTTCTGTTCGTGTCGGAGAGGGCTGCAAGGAGCCAAGAGAGCATCGCAGGAGGCTGTCAGCATGGCATGAAGAGCAGGCCGGATTTAAGTGTGCAGAGTCCTAAGGCCAGCAAAACCGGAGTCAGCAAAACAGGATGGTTGAAGGCTAAAAGTTAGAGGGAAAACCACACCAAGGGTGCCAGTTCTAAAACACCCATTGAAATGAGGTGGCAAAACAGATCCAATGGCAATCTATTTTTTCAAAAAGTGTTTTTGCACCCCTGTTATAAACGTTTTTTATCTTGACTAAATCTACTTAAGAGCGATTTGAATTATGGTTTTATTCTGCACTATGACAATATGTGAGATGCAGGCGCCTTTTTGAATAGCAGTGCATTCTGGGAAATGGACTTCAAACACTCAAGGTTATTCTTGCACAGATATTGATAATGTCCAAATCAGGATTATGTAGAAAAGTAAAAAAATATCCTAAAGCAGTATCTAATATCATAGGCATACCCAGAGCGATAATATGCTGTTGAAAACAAGTCACTGTAGCATGCATTACATCTTTACACTTTACAAAAGAAGTAGGTAGTGGCTTTAAGAATCTCTGTCTGTGCCCAGAGTTGATGGATGCAGAATATTAAAAGGTATAATTGGTTTGCCATAGCAATATTGTCGACATAATTTTGATCTGTTTTCAAAGGTTAATCTTTGTATTATTTTGAAACCAGATTAAAACCCAGAGAACCTTGTATTTTCTTTTTTTCATTATGATTCACGATATGTGTTAATTGCACATGCAAAATCTTTCAGAAGACATATACTTAAGACTAATTACCAGATTAACCGTGTTGGTCTTACTTACCAAAAAAATAATGTTCACGCTCCATGATGTTATTGGAATGATGGTCCCCTCACAATGGGATATTACAGAAGGATCATGGCTCAGATCGGATGTATTCACTGCCACTTTTTAAAGAGCATAATTGCTTCCTCCATATAGAAATTGTAAGAGTTATGATCACAGAATTTCGGCTGTGTTAAAATAAAACTTGAATGTATGCTTCAACGTGCCTGAACAAGGTTTTTTGTTACATTTGATGGAGCTACGATTTGATATTAAAAGGGCCAGTACACTTGACTTTGAGCTGATAATACACAAATGAAAATAAAAAGTGATGAGGATCCGTGTCGCTAGGGCTAGTAGTCACCTTGAAAGGTTGATTCTCCAGCGAATCATTCTAAAAGCATTGTTAGACCTGGCACCATTGGCGTGGGTCTCCCTTCCATCTTTCGCTTTTTGTCTCCTCTGTGTTTGCTGGTGTTAGATGCTCTGGGCCCTGTGCCACTGTCATTCAGTGCTACAGCGCGAATGCTCCCCATTGTAAATTAACGGGATGAATTGGTATTCCCATAATTGGCTCATTTGATTTACCTGTTAGTCCCGAGTATAGTGCACCGTGCGTGCCCCGGGCTGGTAGACTGAATGCTGCTGGTGGGCCTGCAGCGCTGATTGCGCCACCCACATAAGCAGCGCGTAAAGTGTGTCTCAGACCTGCCATTGCAGAGTATGTGCGCAGTCCAGAACTGCCATTCTTTGACTGTAAAGTGAACCCACTTCCCAGTCCCTCAACCTTCCCTTGGCATCATGTAAGTCATCCCTATGGCAGGGTGCGTTGTATGTGAAAGGTAGGACCTGCCTTGGTCTGTGCGGCATGTCCTGATAGTGAATTACACTCCATCTCGTTTTTCACTATGGCAAGGCGATCTGTTCCCTTAGGCCAGAATGGGCAGTTTTGATTATTACATCTTATAATCCTAGCTGACCCAAGGAACAGGTTTGGAAAGTCGAATTTAGTATGCCTGAGCTCAGAATATTAAAATACATCTTTTTGTGAGGATTATTTTTATATTCTGCGTTTGAAAATACCACTTCTAGGAAGTAGGTATTTTCTTGCCTAAGTCAGTCCAGTGTGCTCTGCTGTTATGTGTATTGGATGTCTGGTCTTGGAGGGTCAGGGCAGGCTGAGCCCGACCTGGGTTGAAGAGCGGAATCTGCAGCTGGAGTATGGGGAGGGGTGACCCTTTGGTCTGAGCAGGGCTGGGCCTGGCAAGGGGAATGATGGCTCCAGCCCCCACTGTGCGTCTGATGGCAGACCCCCTCTTCCTCAAAGGCAGGATGCCGCCTCGTAAATAAAGTGCTCCAGGACCACATCGAACTGGTTCTGGCTGGGTTCAGTGACTTGTGACTTTTGAGAACAAAGACCTGTGGGGTATAAAGATCTGGGCCGAAACCCCTAGAGTGTGCGTTACTTCTGGATGTCAAGACGAACCTCTGTCCGTGTAACAAGAGGAAAAGGACTTTGAAACTTTCATCCATCTTGCGGAAGCAACTACCCAAGGGCCTGATTTGAGCTTGCCTCCTGCTGAAGTCTCAGGGACATTAGACTTCACCCATCAGCCTTCTGAATTCCTATTGAGAGGGGTTCTACTCGTAGGTGAGGCCTCTGTTGAGAATTCCAGAGCCTCTGGGTCTACTGCGGGGAACGCGGGCTGAGAATCATCGCTATCGCTATTGTGGGCCGCTGCAGCTGAGGAGCTGTTGCCGCTGAGAGCCCGCATTTGTCTGGGCTACGAGAATCATCGCTATCGCTATTGTGGGCCGCTGCAGCTGAGGAGCTGTTGTCGCTGAGGGCCCGCATTTGTCTGTGCTATGAGAATCATCGCTATCGCGGGCCGCTGCAGCTGAGGAGCTGTTGCCGCTGAGAGCCCGCATCTGTCTGTGCTACGAGAATCATCGCTATCGCTATTGTGGGCCGCTGCAGCTGAGGAGCTGTTGCCGCTGAGAGCCCGCATTTGTCTGTGCTACGAGGATCATCGCTATCGCTATTTTGGGCCGCTGCAGCTGAGGAGCTGTTGCCGCTGAGAGCCCGCATTTGTCTGTGCTACGAGGATCATCGCTATCGCTATTGTGGGCCGCTGCAGCTGAGGAGCTGTTGCCGCTGAGAGCCCGCATTTGTCTGTGCTACGACAATCATCGCTATCGCTATTGTGGGCCGCTGCAGCGGAGGAGCTGTGGCCGCTGAGAGCCCGCCTTTAATCACCGCCTCAGGATCATCGTGAGTGCACGCCGCGGACCACTGCAGCTGGGAGCTGCGGCCGCTGCGAGTCCGCCTGTCATCATCGCGGCTTCCTCCCGAAGCTGCGTGCCGTGCCCCTTTAAACCTCAGGTACATTGTGCATCACTGGGTCGCGTAGACCTCGGCCTCGAACTAAGTTTGTTTCACCCGCTTTAGAGTGCTTTATTGCCTTTTCAGTGAACTTATATTTACGTGCATTGTGGCTTGTTGATCGTCTTCGAGCCTTGTGTTAAACTGATATAAATGTACTCATTTTTCTATAGTTACTGGTGTGGTGTCCCTTTGTGGTGTCTTCACTGTGTTATTGTGTATGGTCACGAATGCTTCACACACTGCCACTGAGATAGGCCTGTCTGCTCGTGCTACGTTACCACAGGGTTGAGCAGGGGTTATCAAAGGGTGTAGCCCCCTTACTCTGACTTAGGAAGAAGGGTCCCTTCTAGAACATTGGCGCCAGCCATTGCCAACCAGAGATCCCCATTTCTAACATTGGTGGTCAGCGGTGAGGATCACGACTTGCATTTGTGATCCACATACATTAACTGGTGTACACTACTAGTGAGTGCAGACCTAAACGCAACCACATACGTTGTTGATCTTGTTCTATTTACGTTGTTGATCTTGTTCTATTTACGTTGTTGATCTTGTTCTATTTTTGATCGTAATTGCCAGTTATGTCTACAATGGGTAAGCCGGCATCCAATGCTTCGGAGGATCTCACCTTTGAGGAAGAGAGGTTAGAAACCTACACTGCCAAACAGCTAAAGTCTTTTTGCAAGCAATTCACTGTCCCTATTGCAGGCCTCTCTAGGAAGGAGGAGTACCAGAAGGTGCTAAAGGCCTGGTGGGAGGCGAGGGAGTTCCCCGGGAATTGGGGAGAGCCTGGGGACGGGGGAGAGAATGCCGGAGGGCAGCAGGATGACGAAGTGGATTTAGTGGGAGGTAAAGCACTTTCCAGTCCAGGTACTAGCGTGTCCTCAAAGGGCCTTTCTCCAGAAGAGATGGAGGACAGGGAGAGAGATAGGAGGCATAGTTTGGAGAGGGCCAAATTGGAAGGTCAGAAGTACCTAGAGAGTAAAAGGTTGGATGTTTAGAATAACCGGTTGGCATTTGAACTTGAGAAAATGAAACTGGAGCATGAGAGAGTATTGAGGGAGCTGGAGATCAAGGCTAAGAGTTTAGAGATCTCCCCCTCTGGTGGCAGCATACCTTTAGTACCTACCGAGAGCAGAGTTTATATACCCAAGGATGTCATCAAGGATTTCCATAAGAGTGAGGATATTGGGCAATGGTTTGCCGCCTACGAGATAGCAATGGTGTCCCACCGGGTCACTGAGAAGGATAGGGGAGCGGGGCTGTGGGGACGCTTTGTGAGTGATGGGAGGGATACCCTGTTGGATCTGCCTGAAGAGAGCAGGATGGTGTATGCCCATATGAAAGAGGCCTTGATGACGCGATATGGTTTGACCCCAGAGATGTACAGGCAGAGATTTAGAACCTGTAAGATGTTAGAGGGTACCACTTGGATTGAATATGTGTCTTTTTTCTGCAGAGCAATGGATCGCTGGGTAAAAGGTAGCAAAGTGGAAACCTTTGAACAACTGTATGATTTGTTTGCATGGGAGCATTTAGCTAGTAACTGTTTTCCAGAGCTACGCCAGCACCTTATTGATAGCAAGCTAACAAACCCTAGGAAGCTTGCTGAGGAGGCGGACCACTGGGTGAGCACCCGGGTTCGCAAGGGTCATGTGGGAGACTTCGCCAAAGGTGGGCAGGGTCCCCAGCAGAGAAGTGGGGGGGACAGGGGTAAACAGAGGGAGTTCCAGAGAGGGCCCCAAAGTAATTCCAAAGGGAACACAGGAGTGGTGTCCCAGTCTCCCCCTGAGAAGAAGCCAGTGCGCCCGACAGGTAGGCCTGTTCATAGGGGGCCCCTTACTTGTTTTAAATGTGGTCAAGTGGGCCACCGGTATTATGATCCCCAGTGTCCCCAGAGGGACCTCAATGCACCACCCCATGCACCAACCCGCTAGCTTGCTAGTGTAGCCCTGGGAGGGGAGGAGATGGGTGCCCCAGGTGTGCGGGATCCCGTATAATTGACCCTTGTCTCGCTAGGAGACTTTGAGAAGGTCCCTAACCCCACGCTGCCTGATAACACTAAGAAGTACAGGCAGTGGGTGACCATCAATGGCCATAGGGTGGAGGCTCTGAGGGACACCGGAGCAAGTGTGACTGCTGTCAGCTCCAGGTTGGTGTCCCCAGAGCAGGTTGTCCCCATGCATTCTGCCCAGTAGTGTCAGCAGACAACTCTGAGAGCCAGTGTGAGGTGGCTCAAGTTCCTTTGAGTGGGGGGGGGGTCTCAGGAACTCTTCAAGTAGCTGTGAGGCCAGCCATGCCGGTAGACTGTCTGTTGGGCAACGATTTAGAGAACTCCCCGTGGGCTACGGTGGAGAGGAAGTCTCACTTGGAAATGTTGGGTCTGCACGAGTGGGCGTGCGCGACCACTCGGTCCATGGCAGCCAGTAAGGACGTTCAGAAGGACCTGGAGCCTGAAAGTATGGCCCATGCCCGTGCCTTAAAGAGAAGGGGTAGGGGGCACGGGAAACCGGCCCCCATAGTTCCCACGGCCCAGGAGGGAGCAGACCTTGAGGGGATGCCCTGGAGCCTACCGGGGAACAAGTAGCCGAACTGGGGGACCTGCCTGGGCTGACCCATTGGCAGCAGGAAGGAGGGCCCACCAGGGAGGAATTTTGTGAACAGCAGAGAACGTGCCCTTCTCTTGAGGGGCTGCGGCGACAGGCTGCGGCCCAGGCAGCAGGTGATCAGTCAGGGTCACATCTGATCTGTTGGGAGAATGACCTCCTTTACAGCGAGCCTAAGGTTGCTGAGCCTGGGTCAGCCCGTGTGCTGGTGGTACCCCAGTGCTTCAGAGCCTTCCTACTAGGGTTGGCTCATGATGTGCCATTGGCAGGACATCTGGGGCAGACCAATCAATCAATCACAGAATTTGTAAAGCGCACTACTTACCCGCGAGGGTCTCAAGGCGCTGGGGAAAAAACAGGGGGGGGGGTGCTGCTACTGGTCGAACGACCAGGTCTTGTGTAGCCTCCTGAAGGTCAGCAGGTCTTGGGTCTGTCGTAGGCTTAGTGGAAGGGTGTTCCAGGTCTTGGCGGCGAGGTGGGAGAAGGATCTGCCACCGGTGGTGGTTCTTCGAATGCGAGGGACGGTGGCGAGGGAGAGGTCGGCGGAGCGGAGTTGGCGGTTGGGGACGTAGAAGAGGAGTCGTCTGTTGAGGTAGGCTGGGCCAGTCTTGTGGAGTGCCTTGTGTGCGTGGATGAGGAGTTTGAAGGAGATTCTCCTGTCGACGGGGAGCCAGTGCAGGTTCCTCAGGTGGGGGTGATGTGGCTGTGGCGTGGTACATCGAGGATCAGGCATGCGGAGGCGTTTTTGTATGCGTTGCAGTCGCTTGATGAGCTTGGCCGGGGCTCCCGCGTAGAGGGCGTTCCCATAGTCAAGTCTGCTGCTGACGAGGGCCTGGGTGACTGTTCTTCTTGTGTCTGTCGGGATCCACCTGTAGATCTTGCGAAGCATGCGGAGGGTGTTGAAGCAGGAGGAGGAGACTGCGTTGACTTGCTTGGCCATGGAGAGCGTTGAGTCGAGGATGACTCCCAGGTTGCGTGCGTGGTCGGTGGGTGTCGGGGCTGCTCCCAGCGTCGTTGGCCACCAGGAGTCGTCCCAGGCTGAGGGGTTGGAGCCGAGGATGAGGACCTCTGTCTTCTCCGTGTTCAGTTTTAGTCGGCTGATCTTCATCCAATCGGCGACGGCCTTCATTCCTTCATGGAGGTTGGATTTGGCGGCGAGGGGGTCCTTGGTGAGGGAGAGGATCAGTTGAGTGTCGTCGGCATAGGAGATTATGTTGAGGTCGTGCTGTCTGGCGATGCGTGCGAGCGGGGCCATGTAGATGTTGAACAGTGTTGGGCTGAGGGACGATCCCTGGGGTGCGCCGCAGATGATCTCGGAGGCTTCGGATCGGAATGGTGGGAGGCGGACTCTCTGGGTTCTGCCGGCGAGGAAGGAGGTGGCCCATTCCAGGGCCTTGTCTCGGATCCCTGCGTCGTGGAGGCGTGCGCGTAGAGTGCGGTGGCAGACAGTGTCGAAGGCGGCGGAGAGGTCCAGCAGGATGAGGGCTGCGGTCTCACCGTTGTCCAGCAGGATTCTGATGTCGTCGGTGGCGGCGATGAGGGCAGTCTCAGTGCTGTGGTTGCTGCGGAACCCCGATTGGGATGGGTCCAGGATGCTGTTTTCTTCGAGGTATCGGGTTAGCTGTTTGTTGACGATCTTCTCGATGACCTTGGCTGGGAACGGAAGCAGGGAGATGGGCCGGAAGTTCTTGAGGTCTCTCGGGTCCGCCTTGGGTTTTTGAGTAGGGCGTTGATCTCTGCGTGTTTCCAGCTCTCTGGGAAGGTCGCGGTCTCGAAGGGAGAGATTGATGATGTTGCACATGTGGGGTGCGATGGAGCTGCTGGCTTTGTTGAAGATGTGGTGCGGGAAAGGGTCTGACGGGGAGCCGGAGTGTATTGTGCTCATGGTCTTGATGGTGTCCTCGATGTTCACGCTGGCCCAGGCTGGCAGGGGGTCGTGGTCGATGGTGTGTGGCGGGTCTGGTGCATCGATCTTAGTTGGGGCTGTCTGGGTGTTGAAGCTGTCGTGGATGTCGGCGATCTTGCGGTGGAAGAAGGTGGCGAGGGAATCGCACAGGGGTTGCGACGGCGGGATGTCGTTGGTGTTGGAGCTGGGGTTGGAGAGTTCCTTCACGATGTTGAAAAGCTCCTTGCTGTTGTGTGCGTTGTTGTCGAGGCGGTCTTTGAAGGAGATTCTCTTGGCGGACTTGATGAGGTGGTGGTGGTTACGGATGGCGTCTCTTGTGGGCTGCGTGGCTGTCCGGTGTCTTATCACTGTGCCATTTCTTCTCTAGTTTCCGGCAGGTACGCTTGGAAGCTAGGAGTTCCGAGGTGAACCAACTGGCTCTTTTGGTGGTGTCACTGTAGGTGAGTTTTTCAGCGGGGCGAGGGTGTTGGCACAGTCGTCCATCCATCGTCTGAGGTTGCAGGCAGCGTCGTCGGTGTTGGATGGGTCGGAGGGAGGGCTGAGAGCGAGGGTTGCCCGTAGTTGGTCTTCGGTGACTTTGCTCCAGCAGCGGTGTGGGATCTGTTGGGTGCGGTGGTGTGTGGTGGGTTTCTGGAAGGTGAAATGGATGCAGCGGTGGTCGGTCCAGAGGAGTTCCGTGGTGTGGCTGAAGGAGAGGTTGGTCACCCACTTTTATTGGCCCCAGATGCGCAGGAGCTCAGATGCTCACTGCAGGACATGTGAAACTTGCCAGGCAAGTGGGAAGAGTGGGGGAGATCAAAGCCCCACTCCAGCCCTTTCCAGTTGTCAGTACCCCATTCGAGCGAGTGGGCATTGACATTGTGGGGCCTCTGGACCCCAAGACAGCCATGGGCAACAGGTTCATCCTGGTCTTGGTGGACCATGCCACCCGGTACCCTGAAGCCATCCCACTCCAGACAGTGAGGGCCCCCGTGGTGGGACGTGCACTGATGGGGATTTTCTCCCGTGTGGGGTTCCCCAGAGAGGTGATGTCCGATAGAGGTACTAACTTCATTTCCAAATATATGAAGTCTCTGTGGGAGGAGTGTGGGGTAACTTATAAGTTTACCACCCCTTACCACCCCCCAAGGTAATGGGCTGGTTGAGAGATTCAACCGGACCCTCAAAGGCATGATTATGGGCCTAGAAGAGTCCATGAGGCGTAAGTGGGACGTCCTCTTGCCATGCCTGTTGTTTGCTTACCGTGAGGTGCCACAGAAGTCCCTAGGGTTCAGCCCCTTTAAACTACTCTATGGTCACCCGGTAAGAGGGCCTCTGGGTCTGGTCAAGGAAGGCTGGGAGCAGTCTCCCAGGAAACCTCCCCAGGATGTGTTTAGCTACATGCTGGCCTTCAGGAACCAGACTCGGCATTTCAGAAAGCTTGCTGAGGCAAATCTGGAAGCCAGCCAGGAAGAGATGAAACATTGGCACGATCAGAATGCCACTCTGAGTGAGTTTCAACCTGGTCAAAAGGTTTGGGTCATGGCCCCAGTGGAGCCCTGTGTGCTCCAAGGTAAGTGGACCGGACCATTTGAGGTGGTGGAGCGCAAGAGTCCTGTTACCTACTTGGTGGACTTGCGGTCTCCCCAGAACCCCTTACGGGTCCTGCATGTCAACCGCCTGAAGCTCCACTTTGAGAGGTCCGAAGTGGGCATGCTCCTGGCCACAGATGCTAGGATGGAGGAGGAGAGTGAGCCTCTTCCTGACCTCCTGTGTGCAAAGGAGCAAGATGGGTCAGTGGAGGGTGTGGTCCTCTCCGCCACACTGGCCCCTGAGCAACAGAGTGATTGTCGCCAACTGTTGGGACAATTCAGTGATCTGTTCTCCCTGGTGCCTAGTGTCACTGATTGGTGTGTCCATGAAGTGGACACTGGGGACAGTCCTCCTGTTAAGCACAAGGCTTACCGAGTGACTGACCGGGTTTGGGCATCCATTAAGGAAGAGGTTTCCAAAATGTTTGTTTAGGGGTGATTGAGTCCTCTAGCAGCCCTTGGTCCTGCCCAGTGGTCTTGGTACCAAAAGCTGCAGCGCCTGGTGCCACCCCAGAACTTCGGTTCTGCGTGGACTACCGAGGTGTCAATTCAGTCACAAAGACTGACGCGCACCCCATCCCCAGAGCTGATGAGCTCATAGATCGGCTAAGGGCTGCAAGGTACCTCAGCACTTTTGATTTGACGTCTGGGTATTGGCAGATCGCCTTGACTGATGGGGCAAAGGAGAGGTCAGCATTCTCCACACCGGATGGGCACTACCAGTTCCGGGTGATGCCCTTTGGGATGAAGAATGCCCCTGCCACCTTTCAGAGGTTGGTCAACAGGGTGTTGGTTGGGCTGGAGGATTTCAGTGCCGCCTACCTGGATGACATTGCAGTGTTTAGTTCCTCATGGGAGGACCACCTGCGCCACCTCTGGGAAGTGTTGATGGCACTGCGAAGGGCAGGCCTCACAATCAAGGCAAGTAAGTGCCAGATTGGGCAGGGTTCTGTGGTGTACTTGGGACACCAGGTTGGGAGTGGCCAGGTGGCGCCCCTACCGCCCAAAATTGAAACCATCCTGGCTTGGAAGCCCCCAAAGACCCAGACACAGGTGAGAGCCTTTTTAGGACTCACTGGTTATTACAGGAGGTTTGTCAAGGGGTATGGCAACATTGTTGCACCCTTGACTGAGCTGACTTCTAAGAAGCAGCCAAAGATTGTGAACTGGACTGACACCTGTCAGAAAGCTTTTGACGCCCTGAAGACTGCCATGTGCACAGCGCCTGTACTTCAGGCGCCCAACTTTTCAAAAGAATTTGTTGTCCAGACAGACGCCTCAGAGCATGGTGTGGGGGCTGTTCTGTCACAGATCAATGAGGAGGGTCTAGACCAACCGGTAGCCTTCATTAGTAGGAGGTTACTTCCACAGGAACAGAGGTGGAGTGCAATTGAGCGTGAGGCATTTGCTGTGGTTTGGGCACTGAAGAAGCTGAGGCCATACCTGTTTGGGACTCACTTCCGGGTTCAGACGGAGCACAGGCCCCTCAGATGGTTGATGCAGATGAGGGGTGAGATTCCAAAGTTGTTGAGGTGGTCTATTTCCCTACAGGGGATGGACTTTACGGTGGAACACCGCCCGGGTACAGAACACGCCAATGCTGATGGTCTGTCCAGATTTTTCCGCCTTAGTGATGAGAACCCCCAAGTGGGTGGGTAGTTCTCCCCACATTTCAGCTGGAGGGGACACGTGTTAGACCTGGCACCATTGGCGTGGGTCTCCCTTCCATCTTTCGCTTTTTGTCTCCTCTGTGTTTGCTGGTGTTAGATGCTCTGGGCGCTGTGCCACTGCCATTCAGTGCTACAGTGCGAATGCTCCCCATTGTAAATTAACAGGATGAATTGGTATTCCCATAATTGGCTCATTTGATTTACCTGTTAGTCCCGAGTATAGTGCACCATGCGTGCCCCGGGCTGGTAGACCGAATGCTGCTGGTGGACCTGCAGCGCTGATTGCGCCACCCACATAAGCGGGGCGTAAAGTGTGTCTCAGACCTGCCATCGCAGAGTTTGTGCGCAGTCCAGAACTGCCATTCTTTGACTGTAAAGTGAACCCACTTCCCTGTCCCTCAACCTTCCCTTGGCATCATGTAAGTCATCCCTATGGCAGGGTGCGTTGTATGTGAAAGGTAGGACCTGCCTTGGTCTGTGTGGCATATCCTGATAGTGAATTACACTCCATTGCGTTTTTCACTATGGCAAGGCGATCTGTTCCCTTAGGCCAGAATGAGCAGTTTTGATTGTTACATCTTATAATCCTAGCTGACCCAAGGAACAGGTTTGGAAAGTCGAATTTAGTATGCCTGAGCTCAGAATATTAAAATACATCTTTTTGTGAGGATTATTTTTATATTCTGCGTTTGAAAATACCACTTCTAGGAAGTAGGTATTTTCTTGCCTAAGTCGTCCAGTGTGCTCTGCTGTTATGTGTATTGGATGTCTGGGCTTGGAGGGTCAGGGCAGGCTGAGCCCGACCTGGGTTGAAGAGCGGAATCTGCAGCTGGAGTATGGGGAGGGGTGACCCTTTGGTCTGAGCAGGGCTGGGCCTGGCAAGGGGAATGATGGCTCCAGCCCCCACTGTGCGTCTGATGGCAGACCCCCTCTTCCTCAAAGGCAGGATGCCGCCTCGTAAATAAAGTGCTCCAGGACAACATCGAACTGGTTCTGGTTGGGTTCAGTGACTTGTGACTTTTGAGAACAAAGACCTGTGGGGTATAAAGATCTGGGCCGAAACCCCTAGAGTGTGTGTTACTTCTGGATGTCAAGACGAACCTCTGTCCGTGTAACAAGAGGAAAAGGACTTTGAAACTTTCATCCATCTTGCGGAAGCAACTACCCAAGGGCCTGATTTGAGCTTGCCTCCTGCTGAAGTCTCAGGGACATTAGACTTCACCCATCAGCCTTCTGAATTCCTATTGAGAGGGGTTCTATTCGCAGGTGAGGTCTCTGTCGAGAATTCCAGAGCCTCTGGGTCTACTGCGGGGAACGCGGGCTGAGAATCATCGCTATCGCTATTGTGGGCCGCTGCAGCTGAGGAGCTGTTGCCGCTGAGAGCCTGCAGTTGTCTGTGCTACGAGAATCATCGCTATCGCTATTGTGGGCCACTGCAGCTGAGGAGCTGTTGCCGCTGAGAGCCCGCATTTGTCTGGGCTACGAGAAACATCGCTATTGTGGGCCGCTGCAGCTGAGGAGCTGTTGCCGCTGAGGGCCCGCATTTGTCTGTGCTACAAGAATCATCGCTATCGCTATTGTGGGCCGCTGCAGCTGAGGAGCTGTTGCCGCTGATAGCCCGCATCTGTCTGTGCTACGAGAATCATCGCTATTGCTATTGTGGGCCGCTGCAGCTGAGGAGCTGTTGCCGCTGAGAGCCCGCATTTGTCTGTGCTACGAGAATCATCGCTATCGCTATTGTGGGCCGCTGCAGCTGAGGAGCTGTTGCCGCTGAGAGCCCGCTTTTGTCTGTGCTACGAGAATCATCGCTATCGCTATTGTGGGCCGCTGCAGCTGAGGAGCTGTTGCCGCTGAGATCCCGCATTTGTCTGTGCTACGACAATCATCGCTATCGCTATTGTGGGCCGCTGCAGTGGAGGAGCTGTGGCTGCTGAGAGCCGGCCTTTAATCACCGCCTCAGGATCATCATGAGTGCACGCCGCGGACCGCTGCAGCTGGGAGCTGCGGCTGCTGCGAGTCCGCCTGTCCTCATCGCGGCTTCCTCCCGAAGCTGCGTGCCGTGCCCCTTTAAACCTCAGGTACATTGTGCATCACCGGGTCGCGTAGACCCCGGCCTCGAACTAAGTTCGTTTCACCCGCTTTAGAGTGCTTTATTGCCTTTTCAGTGAACTTATATTTACGTGCATTGTGGCTTGTTGATCGTCTTCGAGCCTTGTGTTAAACTGATATAAAGCTACTCATTTTTCTATAGTTACTGGTGTGGTGTCCCTTTGTGGTGTCTTCACTGCGTAATTGTGTATGGTCACGAATGCTTCACACACTGCCTCTGAGATAGGCCTGTCTGCTCGTGCTACGTTACCACAGGGTTGAGCAGGGTTATCAAAGGGTGTAGCCCCCTTACTCTGACTTAGGAAGAAGGGTCCCTTCTTGGACATTGGCGCCAGCCATTGCCAACCAGAGATCCCCATTTCTAACAAGCATTATTTGGTATTATCTATAAATCAGCCTGCGTTACATGGATGGCACAGCACCCTGGTCCACCAAACAGCCTGGCCAGCAGGTATATACGAACGCAGACAACTTATGTCTTGAAATCTTGACCTTCAAGAAGAAAAAAATGCTTAAAAAAACCTACTTGGGATTATCACCTAGGGTCTGGAAAGCCATCCCACCAGACATCAGAAAAAATGGTCTGTGACACCTTCAAAAATGAAATGAAAAGGGGGTTGAGGTGCAGGCGACGAAGAAGACTTACCCATGGGCTTTTCAGGCAGGTGGTGCAGTCCAAGGGACTGCTGATGGGGAGTTAGTGGGCAGTGGGTGGGTGTTGGCAAAGGGCAGGCAGCACGTTGGTCACCTCAGGGTAGCAGGCATTTTAGTTGTCAGGCAGGTAAGGCTAGCGGGCCAGAAGTTATAGGATTGAAGCTACTGCATCCAGTAAAGGTGTGAAAGCACTATTTGCACTCAGGGAGGTAGGTATGGAGCACCAGGTCAAGGTGGGTCATGCTTGAGCATAGCTTGGTGGATCAGAGGGGGTGTTCAGTGGAGAGGTCATCAGAGGGGCGGGGGAGGCTATCTTGGCCTGCTTCTGCCCTTTGGAGTAAACTTGGTTTGGGGGAGTTGGGGCAGGCACAGGAAAAGCTGCTAAGGCCCTTGTAGACAGTTACCCTTCACAGGCAGGGATGCAGAGGCAAGTATGATGGGTGCTGTCAGAAACAAATGGCAGAGAGTGAGTTGGACCCGCACTGGGTCCTTGGAGTTGCCACCCGCTTTGGAGGGCAATACTACAGTAGGCAGGGTGCAAAAAGTGGTGCAGCCTTACCAGCTTTATGTGAATTCACAGGAAGAGGTTGATGGGAAAAGTAGGTAGGATGAGGAGACAGGAGGATATCTTGAATGTTATCATTATACAGATTTAGAGAAGTTTGTCACTAGTCACAATTGCAGACAAGTTGGCACGATTGGCATCTTTGGTAAATTTTTGTAGGGCTATGAGCGTTTGGTCACAGGGTTCTGAAGCCGATAACTATGGTGTTGTGTTAGACCTGTCAGCCTCAGCTAGGCTTCCACTAAACTTTTTACCTTCTCCCTCTCCTGTTTTGCTTAATGAATTGTTGTTGGCCTTAAGACTCCATGCACTTCACCACTGCTAACCAGTCCTAAAATCCTGGTGCTTGCTTGCTAAAACATGGTAAAATTGGCTTACAACTGATTGGCATATTTAATTAACTTAGAAGTCCCTAGTAAATTGGTTTACCATACAGCCAGGGAAGGTGAATTAATTGCTAATAGTGGGACTCTAGCACTTATTGTGCCACCCAATTAAATAGCCCCTTAAAACATGTCTCAAGCCTGCCATTGCAGCCTGTATGCAGTGCAAACAGCCAATTCTACTTGGCAACAAAAACCCCTTGCCAAGTCTAAAACTCCCTTACATACGTCACCCCTAAGGTTGGCTAAAATAGCCTATAGGACAGGGTATTCTATTACATTGTCTATGTCATATACACCATCATTATAGGCAGTTTTAAGTTGCATACTCTGCTCAAGAGACTGCCACCTTCCTTTCTTTATGTATGCTTTATGTGCAGTCACATTTGGAACACACAACCATTAATTGGATTCTAGGTAAACACTTGGCAAACCTCTGTGTCTGGTCGCTATAGTAAATTGTGAATAAATACATGAGTTATCTTTAAATTGATGTGAGCATGGAACATAAAGCAAGATCAAGGTATCTGAAGTCAGACAGATAGACATACAACCGTAGGATCAGATAGATGTAAGGGTTATACTGGAGCTAAATAGACACCAGCAAGCAAATATTTTATATGGCTATTTCCAATCCACATGCCTTTTTTTCATGAGGCATGTAGGAAAATCATTTGATTTATTTTTAGGAGCAGTTCATCTATGTGTTTCATCCATGTGTTTGGTGCCAAAATCAAAATGTTCTAAATGGCCAAATATTTGGAAGATGTGCACAATTTTGGTACATTATCATATTGTGGCACCATTTCACTCAATTCTCAATGCTCTGTCATATTCGACATATTTTGAAAATGGTTAGAACAGGAGCAGCCATCTTGCTGATGAATTAATTGTTTACCCCAGATTTGATGGAACATAGTTGGCTCATTAACCAAAGCATGTTCTACTTTACATAACGTTTGGTGATCCTAGATCATCAAATTGATTTGCTTATGCTTTAAGATTAAGTCACACACCAGAGGATATAGTGGTCAAATCAACAAAATAGTTTTGGAACTTTATGGCTATGAAACATTTTGCATATCCAGGGGCATAGCTTGGTCAAGAAGATTGGGGGTGTGTGAGTTTCAGAGTTCCCAAGTCATGCTGGTCAAAATACATTATATGAAAGCAGGGCAGGGGGGCCTTGAGGAGCAGTAGAAAGGGAGAAGAGTGTGGACTGTGAGGGGACTCATAAGTCAATATTTTGTAAAATAACCATTTTTTAAGACCTTTAAAACAGAGAGAAGAGTGTGTGTGTGTGTTTGTGAGTGTGCGTACATTTTTGTTTGCATGTGTATACAAAGATCCCAAGTGAAATTCAACAAACACCTCACCATACCTGACTTAAAGCACTTGTACCTGATTATTCACTACAGAATACATTAATTAGGGAGGTGTAACACGCAAACACCGCATCTGAAGCTATGCCATGTGCATGTCCTTTAACACTCTAGAACGCACATAACTTACTCTTACAAAAGTTATATACTACATAGATATGTTCTTGCAGGAGCAATGGGTTCTCCTCCAAGGAAATTATTTTACAGTTGAAGAAAAAATGAAAAACCCAACAGCGCTGACAACCACAGATCGGTAAATGCTGGTGATTGCTCCTATTGACAGTTTTTATCCTTGAACTTAGAGACTCCTTTAGATGTTGAAAATCTTCAATGGGGAAAGTGTGACATATCTAGTAAAGAAATTCTCTACAATCACAGGTAAGTTGGTCAAATGATTCTTTACAGTTTTTGAAGGAAGTTCCACAGGCATAAGTAGTAGAAATGTCCATTCTCAATTGTCCCACTGGAATTCTTCTTGGCAGACAACAGCTTCCTCTGCCTTGGTAGGATCTCAGGCACCCTCTAGCCACTAGATGGAAGTTCTGCTACCTTAACTGGCAGGACCTTAACCCACTAATCACTATTATATAGCAGGAGCCTGGTACAACCAGCCCAGGAGGTACATGCTAAAACAGGATCTCAAGAAAAAATTAGAGATAACTCTACTCCCAAATTAGACAGACAGACTGGTGTTGTTCACTGCAGCCATAGCCAGAGATGTCTTCTCTTCTCTTCAGTGCTAGACAGATGCATCGCTGATTTGGCAAAGCAGTGTAAACCACTCAGTAGTTGATGCATTGCCAGTGTTTCAAGGAGGGCAATGCATCTCCTTTCCTGGGAACATGTTTATTGGCAATTATATCTCAGAGATATATATACACACACATCAACCACAATGATGCAGAGCACAGCTGCAATAGCATTCTCCTGCCCCATCTCCTCCATTGGCAATTCTTTTTTCAGACTGCACTGCTTCAAGGGAAACATTCACCAATGTATCATTATGTCTTTCTGGGCTCTGTAAGGTAATGCTAATTACCTCACATATTACATCACTCATGACATGTTATATGACATAATTGATAGCATCACTGCATCTTCGGAAATGACATAATTGATGACAACACTGTGCATGGTAAGGGCGTCAGTTATATTTACTTTAGGACATGAGATATAGTTACTTGAGATAACTATAACTGGTGAATTTCAGTGGTTTTGTTTGTTTAAAACAGCATTTTTTAACTGTCATTTTCACATAAGTTTAACGTCCCATTAACCTTTCTTATCTTTGACATTACACTTAAATCTTTATTTGACATTAGTTACAGAATATTCTCAGTTACAATTTTTTTGAGGACGTACTTTTTGTGAGTAACAACTGACGTTTTCATGTCCTCTACACTTCCAACTCTCTGGCCCCCAGCTGGTTATAGCTGGGAGTTCCCTGGGCCTCCGGCACACCCCCGGGAGGGAGTCCCAGTACACTTGCTATAATATTCTATTGGGTGCTATTAAAAGGGTGGGTTAGAAATATTTGGCCCTTTTGGGGGGTCAAAGTGGGTTGGGGTGGAATGTTTATGGGGCAGTTGCAGCCCTTGGGCTGTTGTATGTTCTTTCCCTTCCCCTCTTTCATCTTGGATTACTCAGCACAATTACCCTTTGTGTAACATGGTGCAGATTGCCTCTGGGATGGAAACCTTATTGATTATGTAGCTCCAAATGCATTCAGTTAAGCTTGCCACCTGCAATATTTGTGGTCTCAACGATCATTTTAAAGCCCGACAAGTGTTAGCGTTTCTGCAGAGACACTCAGTAGAAATGTGTTTTGCAGGAATTCCACCTCACAGAGAGCACGAAGGTACAATTGAAAGCTGGATGGGTGGGCGAGAGACACATGGCACATTATTCCAATTTTGCTCAAGACGTAGCCATACTTTATTCGTAAAGGAGTGGCATGGCAGCTGAGATGCGCAATATGCGACAAACAGGAGAGGTATGTCATGCTTGCAGGTATACTCTGTGGCCACCCGGTTAAGCTTACTGTCTATGGGCTAAACACGAACAATCCCCAATTCTTTGCCAAGGTATGGTGACTTGCTGGCTTGCTAGGCCCTGGTGCGACAATATGGGGGGAAATTCAATGTGGTTCTTGATCCAGAGGTGGACAAGCCGATTGATTCCAGACATCCCCACCCTGGAGCAACGGCCCAACTGCGCTTACTCATGGATACCTATGCTCTTGTGGATCTCTGGTGCGCTAGACATCCCGACACTGCTGAGGGGACCTGTGTTGCTACTGTGCATGCCACTTTTTCAAGAATTTATTACAGGCTAGCCTTGCATGACGTAGACACATGGATTAGGGTAGTTTCACATCTCCCACAGACATTATCTGATCATGCTCTGGTCCTACTGGTACTTGAACTCGGGAAGCCCTCCGCGGGCATTCACATGGAAACTGCTGGTGGGTGGCCCTACGTGGCCAAGTATTTAGAGAAGAAATCAGAACCACGATCGCAGATCAATTTGCATATAACAATAGACCTGAAATGTCACACTCTAGTTTGTGGGAGGCCTTTAAAGTCATCAGCCGAGGCAAGTGCACTGCAAAGCAGGCCAGGGTCCTATGATCGCTGCATGATTTATCATGTTTAGAAGGAGAACTTAGAGAATTAGAGCTTCGGTACTATGATGGCTGTGACATGACAGTGCTAGAGACCATTAGAACTAAGTTGGGGGAGTATGATGAAGCCGCACAGTGGGAGACTAATTATCTGGACAGGGCGGCTTGCGCCAGGCGCTATGGACAGGGGAATAGAGCAGGAAAGAACTTAGCACATATGCTGCGTAAACCCTGGGCGAGCGACTATATCACAGAACAAAGGGATGACAACAGTGGCGAGTGGGCAGAAGATGACGCTATTCAAAGGTTTATGGTCACCTTTTTTTCATCATTGAATCAGACCACGCAAAGCACTCCTCCTCCAGACTTAAACAACTACTTTGACTCCTTACAGCTCTTATGGCTGGAAGAGGGGCATAGGAAATATTTGGACAAGCCCTTCTCAGTGGAGGAAGTCGTCCAAGTCAAAGCTAGTATGCCGCGTGGTAAAGCACCTGGTCTGGACAGGCTCACAGCCGCTTTCTACAAAGAATACGCGCATGCACTTGCACCCCATCTCCTTGCAATGTAAGAGGAGTCCCTGTCTATGGGAGTCTTGCCCCCATCACTGCATGAGGCCCTTAAATTAACGATTCTTAAGCCTGCCAAAGATCCCATACATTGTGAATCTTATCGCTCCCTATCCATGATTAACATGGACAACAAGATCCTGGCCAAACTTCTTGCTTCGTGTCTATTGGCACTCCTACAGATCATTGTGAGGCCCGACCAATCCGGATTTGGGCTGGAACAGTCCATGTTGCACAACCTGTGCACTTTCTTTGCCCATCTCCATACCAACGAGCCTCGACTCAGTGCTGCGGTGGTTTTCGTCGACACAACTAAGGCATTTGACTCGCTAGAATGGTCATATCTTTTTGTCCTCCTAGTGCGCCTGTGAGTTAGTCATCGCTTTATTTGCCTGATACGAGTTTTGTATAGTCAGCATGCTGCTCACTTGGGCAATGGTAGAATCACAGCTTCATTTGTGGTGACGAGAGGGACCCTCCAGGGCTGCCCTCTTTCCCATTTTGTTCGCTGTCGCTATGGAGCCCGTTGCTGCCTGACTGTGCCAGCAGCATGCACATCGAGTCTTATTGTTTCGACCCCACGGAATCATAGTGTCAATGTATGCAGATGACGTCACTCTCTATGTTAGAGATCCCCAAACTAATCTGGTCCTGTTGCTCCGTGAATTCACACAATTTGGTGGCCTTTCTGGAATCAGTATTAATTGGTCTAAATCGGTTTTGTTTCCCTTAATGTGGAGGTATTCACTCCAGAGCAGTCACTCGAGTGGGCGGCTGACCTGGTCAAATATCTCGGGCCTAGCTTAGCAGAGATATCAACGTGCTACGGTGAGACAATTATGGACGATGTTGTGGCTTGTTGAGCATGTTGGCGAAGACTACCACTTTCCCTGACCAGAAGCTTGCCCTTTGGCCGTAGACTTCACTCCAATATGATATTCCTTATGTGGATGGGTAAACAGCCCAGAATCACTTGGGAAATGCTCACGCTACCCTTCGAGCAGGGAGGACTCGGAGTGCCAGATATGGACCTCAACTACTATTGCACCCATGTGCAATTTGCGCATCACTGGCTTTTTCTGACACAGTTTTGGTCCCACACAGTGCCTGAACATGTTCAGGCCTCAACTTGCCCACTTCAAATGGCGCTCTTTCTACCACCGTGGCCTCCACAGGCACAAATAGACACTGTGGTTAGTACTGTACAGGCATGGCGGGAGCTTCGATGGCATGCTTGCCTGGACTATTTGTACTCTCCCTCGGTACCTATCATAGGTCACCCCACCTACCCCATTACAGCTGAAGTTGGTACTCGTACCCGGCTGTGCTCCCTGAGCCTCACCTCAATGGGCACAATTTACCAGAATGACTCCTTCATACAGCCACAGCAAGTCGTGCAGGGCCCTAAAATTGTCCTCCTAGACACCTTCACATACATGCTGTCAGGGTGACACACCACTCTTTTCCTGATGCACCGTCAGCATTGCCTGTATTAGAAATGATTCTCACCCCCCTTCCCGGTGCCACATAATCACTAAATTAAACTGCACTGGTTTGTAAACCCTGAAGCTGTGGCACGTGGGATGGAGATCTTGATTCACCATTGTCTGATGCTCAGTGAGGGTATTGTTGCGCTCAATATCGCATGCTCTCTCCAAACTACAGGCTGCGCCTGGTGCACTTTAAGTGCCTACACCAGCTTTATCGAACCCCCTTTACACAACATAGAATGGGCCTCCTTGAGGATGTGCGTTGCATACGCTGCGCTGCATCCGGTGCAGCCTTTTTGCATCTGTCTTGGGAGTGTGCTGCTGTGCAGAATTTCTGGAGTGAAGTATTTGCTGCGCTGGATGTGATGCTTGACTATGCACTGGAGTGCTCCCCTCGTGTTGCACGGCCGATGGCTGGCAGCACTCCTACTCCAGCTAGCTAAGTGCTGAGTGGTGATGTGCTGCGGGTGATCTAGGAATGGCTTAAAGATGTGGCGTACTGCCCAGAGCAATTGAATGCTTATTGGGAACTAATGCCAGCCCCGCCCGCCCCAAAGACATTTGGTATCTGTTCATAACACACCTTGCCACTTTCACGGTGATGGGTGACTCAGAGGGGACCTAGGCACCGACGGCCCTCTCTGAATGTGCCAAAGTGAGGAGCCTGACCACGTGAGGAGACATATTGGCATTGCATGTGCTGCACCATAGTTCCTGCTTTGTACACTCTTATGATAGTAATTGCCTTGCGTGCTGATTATGTTGTATCCCCTTCCCACCCTTCCGTCCCATGTTATCATCATGTTTTGTTATGCATGTATGATTCAGAACAGCAAATCTTTGTTGTACCGATGACAAATGCGGTTACATGATACTATTGAAGAGAGCTGACTGTGTTTCCCCCATGTATATGATGTTTAGATGCCAATACAAATATATTTTTTTTAAAGTTTGTCCTACTCAGGCAGGAAAACAACCCTCCACCATAACCCAGCTTCTAAGATAGAGAACATATCAACTCAAAGTTGATATGTCCGCTATCTTAGACATATTAAATCACTCACTTGTCCAGTAAGTGATGTAATATCTGAGGTTATAAGGAGTGCTTGGCAGGGCTTCAACTTATAGTTAACTAAATAATTTATAACTGGTGAATGTCAGTGTTTTATTTAGTTTGAAATGGTATGATTTAACATGGCATTTTCACCTAACTATAAATTCACTTTAACCTTTGTTTTTTTTCAGCGAATTTCTATGGTTTCTTTATGTAAAGTAAATGCATAACGTGACTTTAACTTTTGTATTTTTTAGTGAATCTCTACGTTTTTTTTTGTTTTTTTTTAAAGAAAAGTAGCAAACTAATACCACCCCTAACTGTTACATCACTTTAACCTTTGGTTTTGTCAGTGAATTTTTAGGGTTTTTTAGCATAAAGTAAAATATTCCTAACATACCTAACTGTTCACCTTAGGCCCTTGGCTACAAAAAGAAGCTAGAGTATGTGGAGGAAGTGGGATGTCTGTGAAGAGCTGTGCAGAGAGTGCAGGCTGTGTGTAGTAGAGGTTTCTTCCTAATGGGGCTTAGGCGTCTGGAGGAAGTGAGCTGTACACCCTTTCTGCACACACAATGCAGACTGTGCATAGTAAGATTTGGTGAGGGACTTTCCTCTGCGCAAAGACCTCTGTACATGGCAAAAGCTGTATGTAGTAGAATTTGTTGAGGGATTGGTCTCTGCACACAGACCTCTGTACAGGGTAAAGGCTGAGCGTAGTAGGGTTTGGTGAGAGACTGGCCTCCATGCGAAGTGCCTTTCCACAGGGTGAAGGCTGTGTGTACAAAGGTTTGTAGAGAGAGTGACCTCTGCGCAATGACCTCTGTACAGGGCGAAGACTGAATGCAGTAGGGTGTTGGACCTGGCCTCCTTAGGTGAAATTACCCCAAAACTTTTTGATTTTTCCTCCTAGTCTTTGCTGACTCTCCCTGCATAACCTTAGGAAACTGGGCATCTTTCCCTTGTACAGCAGATGGAAAGTGGGCGCGCCACCTTCCCGGAATTGGGCTGGGGGTGTGGATATGATGGGGTTCTGGTGCCGTACCTCCGTGCGCACTGTAAACAGGTACACCACATACCTGGGGAGGGTGTGGTACAGGCTAAGTAGTGGGACATAGGAGTGAGTGTGCCATCCACCAGATAGCCGTCAACCCTATATTGGGTCCTCCATGGCAGGCCCAAGGGGCACCATTGCACCCCTGTCTAAGTTGGCATCACTTACGCCTCAGCCAACCTGGATTGGCTCATCCCATATCATGAGGGCCCCCCCAGGGAAGCCCTGACGGGCACCGGAGGTGTGGTAGGCTGAAGGCTAGGTGGGCACATATGAATGTTCCCTGCCCAGGTAGTGAGGAACCCCCCAATGAGACTCCCCTGCCTTAGAGTTCGGCTCTCCACTTGGATGCTCCTGGAGAGTTACTGAATCTCTGAAGTGGCCTCGGGGTGAATATAGTCGTTTACATCGTATGCGTTTACAACGCATGCGATTACAACGTGGTCGTTACAACGACCGCGTTGTTACATCGCAGTACCATTACAACACAAGTCGTTACAAGGACTTGCTCTAGGGGCGCGCTGGACTTAGGAATAGTATAATGTACTATTCCAACTCCAGTGTGTGCAACAGTAGGGAAGGTGTTGGAATAGTAAATTATACTATTCCTTAGTTTAGAGCGCCCCCTAGAGCAAGTCGTTGTAACGACTTGCATTGTAATGGTAGTGCGATGTAACAACGCGGTCGTTGTACCGACCGCGTTGTAATTGCATGCGTTACTGTTTCCCCCTCAGGGTCCTCCACACATCCTCACTTTCAAAGCTGTGGGGAAGTGCATGCACCTTCCTACACAGGTTAGGAAGAGGCGCCGACACGCTGGTCTGGAACATGGGCTGGTCTGCCAATGCAGACCAGGATGTACGCCCCAGCCCTGATGGTGTTTCGGATACATGTACCGCCTGCCATGGCAGGCTGGAGGATGCGCTCCGGCTCCTATGGCACGTTGGATAGTTGCCACGCACCCAGAATAGATTCTTGGTTGTTTAAATAATAGATGACGTGTACCGGTATTCTTCCCGCGGTACACCTCCCTATCATGTAGGCTAATGCAATAAACAGTGCCCTGTCCAGCTTTTTCGGAATGAGAGGATTGTTAACGCATGTTCCTTATATTGTTCTAGAAGCTTTCTCAAGATCACGGACGGTGTGCACAAGTACCCGGGTCAAATTCATATACATGTTTACATAACGGACGATGCGTATCGTATTCTTTACCATGTAAGTTCATGCAGCACACAGTGTCTTGTTCAGCATTTCCATAACAATAGGAGTTTTTACACATATCTTTTATATCGTTTTAGAAGCTCATCCATCGTCATAGACGGTGCTTACAAGCATCCGGGCCGGACTCTTGCACATGTTTAAATAACGGGCGAAGTGTTCATTGAACCTTAGACCATTGGATACAGGTGGGCAGCTTTGCTAATATCATGAAATTCCATTACGTCTTAACAAATAACGTCCCTCTTTAATTCTATTCCAGACAATCTGTGCTGTTCTATATGATCACCATTGGATAGTATTCTCTCCCGCATTAGTTGCTTTTCAAGGCACAGACTCCTGCAACATTCAGGGTATTCTATTTATTCTAGTGCATCAGAGTTTTAATTACTTTGGGCCCGATTCACAGAACTAACTTAAGACAAAATCCTAAACTTACTACCATTTTGGTATTCACAGAAGGCACTTACTCATTTTGGTATTCACAGAAGGCACTTACTTACTCATTTTGAGTAACTTACTCATTTTGAGTAACACTCATTTTGTGTAACTTACTCATTTTGGTATTCACAGAAGGCACTTACTCATTGATGAGTAAGTACCTTCTGTGAATACCAAAATGAGTAAGTTACACAACATGAGTAAGTTACTCATTTTGGTATTCACAGAAGGCACCTACTCATCAATGAGTAAGTACCTTCTGTGAATACCAAAATGAGTAGGTTACACAAAATGAGTAAGTTACTCAAAATGAGTAAGTAAGTGCCTTCTGTGAATACCAAAATGAGTAAGTGCCTTCTGTGAATACCAAAATGGTAGTAAGTTTAGGATTTTGTCTTAAGTTAGTTCTGTGGATCGGGCCCACTGGGTGTTCATGGATGTTACTCTTACTCTTATGCATGTAAGGTATTCTCCGCTTTCTTCTCCCGCTTTGGACACATCTTTTTAATCTGAAACATGGTATTCGCTTGGATTTTAGTATACAAAGCATGTTTTTGGGGACTGTACACTTTCGGTGAAGGTGTTGGTAGCATGAACTATATAATCAATTGGGACTTGAATTTCTTCTGCACACATATGCTACGCAATTGATAAGATAATTCATCTAATGAGCCAACCCTTATTACTTCCTAGAAGGAACCACATGTTCTGTCTTTTTATATCTACAGGCTTCAAATTCGTTAACCTTGTGGCTTTTCCTGATGAGGGCAGCTCCTGGTGCCGAAACGCGCATAGACTCCATCTGACTTCGAGCCACGTTCTTGACAATTGGTGTTTTGCCCTAGATATCAGCGTGCTTTCAGTCATATACTACCAATTATTGAATGCACCAACCTGAACTCTGAGGAAGAATATTCATGAAGCAGTCTGACCAGCAACTGTGGAAAATTATCATTTGAATTTGTTATTCTTTTGTTACCATCAATTTGAATGCATGTCAAGTATGAAAGTGAATGAGTGAAGGCAGACACGTTTGGAGTGAGCTTTGGAATCGACTTAATGATTGAACAGGGGAATTGATATAACTATCAAGGTTATTGTAGTGTTTTTAAGAGAATAAAATATTTTTTGTATAGTTGTATACCTTGGTTCCTTCTATGCATCTATTGTGATAGCTGGTGTAAGCGATTGGAGTTGCCTTAGGACTTTACACTTAGTTGCCAGGCCTGCCATCACGGGCTGATGAGCATATACCTGCATCCCCGGTGTTCTAGCCTCCGGATCAGGACTGCCAGTGCAGGCCTGTGTCTGTGCGCTTGCATTCATGGTGCTTGCGGCAAGTTGCCTGGTCCTCTGTCACTGGCCGGGAGTATGCAGCCGTACCTGTGAGGGGGTCCCCCCATGTCCAGCTGGGCCGAGCAAGGTGGTGTCTGCACACTGGCACCAAAGGTGCTAGGGCCTGGGTAAGCAATGCGCCCGGCCTGTCCTTGCCACGTGAAAGTGCACGCGCCCTTCCTATCCGTGTTGGGAAATGGAGCAGATTCCACATTCTGAAACACGGGCCAATCTGTCATTGCAGACAGGTGGGTCCTCACTTGTATCTATCGTGGGTAAACTCATGAGCAGCTTGCCAGAGTAGGCCACTGTAAGAGCGCACCTGCACCTATGGTGCCCGTGATTGCGTGTGCCGCCTGCTAACGCAGAGCAGTGCATGCGCACAGACACATGTATTGGTTAAAGCCATGTCCAGTTTGCTGTACAGACTCGGGAGGGCGCACTGGCACCATCGGTGCTGGGAACTATGTGCCCTTCCTACTATGGCAGGTCGGAGTGCTCAATAGCGCATGTGCACCCAGATGACGAGGAATACCTGTGTGTGTTTTCACTATGTATGAGGCCTGCTCTGCCCTTAGTTAATATGAGGAATTGGTTGACGATACTTTGCACTGTAATGGTGGATTGCAGTGGAGCAGCCTCATGATGTTTCATATCAATGGATTCACAGTGCCAAACCCTTTCCAGTGGTAAAGGGGGTTATGGCATAACTCGCTTAGAAATGCCACTTATAGAATATGTTATAAATCTGGGGGATTTGGCCGTTAAAGACAACCACCTTGGGCCTCTAACATCTGTCAACACAATACAACATGAGGTGGTTGTAAAATTCAAATACGTTTTTACTTATACGTGAGGAACATCATACTTAATAAACATGGCCTCAAAGTTATTTCAATAGTATTTGAAACACTTTGCCAACATTTTTAAACATTTACTGCAATGCAGGAAAAGAGAATCCACATTCTACTCAATGGATATACAGTGAATAATTTGTGAGAAGAACATATAAAAAGTGTTTACAAAAAGCGATAAAACAAAAAACAATTAAACTCAAATAATTGCATAGACTTGTTAAACTACAGTCTTCACCATTCCTACATTTTTGAGACCAGAGCATTCTATTCACAAGGAACGCTCTTGGTACTAGGACATAATGAGGGTCCAGGTGTAGCTCATATGGGCGCTAGCAAATAGTTACTTTTTGGAAAACAAATTTTTAACATCCATATTGGTACTCGTTGAGCTGGAATCCCCCATTGATCCTGGTCGTCTATGCATTTAAACTTACTCGCAGCTTGTTTTTTGCCCAGCCCGCTTCAAGCCGTCTTCATGCAAAGGCTCGCAATGGCGTTCTGTTTTTCTAATCTTCTTTTGAGGAAAGAAGGCGTTTCTCTCGTGGGACGTACCTTCCACGGGCTTCTGGGAGATGTAGTGTAGTAGAAACTCAAAGCTGTATTCATACTTCATTTTACCAGGTAGAGCATTAGAGTTTTTCTTTGAGAAATTGGGCACTCTATTTGCATAACTTGGCAACCAAGTATATTTTGGGGTGTGTCGGAACTCACAGACCTCAACAAAGACTACTTACTGAGAAGTAGTCTGACTTTTGGGTGTTAAAGCGATCTCCTATTTCGGACTCTACAGGTACTGAAGGCTCAACGTGAATTGGAAATAGTTACAGTCTGTTCGTTTCAGACATTTCATCCAAACCTCTCAAGACTGTATTCAATTTCATGATTAGCTACGCTTATTTTCTCGCTAATCTATCGTCTATATCACTGCCTCGAGGGTCAGCTTGAATTGCTTGTAACACTGTCCAGTGGAATTCTTTTTCTGTGTGTCCCATTTGTTTGAAATGGGAGGCCATTGGTGCTGTTAATGTATTCGTTTTTATGCGTGATTTATGCTGAAAGATTGGTTGTCTTACTTCTTGGTTCGTCTTGCCAATGTAGATCTTTTGACACAGGCAAATTATGGCATAAACCACATTTTTGGTTTTACAATTTGAAACTTCTTTGTGCATCCAGGTAATTTTTCCATCAGAAAAGGAGCATGCTTCTAGTGTCTGACTACAGACACTGCATGTTCCACATTTGTGGTGGCCTTGAATTGGCTTCATGTTCCATACTGCCAGCAAATCACTGCACTTTTTTGACTTAGTCAAACTTGCTCGAACTATTTGGGATCCAACACTTGGACATTTCCTCATTGCGAACATTGGTAAATCAGAGCTGCATTCAGAGTTCTTTATCAAGTGCCAGTTGTTCGGTATGATTTTCTTAAACTGTGCGGTAAATGATTTACACATACCTGTCTTCTAAGTCAAGCCTGACTGCTTGCTTGCCAAACTACCAAGGATTGAGCAAGGATTAGTTTATTGAGACTTGACTGGATCTATTAGTGATTATGGTATTATTATTAGCTGATGGTGAATGCCCCCCCCTACTAATAATTCACTTCCCTACACAAATAGGTCACCAAGCCCATCCTATGCACAGCCATCACCCTGAGCACAATTTTTTATGTAGAACCCACTACTTACAGATTCTCAAAGACTGTTAGGTGGTGAAGTCTCTACGATGCACAGCCTTTATCCTGTGGACAGCTCTTCTTCATGGAGAGCCAATGCCCTCCACACAGGCAAGTCCTATTAGGAGGTCAAGCATGTTGCAAATGCATATACTCATTAACAGTACAGAAGCTATATAAAATTTGCTTTAGCTATAGCGCACTAAATTTGGTGTGAGAAGTGTATAGCAAACTGTCATATTCATTGCAGGATGTCATCAGCAATGTTACCTCCAATTATTTTTCCCCATGTGCTCCTGCGGAAGTGTGCATGCACACTTTTTTAAACTGTGAGCTCAACCGAGTGATGTGAAGTGCAACTATGTGGGCGAACCAGCTACCGCTTAAAAGTAGCTCATTCATGTTTCTCGTTTTGAACTGCACCCTTGGGACAGCAGTGAGCATGACAGACACTGAAAAGTCACATTTACTATTTAGACCCTAGTCCTAGAATATTTGGGGAAAGACCAACTTTCCCCAAAAATATTCACGGAGGCTTACTTACTATTGTAACTCCAGGCCTGGAATATTTTGGGGAACATTATACATTCCCCGAAGTGATTTTAGGAAGGGTTGAAAAGTACTAATTTTGAATTGGAGGAAGTGCTGCCCTGAGGGCACAGCTCAGGGCAAAAAAAATAAGTATACCCTGCATCTCCTCATGCATAGTTTTCTCATCAATAATTGAATTGCAAATGTTGCAGTGATATTATCAATTATGTCATAGAAGATGTCATGAGTGATGTAATATATGGGGTAATTAGGAGTGCATGGTGAGTACACAAGTTATAGCTATTTTAAGGCACGAGTCATAGTTACAAAATATGAATATAACTGGTGAATTTCTGTGTTTTTTGTTGTTTAAAATGTTACATTGTTCCTGTACATCTACCCTATCTATAATGTTACTTTAACCTTTGCTTTCAGTGAATTTCTAGTTTCTTTTTAAACGTAAAATAATATTTTATTACCATACGTAAATCCAATCCACTTCCACGCACTGCCAAAGGGGGTTGGCCGCAGGGCCTGTCCTGCAGCCATGTCCTGTGGCCAACCCCTCTGTAGGCATCCAACCGCACACTGCTCACTGCCTTTGGTTGTGCATGGCAAGAGGTTGGCTGCAGGGCCTGACCTGAAACTGGGTCCTGTGGCCAACCCCCCCTGCAGGTAACCAAGCCCATGCTGCACATGGCCTTTAGATGTGAGGGGCGGGGATTGGCCACAGGCCCTGGCTTACACCCAGGCCCTGTGGCCAACCCACTCTGCAGGCAGCCAAACCCACACTGCGCACAGCTGTCGGTCGTGTGCAGCAAGAGGTTGGCAGCCGGGCCTGATCTGCAGCCAGTACCTATAGCCAACTTCCCTTGCAGGCAGCCAGCCCAAAGCAGCACAAGGCCTTTGGTCATGTGCATCTGGGCATTGGAAACAGGCCCTAGCCAGATGCCAAGTCCTGTGGCCAACCCACCCAGAGACAACCAAGCCCACGCTGCTCAAGGTATTTGGCCATGAGTGGCAAGAGGTTGGCCGTTGGGCCTGGCCTGCAGTCAGTCCCTGTGGCCAACCCTTACCGCAGGCAGCCAACCCAACACTGCACATGGCCTTCGGCCTGAGCCCAGGACCTGTGGCCAATCCACCCTAAGACAATCAACCGCATGTTGCCCATGGCCTTTGGCCATGTACATCGGGGTGTCGGCTACCAGCCCTGGACCCCCTTGCATTTTAACAAGTATAGCAGCCCTGGGGGATGGTGTCCCTGTGGCCTTTTTAAGGTCTGTGGACGGGGGCCTTGCAGCCCCCTCCCATTTTTAATACATTTTGGCCCTGGGAAATTGGGTCCCCAGGACCTTTTTAGGCTTCAGTAGGTGGAATGCGCGCCCTCTCCCCTATTTTTGACCCCAGGGGATGGCCTCCCCAGAGTCTCTAGGAGGGTTGAGGGGGCACATGTCCCCCTTGCCCAAAACATAACATGCATCACCCCCGGGCCCTGGCCCAACCCAGGGGGTCTTAAGGAAACAAGTGCAGAGCCAGTGCTTGGTTTGTTTTAAAACTTTTGTCACAGATTTGCAGATTCTCTGTAAATTTATGGCAATATCTTTTTAAAAACATATATGGCCCTAGGCAGGGTCCCTGTGCGACCCAACCAGGAGTCCTAATGGGTCAGGGTATCCATACCCTGTGTCTTTCTGGTGCTTTTTGTGGTACTCAGGACTGAGTCCCGAGTCCTAAGATGGCTGCCACACTTCCTGGTTGATGTGATGGCTGCCAATCAGATCTCAGCTTGAGATCTGTTGGGTCCATGGATCCTTCATGGTGTGATATATACAGAGGGCCTGATTTAGATCTTGACGGGCGGGTTACTATGTCACAACGGTGACGGATATCCCATCCACCAAAGTATAAATCCCATTATATCCTAAGGGATTTATATTTTAGCAGACGGGATATACGTCACCGTTGTAAGGGGGCAAGTCGTTCACCATGATCTAAATCAGGCCTAACATTTTTTCACCTTCATTTCTCCAAAACTACTGAACAGATTTACACCAAAACATAAAAAGCACTCTTTCAGGACCAAGATCTAGCTTTCTGCCAACTTTGTGTAAATCCGTTCAGTGGTTTGGACTGTAGCTATCTCTAAAGTTCCTATGGAAAAAATGAATGGCAAACACACATTTTGGGAAGCCCCTTTTTCTCTACTCCCGCTTGTTGGATCACTCCGAAACTTTCCATGTGCAAACTAGTTTAAAAGTGTATTTTTTGGGAAAAATTCATGGAGATTCATCTGACGGCACTCAAGTCATCAACAACACAAAAAAGGCATTTCCTACGGAGAAAAACAATCCTAACTAAAACTAGCCAATGGCAAGCACCACTGGACAGTTATAGTTATGATTGTGTTCATAGGAAAAGCATTTCTTGATTTGCTTATAACTTTGGTGCATTTCGGCAAATCTCCACGAAACTGTCTTAAAAAAGTCTTATCCAACTGAGCTCCTTCACAGAGAGTCCCAGGTTATCCGTCAAGGGGGTGCCGAGAAAAAAGGGATCCAAAACACATTTTCCCCATAGGAAAACAGCAAAGGGAAACCGCGAAAACTGCTGAACTGAATTACACCAAATTAGGCAGATAGATAGATATTGTTTTGGAAAGCATGATTTTCTGATTTGTTCAGTAGTTTTGGAGAAATTAAGGATCACAACATTTGTATAATTCACACCACTATGGATCAGCGGGCGGGTTACTCTGTCACAACGGGGACGGATATCCCATCCACCAAAGTATAAATCCCGTTATATCCTATGGGATTTATATTTTGGCAGACGGGATATACGTCACCGTTGTGAAGGAGTAAGTCGTTCGACATGATCTAAATCAGTCCCAAAAATGTTTCACCTTAATTTCTACAAAACTACTGAACAGATTTACACCAAAACATAAAAAGTACTCTTTCAGGACCCAGATCTAGCTTTCTGCCAAATTTGTGTAAATCCGTTTGCTGGTTTGGACTGTAGCTGTCTCTAAAGTTCCTATGGAAAATGAATGGCAAACACACATTTTGGGAACCCCCTTTTTCTCTACCCCCACTGGTGTAGGTTTAGGGATTTATAAAGCACGTGGCTACCCACAGGCATCCCAGTGCTGAACAGGGAGGACAGATATCATGCGTGAAATTTAAGGGAACAGCCACGTTTTGAGGTTTTTTTTTTAAAACACTGTTCATTTTTGATTAATCTTAGTTCTGGATCCATACTGTTCCAAATTTTGGGGACCAGGTGTGAAAAAGATCTTCCACCCCATCTTGATCTCTTGACTTTTGTTGTATTCATCAGAAAATTTGCTCCTGACCTGAGACATCTATGGGGGGAATAGTGGGAAATCAAGGTTCGCAACATAATGGGGCCTCTCCCATGCATGGCTCTGTGAGCCAGGCAGAGGGCCTTGAATTTAATCCTGGCCTGAACTGGCAACCAGTGTAGCTCCCTCAAGGCTGATCTTACTGACTGGTGCCTGGGGATCTTGAGAAGCAGTCTAGCTGCTGCATTCTGCACCACCTGTAGCCTATCTGTGACATATTTGGGAGAGCCGAGGTATAGAGAGTTGCCGTAGCCAAGTCTCGAGACTACCAAGGCTTGTACCACCGTCCTTCTTGATTTCTCTGGGAGTAGACTCAAAATTTTTTGAATCATCCGAAGGATGCCAAAACAGGTCCCCGCCAGATTTTTGGCTTGCGTTTTCATGGTTAAGTTCTGATCCAGCCACATCCCCAAGTTTTCTATGGAGGTTTTCGGCCAGTTAATCTCAGAGCGTGGGCTTGAACAGTTACCTAAGATCATAAGCTCGGTTTGGTCCCCGTTAAGCTTGAGGCTGCAATTGGCCATCCAGGTTCCTATTTTTTCCAGGTAGGGGATTAGTTGCCGATGGTTGGAGTTAAGGGTGTCTGCCACCGAAACCACTAGTTGGGTATCATCGGCATATAATTCGATGGATAGTCCGAACTCCTGCACTATTTGAGCCAATGGGCTCAAGTAAATGTTAAAAAGGGTCAGGCTCAGGGATGATCCCTGAGATACTCCACATGAGGCCGAGAATGTATCTGACAATAAACCTGCCTCCATGCATTGAAAAGATCTGTCCTTTAGAAATGAGGCCACCCATTGGTTGGCCGTGCCTCTAATCCCAATGTCTTTGAGCCTATGAATGAGAATTTCGTGGTCTACCATGTCGAAGGCCGCACTTAGGTCTAATAGCAGAATAGCGGCGGCTCTTCCTTGATCAAGTATGCATTTTAATTTTTCGGTGACTACGAGTAAGGCTGACTCTGTACTATGTTCCGGTCGGAACCCCATCTGGGTCTGGTGTAGAATATCATTATCTTCCAGGAATTGCGAGATAATGCTGTTCACATGTTTCTCTGCAATCTTTCCCAGAATGGGCAGCAATGAGATGGGATGATAATTTCCCATAGAAGTGGGGTCTAGTTGTTTTTTTTTTAGCAAAGGCTTTACAATGGCGTGCTTCCATTATTTAGGTACTAAGCCCTTCTCGAGGGACAGGGAGATGAGGCTAGTAAGTTTGGCCAAGACGAAATCCCCCCCTTGAGCGAGGATATGAGGTGGAGCAGGATCTGTTGGAGACCCTGATTTAATGTTCCTTAGAAGGGAATCGGCCTGTTCTATGCTCAGATTAGGAAAGGTAAGCAGAGCCGGGGAGAGGGAAGTCTTTGGCTGCTCTGCGCCAGAAGCGAATTCCGGAGTGTCTATAGAGTCTCTAGTTGCTACAAGGGTTTGGCTTGTGTTTTAGTGAAGGGAATTGTAAATATTTTCCACTTTCTTCTTGAAAAAGGTAGCTAAATTGTTGCATCTCTCCTTTGATGGTTGGGGAAAGTGGGTGCCTGATTCAACTATTGTAAGAGATTTTACAATCTTGTTGGGTCACTCCGAAACTTTCCATGTGCAAACTAGTTAAAAAATAATTTTTGGGGGAAAGTTTCATGGAGATTCATCTGACAGCACTCAAGTCATTAACAACACAAAAAAGGTATTTACTATGGAAAAAACAATCCTAACTAAAACTAGCCAATGGTGAGCACCACTGGACAGTTATTGATTGTGTTCATAGGAAAAGCATTTGCTTATAACTTTGGTGCATTTCGGCAAATCTCCACAAAACTGTTTAAAAAAAGTCTTATCCAACTGAGCTCCTTCACAGAGAGTCCCAGGTTATCCGTCAAGAGGGTGCCGAGAAAAAAGCGATCCCAAAACACATTTTCCCCATTCAATTTTCCATAGGAATACAGGAAAGAGAAACCGCGAAAACTGCTGAACTGAATTACACCAAATTTGGCAGAAAGTTAGATAAATGGTTGGGAAAGCATGATTTTTCTGATTTGTTCAGTAGTTTTAGAGAAATTAAGGATCCTTCATCAGTAGAGATAAAAAACAAAATTTATCTGGGGTTTCTGAGCAAGCTGCCACATCCTTTCAGGTCTCAGTACCTCTCTCTGGCGCACAGGGGCATCTCCAAAAGCTCGTCAGCTCAATGGCTCAAGGGAGCCTTTTCAAACCGAAGGGGGATGGGAGCACACTGCTTCACCTCCCAGCACAGTTCACTCCTTAGCATTATGGTAATTGCAGTTCATTTTAAATTTCGTTTTTTATCTCTACTGATGAAGGATAATATCCAGAAACACGTGTCTAGAGATTGACAGCACTAACCCGCACCAACTTTGGTGAAACACTTCAGCAAAAACTCAAGCAAGCATTTAAAATGAACTGCATTTACCATATTGCTAAGGGGTGAACTGTGCTGGGAGGTGAAGCAGTGTGCTCCCATCCCCCTTCTGTTTGAAAAGGCTCCTTTGAGCCGTTGAGCTGACGAGCTTTTGGAGATGCACCTGTGCGCCTGTGAGAGGTACTGAGACCTGAAAGGATTGTGGCAGCTTGCTCAGCAACCCCAGATAAATTTCGTTTTTTATCTCTACTGATGAAGGCTAATATCCCGAAACACGTGTCTAGAGATTGACAGCAATAAACCTGCACCAACTTTGGTGAAACACTTCAGCAAAAATTCAAGTAAGCATTTAAAATGAACTGCATTTACCATAATGCTAAGGGGTGAACTGTGCTGGGAGGTGAAGCAGTGTGCTCCCATGCCCCTTCTGTTTGAAAAGGCTCCCTTGAGCCATTGAGCTGACAAGCTTTTGGAGATGCACCTGTGCCCCTGTGTAAGGTACTGAGACCTGAAAGGATTGTGGCAGCTTGCTCAGCAACCCCAGATAAATTTAGTTTTGTATCGCTACTGATGAAGGATAATATCCAGAAACACATGTGTCTAGAGATTGACAGCACTAACCCGCACCAACTTTGGTGAAACGCTTCAGCAAAAACTCAAGTAAGCATTTAAAATGAACTGCATTTACCATAATGCTAAGGGGTGAACTGTGCTGGGAGGTGAAGCAGTGTGCTCCCATCCCCCTTCTATTTATATATTTCACACCACTATGGATCAGCGGGTCCTCGTGCTCAGCCACGCATTGTGATTGGCTGGCCGCAACCTGAAGAAAAGTTGAGGCTGCCATCTTAGAATCCGGGTACTCAGTCCCAGAGACTTAAAAAATAAAAGAAAATTACATTTAAGGAGACAGGGCAGTGGCACCCTGACATCCTGTACATTTTGTGGGGCTCCCAGAGGGACTTAACCGGGATGTCATCAGTGATGTCATAAATGATGTAATAGAACATGTCATGAGGGATGTCATTTGTGAGGTCATAAGCAGGGGGCGCAAGTAATAAGTTAGCCCTGCTAACCATAACTGGTGAATTTCTGTGTTTTTTTTAGGTGAAATGGTTAATGTGCTCACTAACAAATTCAATTACATGCAATGTTACTTTAATCTTTGTTTTTTTCTGTGAAATTCTAAAACATTTCTAAAAAAACAAAAACAGATCTTTTTATCACACCTAACTATAACATTACTTTATCCTTTGGTTCTTTCAGTGAATTATTTTTTTTTTTAATGTAAAGTAATACTTAATTACCATAAGTAAATGCAACTGCCTGCCGTGCATGACCTTCTGCCGGGCGCAGCAAGGGGTTGCCTGTAGAGCCTGGCCTGCAGCTAGGCCATGCAGCCAACATCCCTCATACACCCAACTCAATGTTGCACATAGCCTTCGGCCATGTCCACCGGGGGGATTAGCCATAGGAGCTGGATCTGGCTACCCTATCCCCTAGGGCCATTTGTTTTTTAATTAAAGAGGGGATGGCGATGTGGCCCCCCTGACCGAGCTTTATAGACCCTGGGGACCCCCTCTCCCAAGGCTGTACATATATTTAAAAAAGGGGAAGGTGGACGTGTGTCTCCCCTCCCCGATCCCCTTTAGGCCATGGAGACCCCATCTCCCAGGGCCGTGTATTTTTTTAGGGGAAAGGCTGCATGGCCCCCCTCCCTGAACTGGTATTGGCCCTGGGGGACCCAACCTCTGGGCCACTTATTTAAATAAAAGGGAGGGAGCAGTATGGCCCCTTTCCCTTAACAAAATACATAGCCCTGGGGGTGGGGAGGCATTTTTGAAGCTTCCGCCCGCTGGAAGCGGACTTGGTGCTTGCTCCCACTGGGTAGGAGATTTGAAAATGCTCCCGCCAAACACAAGCAAACAAAGGTTTCCATGCCCACGCTAGTGCAGGTAGGGAAACCACTATGTCCTGGTGGTGGGCTCGCCAGGCCATGGCATCTAAGTCAGCCCCGGGGAATGGGGTTTCTGGGGTCATTAATGGCTCACAGATTGGGGCCATGCAGTCCCATCCCCATAAAAAGTAATTTTGGCCCCAGATGGTGGGCTTCTCTGGGTGTCTCTAGACTCAGGGAGATGAGCTGCGTGGCCCCCCTCCTGATAGAAAGACATTTTGACCCCAGGGGTGGGCTTTCTGGGGCCTTTGGAGGCTTGGGAAGAGGGGGTGTGCAACCCCTTCCTCTTTTTTTTTGTTTAAATTTGTTTTTATTGAACAAGAAGCAAGGCAATACATACTTCATGCCATATCAATATCGAACTACATCAGCATCGAGCTTCCTTAGCAACTTTTCTGTTAACAACTCCCCACCCCTCTCCCAAAAACCCTCCACCCCTCCGGGTGCTCATACAAATTCTCTATTTTTAACAACAATAGATCATCGTAGCCGATCCCATGAGGGGGCACCAGAGGGGTCACTCCGGTAGCGCAGTCAGGCGTAGCAATCTCAAATATCTGGGGCAGGTGAGATCTGTGAACTCCTGTGAGAGGAGCTTAAGAAACAGCTGCTACATCTCTTGGTATGAGTCCCCTTGTTCTGTCAATGTCAGGGAAAGCCTCTCCATCCCCAAAAGGTGCCATATCCGGTGTAGTCAATTCTGCCCGGACGGCACCCTGTCTGTCCCCCAGAGAGCTAGTATGGATTGATGTGCTGCCCCCAGTGCCAAAGCGATATGTTGCCCCCGTCTGGATTTAAGTGGGAATGTAAGTAGTTTGGGAAGACCCAACACTATGTAAGTGGGGAATCTGGGTAACTGAGTGTCAAAATGTGCGTCAATTTCCAATAGAATCTTATACCAGAACTGCTTCAGGTTAGGACATTCCCATAGTATGTACACCAGTGTCCCATGGGAATCACAACTTCTCCAGCACCTGTCGCTGCGTTCAGCTTTCCCCCGTGTAAATGTACTTGGGTTAAATACCAAAATGTGACGATTTTCATCGCCTTCTCCATACTGGAGGCATTAGAGGCTGTGTGTCGCACCAGGTAATAGATATCTTGCCATTCGCCTGGGGACAATTGTCTACCTATCGATGGCTCCCACCAGAGCTGTGCATGGGATTTCAGTTCAGGCTCACTTTCCCTAAGCAACCCATACAATTCAGTGATTAGACACCTGTCTGTGTCCGTACTCAAAAGCCACCTCTCAAATTTTGTCAGGGGGTGTTGCGCCACCTCTCTCACTGCCGGCTGCATCAACCAGTGCCTTATCTGGGTGTATTGATATATCTCGCCCTCTGGTATCGAAAGTTCAGCATGCAGAGTATCAAACGGGATGGGGCCCTCCTCGTCAAAGAAATGCCCCGCTGAATGGCATCATGGCTGCTGCCAGATCCTGAACATGGTATCGTCGAGGCCTAGGGTGAAGTCCCCGTTTCCCACCACCAGAGTGAGGGAAGAGGGAAACAATGTAAAACCCCTTTGAATCACCTCTGTGTCCCTTACCTTCAAAGTGGGCAGAGACCAAAGAGATATACTGGTTCACCGGGCGGAATGTGCGGGCTACAAATGGGACCTCCCACAATGCTGTCCTGCCAGTGCCCTGTCCATAAATAACCATCTCATCTTGGACTCAGAGAGAGACCATTCGCCCAAATATCTGAGCTGTGAGGCCAGAAAGTCGTGCAACAGGCACAAGACCCCCAAGCCACCCTCCAGGGGCATGTGCCAACTACGCACGCGGCTCATCTGGGGGTGTCTACCTGCCTATAAAAGGTTCTGCAGCATGCCTTGCAACGTCCAAAGCATCCCCATAGGAGGCTGCAGGGAAAGTGTTTGGAACATATACAATATCTTAGGTAGGATCATCATTTTAAGAGCAGCGACCCATCCAACCCACGAGAGCGGGCACAGCTGCCACCATGCCACATCCACCTTCACCCTCTCAAGCAGTTCACGATAGTTCAGAGTAGTCCCTTCCCCTATGGTCGGGGCGAGTTGGGTGCCCAAGTAAGAGATGGTCTTTGGGGCCCATTGAATCAAGAATACCTGGGAGAGATGCTCCCTGGTTTCAGGAGCAACAGTAAGATCTAGGGCCTGCGATTTGGTGAGATATATATGAAATCCCAAGACCGCTCCCAACAGTTGCACCTCCTCCAGGAAGCTCGGGTGTGCCGTCCCCGGTTCATCTAGAGAAGCAAGGACATCATCTGCATTCAGTGGGATGAGGTGCTCCTCTCCCCCAAAGCGCACTCCTGTTACCCTTGGAATGTCCCTAACACTCTGAGCAAACGGCTCCATGTAGAGCCAAATGACAAAAGGGACAAGGGGCATCCCTGCCGCGTGCCTCAACAGTTAGGGAGGCAATCGGAGTTTCTACCGTTAAATTTTACGGAAGCTGTAGGTGTTCCATAGCCACTATGAACCCAAGATCGAAACAGCTCGCCCAAACCGAAGTGTGACAACGTCTTGGCCAAGTAAGGTCAAAGAACGCGATCAAACGCTTTCTCATCGTCGATTGAGAAGAGCATATTTTCGTGCTGCGAGGTGGTAGTCTTATCTATCAAGTGCAAAATCTGTTTGGTATTATCCGAACAGTGTCTCTTCAGGATAAACCCCGACTGGTCGGGCTCCACTAGCCCCGGCATGAGGGGTGCAAGTGAGCTGCAAGAATTCCTGTAAACAACTTCTGGTCAACATTTAAAAGGGAGATAGGCCGGTAGGACCCACACTGTCTTTTTTCTTTGCTATAACTGTTATGGAGGCCTCTGCCATTGAAGGGGAGTATCCAAACTCATGATAGATTTAAAAACCCTAGTGAGGAGAGGGGCTATCAACATGCAAAAAGTCTTATAAAAGGCCACCGGGCGACTTACATGGCTTCAGCCTTGAAAAAGTAGAGATTACCTCCTCCATCCTTATCAGGACCTCTAGACTGGCAGCCTAGTCCTCAGTTAAACGAGTCAGTTTAGCTTCCGCAAAGTAGACTGTAATGCCAGAGGGGAAATGGTCCTGTGCCGAGTGCAGGGATCTATAAAAGGACCTGAACCTCACTGCCACCTGTTTGTCTCCTGTGACCAGAGTCCCCTCCTCCTTCTGCAGGGAGTCAACCGCGGTGACCTGTCATTACCCCTTGAGTTTGTTGGCTAATAACCTCCTGCATCTGTTCCCCCCACATAAAAGGCATTTTTAAGGCGCAAGATTGCGTATTCCACAGAATCCAGATCTAGCCTCGCAAGCTGTTTTCTAGTAGTCTCCAGTTGTCTCTACACTCCTCGTACGGTGGTGGATACATTCGAGCTCTCGCACCTGCTGCTAAAGTTGTGTGTGCTTATCTCGCCTGACCTTTTTATCTGCCACCGAGATGGCACTAAATTCCCCCCTTAACACTGCCTTCATAGCATTCCAGACCATCGAAATTTGCATGTCCAGGGTATCATTGACCTTCATATAGTTCTCAATTGCTTTTTCTTTCTGACTAACCACTTCTGCGAAGAAGAGTCTCCCGCAGCCTCCAATTGGGAGCAGGGGCCTCACCCAGTGGAAGAGAAAGGTCCAATAGGACCGCAGAATGGTCAAACAGCATGCGAGGATCTATCTCCACAGTTGTGGTCAATGCCTGTACCTCGCGGGAGCCCAAGAAACAATCAAGTCTGGCATAAGATTTATGTGCATGGGAGTAGAAGTTGTAGTCCCGTGTGGTAGGGTGGTTTTCTCTCCATAAGTCCTGCAGACCCATCTATTGAAGCCAAAGGGTTCCCCCCTGCCTCTGTGATGAGTGATCTAACTCTTTGTGGAATACTAAATTGAGATCTCCCCCAAGGATCACCCAGCAATCTTGCGTTGACACAATGTCCGCTACCGCCCTATGCAGAAACTGTTCCTGACCCTTGTTGGGAGCATATATTGAGCCTATGATCAGGTAGGGTGGTTCAAAGTAAATTCGATACCCCAGCAGGTGGCCTTTAATTTCAGCGATTTGTATCCCCACATTCCCCCAGAAAGAGCGTGAGAAGAGCAAAGCCACCCCAGCCACTTTACATGGTAGGGAAGAAAAAAACTGCCTGGGGAAACGCTCTAGATTTAAGTCTATGCCAATCACTAGCCTGTAGGTGAGTCTCCTGCAGTAAGCAGCTTGTTCTTGTGAGTGTTCCATGTAGAAGAGTATGGCCCATCTATTAACTGGATTGTTAAGCCCTTTGACGTTGAGGGTCAAAACCCTCAAGCCACTCTTTATAGATGCATGGGAAATACCGCTTGCTCGTGCCACAGCCCCTAGCTCTCTCGGCTCTCCTTCCCCTGTCCAGCCCCAGTGATACCTCCCCTGACCACTACCTGCAAAGCTGCATGCTATGTGGTTTCGTGATGAGCACCCGGAAACAAACCCCAGAACAAAAACAGTAAGCAACCATCGTCCCTGGATCAAGGAATGGGTAGAGAGATCCAACCCCAGTCCAGTGGAAAGAATGCAGGAAGGGACTGTGGCCATCATCTTCATCTCTCACCCAACCTCCCCGATCCCAACCAGAGGCAACCCCTAACATCAATCAGCTTGTCCTCAGGTGGGGTCTTTAGCTACAGAATCCTCTGAGAGCTTATCAAGCAGAGCCCTTCTCCCTGATGTGATGGTTTCTGAGTCTGGCCTCGATCCCCCAAGACCAGCAGAAACTTGCAACCACCTCTGGCGCCTGCCTGCTCTACGGGTCCTCCACTCTGTTCCTGAGTGCTCTAGCTCCTGAGCATCGATCTGTAGCAGTTCACACGCCTCCACCAGCGAGCATAGGTGATAGAGTTGATCCTGCCAACGAAATATCAATCTGAAAGGGTGGCCCCATGAGTAGGGGATCTTCTTGTCTCTCAGAAAGGCTGTAACCGGGTGAAATTCCTGCCTCTTCTGGAGAGTGGAGGCCGCGAGGTCTTAAAATAACTGCTGAGTGTGCCCCCTGAACACTATTGGCGGTGACGATTGGGCCACCTGCAGAATCTGCTCCTTCAAGGGAAAGCTATGAACACAGGTCAAAATGTCTACAGTCTGCGATGGCCCAGAACCCCGGCGGCCCATCGTATGGGCTCTGTCCAAGCGGATCTCGGTTGCTGGCATGTCCCCATATATCTGGGCAAACAGAGCCACCACGCAGGCTTCAACATCCCCTTTCTCTGCTCCCCATGGGGCCCCCTGAATGTGGATGTTATTCCGCCTGGAGCGGTTTTCGAGATCCTCGCATGAGCCTGCAGATCTAGTTGCTGGTCCATAAGCCGTAGTATCTCCTGCTGTAGTTGCTCTTTTTCCTCATCCCGGGAGCTCTCATGGCCCTCCAAGGCATCCACATGATCAGCAATGCCCCTCACCTCCTTACTTATTGCCTCTAGTTTGCTGGTTAGGTCTCACTTGACAATTTGTAGATCCTCTCTCAGAGACGAAAACAGAGTCTCCTTGTACGAGAGCGTGACCGGGGCCTCCAGACCCTCAGCACATGGTGAGGCTGCTTTCCCATCGACCCTCTGAGTCTCCCCCTCCTGGGGACCTGTGGATTTTGTAAACATTTCTTTGAGTGTGCCTCCTTTCTTTGCATGGGCTGACGCCATCTAGGCGGCCCTTTGAGCATGCTGCGGAGAGGCAAATAGTCCCTGTGCTCTGTCACAGGCAGCTCTCCGGCCTCAGTAAAGCACACTCCTCCTCACCGGGGGACAAGGACCCCGTTCCACTGCCTCCACTGTGTGCTTTGTAGCTCTTGTCCTATGCAGGGGCCCCCTCTGAAGGGTCACCCCTGTGATCCATAGCCCAGACAGCTGCCCAAGCACGCCTTGCCGTATATCCCCCGGCCCTCCACACATTGCAGCTCAGGTCCCTACAGGCTAACTCCACTGCTCTCCCTCCAGTCTGGGCCGCCTGCACTGTTTGAGGGGGGCGCCCGCAGTCTCCTCTGGGCTTTGGGCCCCCCACCACTCACTTCCTGCTGCTGTGCTCTGCTCCCAATTGCCTCTGGTACACGGGCTGCTTAGCATACCTAGCCCAGCCAGGCGCATCTCTCGCCAGTGCCATTCCAATGTCCAGGGCCGCGGCTGGTTTCAGTATGCCCCCACTCAACCACTAGAGTTCATCTCAGGTAGGAGAGCAGCACAGTCCGCTGAGGCCTCCTTGCCTCCCTACCATCTTCAAGGGATTTCACCATCACCACCAGTACTTGCAGTCTGTGTGGGAAGTCACACTGTCCCGGATCAACCTCTGCTCCAGGCTGTGTCCTCTTCACTCTCGGGACCTCCGTTGCATGCTCAACGCACCGCTAGGGCCCTCGCTTCGCTGCAGTCTTCTTCTCATCTCGATTGGGACTGGCCGTGCCCCTTGCCTCATGCCTGATCCGTCTGGCTCTCCTCACTTGCATGCGGAAGCGTCCTCCAGCTCCCAGGTGGTCAGGGGTCAGCCAGCAGCCCCTGCCATCTGCTCCAACTACAGTCGTCATACGAGAGCGTGGCCCACTCCACTCCGGGGAACCGCCTCCAATGGGCTCCTCTCCCCCGGGCCCGTGACTATAGGGCTCAGCCGCGCCCATCTTGTTTGAGCCTTGAATCACCCACCGAGTCCGCCGCCTTCGCTGAGGGGAGTTTCCACGGCCCCCCAGCCGCTCTATACACTCCGCTCTATGTCCCCGCCACTGCCAATCCGGGCTAGCGGGGAAGCCGGGTGGCGCCGAAGACAGAGTGGCAAAGATCAACATCTTACTCTGTCGCCATCTTGGCCATGTCCCTCCCCTTCCCCTTTTTGAAATCAGCTTCAGGGGTAGGCTTCCTGGGGCACAAGTTAGTTTTTGGGGGATCCCATGTAAATCTTGCTGGATCACTGCATTTTTTAAATGTTTTTTTATTTTTTGGGCCCCGGGGTGTCTGAGGTAATGTACAGTGGTGGCTACAATGTGGCCACACATTGTAGCCACCACTGTACATTACCTCAGTGGTGACACACCTTTCATTTTAACTGGGACCAGTGGACTTACTGATTAAAATTGATTTGGAGCACCACTGCGCCCCATTTTAGATTCCCTTTCACAATTCACTCACATTCCCCACTCACGTCTACACCACAAGGCCCCATACCCACACCGCACCTTAGGGTTTGGGAATAAAAGATCTCCGAGAAAGAGCCCCTCATAGGGTGCCCATCAGGCATTGCAGTTCCGGCCTGAACAGGAGCATGCCCTATGATGAAGCATGAGACCCAGCCGGGTGTGTGAGGGCCCCAATTCCCAAAGTGGGAGACACCTTGTCTCCACCCCTGGGAGATTTTGCAATACCGACCAGGCCTCTACCTCTACTTTTCCTCAAGGAAGTGCATACTGAGATTGATAGCCTTAGATGGTTTATGCCATGGCCTTTTTTCAAACATATTTGTTTTATCAAAATGTATGCAAACAGAACCAGAATGCAAAGGGTTACATTTGTGGAATAAGTTAAAATACCATTAAAAAGGTTGTGTGACTGTCCCTCTGTAAAGTAATTAGTACAAGTAGTTTAGGCAGCAAACTGTTATGCAATGCTGTGTTATGTTGTGTTGTGTTATGTTATGTTATGTTATGTCATGTTATGGTATGTTATGTTATGTGGATTTGTATAGTGCGGTAGAGTATCCAAGTGCTGAAGCGAGTGTATAGGTGTGGGCCTCAGGGTATAGTGAGAAACCATCTGAGAATTACTGAACAGCCAGGTCTTCAGCTTCTTGTGGGATTCAAGAAGTGAGGAGGAGGCCCTGATGTGTATAGGGAGGTCATTCCTGGTTTTGGGTGCAATGTGGGAGAATGCTAGTCCTCTTGTTCTGCATTTATGGATACGGGAGAGGTGTGCGAGGGAGAGTGAAACTGAGCACAGGTGTCAGGTGGGTTGGTGGAAGTGAAGGTGGTTGATAATTTATGTTGGGCCTATGTTGTCCAGTGCCTTGTATGCATGTGTGAGGAGTTTGTATCATTACTAATTATGTGTGGCGAGCCAGGGGAGCTCTCTGAGATGTGGTGTGATGTGGCTGCCCCATAGGAAGTCTAGATTGAGTCCTGCTGCGGTATTATGGATGGTTAAGAGTCAGGGGAGGGGGTGGATGGATATTCCTGTGTAGAGTGTGTTCCCATAGTCTAGTCTGCTAGGTATAAGGGCTTATTCACACAGTTTGTCTGGTGCTCCTGGTTATCCGTTTGAAGATCTTGCGGAGCATGCAGATGCAGTGTATATGGAAGCAGGAGATGCTGACTGCATTGACCTGTGCTGTCATGTTGAGTTTGTTATCGTGGTTGATTTCTAGGTTTCTTGCATGGTTGGTTGGTCTGGGTGTGGTTCGTTGTTCGACCTCTGAAAGCCACAGTGTGGAGTTGTGGTGATCTCATGTTAACCACACTCCAGCATGACATCACTGGAATGTAGAATGCCCATCGTGGATTCTTGGTTGTGTGATTCCACGTTAGTCAGTTACTTGGACACTGCTGAAGCTGTGGCTAATAAACATACCACTTGAAGTATTTCCGTCTGCTGCCCTTCATTACATGATACTTCACTACAATTTGGCGACGATTTAGCCACAGCAAAGGATCCGCACATCAAGAAAGACACTCCAAGGAAGAGAAGTGAGAAGAGCACATCGCCATGAGGAAAACATCATAAGGAAAGTATGATGTCTGCATATTGTGGTTGAATGCTCTGAGTTTGCGCTGGACTGGCAGTATAAAAATAAAAAAAAGAAAGTGTAAGGAAGCACGCAGTGTCAAAGAGAGAAACATAACCATTATGTTTGGTTCGTGCTGCGTTTCAAAGTGACTACAGGGTCAGGAGCAGCAAACCAAAACTTTAGCGCGTTTATAGAAAGGCCCCATTTTAAAAGTATCGTCGGATACATGGCGCTAAGCAGTAAATAGATCACAGTGAAAGACTGCATAAAAAAGATTTGTACATGGTGTGCGCGCATAAGAAGCAATAAGGTACGAAGGAAACGAATGAAAGTATGCGGGGTGAAACGCGAGGAGAAAAGTGACATTGACAACAAAATAAAAAAAAAAAGGAAGGAAGCGTAGTTGTGAGGAGACACTCTGCGGTCAATTTTCGGTAGACTTTTGGAAACTCGGAAGACATTCTCAGCTAAAAGATTCATTGAGCAGTTGAAATTTTCAAACAAGGCATACTGCGCGCGTGAGGAATAGCGCGAGGCTGTACACAGTGTCAACCCTATTGACCATTGAAACACTCACGCGTCAACCTAGCGCAAGGCTTTTCCATCCAAGACTGTTGTGTGCGCGTGGTGTCTAGTGCCAGACTCGCACTACTGTCACACCCACAAGAGCCGGAAGCGTTGTTGTGTGCGCGTGGTGTGTAGTACCAAACACGCATTACTGTCACTGCCGCTTGCGCAAGTTTAACTCGAAAGAAAAACACAGCGTGAAGCCAGAACTTACGTGTAGTCGAATACATCACTACATCGTCCCCAGTCCTGGAGTAGGAGTAAAAGGGAGTTGGAGGCGATTGGAAACCTCACTGCATCGTCCTCAGTCCTGGAGTAAGAGTGAAAAGGAGTGGGAAGCGATTAGATGTAGGACTACAGGAAATGGTTTCATGGGTAGAACAACTAGAGAGCTGACTTTAGCAATAACAGGAAGTTGATTTTTTATACAGTTTCTAACAGAGGAAAATACTTTTCCACACACAGTCTGAACATACATTCTACTTTAAAAAAAAAAGGGAAAATACTAGGTATTAAAAGTAGCAAAAGAAGGACAAACATTAAATATAAAGAGAGGAAAATATTTTGGAAGGAGAAATACTTACTCTGCACAACCGTGATGTGCACACGCAAGCCAAGGTAACTGGACAAACAGTGGGAGCTGAGGTATAAGGAGAAACTACTTATCTACAACGCACATCCGTGATGTGCACACGTGAAGAGACGCAATATTTGGAAAAATAATTGACTTTTCAACTAGTGATTGATTTTGAATACCTTGCAATTGCAATTTATACTTAATATGCATTAGTTTAAGAGGAGACATGGCCACTATGCAGAATGTTAATGCTCCTCCCCCATTTCTACAAACTCCTGGAGACCCTCCAGTGGCTTGGAGAAATTGGTACAGAGCTTTCACTAAGTATTTAGGAGCAATTGGAGGAAACAGGTATCGCCCTGAGCGCAAAAGGTTTTTATTAGAGCACAATCTAGGTTTTGAAGGTTAATCCATCTATGAGCATCTACCACCTTATATTATCCCACATGATCAGGAAGATTTAGATGAATATGAAATAGCTGTAAAAAAATTAGAGAAACAGTTTGATGTTCAACCAAGTTTGATAGTTAACAGACATAAGTTTTTTACTAGAGAACAATTACAAGATGAGTCCATAGATACTTACGTTGCTGTGTTACGTAATGTTAGCGGCAGAATGTGAATTTGAAAACTTCACAGATCAACTCATACGCGATCAGATAGTAGTACGTTGTTGGGATAAGAAAGTACAAGAAAACTCCTTACCATGAGGAATCCAAATTTAATAGAAACAATTGACATAGTAAAAGGGATTGAAGTGTCACGCAAAGCATTAAAAGAGCTCACTCGCAAGGACACTAGTGGTGTATCGGTTGTGAATGAAAAAACGGGCACTAGACAACACAATAGTTATAAACAAAATACTAAAAAGAAAGAGTATAAAAGTGGGTTTTTCACACAGAAAAATATTTGTTTTAGGTGTGGGTATTCCTATCATGGACCCAATGGACGCCCGTGCCCTGCGAAAAATGTGAAATGTAAATTGTGTAATAAGATTGGACACTGCAAAAGTTTGTCAGTCACCTAAAGACAAGATAAATTCAGTTCCAGATGGAGATCTTTGTTACAGTTCAGATGAAGAGGAGATCTGTGCAAGGGGAGTGAGAGATATGATTGTAGTTGTACAAGATGATGAATCTAACTGTGTAGATCCATATGAAGACATTGAGGTAGATGGGAAAAACTTGAGGCTCCTTATTGATTCTGGAGCAAGAATGACAATGGTGACCGATGAATTGTTTGCTGAAGTTTGGGGAACACGAGAGTTATTGCCTCCAGACAGGAATCCTGTAACGTACGATGGAAGGAAAATAGAATTGTCTGGATATTTTGAATGCCAACTCAAGTTTAAAGATCGCAGCATTCTTGGGAAAGTGTATGTTGCCAAAAAAGGTCTAAACATACTTGGGTGGTATCACCAAGGTCTTTTGGGATGACCCTCAGACCTGGTAGAGACGTGCAAGTATCTTTGGTAACTGAGTGTGAAGGAAACAAAGAGACATTTGAAAAGGTAGAAAGCAGTAGCAAATGGATTGAGAGTTTTCCAGCAGTTTTTGAAGACAAACTGGGGAAAATCAAATTTTTCAAGCACAAAATTAAAGTAAGAGACGATGTCACTCCTGTGAAACATAAGTTGAGGAATGTACCTTTCAGTGTGCGTGAAGACTTAGAGAAGATTCTTAAAAAAATGTGTGATGAGGGGGTGATAGAACCAATAGAATCGTCTTTATGGTTAAGTCCGTTGGTTATCGCAAGGAAGAAGAATGGCCAACTGAGACAAACAGTGGGAGCCAAAACAAGATTGATCTTCCTCGTAAGTTGAGATTCGCCATTGTGGTCGTCGACTACTATAGTAAATGGTGGGAGGTGAGATTCGTTGAAGAGGCAAACACTACTAGTGTCATAAAGTTTTTGAAAAATTTATTTTTGAGGGAAGGTTTTCCAAAAGAAATTGTGTCAGACAACGGTGTGCAATTTATTTCGAAAGAAATGAAAAGCTTTCTTGACTCTAATGCCATAACACATAAATGTATCGCTTTATATCATCCTCAGGCAAACGGTCTAGTAGAAAAAATGAACCGCACACTGTCAGAGTGTATACAGTGGGCAATTCAAAACAAGATTGATGTGCAAAAAGCTGTTGAAGAAATGCTGTGGTCTCATAGGTCATGTCCAAATGCTGTTTCTGGCCTTTCGCCATTTGAAATTCTAAGAGGGCGTCCGCCTGCGTCTAGGTTGTGCCCTGCTTGGTTACGAGAGTGTCAGAACAAAAATGTACATATGTTAAATGTGGACAAAGTTGTGAGACCCAATGTGGAAAAATTTCAGGTTAAAATGAAAGACCACTATGACACTTTGCACAGAGTGAAGTCTCTTGAGAGAGATTTGCATGTAGGAGATTGGGTTCGGGTGAAAGACCCCAACCATGTACTTAAGGGATGTCTAAGTTCAAACCACCTGTCAGAATTGAAGTTGTGACCAGGAATGCAGTGAGAACCAGCAGAAATGAGTGGTGGAATAAGGGAAGAGTGGTGATGGTGCATTGTCATGATGTTCCTTCCCATGATCTTGCTTCTCCATCCAATTCGTTTTTTGCATGCTCGTGTTGTTCCTTCTCCCTCTTCTTCTGACACTGATGTTTATGAACCCAGACCATCGGTTCATTTTCTGTCTGAACGAAGGAGTGATAGACGGAACATTGTTAAACCTTTGAGATTTCGTGAATGAACTAAATTCAAACTGGTTGTATATAATCTATTACTGTGTTTATGGATTGATAATTCTTTGTATTGCTTTATTGTATAGAAGGGAGATATTGTGGTGATCTCATGTTAACCACACTCCAGCATGACATCACTGGAATGTAGAATGCCCATCGTGGATTCTTGGTTGTGTGATTCCACGTTAGTCAGTTACTTGGACACTGCTGAAGCTGTGGCTAATAAACATACCACTTGAAGTATTTCCGTCTGCTGCCCTTCATTACATGATACTTCACTACAGGAGTCCCATAGGTAATTCCTGTACCTGAAGATCAATAATTCCATCTTGTTGGAGTTGAGATTCAGGCAACTAGTTTTCATCCACTCTGCTATGTTGATCATGCAGTCTACGAAGTTGGTTCTGCAGGTGGTGTACTTGTCGGTCATTGGCAGGCTATGCTGGTGGTCATTTGCATAAGAAATACCATGCGCTCTGATGATGTCAGCAAGCAGAGTCTTGTAAATGTTGAACGGGGTTCGGCTGAGTAATGAACCCTGGGGGACTTTGCAGATCAGGTTCTTGGGTTCCAGTGTGTAGGGTGTTAGTTTGACTATGTTCTTCCTGTTAGGAGGGAGCATATCCAGTTGAGGGCCAGCCTTGGATGTCTTTGTCGTGCAGCCTATTAATGAGGGTGTAGTGTGTTACTGTATCAAAGGGAGTGTAGAGGTGGCGTAGGATGAGAGTGGCGGTTTCACCATGGTCCATAGTGTAGATTTCACTGTGACTGCGATGAATGCTGTTTCCTTGCTGTGGTCGCTTCAAAGTACTGATTGGGTGTTGTCAAGTAGTACTAAACCTGAACTCCCCAGTGACCAGAATTGCACAGGTGTTACAGATAACGCCACTGTCAATTAGGCAATTGTCCATGTAAAAGTAATTTTAACTTACAAAGTTTTCATACAATAAACATTTGAGTTCTATGTAAATACAGTACGAAGTTCAAAGGTCACTGCCACTTAAAGTCCACTCAGGTTTCATGGCTATTCTGTGTGCTGGGACAAGGCAGTTACGTCATACACTGTATCAGATGTGCATCCAGCACATTCTAGAAGGTTCCTGCAGCTTCTTTAATAACCTTACTATGCCAAATTTCATTTTGTGCTCTGAAGTATGGACAAAAAGCAGGCCTCCCACCTCTGGATCTGCTGTCTGTAGGTTCAGCTACACCCTATTTCCACCCATGAAAGGCAGGACTGAAAGAAATCACTCAGTCACTGCCGCCACTGCAAATCATGCCATTTCAATAGGAAACATGGCAGCGGTTAGTGATTTAATTAAACCTAGTATGAAAAAATATAAATGAATGCAGTAGTTCAAGTATGGTATTAAGTAATTTAAAGGAACTTCAGAAGAGCCGTTAGTGCTAAATTTAAATTTTTTGCTCAAGAAAGAGAACTGTTATTAAAAAAATGGTTTATGTAGTGTCGTGAAACATTGTGTGCTAGCCCCCTTGCTGTTCTGGCCGGACTCAATAGAGGAGGTATGTAATTTGCTGGGAGGTGTTAAGGTGTGGCTGTTACCAGTTATGATGTAATCAGAGAACAGAGTGAGATTGTATGCTGAGGAATATGCTCTGTGTGGTGTGTTTATTCATCTGCTCCTGGGCTGGGGAGGACACTACAGTGTCCTACGGCGTTTTAGAAATACCAAAAAGAATGACCCCTACTTCTGAACTGTTAAAATAGAATAGATTCCATTATAAAGGTGTCATAATAGGTTGTTATTGCATGAAGATGGTTAATTGTACAATATTTAAGATTCAATTACTGGTACAATATGGGTAAGTAAAGAAGCAACAGAATAGCGGCATGATAGAAATATCAGAGCAGGATGAAATCAGACAAGAGAAAGGTTGCACAATCAGCAATCTCGTGGTTCAAAATGCACTTTCTTTACAAAATGGTGCATGCTTAATCTATAGCAGTTCTGTTTTTATATGGTTAGCTTAATATGGCCTCATTTTGTACTTTTGACTAATCCTTACACTAATCCAACAACTCCTAACAAGATTTCTGCACATTAGGATCATTTCTGAAATCCATTCGTTACTGGGGAGTACCTAGATTTTTATTTGCCTTCCTTAGCTTACAGATCACACAACTTCATTGCACTTACCAATATGTAGCCCACTATAATAGTTATCAATAGGTAATCCCCTGGGCATCAAGATTACTTGGCACCTGACAATTTTCATGTTATGTTATCGGATTTGTATAGAGCATGGCTGACCCAGTGACGGGGCGTCCCAGCGCTAGATCCACAAATTACCAGACAGAAGGAGGGGTCAGAACAGAGGATTATTCAGGGAAGAGCCAGGACTTAACTGCTCTCCTGAAAACCCCATGATCCTGTATGCTCCTGATAGTGCATGGGAGAGCATTCCAAAGAGAGAAAGCTAAAGCGCTGAACGATCGACCTCCCGCCCGTGCTCTTCTAACACGAGGAACACGTAACAGATGGTGATTAGGGGAGTGGAGGGCGCGTTCCGGTACAGAGGGGATGAGGAGATTGGCTAGAACGAGAGGGGCTTGGAAAATTCTATGAGAGATACACAAGGACTTGAAGTGAATTCTCCTTTCTACCGGAAGCCAGTGCAAATTACGTATGAATTTGGAGGTAGGGCAGGATTTCGGGAGGGCGAAGAGGGTCCCTGCCGCGGCGTTCTGCACCCTCTGAAGATGATTGATGCCCGCTTTATTAGCACCCAGGTAGAGAGAATTGCAATAATCCCGTTTAGAGAGGATAGTAGACTGGGTAATGGTCTGGCATGTTTGAGCGTTGAAAAACACGAGCAGTGGCTTCAGTCTGCGTAGGAGTCCGAAGCAGCTGCCAGCCACAGATTTTGTCATTAAGTGTACAGTCAAACCAAACGCCCAAGTTTTCTTACAGTTTCCTTGGGGGTAAGGGGAGGTCCCAATGCAGCAGACCACCATTGATCACTCCAAAGATGTGTGTCTCTTCCTAGAAGAAGAATCTCGGATTTGCTTGCATTCAACTGAAGGCAGTTGGCTGCCATCCATTCCGCGATGGCCATCATGTCATTTCGGAACTTGGCAATGTGTTGGTCAGAGTTGGTAGCTAGAGAGATCACAAGCTGAGTATCATCAGCGTATAAGACCATGGAAAGGCCCCTACTTTTTGCAACTTCTGCTAGGGGTTGAATGTAGATATTAAATAATGTTGGGCTCAGAGCCAAGCCCTGCAGAACCCCATGATGTGCGAACTGCACCTGGGAGCCATAAGAAGGTGAGATCACTTGGAAAGATCTGCCTGATAGAAAAGACACAAACGAGTTAAGAGTGGCATCTCCTAAGACAATTTCTTGTAAACGTTGCGCCAAGATATCATCATAACAATATTTGTTTCCTCTACCAAGAAGATTAATACAGACTACCTGCCTTGATAAGGCCCTGTATGAGCGAAACATGTGTTGACTTTTCATTGAAAAATGTGTACACTATTGTACCACCTACTATTCCATCGAAGAGGAATAAAAAGCTGTATAGATTCTAAGTAAAACTGAAATGAACTCCTCATAGTTGTGTTATATCTTTTCTTGCTTGTAATAGTGCACTCCAACCATCCTTGTATAGGACATTTATTGTGAGCCTCAAATTCTTTGGGTCTCACACATAACACCATAAGTTTCAAGGAGGTTTTTGGTTGCAAGGAGCACCGTGTAGTTGCTTCAAACATTTAAGCCTGTACACTCAAAATCCGCTCTGCTTTCTCACAACAACACACATATTGGGGATGTGAAATTTATTTACTCGCTGCTACCACTGAAATAACATGTTGAAAATGCAGAGCAGGTAGGAAACCAACAAGCAGTAGGAAACTAAGGTAGAAACATCAGTCAATTGGTATCCCGTCTGGGCCCGCCGCCTTACCCGAAGCCATCAACTGGAGTGCCTCAATTACCTCCGTCAATGAAATATCATCCTCTAGCTCCTGGATCAGTGGGGGTGCACCTGCCGTTTCTATTGTAGGTGCTACACAGTCCCTAGATTGATACAAATCTTGATAGAATTCAGCGAATATGCTAATTATATCTTGGGGCTCAGTAACTATATGGCCATCCTTCCCCCTCATCCTTAGAATATTATTTGCCATCGCCCTTTGTTTTATGCGGAGTGCCAAGTGTTTCCCCGTCATCTCCCCACACTCATAGTTATCCCGCCTGGTAGTTTGGATTTTTTTTGCAATTATACTATTATAAAACACATTGATTTTGGCCTTAACGCTAATGACTTTTAGCTCTAGCTGTCCCTGAAGCTCCAGCTGTGTTTGTACTATAGCTGACGTATGTTCTTCCTCATATTTGCTTAGCTCCTTCATAAGTGTGTCTACTACCTCTCTCTGCTTTTTCCCATTAGACCCCACAAAGCTAATTATCTCCCCCCTAAGACCTGCCTTGAATGCGTCCCAGACATTCTCCCTAGATGTGCTAAACCTATTCATGTCGTAGAACTGCCGGGTCCACCCCCTCATATGCTCTGTAAATCCTTCAGTTACTAGTAGTTTCCTGTCAAAAGTCCATTTTGTGTGTGTTCTCGTATACCCTGGAACCATGACGTCTAAAACCAGTGGGGAGTGATCTGACAGGATCTTAGGCAATTTCTTAATGTACGCGCCTTCAATAAGAGTGGAAGAAACAAAGAAGTAGTCTAACCTAACGTACTTTCTATGAGGGCAAGAGAAATATGTGACCCCTGGATCATCCGGATTCCTATAAGACCATACATCAATAAGCCCCACTAGTGCTTTTAAGGCTCTATAAACCTGTGGTTTCCTACCCTGATAACCTCCCCTGGGCGGGTAGCCTGCATCCAGATGGATGTTAAAATCACCACAGATAACAAGGGGAGATGGCCATGAAGCGAGTTCCAATTCCAATTCTGACAGTATTTCCCCCTCGTCTAGGTTTGACCCATAAATTGTACATAGTGTGAAACCGCTTGGGATTGAAGCTATTGCCCATCTCCCCCATTTATCCGAATACGTACGGTTTGAAAGTGGAAGCCGGTTGGATATGTGAATTGCCACCCTCTGGTGTTGGTAGACTGAGATGAGCTGATGGCCTGTGTATACCCTAGTATCATATTAAGTCCTCTCCTCTGCCAGGGGATGTGAGTTTCCTGTTGGCATATGATATCCAGCTCTAGTGCTCGTAGCAGCTCTCCAGCCCTGCCTCTTTTGTCCTTATCGTTCAGCCCACCACCATTTATACTACAAATCTTTAACCTTCCCATCCCTTTTTTGGTCTTGTTTCCTAGGTGTTTCCCCCTGAGTCTTTCCTTTAAATCAGCTCTCCTCCGCTTTTTTTCTTGTGATATCCTGCTATCCTGAAAATATTTCTTTTTATCCCCCCCTCCCTCCCCGCCACCCCTGCCACCCCCGCCCTCCCCCCCCTGGCCTGCCCTGTGCTATGAAGCGACAGACCTGTCAGGTGGTGACCTCCCCGTGGTGACAACTGAGCAAATTGTGATACTGAGACTACCCCCTGTGCCTTACATTTCTTCTCCTCTCCCCCCTCCTTCCTCTCCCTCCCCACTCCCGTCCTCCCCTCTCCCTCCCTCCCCCCTCACCTCCCCACCGTTTGAACAATTTACTTATGCAATGCGATAAAAAAAGAAAGAAGGACTTGCAAGGGTAGAAAAGCACGTCAGAATCAGAGTAATATTATACTGGCCATTACATTTCGATACATTTCAGTCCTGTGCCCTCCTGGTGGTGAGAAAGAAGAAGGATAAAGAAGAAGAAAAAAAACATCAGGGGGGAAAGAGAGGAGAAAGAAGAAACAAAGAAGGAAGAGTAGAGGGGGCAAAGAGAAGGGAGTCGAAAAGAGGTCATCTTCCCCCCGCGTTCAGATACTCCTTGGCCTTTATCTCCGACGTGAAGAAGCTGGTCTGATCCTTCCAGACTACCTTCAATCTTGCTGGATTCAAGAGGAACGCCTGCGCACCCTTATCCTGAAACTGGGTGATCATTTGGCGCAATCGCCATCGTCGTTCCACTGTAATGTGGCAAAAATCCGGCCTTGTAAAGAAAGAGAATCCATCAGTGGAGCGTTGAGCTTCTGGTCTGGCCTTCTCGAACACATTCTGTCTTAGTAAATAATTGCCAAAATAAACCAAGAATGCCCGTGGTTTGGTGTCTGGCCGCACTGGCTGCCTTATATTGAAAGGTACACGATGTGCTCTTTGAATCTCTTGGGGCCAATTCCACCCCTCCAATTCAGGAAAGGATTTCTGCAGTAGCTGTACCATGAATAAGCGTGCGTCTGACCCCTCTTTGCCTTCTGGAATGCCAAGGAAGCGCAAATTGTTCCTTCTCTGGCGATTTTCACTCTCCTCTAGCTTCCATTGAATATCAATGAGTTGCGCCTCGTGTGCCTCTACTTGCCTTTATGAGCCGGCTATGTCCATCTCCAGTAAAGTGGTTCGTGATTCTATATCTGACATTCGGTCGCTGATGTCGTTACAAGTCCGAGCGATTTTCCTGACCGCTCCTTGCAGCTTCCGAGCAGCATTCTGTGATCTTTTACTTTCTGCTCTGGCCTCTTCTCGGTGTGCGATTATGCACTGCAAGATGGATTCCAGTGTGGGAGATGCTTCGATAGAGCCGTCTCTAGCGGACTGATTGCTGTCCCCCACCAAGTGATCTCCAAGCGAGTAGTCCCACCTCAGATCTCTTTGTCTTGCGGTTTCGGCTCTCCCTACTCTGGAGTGCGATTTCCGGATATTGGTGATAGTCCCCGGGCCGCTAATGCCGGTGCTGGGTGCGCTGTCCTCCTCACTGGATTCTAGGTTGGATTCGGTATCTGTACCTAAGCCCGACCACGTAGCATCGGAGAGTGAAAAAAAGTCATTTGTTTCTGAATCAATATCCTCTCTACCCGCCCTGGGCGTCCTAAAGCTCCTCAAAGGTTCTGCACGGTCTTTTGACTTCACCCTTAACTCTGGCACAGTCATATGATTGGGAGTCTTTTTCACACCTTTCTGAATTGGGCTTTGATTCAGGGGCTTATCCTTTTCAGTCAGCTGTTGTTCTGTGACCCCCGTGTACTGGTCACTAATTGTTACTTCCACCTCCCCTGGGGTGTCATTCAGGGTCTCTACAGTGTGGGCTGTCGGTGCTGTTACCGCAATCCCAGTTAAATGTGACTCCCCCCACTGAGGTACCTGCTCAGCATCGCTCTCATTTTGCTCCTCAATTTGTAAAAAGACAGTCTCGCCCGTCTCACCGGTTTCACCAGTTTCCCCAGCCAAAGCCTTCCTCTGATCCCCCGACCCATCAGCGCCCACGGTTGGCTTACCCAACAGTCTCCTGCTCTGTCCTCTCTCCTCCGTCAGAATTTCTGCCCGTTCGTGTGTCTTCTCGCTCCCCTGAGCTGCTGAGCTGCTCCTGAGCATTTCGATGACAGATACCGTGGTGCGAGGCGGCTGGGGCTGTGCGCCCCTCCCCTTCCCATCCGGAAGAGTTTCCATCCGGGTCTTCTGCTTCCGTCCAGGCGCTGCGACTGGGACGGGGGCGGGTGCCGATCCTGCCTCCTCTGAATTTCCCTGCGGAGAGTCCTGTGCCCCGGCCTGCTGGGCTGCACCTCTACCCCTTGATCCAGACTTGGGACCCATCTCGCTAGGGCCAGGCTTGGTTCCGAGATCCGGATCAGCCCTGAAGGAGTGGGAGAGCGCCTGCTCGAATCCCTTGCAGCCTACAATCAGCTGCTCCGCGATCTCCGCCAGCTCCAAGACCCAGCGCTTCAATCCCGGTAAGGAGTCAGAAGGCTCGGCCCTGTCCCTTTCTCTGCTGCTTTCTATCTGGGGGTATTCCTGGGGGTATTCCATATTGGTTTCTCTTTTAAAGCTCCTGCATCATTCCCAGGCTATAGCCAGCCGTCACCTCGGGAGCCACCACCTCCGACCGGTTTTACTCGGTCGCCATCTTGCTTCTCCCCTCTGCCGACTCAAGCACCAAATATTTTCAGTGTTGACACTACAGACAGAATTAGCCCCTCTGCTACTGGACTTATTTTTAGCTGTACAGCAAAAGGGTATCCCCCCTCAATCCTGGCAGGAGACTAATATAGTCATCTTCTTAAAGAAGGGAAATGCTGCAGAAGATCCAGCCTCATACAGACCCATATCACTAATAAACACTGATGAAAAGCTGTATTCTAATATCATTGCACGAAGACTATCCAATATTATAGCATCCCTAGTAAGCCCATGGCAACATGGCTTCATCCTGGGCAGAGGGACGGTGGACCATGTTCGCCGGGTAATTTCATTATTTAACATTGCGGAAGAAACAGGTGAGCGTATGTCCCTGATATTGTTAGATGCGCAAAAAGCGCTTGATCAGGTAGAATGGGAGTTTCTATGGAAGTGCTTACAATTTAAGGGGTTTGGGCCTCGTATACTAACCGCCCTTCAAGCTATGTATGTACAATCGTATGCCAAAATACAACTAATGGGGAAGGAATCGGGAAAGGTTAAGATCGGGCGAGGTACAAGGCAAGGGTGCCCCTGCTCCCCTATACTCTTCGCAATATATATAGATCCTTTAATAAGATCATTATTAGGCGATGAGGCAATTAAACCCATGGTGGTCAGGGGTTACAGTACCAAGGTGTTAGCATATGCTGACGACATTGCAATCGTCACCCCTGACCCATCAGCGGCAATAGGAAGAATTGAAGCTCTAGCCTTGGAATTTGGTAGACAGTCAGGCTATGGCTTAAACACAGATAAAACGAAAATAGTCTGCTCCAAATCTGTGGTATTTCAGGAACAACGGAGGGTTGAGGCCGCCACTTACTTAGGAATAACCATCTCGGCGGAAGTTGGGGCAATTTGGGATATCAACTCAGAACCCTTATTGAAGAAGATAGGGGGCGATCTAAAGAAAATGGATAATTTACACCTTTCCATAATCGGAAGAGCAAATGTTATAAAAATGACAATGTTTCCAAAAATTTTCTATCTATTTCGGAACATACCAATCGAACCTCCGAACGCCTTTTTTAAAAAAACAGAGGGGATGTTTTCACAATTTATATGGGGATACAAAAAGATAAGAAGATCATTGAAGTTAATGACCTTACCACAAGATAGAGGGGGTCTGGCTGTACCAAATTTGTTATATTACTATTGGGCTATTATGCTGCAGCAAATGACGATGTTATTTAGGCCAAAGACTCGGGACGCGATAACTATAGTAGATTTAGAAAGGGAATCCCCGCCCTCTATTTATGAATTAGCTATTGGAGATGCGGCACCAGGAATAATGCTCAGGCGATTGGAGGGGAATTACTATAAGAGAACCCGTTTTAAACCTTTAAAAGCAGCCTGGAGTGTGTGGCGAAAATCTGGTAAACATCTCAAAATCCCAAAAATACAGCGGTATCTGTCCTTATGGCGGTCATCTTCTATTTTAGCCCCTCTGTATGACAATCTAGGCAGAACATGGGAACAGGCAGGAATTAATAAAATGGGAGATATCGTTAATATGACTGGAGTCATGTCATTTGGCGAGCTACAAGAACGATACGGGGTTGACCCTAAGACACTATTTAAATACATCCAAATTAGAGAGGCAATCCAGCCGTTAGTACCACAGCTCACTAATTTGGATCGTATTCCGCTTTTAGAGAACTTAACTCATGGGCACCCCGAGTCAAGGATCTATATGCAATTTTGATGGACGCTAATCCAGACGATATAGTAAGGATAGAAAGTGGTTGGGCTAATAAACTGAATAATCAGGATGTGGATCTGTGCAGAGCTCTGAAATTATCGAATACGTTATTTTTATCAGCTAACCTCAAGGCTCAACATTTTAAAACATTGTTTAGGCTCTATTATATACCGGCTAAACTATGGGCATGGGGACACAGAGAAACCAATAACTGCCCAAGATGTGGTCAGGGTCCCGCAGACATGGTTCATATGTTTTCTGAATGTGGTAGATTGAACGTACTGAAAGTTGGGATTGAAATATTTTTGCAGCAAAATATAGGTCGGAGGGTCCCTTTAACTTCAACTTTGTGGATAATTGGGTATGATGAAACCTTACAGCTGGAACTGACTGAAGTTTATTTCTGTTTTATGGTGACAGCTAAGGTTCGGCTAATGATAGCCTCAAAATGGAAGGATGAAGACCCTCCGACAATCCAGGCATGGTATGCTAGACTTTTTCACGTCTATAACCTGGAAATGGCATTGTACAAGTGCAAAGGTAGGAAAGCGAAGAATAGGGGTCTTCAAATTTGGGGGTTGCTATTGGATCAGTAGACTGAATAGAATTTAGAATGAATTTTGTACAAATTGTTGAAAAATGTTATATTCTGATATGTTTTTTCACATGTAAATTTATGCTTTCTTATGTAACTGATTATAATTTCTGCTGTCCTGAAGAATAAAAAAAAAAAAAAAAAGAAACATCAGTCAAAACCTAAAGGCCTTATTTATGAACCTCTTGTAGTGTGGATTGTGGCCTCATGGTCGACATTGCTAAGTTAGCTTAGGCCTAGCTGCCATGATGCCTCCTTTGCACACGTTACTCCGTGACTTTGTTTTTCCAGACTCTGCTTGTGACCGTTCACATTAGAACTGTCTGCCTTTCTGCCTTTCACCTTTTCTCATGTTCTCTGTGGTTTTTGTCTGCACACAATGTACAAGGTCGAAAAACAACGTCCCTTGTTGTTGCTGTTCTGGTCAGCCCCTCGCACTTAGACATAACATGAAATACAGCTGCACTGGAGAAATTTGTGTGCTTTTAATATTGTGATCTCCCTGTTGGTGGCACTTGGAGAAAAACCTTTCCAGGGAGAAGAGCTGTGCTTGTCTGATGATGTAAACCTTGCACCTAGTTCTTGAGGTATGGGGGTCCCCATGACAAAGCCCAGAGGTCTTCTATTTTTATAATAAACTAGTTACTAGCACGTGGAGGGTGGCAAGGCATTTTAGTCCATTATCCACTGTCTTTATAAAATGCTGTCCCCGTTTGTATTCTATGGAATTGTAACAATGCTTACTATTTTGTCTTTATGCATTATGCTGCTAGTACTGGCACGTGTACTGTGTCTTAGAGCACGATAGTTGAAATAAACATTTTAAACTATACTGTGTCTCTTAATACGCACGTTGTGGAGAGGTATGAGTGAGTAATGAAAGAGTGTTCTTGCTCCCGCGATTCCTGAAAGAGTCCGTGTTCTGGGATGTCTAATCATTGGTAGCTTCGCTGTAGTACCGAGAACGAATGAGACACTATAGCTAGTCGGATTGGGATTGTGGGCACTAAGGTGGATGGTTGGTACACCACTATACACCGAGGTCCTGTTTTCCTGCGCATAGTTCTGTATATGTGCAGAATCCCCGCAACACCCTGTGTCACATTTACGCCACCGTTGCGTCACTGTTTGTGACGCTGCGGTGACGTATATAATGTGCCTCGATTCGCCATATTTATGAAGTGACGCCTCTAGGCTGATGCGCCACTTTGTAAACCCCTGCGCTACATTATACCTGCCTCAGGTATAATGTACGCAGGGTGGGTGTTCCCCTGCCTCAAAGCTGCATAGAAGTGACGCAATGAAATCTATAAGATTTCACTGCTCCACTTCTAGGACGCCATTGCGTCAAAACCTTACGCCTGCCTCATGGCAGGCGTAAGGGTGACATGTGCCCTTTCACATGGGGCTTGCAACATGTGAAAGGACACATTGCTAGAGTTGCGTCTGTTTTCAGACACACCTCAGCAATGCGTCACTTTTGTGCCTACCGGTACGTTAGTAATACTGACGTATCTGTAACTCCTTGCGACATGATGCGCCGTACTGTAAATACGGAGCATCTATGGTGTCGCAAGGAGGCCGCACTGAGAAGTGTTGCATCGCTGCTTTGTCACAGAGATGCGACACTGCTCATAAATAAGGCAGTAAGTGTGCACAGTAAATTTCCGGGTGACTGCGAGAGAACATTTGATTGAATAAGTAATACACTCTGAGTGACATTCTGCACAGTTCTTAATGACTTTAAGATATGTAAGGACATTTCTGGCAAAAGCACGTCAGTATACTCTGGAACACATTTATATGAAATTGGCACTCATTATGACAATGCAAGAAGAGATGTCATTTAGAAATTAGGTTCGAACATTAAACATCGTTGGGTGTGCATTATACAAATAAGATTCTAGCCGTCTTAAATTCAAACATACTGAATAGTGACCTGAGAGGTGAGGACCTTCAGCAGTCAAGAATAATACAGTTTTGGGCAGATGCTCACTTGGTCCTCATCGTCTCAGAGCATCAGTGCCTGGAAGGACTTGGATCTAACAGCCACACCAGAGGCACAGAGTAAAATCAGACTACTTACAGGTTCACAAGAGTTAAAGAGTTTTGAACATCCCCAACCACCCATCTCTGTCAACTAACCTCCTGCCATCTGCCCATGTGGGGTCACTTATCCTGGTTGTATGGCATAAGGTCAGGGGCATTTATAACCACATAAGCCGATAAGATGTCCGATTTATGAAACACTGCAAAAAAGTTCTTCTGTGGGAGAGAACTGTAAATTTCACATTGAGAGTACACTGGGAAGGCTTTGTAGCTAGCGGCTGTGTGGAAGGCTGCACTGACGTTTCGTACAGTGGGTAGTATACATAAACCTATTTCCTAAATGTATGCCAGTGGTTGCAGGTGGGGCAAATGAACACTCCTTTTTGGGGACGGGCACTTATTTTTCCTCAGCAGACTTTAATCATTCAATTAATCAATCAGGGTTGGTAAAGCGCAGCTACTCACCCCCAAGTGTTCAAGGGGAGGGAGTGGCTCCGTTGAGTGCTGAAGTCATCCGAAGAGCAGGTCTTGAGGTCCTTCTTGAACTGGAGCAGTGAAAGAGAGAGAAATACAAACAAGGGGGAAAGAAAAAAACAACAAAAAGGCGGAAAAAGCAGTGACAAATGCAGAAAGCAAGGATGAAAGATAATCTGCAAGAGGGAGATAAAGGAGCAGAGAGAGTTTGATGGTGAATGAAAGAGGCATGAGGTGGAATCAAAACCAATCATCCTTGGCATTTAACAACCACGCTTCGATAGCGCAATCCCCACGCTTCGGAGTAAAACTTTGGGCTCCAGCACTTAATCTTTTGCAAATTAAGCAATTCATAAACCAGTGTGTGTCAGGCCATAAAGAACCCCTCGAAAACTGGATCGGACCCAGTAATTGGTACTTGACATGCGTAGCTGACTGCGGAAGCTATCTATACATTACCTTATTCTACTCACCTTCTTTTTAAATCCTTATTGAAGATAATGTCCATCTTACCTGGACACAACCAGTGAATGCCGGAGTGTGGTTTGCCAATGTGACTTGATAAGCATTGATAAGCATTTTCCAGCAGCTTAATGCAGTTAGCATTAAGGTAAATACATTTCAAAGACCTTTATGGTGCTTTCAAATGTAACTGTATGTTTTGTTTTTTCAAAACTCAACTGTGCTTTATGGGGTCCAATACGCGTGCAGAAAAATACCTATTGACATTCCTAATGTTTATGCATGGCTTTCCAAAAAGGACAATGCACCTTTAATGATGAGTAAGGATGCTACCATTTACATCTCCTTTGGCTGTGCCTTAGTGAAGTTGAGAGGCTTTAAGTAATTTGAGCCTATTGTGGAGGCTAGCAGTAAAGTTGCACATTGTAAAGTTGGCTTTCATTGAGGTCTGGTCATAAAGCAACGTAATTTTAACCTTTTGCTTGGTAAAGTATCTGCTAGGCAGCATCAGATTGATGTTAATCAATCAATCAGAGTTCTTATAGATTTATTTAATCACGTAAGCCTGGAGCAGCGCCATAACCTTACGCCTCCCCAGAGCAGGTGTAACGAGGAAAGTTATTTCTATTTCTCCCCGTTTTTTCTTCTTTCCTTGTGTGCTGCGTTCTGCAGCAAACACAGAAAGAGGGAAACGCCTCTAGGGATTGTTTTTGTGCAGGACGGTGCCCCTTCCTGCACAAAAGCAATCCTGTCTGGAATGGAGGCACCCTTGCGCCATGATGCAAGGGTGTCTACGTTGACGCAAGCCAGCAAATTGTGCACTAGCAGACGGGGAACGGGAGTGTACCGTAATTCATAAATACGGTGCATTCCTTCCCTTTCACATTGGTGTAGGGCAGCGCAGCAAGAAGACTTGCGGCGCAGACACATGCCAATACTGCATAAATGAGGCCCACAGTTCTTAGCGATTCTATGTTCAGCACTGGTAGCCATGGCGAAAGCAGCAGACACTCCCCAGAGAAATGTGCGTTATATTTAAGCAGTACCAAGAATTCTAAAGTAAAGAGCACAGCACAATAAAATTTGCAAACCAATTTATAAAAACAGGGAAATTTTAATAAGTAAAAAGACACAAAAATTGATAAGGGGAACCAGAGAAGCACATAGTAAAAGTAAAATATCATTGAACACCCCAATTCACTGTCGTCTAGGACTGAGGCGTGTTTTCGAGTCCACCGTCAAGGAGCGGAGGTCGGATACACCAAGCAGGTCATCCCAGTCAAAGATTTTACCTTTGGATTTGTTCTTTGAGTTAAAAGTCAAAATCCTTTTCTGGGAGCACAGAACAAGAGCCAAAGCTGAGGCTTGCAAGAAACTCTTCAAGTCTGATATACAGTCATTGAGATTCAGCTAATGCTGTTATTATTGGCAACAAAATCTCGGAGTTTAAGTAGTTGCAGAGGCTACTTTATTTGTCAGATACATTTGTCTCCTTGTGCATTAGATCTGCAATTGTAAAGGCCAGGAGAGGGTGGGGCAGTGGGGTTTGAGGAGGAGTGAATGGGTTATCCAGGGTCAGTTATAGTCTTGGCATCATGTAATCTGTATAGGGGACCGATGACCTTTAGTTACATTGTTTTGTCCTGGAATTTATGTGGTATGGCTATGCCCCTTAAACGCCATAAATGTATGCAGACCTCAGGCGTAGCATACTGATGTTACTTAATTACAAGAAACACACCTCACAGCACCAGAGTTCCAGAATGTGGTGAGACGTTGGATGGGGCAGATATACTGGACAACATATTCCTCATTTGCACGAGGGGATCTGGTGTGGATATCCCCAAGTGTCCTGTTCATGCAACATATACTCCTTGTGGATACAGAGGGGAGGTATGTGGTGGTTGAAGGAACCTTGGATGGGGATCCACTGGTGTTGGTGGGTACATATGTCCAAACTCTCATCACTCAGAGTTCTTGGATTCTCTTTCCCCAACACTGGTGTGTGACCTCCAGGCCCTGAGCTTCTGGGGTAGTAATGTGAACTGCATACAATACTCATCTGGATAGATCCTCTCCCCCCTCTACCAGGCACACAGGGCATTAAGGTGACACAATGCTTTCAACACTGGACATCATCTAGACAGTTTCACGATGCATGAAGGCTTATGCATCCCAACATTAGAGAGGATTCCTCGGTCCATTCATTACATTCATGACAGTACTATCTTTTTTGTAATCATGCAGTCTGGTTGAAGGTGATCAGTGTCAAATATTTAGGCTGTACCATCTCCGTCCACTGCCCTCTTAGGCTGCTGTTCTTCTGCAGCTGAATGGGGTCTCTGGTGCCACCATGGCGACTGCGCACAAAGACATTATTGGATCCATCCTTCAGAGACACAATAGGCACCTGTATTCAGTAGCATTTTGCGTAGAACGAAGGTTCTAATTCAGTTGTGAGTATAGAGTGGGAGTCCCTTAATGTGGTTATATAGGGCCACTGTATCAAGGCTGCATGGGGCACTAAGACAGCACTGCACAGGATATCCTAGTTATAGAACACCAGCTATGTGCAACTGACCATGAGGCAGATGGCTCTCATGACTCCAGGTGTCTAATGTGAGACCTATGAAATAAGCACACTGAACAGAGTCATATGCTTGGAATGGTAGACTACAGGGCCCACATGTCCAAACAAGATGCTGAGGGAGGCAGACATGGCTGGGTTTTCGTCTGGTTATTTAGATTGGAGGCCCCTTGAACGCTAATAGGGGCTTTGAGAATGCAGGAGGGAATGGTACAGAACACCCAATCGGGTATAGAATAAATGAGGCCTTTGTGAACCATTATATACTGCACCACAGGAGATTGGCAATCTCCAGCTGAGGGATTAGGTGCATTCGATCCTCCTACCTTATGTAGTTCCACTACATTTTCAAGAACTGGAGGAACCCGTTGAGCTTGAGGAAGTGCAATCAGTAATGGCTCAAATGCCGTGCCTTAAGACACTGAGGCTAAGCAGTCTTCCCTGTGGAATTTCACACCACATATAAGAACATATCGCATAGAAATTGCTGGCCATGTATCAGATGGCTAAGCCATCTGGCGAGCCACAAGGCTAAATAGTCATTCTTTAGAAACTTAGATCCTTTGGATGTGCTTTCCCAATGTCCCCATTTAATTGCTTGCTAATAGTTTACTAGCTGTGAAAATCAATTTCATTCACCTGGATGAAAACAGGTTCATATGGGAAGAAACACCTTAACATTCAACGCCTTATATGGCTGATGGAGGCAGCCAAGTCAGATGAACGATGTTGAAAAGGCCTTTGATACATTGGGGTGGCCTTTCCTAATGATATTCCTGGAGAGTATGGCTCTAAGCCCAGAGGTAATTGGCTGGGTCAAATTGTTGTACACTAACCCAGTAGCCAGAGTTAGGACAGGGTGGTGATTTCAGATTAATTTTCTATCCACAAGGGCACACGCCAGGGTTGTCCCCTATCCCCGATTATTTTTGCCCTGCCATGGAGCCTTTGGTGTACATGCTTCACACTAACAGCCCTGAATGGGGGATCCTTATTCGAGAGAGTTGGCACATAGTGTCACTTTATAAAAATGATGCTCTTATTTACATTTGTGAGCCACAAGCGGTTCTGCTGAGATTGATGCAGGTGCTGAATGCTTTCGGGGAAATGTCTGATCTCAAGGTTAATTAGGCCAAACCCTGCCGGTTACCCCTCAGATACGGGAAACAGCCTTAACCACGAAGGCTGAACAACGATCAGCCTTAACAACGAAGGCTGAACTACGCAAGCCCTACCGCGCATATGTCTTAACCACGCATGTGCGTGGTTAAGGCATATGCGCGGTAGGGCTTGCGGACGGACGGAAGCAGGAAGAGATCGTTGTGAGATAAGTGGGGTTGGGGGTGGGTCGGGGTTGATTTGTGGGCTTAGGGTGGGTCGGGGGTAGTTTTCTGGGCTGGGGGTGGGTCGGGGTATTTAAAGTTAGGCTGGGACGGGTCGGGGGTTGTTTTTTGGCTGATTGTGGGTTGGGGTAGTTTTCTGGGTTGGGGGTGACTCGGGGTGTTTTGAGGGCCGGGGGCGGGTTTGGGTAGTATTTAGGGATTGGGGGTGTTCGTGATAGTTTTCAGGGCACGGGTTGACGTTTTAGGGTTCAGGGCGGGGGTAGGGATCGTGATAGAACTTAGTACTTAGGGGGGCAGGGTCGATTTTAGGGCTTAGGGGGTAGTTTAGTTTTTAGGGCATGGGGGCCGTTTTAGGGTTCAGGGCGGGGGGCAGGGTCATTTTTAGGGATTAGGGGTAGTTTTTAGGGAAATGGGGAGGGCGGAGGTGAAAAAGTGACTAGGGATGGGGGAGTGGGGTACTTTAGGAACTCAGGCCAGGTGCAGGGGATTAAATTCTTAACCACAAATATGTATTTATCAAAAATGCCTTAACACATGATTCTTTGTAAAGGCATGCGTGGCAAAGGCATATTCGTGCTTAAGAATTTCGTTGTTTAGACTTCGTGGTTCCGGTATGCGTGATAAACGCATTTGTGGTTCAATCATACAATCCTCCGATACTTGTCTCACTGCAATCAGAACGATTTATCACACACTAGATTAGACTGTAGCTTGACAAATTCAAGTATCTAAGAATGAATAACTACCACACCAAGGAGAAATTTATACATTGTAACTCGGGTAAGGTGATGATGACTTGTCACCAATATGCCCCTTTCTTAGTTTGCCACTCTCCCGATGGAAAATGTGGCAAAAGCTAAGATGTTGGTTCGTCCTTGATTTTTGTACTTATTTGGAGCTCGAATGGTGATGCTTAGGAAACCTTTTTTCACAGACTTACATGGTATGCTCTGGGATTTAAGTAGGCTACAGAAAGGAAGAGTGTGGCACTAGGTAAGGCCAACAACTTTTAGAGGGTGGGGACCTGGTTGCCCCCAGCTATGAGTTTTACTATGCTGCAGCCCAACTGCAGTGGCCAATGTGCTGGTTGAGTGATGGTCTGAATCTGGAGAGGTCAGACCTGCGTCAGCCTCTGAATGGTTCCTTGGTGATTGGGTGGTTGCTGGATCCAAATTGTTTGGCACTGGGATTGGGCAAGCTCGCAAACATGGTGAAGGTTTGCTGGTATTTCTGTGATCAGGTTCGAGGGCAGGTTTTACTGTATGCTCCATGTCTACCCATTTGGGAACTACCTGGAATATAGAGATTTGCTGCTAAGCATGACAGAAGACCATGGCTCGATGCAGGAGCGCCCACTGTGGGTGAGTGGTGCACTGCGGAGGGGTCAACAAATTTCAAGACATGCAGGAAAAATACAGGGTGGGACTGGGCTTGGTCTTGTCCCATAGTGCTGTGGTGGCTGGTCTGCGGCAGGTATGGAGGGGTGCACAGACCGACCTGACAATATTTGATGTATTATAATATTTGATGTATTAGAATGTATACTGTTGCACGGGCAAGGGAAAAGGGCAGTCACTACTCTGTACTCAGAATTATTGACACAATGCCCGCTGTGGAATTCCAGCACAAGAACTAGGTGGGAGAGTTGTCTGATCCATGAGCTGTCTGACACACAGTGGATACACTCATTAACACATATTAAGCAGGTGTTCAATACCTCCAGACAAAAATTCATGCAATTTTTATTACATGCATCAGGCCTATCTCCCCTGGCTCACTTACATCACATTGGGGGCATCCTCGGAATGGCCCCAATGCAAACAGCGTGAGGCTGATTGTTTTCATATGGTCTGGACCTGCCCTCCATGATCACAGATATGGGCGATGGTTCTAGAGGAAGTGGTGGACCTGACTGGCCGAGCACTTAACCTGGAGGCAGAGACCTGTCTGTTGGCTTTAATGCCCAGGGCAAAAAAAGATAAGTATGAACTTCAATTTATCGATTTACCCTCGTTCTGTTCAAATGCCGTATTGTCATGTCCTGGAAATCCAACCCCCCAGTCTCCTCCCCCCACATTAAAGCTTGGCTTAGAGACTTCAACCCATGAGAGACGGCCGAAGCAGGCACTTTGCTCTTGCTGGCTAAATGGGGTACTGGAGGCTCAGCTGTCACAATATAGGAAATGTCCCTTCTGAAACTAGGAGTGAAAATGGATGAAACACCTCCCTGAAAACAAAGACTGACAATGCTCAGGGGGAGGGATTGTTAATCTTGGGATGTCGTGCTGGTGTACTTTGCGAATGTATGATGCTACCCCGCAAACAATTACACCGCATACCATTTCAACGAATTGAAAGGAATCCATTGGCTGAGCAACTGATGGCAGGCATTAAGTGGTCAATTGACTGATAATCAGAAATCCTGGGGCCCAATGACTGATGTCAGACATAATATGATCCACTACCTAATATGCAGAGACCTGTGATTTTGTGACAGATAGACAGCCATTATGTGGTACAGTGATGGACAGACAGGTATGATATGCCCTTGTACTTCATAGGCAGGCATCAAGTAGTCCAGTGAATTATATACAGACAATGTGTGTCACAGTAACTGATGGCAAGCATTAACTGGCCTAGTGCCTGGTGTTCAGGCATTTTATGGCCCATTAACAGTTTTTTTTTTTTTTTAATTTGTTTATTTGCATTTTTTTAATAAAACACGACAAATGTTTATACAACAACAAAACAAATCTGGTGCATCAGTTGAGAGAATATCCCAAAATATAACCTTATGGTAATCAACCAACATCATATATCCATGGTATTTCCGTAATTGTGCAACATCATAATCAATTAACATGCATCAGTGGATTCACAGAGGTGACAATATTGAAAGCAACCAGCAGTGCCCATCCGGCACCCCGACCCCCCATCTCGTACATACTGCTCGATTCGACACAACTTTACACCCGCCCGGGGGGATTTGTATCTATCTGGTCTGCGTCATTTGCGCTCAAGTGCTCCCGGACCCAGGCAATAAATGGTTACCATACCTCCCGGGGTCTAGAAGCAGGCGGCATCAATTCCCAGAAAGTAGTTAGCTGGACCCGACCATAGGTCACTTCCCTGACCCATTCCATCAGTGTGGGCTTTCTTCGCCTCCCCCAATGAACTGCGACTTGCCTCTTAGCAAACAATAACAGTAGGGCATGTAATTTCCGCTTTTGTGTGTGCGTTTCCTTGACATACCCCAATAGGCCCAACAGTGGAGATGGGCACTGGGACAAGCCTAATATTTGATTGATGGATCTAAAAATCTGTGACCAATAGTCTGCCAATCTAGGACAATCCCACGCCATGTGAAGAAAGGATGCAGAGGCTGCCCCGCATCGCCAGCAATTATCATCTTCCCTCAACCCCATTCGTTTTAAGCCAGTGGGTGTCCTGTAAAACCGATGTAAGAATTTGAAGTGAATAAGCCGAAGTTTATAGTTAGGCGACAACTCAGTCAGCAGGTGGCAACAGTACACCCATTGGTCCTCAGATACTGGGGGCATTAGTTCAGCATTCCATCTCAATAGTGCAGTCGGACATGTCACAGGGGCATCCGTTTGCATAGTCATGTAAAGTCTAGTTATAAGCCGACGTGGGGAAGGCGATCGGAGTAAAGTTTCCAAGGCAGCCAGGGTAGGCGGGGGAGCCGGAAAGTCACAATGTAAAGCACGGCATGCAGCACGTAGCTTGTGGTATAAAAATGCTTCCCCAAACGGCACTGTAGGGCCTTCCTCTGCCCTTGGCGGGTCCCGAAAATTATCCCCCGGGTAGAGGTCCGCAAAGGTATGGAGCTTCATCTTTTGTGCCCTCGCCTTGCTGAGTTCACCCTTGATGTTTGGTAACATTGGATTTTGGGCTAACGGGATAGATGGGGCGTATAATATTGGGGCTCTCGCCCGTCGTCTCAGGCCATCCCAAGCCCATCTCAGGGTCTCAGGCGGATCTACGTTGGTTGTAGAGCGACGATATGACTGGTATAGTGCGACCGACAGTGGTACCGGCGCCATTGCATCCCTTTCCACTGCCACATGCGGTTGGTAGGGTGTTGGGTATATCCAATGGTGCAAAAATTGCGCCTGCGCACAAAGTGCATAAAGTTTCATATCCGGGGCTCCCAGTCCTCCCTGTCTCAGCGGCAGAGTCAGTATCTCCCATGACACACGGGCCTGTCCCCCTGCCCATACCAAAGAGCTGAGCAATGATCTCAGTGTTGCAAAGAATGATTGCGTCAGCATGAGCGGCAGGTTCACAAACAAATACAAAAATTTAGGCAATATCACCATCTTTGTCAGCGCAATCTTGCCTGCCAATGACAAAGGGAGACGAGCCCATATGGCCACTTTCTCTTCAAGCCAGCCAATGGCTCTACCATAGTTCAGGTTCCACAATTCCTGTAGGTCGCGCCTGATCCAAATCCCCAAATATTTCACCTTCTCTTGCTCCCATTGCAGCGGGAATTCAGAGGTCACCTTTTCGGTTGTATCCGTCAAGGGGAATCTTAATGATTTACCCCAATTTATTGACACCCCAGCCAGCCCACCAAATCGTATGAATTCCCTCAGTACAATGTCTAGATTCCGTGCCGGGTCTAAGATGTATAAGGTAACATCGTCGGCATACAGAGATATTAGTAGGCTTCTAGAGCCGAAGCCTATTCCCTTGTCCATGTGGTATTGACGGATACGCGCTGCCAGAGGCTCCATCGCCACCGCAAACAGCAGAGGGGACAGAGGGCACCCCTGCCGTGTGCCCCGCGTGATCGAGAATGGCGCCGACACAAGACCATTGGCTCTGACCCGACCCGTGGGTTCCGTATATAACAATTTGATCAATCCTATAAAGAGAGGGCTAAATCCGATGCGCTCCAGTATCCCAAAGAGGTAAGGCCACTCCAGAGAGTCAAACGCCTTCGTCGCGTCTAAGAATACCGCTGCCGCCTGAACATCAGGGTGCAGATAATGGAGGACCGAAAAAACTGTCCTTAGATTATGGGAGGTGGATCGACCCGGTATAAAGCCTGATTGGTCAGGTCTGGCAATGATCGGGAGCATGGGTTGCAATCTATTCGCTATCAATTTTGCCAAAATTTTAACGTCAACATTGAGGAGTGACAAGGGTCTATAGGATTCAGGGTCTGTATCTGGTTTCCCTGGCTTGAGTAGAGTAATAATAACCACTTCTCTCATGGATGGGGGAAGTATCCTGGTCTCCTGAGCCTCAGCGTATACCGCAAGAAGTTTGGGCGCCACCTCCTCACATATGTCTTGTAGAATGCAGTCGTCAACCCGTCCGAACCAGGGGCCTTATTCGAGGGCAGGCTCTTAATCACGACTGCTACGTCAGCCACCGTAAAGGGTAGATCCATATATTCCCTGTGTCTATTGTTAAACCAAACTAGTTCCAAGGAATCCAGAAATGGCTTCATACCTTCCATGCTGCCCGATTGTGTAGTAGTATATAATTTGGCATAAAAGGATGAAAATTCCCCAAGAACAGCTGTTGGCCCCCGAGCTGTGCTGCCGTCTTTTGTGATCAATTCAGGTATGTGAGCAGCAGAGTGCGACTGGCGGAGCATGCCAGCTAGTGTCCGACCCGGCCGATCCCCCTCCCCATATCTACGCGCTTCAGCATACTTCCCAAGAAATGTCACCTCCCTTTGCGCTTCCTCATCATATGCTATTAATGTAGCCTTTAGTTGAGCCAATCCGTCTGGTGTGCCTTCCAAATAGAACCTTGTCTCTAGCTCTTTGATTTGTGCCTCTATAGCGGATAGTGTGCCACGTATAGCCTTGAGTACCCCTGCCTGTCTCGATATGCACTGCCCCCTTATCACCACCTTAAATGCCTCCCACAATGAAGCCTCCGTGGCAACCGACCCTGAATTAAGAGTAAAGTAATCAATTATATCCGTGCGTATCTCTTCCTTGAATGCCTCGTCAAGTAATGCATGCGGGGGCAACCTCCACTCAAACGCTCTCCGCGCGGCCTCTGGGAGTGCCAGACTCAGGAGACAAGGGGAATGGTCTGATAGTGTTCTCGGCAAGTGCCTCACCTCCACCGCCCAACTTGCTAAATCCCGGGTCACTAGCCAGTAATCCAAACGGGACCAGGCCCTATGGTGTTCGGAGAAGCAAGTGCCTTCTCTAGTGTTTGTGTTGTGCAATCGCCAAACATCGATCAAGTCTCCATCATCCACTATTGCATTTAACATTTTCCCAGCTGCAGTATGGTGTGCACGTGCCGAACCCTGTCTGTCCATGTCATCCCGCATCACAACATTAAAATCACCCCCCCATAGGATCGTATCGCACCCTGTCGCTTTAACCTTAGCCCAGATCCCCTGAAAGAACTCGGGGGAGTCCACATTGGGGCCATATATCGCAACCAGGACCATGTGCACCCCTCCCAGCGTGCCGACCAATATAACATATCTTCCGTCTGGGTCTGTATGCAGTTCCCTCTCTTTCCAGTCCACACCACGTCTAATCAAGACCGCCACCCCCCGTGCGTAATTAGAATACACTGATGAGTAGATCGGGCCCCATCTAGTATGCTTCAGCCTCGGGGAAGGTGCACCGTGTAAGTGCGTCTCCTGTAACATGCATAGATCTATGTTGTGTCTGGCTAGATAAGCATGCACCAATCTAGATTTCCTATTGTCGTTTAGACCTCTGACATTCCACGATAAACAGTTTATCTTGGGTTCATGATGCATGATAAAACAACATACCAAGCTTTACTACAGCCCCCTGTATACGGAGGTATCTTGGGATCAAGTACATTTAACGACCAGCAAGGTTCCCATACACCAGTAAAACATCTAACAACAATCCCCTCCCACCACCCCCCACCCATACCAACCCCCAATCAGGTTGAAAAGGACCCCCCCAATACAACACCAAAGTAAGAGTTGCCGGGAAAACTCCCATGGGGTTGTGTGAGTGCCAGCACTCTTCCCTACCATGGCAGGGTGGCCGAGAAACTGCAAGGGAGCGAAACTTGCAGTGTAGTATACTAATAGGATTACATTAATCCAACGGTTTCTGAACCTGACCATCCCGTGACATCCCTACAGGCCCAGGTCGTATACTCTGAATATGGAAAACCGGGCACTCTTACTATGGGAGACATCTCAAGCTCCAATATAATGTACTACCAATCCCCCCCATCCCAATAGAAGGTCCCCCCAAAAATTAACATGTCAAGTAAGTGTTCATGGGCCGCCACCCCCGGCGTCCATCAGGGCCTCAGCCCAGAGAGGCCATAGCTGAGGATCCGAATTATGCACAGACCCACACATCAATATAATACTAAAATCAGCAGAGAAATGTATAACCGCATTCTGGCAGTGAGGCTAGGAGATTCATGGCAGTGAAGTTAGTCATTATCACTTAGCTGAGCTGCAACAGATTCCTCCGAGCTGGGCTTATTCTTGGCTCGCTTGCCCCCCACATGTTTCGCAAACTTGAGTGCGGATTTCGCATCCGTGAAAAATTGTGATGTCCCATCGTGCGACACCTTAAGTTTTGCAGGGTAGAGTAGCGAGTAAGGGATCTGCGCTTGCAGCAGGAGTCGTTTCGCAGGCAAAAACTTGCGTCGTGCCGCTTCCACTGCTGGCGTGAAGTCCGGATAGAAGGCGATCTGGTTCCCTTGATGTGTAATAGCTCCCATACCTCTTGCCTGACGCAGCACCATGTCACGATCCTGGTAGTTTAGGAGTCTCGCCAAAATGGGTCTAGGCGCAGCTCCCACTGGTGGTCTAGGGTCCAACGTACGGTGTGCTCTTTCCACCGCAAAGACTGGCGACAGGTGCCCGGCAAATTGGGCCTGCAGCAACTCCGACACATACGTCTCCATCTTGCCAATGGCTGTAGTTTCAGGGATCCCTGTGATCCGCAGGTTGTTACGGCGTGATCTCGCCTCCAAATCCTCATTTTTGGCGCGGATAACATTTAGCAGTCTATCCATCTGCAGTAGCTGGTCTTTGGTCTCCACTTGGAACTCGTGGTATTCGGCTTGTTTATTTTCCAGCACGTCCAGTCGTTGCTCGTGCACTCCAACTTGCGATTTCACGGATTCCATTTGCGACGTCAACGTGTCCAGCTACGCATCTATGGTACGGAGACTGGAGCGCATCTCCAGCATTAGCGTGCGCATGTCTTCACCCTGGTCTCCCAGTTGTCCCTCCGTGGGGCCTCCTGTAGCGGACTCCGGATCAGACTCCGTCACGTGGGTCGTCCTCCGCTGATCGAAGCTGATTTAGGGTTGCTTAGCGTCCTGTTTCCCCATATTCTGGACCGTACTGGAGTTTAAAGCCAACCAGAGGTAGGGGGGTTGCTCGGCCGACCCAGGCCCTGGTTTCGCTCACTGTTCAGCACGTGCGTCGGAGCACCCGGTAAATTGTCCCTCACGTGGCAGATGTACCAGTTCCGGCCCCCGCACCACTCACTGCCCGTGCAATCTAGACAATCAACAGGTGCACACAGCGCGACTCCTTTTGTACATACCGAGTCACAAGCGCCAATAGTAACCTCCGCGCAAGGTGGATGTCGGGCCCTGTATAGCACCTTGACATGTATTCTCTCCGCGCCGTGCCCGTAACTTCACAACATCTCAGTCCTGCTCAAATCCCCAGAAACCAATATCCAGCGTCACAGCGTGGGGGAATCAGTTTGCGGGTCCCAATGTCAATGGCGGCAGTATGGGGGTGGACCGTCGACTCGGCCGGCTCCGCCACGCCCGTGCATGGGATCTCATCACCAGTCCATACGCACTCCCTGTCTCACCGCGATCTGCAGCAACAGCTGTGTCCTCGGTGCAATTGCGGCCTCCAGACTACGATATGCGGCCACTTGCAGAGCCCCCTCGCAGCGTGACTCCCACCTCCGTAGTCGGCTCCCTCTGCGCAGGCAATCTCTCAAAATGGCTCCCTCGGGACCCCACGGTAGGCCTTAGGCTTTCGGTAACTTCTCTTAGCGCACCTCCACCATTGATAAACCGGGCGGCAGAGCGCCCAGCGAGTTCGCACCCCCGTCGTCCAAATCTTTGCAGCCTGCCAGCGAGCTCGGATATTCGCTCCGCAGGCCCCACCTGGAGCCTCGGTCTCACGTAGATTCGGCCGCCGTCTCACCCCACCGCTCAGCGCGTCTCCTTCCCCGCTCACAGACGCCGGGTTTCGTATCTGTACTGGAGAGTGGCGGCGGGGGTCAGCAGTTGCACCGTTGGACTCCTCAAAGTTTCCGCTTCCAACGAAGCGATAAGAGCACTGCTTCAGCTCCCGTATTTGTGCGGATTAATGCAGGATAAATCCCCGGCTGGCAGAGCTCGCTCACAGAGCAGCCATTCCGCAGCTCGGCAAACCACGCCCCTGGCCCATTAACAGGTTGGGCAGTATTTCCATGTCTATTATATGACAGACTAACTGATAAATAGTGCATTCTATTCAAAGTAACTTACAGCCAGGAATTCAAGTTGACAGGCACTAGTGTCCTTGTTCTTATGGCAGTAACTAGTGGGCAAGTACATAAACTACTGTGCTTGTTCTCTAAGTAAAGTTCTCACAAAGGCATATTTAGATATTCTCTTATGCACAGTTAATATATCTTCGTATTGCTATCATCAGCAAATGGTGTGACTACATTTTTTATGCAATATCTCCGATAGAAATAGAAGAGATACAAGAAATCTGATTGCTTTATTCTGTGCCATGATAGTCAATATATTCGATTTGCCATTGTTTCGGATAAACATGTTTTCATCTGTTGCACAAAACATTTTTGATTCTCGGAGTGGTGTGCAGTTTTTTACACGTGAGAAAAGAATGCTGCTTATTGCTGAATCAGTTTGTGTTCCACAGTAGTAATAATCCATGGATCCTGGTTGGTATTAAAGTAATGGCACATTTTGTGAGTTATCTATGTCAGCAGTATATAAGTATAAGTTTTTTTAAGCCAATCTAGTTGAGAAAATGTGCTTTAAAGTGCACAACTTTGCTCATTTACAAAAATAATTAAATGGGTGGAACAACTTGCCGGAGAATGTACGTAAGGAACACACTCTGCTTCCGTTCAGGAAGAAGCTAAAAACAGTGCTTTATGCTGACGGGGAGTAATTTAATGAAGTTCCGCACCTCACTTGCAAGGGCTGGGATTCCTCTCATAAGCGCTTAGAGACCTGTAGGTGATAACGCGCTCTACAAATCACAATTACAAAGGGAGGTTCCATACCTGTTTTTACTTTCGAGTGGCAGCTGATTCACTCCCATGTTTGCCCATCACATAACTCGATTTTGTACAGAGCCAAGAAAAATCTGTACACATTTTGTTGCCACACATGAGGAAGAATAATTAAAGGGAAGTCTGTTTACAACCATGGCTCAGAAGACAATAGTCTGCCTCTAAGCCCATTAAAAATTGAGTGTGGTGTTAACTATTTGCTGCTGAGCAGGGACTAGTGATCTGGGAGGGCTGCAGAACAGCTGGATGTTCAATGTGAGGCCTAAGCACTTCTTCGTTTGACTTGCTGATTCCAAATGGGGCCAACAGGATTTGATTAAATTATTTCCCAGAATCCTCTTTCACCATTTGACTCCAACGCAAGCAAGGAGGGAGAACCAGTTTGAACACTGTTAGGTAGGTGTAAGTGACCAGCTGGTCACGTTCAAGTCTTTGTAAAATACTGTGTCCACCAGCCACTTCTCGAGGGCTGGCTTCAATGCTCCCCCACACCCATCCATCACAGTTGTCACCGGTCAAGTGACTCTGCTAATAAAAGGGGCTCAGCGTGCGTGCCCTGGGCCAGTTCCAGAGTATGCCACCTTGTGTCTGCATCATGACTATCTCTGTGAGATGGCCTAAGGCCCTGACTCTTACAGTAGGAAGGGAGCACATCTAAATAGAGGAATGGTTAGGGAGATGAAAAGAGAACTAGCTGGTAGTGGAAGGGTTCTTCCATTTTGAAACAGGTGTCCCTGGTTAATTTTACAGGAAGGAGGCGAGGAAGTTCTGAAAAAGGAGGCGGAGGAGGGTGAGAAAGTAGTCAAGATTAGGTAGGAAAAAAATTCCAGGCCCTGCTTAGGGCCCATGAAATGACAGCACCTTCACCACCACCTCTTCTGAACAGTCCTGAACATGGGAGGAGTACACCTGAAGAAGAAAGCTCTGCTAGAAAAAGAGAAGACTCCTGGCTACTGCTGGAAGAAGAGGACTTAACGACTTATGGATTTAAAGACTACTGAATGATGCTGGTACAGAGGGACTGAAATGGGCATCCCAGGGGTGAAGGGTTTGACTTCCTCTTTGCCTGCTTCAGGGCCACAGTAAGCAGAATAATTCCTGATTCCAAGAAGGACCAGCTTTCCACAGAGGAATGAGTCCTGCACTGGACCTGTCTGGAAAGAGACCTGGGGAATAGAAGCTTGCTCCCCGAAGTGAGGCGCTCAAATACTGGCCAGAAGTAACTTAGTGAAAAGTGGCCCTTGGTCATTCTGTCCAACTCTGGAGGAATGGGACAAGGTGCTGAGGCTTTCCCATGTATCTTGCACCCACACTGGACAAGAAAACCAAATTTGTCTTGGTCAGAAGTTTTTGCCATACTAAAAACTAGTTCAACTGGACTTCACGGTAAAGGTATCCTGCCTTGTGGCGTTTTGCCGGGCTATAGCTTCCATCCTTGCCACTTTAGACGATTTTGAGAACCAAAAAACTGACTAGCTCTAAAGGCAAAACCTTTTGGCGAGGAGACAAAACTTAAAAAAAAAATATTTCTTTATTGTTTATCATGCCAACAGATTCAATCGAGTGCACCTACAAGTGCCACAGTATACTTGAATAGTGGTGCATGCCGTTAAAATCTAGCTGGTTATGAATCAACAGTAAAACAATATGCTCATTGTTAGAACTGGCGGTCTCTAGTTGGCAGAGGTAGGTACCTTTGACCAAATAGGGACCCTTGCTTCTACGTCAGGGCAAAGGAGTTACACTACTGGATAACCCCTGCTCACCCCCTTGGTAGCTTGGCACAAGCAGACAGGCTTATCTCAGAGGCAGTGTGTTAAGCATTTGTGAACACATACAGTGAAAACTACAGATGGACACCACACAGGTTTTATAAAAATAAGTATTCTTTATATAGACTTAACACAAGACCACAAACGACAAAAATCCACAATACTGTACTAAAAATTGACTTAAAGATGGTAGAAGTAACTTAGTTCAAGTTGATGGTAAGTGCGACAAAGTTCTCACAAAAGTACCTGGATGCGTAACGCAAAACAAACAAAAGGTTCGCAGGGATGGAGATGCGTCGGTTCCTTGCTTCGGGGGAGACGATGCGTCGTGCCTCAATGCTTGCGCAGAGTAGGGGATGCGTCTTGATCCTTACCGGAGAGGAGGTGATGCGTAGATTCTCGTACTGCGTTCCGGTTGCGATGCGGCAAGATGGTGCTTCGATGCGATGATCCGGTGCGATGCGATAAGATGGCACCCTTGATGTGACGACGTGAAGACGATGCGTGCACGCCCGGCGGCCGTGCGGCAACTCTGTAACTTTGGAGCCGCGACAGGCCCTGCGACACGCTTCTCCTGTGAGGCGACGGCGACCCTTGCGGTGGCGACACGCTTCTCCGGTGATGCGTCGGGTAACAGCCTTGACGAAGGCTCGCTTCTCTGGTGATGCGGCGGCGACCTCTGCGGCGGTGACACGCTACTCCTTCGATGCGACGGCAACAGCTGAGACTGCGACACGCTTCTTCTCATTGAGTCGCGCTTCCAGCTCCCAGCGACACGCAGGCTTCTGCAGACAGAATTCCCAGCAAGGAAATTCAGAGGGGAGCTGGTGGTGAAGTCTTTTGTCCCTGAGACTTCAGCAGGAGGCAAGCACAAGTTCAAGCCCTTGGAGTAATATTCTGCAAGATGATGAAAGTTCTTTAAAAGTTCCTTCTCCTCTCCTTGGCACTGAAGACACCACTGTAGGCCAACCCAGCAACACAGCACACTGGCAGGGGGGCAGTCCAACTCCTACAGTTTCCTTTGGTTCTTCTCCTTGGCAGAGGTTCGTCTTGTTGTTCCAGAAGTGATCTAAAGTTCTGGGGTCAGGGCCCCAATATTTATACTGCAATATCCTTTGTCCTCTGAAGGCAGAGGGGCCTTTGCCTAGTCAAAACAAGTTCTGTGCAGTCCTGGAGCACTTTGTTTACAGGACTCCTTCTTTCCTTTGACAGAGTGGGCCAGGGACATCAGACACACCACAGGAGGTGGAGCCAGCATTGTGGAAGGCAGGCACAGCCCTATTCAGACCCAGGTGCAACTCCTCCCACTACTCTACATGCAGATAGGTCTATTCAGCCCTGTACTGACTCACTCTGTCTCCTGGAATCCCCCAGCCCCTGTCACTCACAAAGCCAGACACACAATACACAACCTAGCAGAGGCAGGCTTGGACAGTTAGGCAAGAAAAAACCTACTTTCTAAAAGTGGTATTTTCAAACACAGAGTGTTAAAACCAACTTTACTAAAAGATGTATTTTATCATCCTGAGTTCAGGCATACTAAATTCGTTTTTCGACCATGTTCCCTGGGTCAGTTAGGATTATAAGATGTTATAATCAAACTGCCCATTCTGGCCTATGGAGAACAGGTAGCCTTGCAATAGTGAAAAACGAAAATGGCTGTAATTCACTATTAGGACATACCACACACACCAGGGCATGTCCTACCTTATACTTACAATGCACCCTGCCCTTGGGCCTACCTTAGGGGTGTCTGATATGAAGATAAGGGAAGGTTTAGGGACTGGCAAGTGGGTGTACTTGCCAAGTCGACATGACAGTCATAGACTGCACACAGGCTCTGCAATGGCAGGCCTGAGACACACTTTGCAAGCTGCTTCTGGGGGTGGCACAACCAGTGTTGCAAGCCCACCAGCAGCATTTGATTTACAAGCCCTGGGCACACCTGGTGCACTATACTAGGGTCTGACAAGTAAATCAAATGATCCAATCATGGAGTCACTAATCAATACATCAATTTAACATAGGGAGCACTTGCACTGTGGCACTGAATAGCAGTGGCACAGTGCCCAAAGCATCTAAAACCAGCAAACAGATCAAAAACAGAGGAGGCAATCAGAAAAAAGTGGAAGGGAGACACACGCCAATGGTACCAGGTCTAACACTCATCTACATAGCAGACATATAAACCATAAGTGGTTGTGAATGAGACATCTGAACAAAAAACTGTATAAAATGTGATCTGTTCAGGCTGGTGTCAGGGAGCAGGGAAGGGGGGAAGTGGGCACATGGAAAAAGCAAAAACGAGGAGAAATAATGCATTTCTCCTCGTTTTGCCATCTTAAGACCAGTTTTTACCTGGTCTTAATTTTGGCGCTGCCTCCAATGTACGCCACCCTTGTACATAGGGGGCAGCTTCAAAATGAATGGGTGTTGTGGTGGAACACCCACTGCAACACCCACTGCCCACATATTTCACGCTCACCATAGCGTGAAAGGGGGACTTATGTACAAGGCAGCGTTAAGCCGTGCACACATTTATTGTTTGAATAAATGGGGCTGCATACATTAGACACCAAACATATGAATGTTCTTCTGTATCCCCCTTTTTTCATTTTTTCTTTTTTTTTCCAAAGCAGTTTGACGATATAAAAGTTCTTTTGTGGCCTACTTAGTTAGACAAAATCTTTTATTCGACCATAGCCACAAAAAGTACATTCTGTTAGTTTAAAAAACATACAATAAAAACAGAAGAAAATTAATGTGCACAAGAGCTTCAGAATTCTGTTATTGCAACATTTTGAGAGCTGATTGCTATAAATATCCAATTAAAAAGAATTAAAAGAAAAGTGCCGTCATGGTAATCCATCCTGTACATATACAAAAGAGTCGGAGTCACAACATTACTGTGTTTCGCCCCATAGAGCGTACTTGTTCCTTATTCTTAATGCCCATCAAATGTAACTGCCACATGCACAGCACGTGAAAGACGACTCTAGGTGCTGTAAGAATTGCAATCCTAAATTATAGGACCTAATGTTTTCAGTACGTAGAATTGAATGCAAAAATTGTGAGCTGTAAAGCTTACAGAAAAGCATGAAATGTACAGTGGACTGAAGTGACATGTCACAGGGGCAGCACAGCAAAGTAGGAAACCAAGATTCCTGCTGAGGAAAAGCTATTAGAAAGTACACAGTGCATAACCTAAAACGGCAAAGAGTGGCCACCGCCTGTGCACGAACAGCCCGAAGGTCAGATCTGTGTCTGAGGAACACATTTTTGACATGGGTATTAGAAATATTGTCAATTGTGTGCGGAGAATAAAATTGATTTGGAATCCTCAGTTCGAGAAAAAGTTGTATAACGTTGGATAACCAGGGTATCTTGTTCAAGTGGTCCAGAGAAATACAGGGGCAGATTTACAAACCCCTTGCGCCACTTTTGCGTCACTTTTAACATGGGAAAAGTGACGCAAAAGTGGCGCAAGGGGCTTGTAAATCTGCCCCCAGATCTTTAACCAGCCAATTCTACCACAGTCTTCAATGTAGGGTAAACCTAATTCTGAGTGCACAATATAACTATCACTACTCTTAGGGATTGACAGGAACCTGCATAGGAATCTATTTTCCAAATTTTGCAGATTTCCTGGATTAGTATAGCCCCAAACTCCCCCCATAGGAACACACAGAAAGACATTTGCTTTTGGAAAGCTGGATCATTTGTTCAATAGGCTTATGACCAAATTTTCCAGCAAACTTAAATATTGCTTCAGAGGACCCTAAAAATTCTGTGCTCTTTGGTTTAAATGGTTCCCCAACTTAAAATCTGAGTCAGCGGTCCCATCTATCACATTGTTTTTCGATCTTATATTTTTGGGAACACTAACTATGACAAAAGATTTCTGGTGGTTCACTTTTAAGCTAAGGTTATTCACAAAACTAATTAAGGAATCCAATAAAATGTGATGTCCATTTGCGGTATGGGCAATGACGACAGCGTCATAAGCGTATAAAATGACAGAGTGATTCCCAACTTTAGGAACGTTCTTCCCTTTTCACACTCCGTCCAGGTCGTTAATATAAAATATAAATAAAAAAGGCGCTGAAATACAGTCCTACTTGACAGCTCGATTAGGCATAATGAAAAAGGTACATTCCCGTACTCGCCATAATGGACTTTCACAAACCGTTCCCCAATGCAAACGTTTGAGTAAGTCCAACAGCAAGTTCCAATGTTCATTTTGCCCATCAGGTCCCATAGCTTCCCCCTGTTCACCATGTCAAAGGCACAGGAGAGGTCCATAAAAGCCGTAAGTAAGGAGCCTTTCCTGGTTTTGAAATATTTCCCGATTAATAGGGATAAATTAAGGGATTGTTCCACTGTTCCTATGCCAGGGCAAAACCCATACTAGACTTCAGAAAGAAAATTATTTTGTTCTGCCTAATCCTCGAGTGTTTGGAGGATGACACTCTCTAAACTTTTAGAGGTAGAGTCCAAAAGAGATATAGGGTGGTAGCAAGTCGATTGGTTCCTATCTCCGTTTCTAAAAATTGGAACTATTATGGATTCCCTCCATGATTTTGGCAGGTCACCCTTTATTGCGGCTCCGAGCACATTGGTTATTAACGGTGCCCAGAAAAAGGGATTCTACCTAAAGATGTCATTAGGGACACCATCCAGTCTGGGAGGTTTGCCTGCAGAGCATCTTAGGATAGCTTTTGACACGCCATTGATATCAATTCTATTACTTAAGCTAATTGTGTCATCAAACTTAAAAATTGGATATTATTAATAGGTCATTCTGAGGAGAGGAAACATTCTTTGGATCGAATACCTTGGAAAAGTGAGTTACCCACTATTCAGCCAAAATATGGCTTTTTATCTTTGTTTAATTGTACTCAGTAGAGTACATCCGGTTAATGATTTGCCAGAATGCCTTATTGTCCCTAGATTGCATTGCTACTTCCATATCTTCCCAGGCCGCCCTTCCTATTTCCTCCATGCTCTACTCCAATACCGCCATATATGAGTGTCTAGCCCTTCTAATGTCCTCTATATTATGGGTAAGGCTTTATAGTTACAGATCTGAGGTGTCTATGGGCCGCCGAACATGCAGGGTTGAACCATCTATAGACAGGAGTATCCAGATAAGACTTGTTAGATTTCAGCATGATGGAGACCGATTGACAGATCTTCTCAAAACTACTCAGCACTTCCCTTGGATCTGCCTCATCTAATAGGCAGCAGTTGATCCCATCTTTGTTTCCAATTATGAGTTTAGTAAAAAAAATTGTGTTGGATCAATTATGTCCCATTTAATTTGTAATCCTTTATTAGGACACTAATTCATATTTGGAGTTACAACTGTCTCTTTATTCCTATATGGGCAATAATCCAGATTCATTGACTGGGGGTTGTGATCACTAACACAGGTTGTCAGGACAAGAGAATCTGAAATAGAAGGTGGAAAGTCAGTAGATAATGATATAAAATCGATTGTACTACCCCTCCCATTACCTGTAAATGTTGGAGGGTAAACAATTTCCTCCTGGAAAAAGTCAGAAGAAAATAACAAATTATTTTTAATTAAAAGTCGATTCAACTCCTCCCCCGTATGGTGTATGGATAAAATGTGATGTATCCTCTCCTTGCCAATCCATAACACCACATGCAGGGGTACCACTATATTGGCACCTCTTTATATTGAAGTCTCTGGCCCAGAACATGGCTGTATGACTTGTGCAATGCCGGAGAGAATCTGAAAAGGAAGCTTCTAAATCTTTGATAACATTAACAGGCTGTTGGGTGAAAAAGTTATAATAGGAGTTAATTAACAGCATATCAAGAAGGCCCAGAAAAGACAAATACAAAATTTGGAACCAAGGAGTACTGGTTAATATTTTAACTTTGATATTTATGTTTTTAGGAGAAATCAACACTGCAAGGGCCCCTTTAGACCTGCCTGATGAAGATGGAAAAGCTGGATTACAGAGTAATTGAAAGCTCTCTAAGTAAAAGTTCTCTGTTGCCCAGTTCTTGTGACAACAAATTACACTGAAGTCTTTGACCTGTGATAGCCAATCTTTAGCAGTTTTGAATGTATGCCAGCTATGTTCCAAGCCATCCTCCCTCTCGTGGCTCAAAGTACCAGAAGCTGCATTACACAATCCATTCTGGCTATTGTTATTATTTGACAGAGAAGTGGGTGGAGAAAAATTAGGTTTACAAAGTGTCGGTAGGTCCCGTCATTCAATATTGGCTAATCCAGACAGTGGGCCAAGACGATTCTGTAGTGAGAGAGGATTAGTTGACTGTTCTGTTGATTTTTGAACTAAGCTAAAATGAGTGTTTACTGCACCTTGTGATATTTGAAAGGGTGGCCTATAGACATAACTTAGGGGAAGGGCACAAACCCTGCCCTGTTTATTCACCAAAATAGTTTAGATGCTGCAACAGAGAGCTTACCAACCGAGGATTATTTAAATTAACAACAATGCAGTCAAGTTTTCAGAAAATAACCTATCCATTGAAACTCTCCTCACCATAAGTATATCGTCTTCTAGATCAGCAGGCCAACCAGAATTTTTCGTACACTAGTGGGTCACCTTATATTTCAAGTCCAGCCAGTCCTCATGAGCAGTTCCTGCTAGCGTTGGAACCCTTTCCAGTGCAATAACATATTGAGTGCATTCAGGTGGTAATTGTAGGTGTTGCAGGGGGGCCTCACCTTTACGAGTAATCAACTGATGGCTTGGGAATAGGCAAGAACGAGCACAGCCATTTGTTTGTTCATGATTACAGTTATTTATATGGGTGGCTTCTGGCGGGCTACCCGTCAACAAAGTTACTGTGGAATTATTGGGAATTAATGGGGCGCTCAAAGGTTTGGGTGCTATCTGGGTGTGAGGTTGGGTCTGAAAGTGTTTGTTTTGAGCCTCAGACAGGGCTCAGACTTTGCCCCCAAGGATTTAATTTGTTCAAGAACCTCTCATCGGAAATACCTCAGCAAGCCCTCCATTCTACTAAAGACAGATTTGCTTAAACTCTGTTAGCTGATACTGGGGGTCAAGCACATCCAATTGATAAAGGTTCACTGATTTATTATTGAGCGTGGATCTTCTACAACTCTCGTCCACCTCAGTGGTTTCCTTTGCAATCACCATTGTTGTTGAACTCCCTCAGTTTTTCCCCTCACCCTGCTTCCATTTTTAGGAGGGCAGTTTAGACATGCTAGGCTGTATATCATCTGGGGTCATGCCAATAATATCAGAGAGTGATTCATGAATGACACGAGGATTATTTATCTCTGCAGTAACTCTGGGGGCAGTTTTTTTGGGAGGTTTTATAGGGCCCTTTAAAGCAGTATCATGCTCCCCTTCAATTGGCTTTATGGGATAGAAGGAGTCAAAGCTATAAACTCAGTTGCAGGTTCATTAATCAATATCTGGACCACATTAGCTCAATTCTTTACAAGCCCCATTTAGGTACTAATAGCCTCCATGTCGGTTGAGAATTATGAAGTCTGTCAGGGTTTCATGGATAGCCACCTTCCTTACTACCTGGGAATCAAGATGGTGGCCTTTGATACAAACCTGCAGTTCTCTTGGTGCCTTCTTTGGCATTCCGCACTCTCATCCACATCTTAAGCGCTTGCACTCATGCGGCTCTCTGAGCACACGTTCAGTTCATCATGGTCTTGGGTATGAACGGTATGTAGGGTATAGAGCTCTACACCTTAAGTCACCTTTTGGGCAAAACATTAGGGGATCTCTCTACCTATGTGCATGATAGTTTATGCTTTTATTGATCTCTGCCTCAGATTTTTCCCCATGCCTTTAAAAGAGGTCTGAATACTGGTGAATCATCCTCAGTTGGAGAGTCATTCACAACAACATGCGACAGGGGGCTGAATACTGGTGAGTCATCCCCAGCTGGTGAGTCATCCACAACAACAGTGAGTCATCCTCAGCTGCTGAGTCATCCACAACAACAATGTTGCAAAGATCTCACAAGACCTCAAAGTCTTGGTGGCCATTTTTAAAGCTCTGAACTACAAGTAGCCTGCCTTCTGAACATTCCATGCTTCACATCAAGGAATCTAGACTTAACCCATCTCCTGCCCCGCCTCTGAATTCAGATCGCAAGTCGTCATCTGGATACAATAGGTACTCTATTTAGAGCTCTCCCACTGTGACATTAGTCCTGTGGCTACTGCGCTCATTTGTAGGGGCTTTGTTGCTTTACTTGGGCCTCTGGCCATAAACCTAGATAAAGGAAAGCTTGGTGCCTCTCACCATCAACGAATTCACTGCACATTCAAGCTGCTGAACATTCTAAAAACAGCTACGCTAGGGTTATTTTGCGGCACAGCTAAGTTTGTTGTTTATTGTGTATATTGTGTTCTCTTTCAACCTCCCTAGGAACTGTTTATTTTTGTGCAATCTGGTGTGCTATTATGTGAGGAGAAACACTAAACATCAATGACCACTTTGTCAGCGTACTAGTGGAGTTCACGCATCTACTAGGTACTAAGGTTGATACTCTACAAGAATTATGTTTTGAGTTATATGATGTTGAGCTGTGAAAAGTAATGTATGTTCACTTGTGATATTCTTGTTTATGTACATCATCGTGAGATCATGGTGTGTTGTCCCTCGTCTAGTGTGCTTGATTTTAAGGTGGTTTCTTTTTTCCCCCCTTTAGCAAATGCTAAGAACCCTTTAGGTAGCATCTGTCAGTTTCAATTTGGGTGATATATCTGTCCTGCTATCTGTACTAACATTTTCCTTATGATTACTCATTCTGTCTGTCCAAGTGGTACCACTGGAGGATAGTGAATCATCAGGTTTGTTATTTTGGTATATTGTTTTAGCCTTTTATTTTAGCTTGTTATTTTAGTTTGCTGTTCGTTCCCAAACCACTTTCCCTTGTGTTGATCCTGACACCATTGCATTATTCTTCTACTGGTGGTGGTGTGGTGTATGCAGGGGAGAGACGGTGCATGCTGCTTCCACAACAGTAGTTTTTGGACCTTTGTGGTTGAGGACCTAAAACTGGTACGTGCTCTGACAAAGTCATTGAAGAAGTCCTTTGTCCCTTCCGCTCTTTGGTTGGCTAAACTTCTTCCTCCCCATTTATGTAGGCATAGCATGGGTACAATAATAGTCAAAAATATGTTCAGGCCTACCTCACGTAGTTGGGGCTGTTAGCATAAACACTGAAGTAGGGCCATGATGGGGGCAAAGTCCAGCCTTCTCCGGCTGCAGACGGGTGCAAATGGGCCCACTCTTGGACTGGATTTCGTCCAGGCATGCGCTCGGGCATGTCTTGTGTTTGTTCAATGCCGCAGGTGTCAGGAGCACTTTTCAGTGCATTGGACCCCCTCCTCCTGTGCTCGGACGTGTCCTTTGGGGGATGGAGTCCCTCAGTGATAAGCAATCAGCGTGTGGCAGGCGTCCTGCACCGCCGGTGACAGGAGAGCTTTTCAGCGTATGAAGCCCCTCCTCCTGGGTTTGGAAGTGTCCTCTGGTGAATGTAGTCCCTTAGAGGCAAGCAATCAGTGTGCAGCAGGCTTCCCTACTTAGTCTGGGAAGTAGAATTCATCCTTAAACTCAGGAGGTTTGACTAAAAGTTAAAAAACTCTGGAGTCTGACCTCGTCCTTTAGTGTGTCACTGCCAATGCCTGAAGAACTGAAGGTACATGGCTGTGTCGTATGCCTCTCTGTAAGCTGTACGTTGACTGTGATAGTGGTGGATACAGGTCTCAACAGGGGTCTTACAAATATGGAAACAAGTGGTGGTGGAACCATATTCCTATGAGCAGGTTAAATAGGAGGGGTCATCTCGGTGTCCTCTGAGCAGCCCTCCATACTGTCAATCACTGGCTCGTCATCATCACCATCCCTTTCCATAAATCTAAGGCTTTCAGGAACTTTCCTTTTCCCTTGTCTCGAATCAGGTCTTGGAATCGGCTGTGGTCTAATACATGTCCAGATCAACAGAAGGGGGTCTTGGAGAAGATGACGGAGTACCCTTTCTTTTTCTTGCTGGCGATTGTGAAGCCAATGGTTGAAGAGCAACACATTTTGCACAGCAGGGAGCTCAACCTTCTGTTGTGCTCCTACTTCAGGATGAACAGTTGCTGGCTGTGGCTCCTGTTGTCCACGTTCCTGAGATGATTGGGTACTTTGTGGCTGAGACAAATCTAGTTCAGAGTACCTTCCGTGGCCATGACTGCAGTGGCTGCATCGCTGAAAACATGGGCTTGGGCTTAGCCTTAGGTTGGGGTGGTGCTGTTGATGATGCAGGGCGGCTGCTCCCAGCCTATTGCTGCCCAGAGGAGGGTGCAGCATGTACACCACGTTTCCTAAAAAAAATGGAGGGCAGCACGGCAGTGGTGGCAATATCCTTTTTCTTCTCCTCCTCACTGGTCACTTTCTTGGCAGGAACACCCTTCTTTGAGGCCATCTTCAAGATCTTTCTTAACTCTGGCAGTTGTCACTTGGCTCCACAAGCGGAATCAGAGGAGAACTCAGGTGGTGTCACTGCCGGCCTTCTGTCTGGCAGTACTGTGTGTGAAGTCGCTTTCTGTGTACCTAAAAGCAAACAAACAAGAAAAAAAATCTATAAAAATGGCATTTGAATTTTGAATCTGCAGACAATATAATTTAGTAAGGTCACAAAACAAATATTTAACAATAGTGTATCCATTCTCAATCATAACATAATATTTCAATAACATACAGATTGAAAAGTTTACTGTATGTGCCTCTAAGGCCTATCAATCAATCAATCAATCAATCAGTGGGGGGTGGGTTACGTAGCTCCTGGATGAACTCGGTGATTCTTTGAAGAGCCAGGTCTTGAGGTCCTTCAAGAACTTGGAGAGTGTTGGTGTCTGTCAGAGGTGGAGAGGGAGGGTGTTCCATGCGCTGGCTGCGTGGAAGGAGAAGGAACGGCCTCCTGTTTTGGTCTTCTTGATTCGTGCCACCATCGCAAGGGAGAGCTGGGCTGAGCGGAGGGATCTTTGGGGTGCATGGAACGTGAGGCGGTGGTTCATGTAGGTGGGTCCGGTGTTGTGGAGGGCTTTGTGGGCGTGGGTGAGAAGCTTGAAGGTGATTCTCTTCTCGACGGGGAGCCAGTGTAGTGTCCTCAGGTGTTGGGTGATGTGGCAGTGGCGTGGAAGGTTGAGGACTAGTCTGGCAGAGGCGTTTTTGATGTTTTGGAGTTTGCCGGTCAGGTTCTTGTTGATCCCAGCGTAGAGTGCATTGCAGTAGTCCAGTCTGCTGCTGATGAGGGCATGGGTGACAGTTTTCCTGAATTCAAGGGGAATCCAGTTGAAGGTCTTACGTAGGAGACGGAGGGTGTGGAAACAGGAGGAGGAGACAGCATTGATTTGGCGGTCCATTTTGAGTTCGGAGTCCAAGATGATACCGAGGTTGTGTGCGTGTTAGTGGGGGAGGGTGGATTCCTGATGACAACTTCGGTTTTGTCTGTGTTTAGTTGAAGGCAGCTGTTCTTCATCCACATGGCGACTACTTCCTTTCCTTCTTGAAAGTTGTGTCTGGAGATGTTGGGTTCGTTTGATAGGGAGAGGATGAGTTGGGTGTCGTCTGCGTACGATACGATGTTGAGTCCGTGGGATCTGACGATGGATGCAAGTGAGGCCATGTAGATGTTTGAACAGGGTGGGGCTGATGAAGGATCCTTGGGGGACTCCGCAGGTGGCTGTTGTGGGATCTGAGAGGAAGGGTGGGAGTCTGACCCGCTGCGTTCTGCCGGAAAGAAATGAGCGGATCCACTCGAGGGCCTTGTCCCGGATTCCTGCGTTGGGTTGCGGTGGGAGACTGTGTCGAAGGCTGCGGAGAGGTCCAGGAGGATGAGGGCGAGGAGGGAGCGGATGTCGACTGTCACAGCGAGAAGGGCAGTTTCGGTGCTGTGGTTCTTCCTGAAGCCTGATTGGGAGGAGTCGAGGATTTTGTTTTCTTGTATGAAGGAGGCGAGCTGACTGTTGGCGGCTTTTTCAATGACTTTTGATGGGTACAGGAGTAAGGAGATCGGTCTGAGGTCGGTGGGGTCCGCCGAGGGTTTTTTCAGGGGAGGGTTGATCTAGGCGTGTTTCCAGTCGTCGGGGAAGGAGGCGGTCTCGAAGGAGCGGTTGATGATTTGTCGAAGCTCGGGCGATGATGTCTGCGGCTCTGTGGTGGATGTGGTAGAGGCAGGGATCCGTGGGGGGCCCGGAGTGGGTAGAATTCATAGTCTTCAGGGTGTCTTCAGTGGTGAGGGTGGTCCAGCAGTGGGTGTCGGTTCTGTGTGTGGGTTGTTGTTGAAGTTTTCATAGATGGTCTTGATCTTGTGATGGAAGAAGGTGCTGAGTCTGTCGCAGAGGTCCTGGGAGGGTGGGATGTCTGTTGTCTCACTGTTGGGTTGAGCGAACTCTTTGATGATGCCGAAGAGTTCCTTGCTGTTATGTGCATGGGTGGAGATTCTGTCCCTGAGTGCTTCCTTCCTTGAGTGTCTGATGAGTTTGTGGTGGGCGGCGGTGGCTGCTGTGAAGTTGTCGAGGTCTGATGTGGTATGGGAGTTCCGCCATAACTTTTCGAGGCGTCTGCATGTTTGTCTCGATTCTCGGAGTTTGGTGGAGAACCAGCTGGCTCTCCTGGCGTACAGTTTGGAAGTTATCTTGAGGGGGCAATGGTGTTGGCGCAGTCAGTAATCCAGTTGTGTTGGGTATGGGCCGCGGTGGTTGGGTCGTCATCTATGGTGGTGGGAGCAGAGCTGATGAGGGAGGCGGTGAGCTGGTTGTCGAAGATCTTGTTCCAATTCCTGCGCTGGAGCTAGTGTGGACTTTTGCGGGTGGTGTTCATTTTGAAGGTGAAGTGGACACATCGGTGGTCCATCCATGGGAGTTCGGATGTGTGGCAGAAGGTGATGGAGTTTCCTGCTGTGAAGATGGGGTTGAGGGTGTGTCCTGCTGAGTGCGTGGGTTCTAGTACGATCTGTTTGAGTCCGATGTTGAGGAGGTTGTTCAGGAAGGAGGTGGAGTTGGGGTCTTGGAGGTCGTTGAGGTGGAAGTTGAGGTCTCCCAGCAAGGTGTAGTCAGAGGAGGTGATGATTTGCGGGGTGATGATGTCGGCGATGGAGTCGGAGAAAGGTGCGCAGAGTCTGGTGGGTCTGTAGATGAGGGTGCCTCAGAGGGTGGTGGTCGGGTTGGTCTGTATCTTGAAATGGAGGTGTTACATCAGGTCTGTGGGCCAGTCGGTGTAGGTGCTCAGTCGGAGGTTGGACTTGTGGACGATGGCAATGCCTCCTCCGGGACAGTTGGGGCGGTCCTTCCGGGTGATCGTGTAGCCTCCCAGGATGGCGATCACGATGCCAGGTCCTGAGGCGGCTTTCGTCCAGGTTTCTGTAAGGAAGGTGACGTTGGGGGTGGTGCTGTCGAGGAGGTCCCAGAATTCCACGGCGTGCCTGTGGAGGGAGCGGACGTTGAGGAGGATGCATTGCAGGGTTTGGGGTGCAGTAGAGTTGAGGTGGGTGGGTTGAGGTGGGTCTTGGGTCACGGTGATATCGAAGGAGTGGCGGCAGTGGCGGCAGGAGAAAGGCCTGTGGGTGTCGGTCAGTGAAGAAAGTTTGCATTTGTTGTCCTGGCCGGAGTTGAGTGCGTAGAGGGCCAAGGAGCTGTAGCGTTGGTGGGTTGGAGGGCCAGGGTCCCTGGCGCTGGTCACGGTCGGGTCATGGACAGGCGCAGACGGTATTGCCTTTGGAGCGCCTTCGGCCACCATTAAGTAGGGGCTGGGGGAGGGCAGGACAGCTGGGAGGCGGGAGCGGGACACACGGGAGGGGGAGGAGACACGGGGGCAGCAGCAGAATCCTGTGGCAGGCATGGGTTGCAGGGGAAAATGGAATAATCTTTACAAAAATTATTGCTTGTGTGTGCCTATTAGACACCTATAGCAGGCAAGGGGTGCAGGGGAAAATTGAATAATCATTAAAATAAATATTTCTGGTGTGCACCTATGAAACACCTGTGCAAGGCAGAGGGTGAAGGAGAAAATGGAATAATCTAAAAACAAATATTGCTGGTGTGCACCTACGAAACACCTATGGCAGGCATGGGGTGCGGGGGAAATGGAAATATCCTTAAAAAAGTTATAGCTGGTGTTCACCTTTGAGACACCGATGGCAGGCAAGGGGGGCTGGGAAAAATGGAATAACCTTTACATTTTATTGCTGGTGTGCTCCTATGAGACACCTATGGCATGCATGGGGTGTAGGGGTAAATAGAATAATCCTTAAAACAATAACTGCTGGTGTACGCCTATGGGACACCTATGGCAGGCAGAGGATGCAGGGAAAAATTGAATAATCCTTAAAAATATTATTGCTGGTGTGCGCCTGTGGCAGGCAGGGGTGTGAAGGAAAAATTAAATAACAGAAAAAAGTGATTGCTGGTGTCTCCATAGGGACTATGAGAAATCCTATGGGAGGCAAGAAGACGCAGAGGAAAAAGGAAAAATGCGTAAAAAACACTGTACATACATTCTACAATCATCCTCAAGCACATTAAACTCATATCAGGGAAAAACAAAAAAATTAACAAAAAACAAAACAGCACAGGCCTCTTCTATCAAAATCCCTAGATAATGGGTTTGAAAAGTGGAAGAAATTATTATTATTATTAATTAACATTTAGTTAAGTGCATGTCTACCCTTAGGCATCCCAGCGCTAGTAACAGCAAGCAGGCGGGGTAGAGAAAACTTTAAGACAAATTCTGAAAGAGCCACGTCTTCAGTTGCTTCCGAAAAGAGAGATGGTGCGGCGTTGAGCGAAGATGAATGGGAAGAGTGTTCCATAATCTAGCGGCATTGTAAGAAAAAGTACGGCCTCCGGAGCGAGCTCTCTTAATTTTAGGTACCAATGCCAGAAACATGTTGGCTGATCGAAGGCATCTTAAGGGGCGGTAAAAAGCCATGAGGGAATGATTGATTTTTAGGACCTAACCCCCAAATGGTTTTGTGTGCTATGCATAATGATTTAAACATTATACGTTTGTCTATTGGTAGCCAGTGCAGTGTATTTATCGCAGGCTTGGCAGAATGCAGTTTGGGGATGTTGTGAAGCAGCCTGGCTGCACAGTTCTGCACAACCTGCAGTTTCCTTATGGTGGCCTTTGGGGTGCCAAGGTAGAGGGAATTCCCATAGTCCAGGCGGGAGATCACCAGTGCCTGGACCATAACTCTTCGAGCAGTTACAGGAAGAAGTGGGAGAACTTTACGCATCTGTCTAATGATACCAAAACAGGAGGCTGCTAACTGAACTGCTTGGTGGTCAAATTTAAGTGATCTATCCAGCCAGACTCCCAGGCTTTTGATCTTTTCTTTCGAAGGGCCAAGACAGTTGGGCCAGCTCAGTCCGGATGTGGCAATGGAGTAGTTACCCAGGATCATTAGCTCAGTCTTGTCTCCACTGAGCTTAAGACACAACTGGTCCATCCATGTGGCCACAGTTTCCAGACACAATTCTAGGTTGGCTGGCATGTTCTTCGGGTGATTTAACGCAACCACGAAAACCAAGAAAAGAAACATATTGGCTACACAAAATGGCCTCCCTGTCACATGGCCACCAAAGGCAAAGGCATGGACAATAAAGAACACATGCACGCCAATGACAAAAACAAAGTACACAGGATACACAAAATGGCCTCCCTGGCACATAGCCACCAAGGGTGAAGGCATGGACAACAAAGAACACATATAGGCCTATGGCAGAGCAAAGCACAGTGGCTACACAAAATGCCCGCACTGGCACATGGCCACCAAGAGCGAAGGCATGGATAACAAAGAACAGATGCAGGCCTGTGGCAAAAGCAAACCAATTACTAAATGGCCACCAGCCACATGGCCCCCAAGGGCAAAGGCATGGACAACAAAGAACACATGCAGGCCTATGGCAAAAGCACACTGACTACACAAAATGTCCGTCGGCCACATGCTCAAACAACAAGCACGATGCCATGGACAACAGAGAGAACACATGCAGGCCTATGGCAAAAAGCCCACTGACTATGCAAAATAGCCACCCTGCCACATGGCATGGAGAACAAAGACAAAATGGTGGCCTATGGAAAACACTCACACATTCACACACACACATACACACGCACACATACTCACACACACACACCCCAGAAAATAATGGATAATTGGCAAGCAAAGAAAGGAGGCATGGTAAACAACGAAGAAAACACTGCCATTAATTCAGCAATGCCAAAAAGTTAAATTATATCAACTTTAAAAATTCACCAACCACAAACATCCCAAGACATCATAAATTAACCCACAGAAATACTTTTACACTTTGCAGAAAAACCTAAAAAAAAAAACACACATTTAATATGAGGCATTTCTAAACAGTGCCTAGTAATGGCTGGCTGGCTTTATCCCACGGGCAGACTAGGCCCAACTGTAAAATGAGCAAAATAATAGTGCAAAATTCACAAACAACGGACAATAAAATGGAGAAAAAGTACTTTAAAAGTTTTAAAACCAGGCCCCCAGCCCTCCCAAACCTCTGTAAACGTTCTTCCTTCGAAAAAACTAAAAGGTTTCATACAAATTAGGCCCTTAGTGCAACTCCTGACCATCCACAATCAAATTAAAAAATTGAATAACAAATAAAAAAAAGGTAAAATAAAATAATGGAACATGCCGTCCATTAAACAGCAAACTTATCCAAAAGTTCTTTAACTTACTTGACCTCTTACAAAACAATACTTAAAATCCAATGGTCAATGCAGCAGTGATTGCAGACAAAGAAGAAAGTGATCTTTTCCCCTCAAAATCCAAATGAAAAGTGGCCAAGGGCCAAAGCACTGGGAGGAGCCTTCTGGACAAGAAGAGGAAGTTGGAGTCTCTGTGGCACTTCATCAGTGCCTGATGAAAAAAAAGTAAAATAAAAAAAGAAATTGTGCTAAAAACCTACCTGAACCATCATTTGTGTAGAATAGCTACTCAAAAGTCAAATTTCGAGTTGATTTTGCTAGTTCTTAAGTAGAAAAACTGCTCGAGAAGCAGCCCTCTGAACGTGACCGCCCATATTAGAAAAAAGCACCGGAAGGCTTCCTAATGACCGGATGTTGTAGTAGGGGATGCCAAATCGTGCTTGTGCTCTCCAGTTTAGTTGCTGGAGCCTTGTGTTGTTCCCATTGTCATTGAGTTGCTGGAACGGGGAGCAACATTCTGCCACGTGGTGATTGGCAGAATTTGGCCTGAACTATGTGTTACAAAAGTAATGTGAAGTGACCAAATTCTGCCAATTCCACGAGTGGAATGACATTTTCTGCCTCGGATTAATCCTCCTATATTTACTCCTACCTTGATCCTTGTTCTTCTACTCCACAAACAACCGACGGCCTCTACCCTCACCTACTCACAAGGACCTCATCACTATCCCTGCTCTTTGCTGTCTGTGTATTCCCACCTTTTATATTGTGCCAATTGTTGTCTACATGTCACACTTTAGTAGTGTTTTACGTAATTTGTTAATGGAAAAATGGCCTAATTTGTTTGTTAAATTCACCAAAATGGGGTTTTATCTGTCTGAGGTCAGAAATCTGGTGTTCTTCACTTTAGTTTAGTTTAATAAGGTACAACTGAATTTAAGTTTTTTAAACAAGGGTCTGAATTATGGTAAAACAAGCATTGACAAGTCTCATCTTTTATCTTGTTCTATGCAGATTTATTGGCTTTGACAAAGTTTGTAACAATTGTGTTGCATAAAGGCAAATAAAAAAAGCTTAAGTGGCCAGCATCGGGAAAAAGAAAGAAATCGATCTGTATGTGTACAAATGTCATTATGCATATGTGTTTATGCGTCATAATGCTATGGATCCCCAGCCTGATTACTTACACGCATGCATGTGTCACCACTCATGCACACATGTATGGCATGACATGGCCACCATTTTTTTTCTAGTTACTGTTCCAAGATGATGGATACACATCTTGGAGCCACAAATGCAAAAAATAATAAAAGGTGTGTGAAAGCACACTTTAAGAAAAGAGCACCCTGATACAAAATTGCAGCTGCCAGTTCCTCAAAATATAAATAAGGACATTTTGGGGAAGCTGTCATTAACACTGTGACAGGTCCTCTCTATTTTCACCATGTGCTTGTTTGCAGATTATTTTATCTCTTTTAGAAGGAAGTGTGACCCTTTAGACTCAGCAGAAGTGTTAGTATCATGTCTGCCTCCTACATAGGTTGATGTATTTTTATTGTTTTGTTATGGACACTTCCATAACATCATGGATGCTTACTGTGAATGATGAAGGGTTTTATTGTTTAAGTTAAAGGAGGGTATTATCTATATTTAAATCGAGTTGAAGCATTTATCACCATATTTGCTTCGCCTTCTTGATAGTTTAGTGTCTGCAAGTACTATTTTATTTTATAAATAGGAGATTCAATCACCAATCAGATAATATAAAAATCCAAGTATATGATCATTAATTGGAGGGGCTTGGCACTAGGACTGGCACGCCAGACATCACACTGCTTTGCAGTAACAACCACCCTCAGTCGGAGGAGGCTCAGAGAGTGATGCAAAGAAGTGGCCATCAGCCTTTCACTGCTTATCTTTCACATGCAAAAGCTGTGATAGAGAATAGCTGAGCAGATATTTTTAGTGAGGGAAGGTATGCTGTGTGATCCATCTTAAGAAACTCTATAACCATAGCATTTAGAAGAAGAAATAGGGTGTTAGAATGCTAGAATAGTGGAGTGAATAGCAGGCAGAGCAGTTCCAGAAGGGCATGCACCACTGGCACAAGTTGCCATACAGGCAATTACCCCACAGAAAATAAATGCTATTAAGGGAAATTGCCCTTAAAACACAACAAAATCGACTTCTGAATTGCTCATAAGACCAAGCAGTTGGGAGTGGTCTGTCCTCATGCAACACCCCACACAACCAGCCTAGTATAAGAAATTGGATTACTAGTTGGGGGGGTGAGAAACCCTACTCAAGTAGGAACCACAATCCTTGTCAGTGTGAGGCACAAGTTAAACCTAAATTAACCTGTGCTCAACCTTGGGGTAGCTTGGCACAGAGTAGTTAGGCTTAACTCAGAAGCAATATATAAAGTATTTGTGCAAAACTTTAAACAGTAACAAAGTGGAAACACACCACAAAAAAGATCCCACACCAGATTAAATGATAGAGTAAATTTTAATAAATAAACCTAGACCAAAACAAAAAAAATCAAATCAGTACAACCGGAGATATGTAATGTTAAAGATTTAAGTGAAAAAGTGCCAAAAGCACAAATCACCAATTGTGGATATCTGGTCACGTCGGACCGGAACAAAGTCACGAGTTCAGGCCGACTGCAATGGAGCGCGGGCCAGCTACAGGGACCCAGTTAGGCCTGCTGAACAAGAGTACCTTAAATTCTGGTTGCAAGGAGCTGCGGAGTCCCACATCAAGGTTGCGTCATGCAGCCGTGGTGATGCTTCACTTCAGAGGAGCTGTGAGGCTGCACTGCGCAATCCAGCATAGTCGTCGAGGATCCCGTCAATAAGGGTTTGCAGTGCAAAGTCCTGCGCCAACGATGCGCCAAACCGCCAAGGTGCTATGTCAGTTCCGAGGAGCTGTGAGGCTGCGATGTGAGGTCCTGAGTTGTCATCGAGGATCCTGTTGACAAGAGGATTGCAATGTGAGGGCCTGCATCAAGGATGCATTGCGCAGTGGCATTTTTGATTGAGCTGCGAGGCTGTGATGAGAAGTCCTTGCATCGGGAGAGTCCACGCAGCAAATGTGATGCATCAGTGCTGCTCGGGTTTGCGCCGCAGAGGAGATGTGTTGGTTCTGTTGGAGCCACAGATGGGCTGGCAGAGCGCCATCAGGTCCACTTCCAATGGTCCAGGACTAGGGAGGCACCACCTAGCAGGTTAGGACTCACAGTTTCAGAGTCCAGGTGCTGGTTGCAAGAGACTAGCCCCTGGAGTCACTCCGGTGGCCCTGGGCTCAGTTTGCAGTTTCAGTCCTTCTCACCCATACAAGAGGTCAGAAGACAGCAACACAGCAGGCAGCAATCCTTTGGGGCAGTAGTCTAGCAGTGTCTTCAGCAGCACAACAGTCCTTCTTTCTGGCAGAGTCTTCCACAGGCCCAGAAGTGTACTGAAGTGTTGGTATCTGAGGTCCAATATTTATATCTAGTGCCTCCTTTAAAGTGGTAGAATCTTCTAGAGGTTTCCTTTTGAAGTGCACATGTTTCCTGCCTCCCCTGCCCTGGCTCCAGACTAGCCAGTTCCTATAGGTAGCAAATAACAATTGTATTCCACAGCCGAAGCACGCTTCACTGTCATAGAAAAAAAAACATCTTACTGCATTGCAGACAGCCATTTTGAAAGACCACCTGTTAGCGCAGGGGAAACTAATCAATATAGGTTTTCTTATTCCTACATTGAAGTGGTGACAAAAGCAAGCATTCCTAATGCTTGTGGTATAAACCTTTGTGGTGTGCCGTGGGCTGCATCTTTAAGTGCAATTGACATACAATTTGAATACGATCCAACTCTCCACACATACGAACTCCTACAGTACACACAAAACCTACTGCAAACTCCTAATATTTTACTTACTGAGGACTACAAGACGGTGTTCTATGCACATGGCTCTACACACACTGACATTGTCACTAAACAGAAATACTTCTCAGCTTGCACTGCAGTGCAGGGAGTTTTTAAAGACAGCAAATGTAAACCACTGTATAAACACATCAATTGCACAGCTCACAGAAATTCACACCCTGTTGCCTGAACTAGAGAAGGCTAATCCTTCAGTTACCACACTAATAATGTTGGACTCATCCTTCAGTGTGCAAAGGTATAATGTTGATTTCGCACATTTGCAATTGAACAAATACAGAGATTCAAAAGGGAAATTGATAAAAACTAAACAGCTCCAGGTAAAGGTGACTGTCTCACAAGACAAGCTTCCTTTGGTCAATATTCAACATACCATGGCTCATAAAAGTGAAAGGATTCACGCTAAAAGGAACTGTGCAGCTGAATTAGCCGCAAAGGCAGCAGTTCATACTTTCAAAGTAGCAAGCAGTAACCAGATTTCAAACCAAGATCAACACAGATATTTTGGTAGTGATTCAAGCAACAGCTAACAGTCCAGACTGCTATCCCTTCAAGCAGTCCTACAGCATCAATCAAGATAACACTCCAATGGGTTCCTTACCCGTAGTGGAATGTAGACTTATTCCCAATGAGCATGTTAGACAAGACCCAATTAAATCTGCACATGAGAGGTTAGCGTCTGCATGAGTGCTACAGCATCCATGCTCCTGCAGAGATACTGATGGCATTATTTACCCACATTAACTAAATATAATGTATTGTTGATGCTTTAGTGTCAGCAAGTGATATGACACAAATCTGCAATCATATACTATGGAAACCCAGGTATCAGGCTGCTAATTGGAGGGGCATTGCACGTTGGCTTGCAGTGACAACCAGCCTTGGTTGGAGGCAGCTCTTAGAACAATGCAGACAAGTGGCCTTCAGCCACACAGTGCTTATCATTCCTGAGCTATAGCTGTGATAGAGAATAGCAAAACAGGCATTTTTTACTGAGAGGAGGTATACTGTGCAATCCATCTTAAGAAACTCGATTGATAGGCTTGCTATTTATTGCTACTGCTAAAATTTAGCATAGCGCTTGGAGATAGTGAAAGGATTTTAGATTGCTAGGAAAATGCTAACCATGTTAGGAATGTTCATGTTATTTTCATTAGCCATGTCATGCATTGCTACATTTATTTTCTCATTCTGTGTGGTTACTCTTCATATTTTATGCATTTGACTTGAGTTTTAGAAATAAACATTTGAAAGTTTATACCCTGTTTCTTAGTGCTATTTTTGAGCGTGTGATTCAATAACCAAATAGGGTTTTTAGTCCCAGTGTGCCCCTGAATTTATCTAGTGGGACTGATCACAACCAACAAACACTTCCAACACAGTACTGCTCTGTGGGTTGTGTATAGGTCACAGTACAACTGGATTTCTAATTCTTATTGGTACATTGACCTACGTCCTTGCACCATGGTGTTAGGAATATGACCCCTGCTGCTCTGGGGGGGCTCAGATCATGACAAGGAGGGGCAGACAACGGAAAAGAGGGTGATGTAAACAACACCGAGTGGCGAGCACAAGCAGGAGAGCAATGGTGTAGTTGGGTGGGTCTGAGAAGGGTTTAAAAAAGAAGGGAAAAAAAGCAAAAGCAGTACATGATGGTGAGGGACTGTGGAAGCAACATGGGAGCTTAGGGTTGGTGGAAATTGAAAAGTACATTTTAAAATGCCAGACTCGGAGTGGTAGAGGAAACAAAAAACAACCTGGGAAGTGTGGGAGCAACAACGAGAGGGCGAGGATTAGAGGGGAGAAGCAGCACAAGACAGAGTGCAAAAACTCATGCATAGTGTTGGACTGCTAAAGGCAGAAGAAAAAAGTTGTTCACTGAATGCAAGCAGTGGAACGATACAATGTATCCAATCAAAGAGATGGGAAAGAGGCTGCACCCTTGGAGAATGTCAAACACAAGAAGAGAAAGAGAGCCATTGACTAAGAAGCAAGCAAGTGAGACTGAGACAGAAATTCAACTAATGGCAAACAACAGGCTGACCAAAGGCCCACTGTTAGTATTGGTATTGTCCATTGTAGGTCTTAGACAAAGACAGCTTAAGCTGTCTGTAGGAGAGACCTAAAAAATGTGCCATAGAATGGTGGCTATACCATCCACCACTTTATCATCAAAACTGTCCCAGATAGAAAAACTACAGTGTAAAACCATCAGATTATGTGGTGTTATCAGATTCCTTTCCAGACTATACTGTTCACAACCTTGGACAATGCACAAAATGTTTCATTTATAATGATTTCATAAGAACTTCATGATATGTTAACATTGATAGTTTCAATATTGAATTTATCTCATATTAACTTGTTGGGTATTTTCATAGACATTTGTATTCATTTATGTAAGGTGCATATAAATGGAATTTTTGAAATTTCAGCCTTTGTACAGGCAGTTTTACTCAAGGCATTTTACCCACATAGCACCGTTTTGGCAGGAGTTGGAGAACACCTGATACAAACTGGAAAAAACATACAGTTTGAGACAAAATTCATATTTTATATACAAGTTCATCAAACTTTAAGGTTATGACCTGTGTGCTTGTTACGCAAGTATTTCACATCATCAAGACAAAAGTATTGGTTTGTTGTTTCATAGCAATGAGATCTAATAACTCATCAAAACTCATATATCAAATGAACGAAAAATGATTAATGTCTTCTTAGCTAAATGTTACTCTTCACAAAAGCATTATTAATATAAATATAGTATGTCTGGATGTCAGACAGCACTAACCTTGCAGTCTGGATCCAGCAGGAGCGATGCACTCTTTTACTCTTCACTGTATCCACAACCAACCTCACACAATGGGGATATGTTGGCTAATATTAGAATCAGGGAAAGGGAACTAGGGATACATGGGATAACAGAGACACTGGATATCACCACTCTAATTCATTACACTACTGATACTGACATTTACAGGTTCTGCGCATAATTAGGAAGAAAGTATTTTCCATAAAGGATGATTCATCGCATACTTACTGTGGAAAGGATATACCTTAAGAATATCTCTATGTCTTATACTCTCTGTACGCTGATTGAGCACTGATGTTCCTGAAACAAGACCTTAAATCATATCCAACTGCAATCACATATCTTGATTCAACCTCCTTCCCTATTAACAAATAACAAACTTACACCTTCTAGATACACGGTCTCTGATTATGAGAAGCTTAGTTTCTAGATTGTCTTTTAGCATGTTTTGGAGTATGGACTGCAAGTCCAATAAGGCTGCACTACAATGAAGTGGACCAATGTTGTTTTGAGTTCAACATAGTAGCAATAATGACGTTTCTCTTATTAAATTTAGAGCACTTTAAAAATGTTTAATGACATTTCCAAATACACTCATACGGTAGTTTCTTTATGAGCGGATTACATTTGGTACATGCTGTTTATGCATTCAACGAGGCAATATCAGTATGATTTTCTTAAAAATGAACAGTTGTAACACACCCACGATGACTTACAGTATGTCTTTAAATAAGTAATGTTACAGCTTGAATTATGTCATGAACAAGCGCTCCCCTCACCTGCTTTAGCTTGAAAGCAATGCCAAGTTGCATCCATGCCAGCGGTGCCACTGGAATGAGGAACGTGGCAACTGTGAAAAGAAAAACGCCAGCCAATGCCTCAAAGTATGGAAACGCCACATTACATGAAGTCTCCTAAAATTCGATGACTGAGTGGGCATAGCAGTGTAGTGTAATGTATATAGTTCTACCTTTACTTTGTGTATATAGTCCTACCTTTACTTTGTTTGTATATTTATATACCTGTTACAGCACATGTTTTCATTCATGTTACATTCCATGTTTCAGCTTATTTCTTTCTCTGGTTTCCAACCTTAACAACTCAGGCAGTTGGAGCGAACAGGAGAAGGAGCTGATGGAGATGGGCTTCTATTTATTAAATAAAAGTAACTTCATTCTTACCTATTGTGTCACCATGTTTGATTTGTTCAGCATTCCGTTCATCATCTGTTCTTTTTGCTTTTGTTGCCCTAAGTGGGAAGGGTATGCCCTGTTGTGGGTTTCATGCTCACTGTGCCACTGGATTCAAGCAAGCCTGGCTGATGAGGAGTGATTCCCCGAAACCGGCCCCAGGATGCTTGTTTCCCGTCCAGGGAAGACCTGACCTGGCAGTTAGGGCTGGACTGTTCCCATGGGGAGCAGGGTTGAGTCTGATTTGAATATAGCTGGGTCCAAACTGGGTTGGCATGGTGAGCAAAAAAACGATGGATTAAACCCAGATCTGTGACTGGGGGTGAATGTTTGATTTGTTCAGCATTCCGTCCATCATCTGTTCTTTTTACCTTTAGAACGTTGCCATCTTCCTGCCTTAGCAATTTGGTGCCTGCATCCTGTCTCTGGGTCACATGACTGGGTACAGCTGACAGTTAGGCTTTGTGTATTCCTCCTTGACAGCCACACACAAAGCGGAGCTTGGGTGTGACTGGATGGGCCATCACTGGCAGGATGGGAGGGAGGAGCTGGACCCAGCCCCATTTAACTTGAATAGGCTGTGTCCCGCCTCCACACAAAGGGCTACATACCCTCTGTAGTTAGTCTGGGGCCAGGGCAGGGAGGGCAAGGCACCTGTGCACTTCAAATACTTGCCTCTAGAAGCTTCTCCCCACTTCAAAGGCACAACTGGGTCTAAATACTGGACCTCAGCCACCAACTCTTCAGTACACTTCTAGACCTGAGGATACTCTGCTAGGAAGAAGGACTGCTATGCTGCTGAATGGACAGCCGCTATGCTGGACTGCTGTTTTGAAGGACTGCTGCCTTGCTGTGTTGACCTGCTGCCTGCAACCCTCTTGCCTGGGTGAGAAGGGCTGGACCTGAATTTCTTGACCCCAGAACCCAGAGTTACTCCAAGGGCTAGTTGGCTGGCCTCCTGATCTGAAGCCTCAGGGACACGACAGACTTGCAGCACCCTTTGCCCTGCTCCTGGTCATAGACCCTTGGAAGTGGGCTTAAGGTGCTCTTCCAGCCTCTGTGATTCAGTGGGACTGAAGCCTCCCCTCTGCTGCACAAATTCAAGCAGAGCCAGCGCATCGCCACTAAAGGGATTGGACCCTTTGTCAAGACCTGCATAACATCACAGCCCATCGGAACCGCTGATGCATGAGGCATCCTCAGCACAAGCACTTGCATTCATTGTCGATGGCAGCCTCTATGATGACGTCCGACTTCACATCTTCTACAGTGGAAGAGGTGTGGCGCAGCGGCCAGGCTGCCTGACTCCGGACCATGGGGATCACGGTTCGATCCCCGGTGCCGGCAGCAGGTTAGCCCAGCACCATGTGACTCTGGGCAATAGCTCGCTTAATCTTTCTGAGGGCCCCCAGCGCGGGACACCTCTCCGGAGGTAGCTGTGCGCTTTACAAATGCTGGTATTTCATTTTCATTTCATCTCAATTTTGCGGCTCCTGAGAAACCGACGCGTCACCTCAACTGCATGATGCATCCTCAACGCTGGACTTCGTATCTCAAACCCTCATCGATGGGTTCCTCGACGATGACGCAGAACCTCGCACTGCAGCCTCTCCAATTCAGTTCTGCTGTGTGATGCATCTTCAGTGTTGATCCTCGCAGTTCAGGAGTTAAGGTACTTTGTTCAGCATGGCAACTTAGCAGCAGTCCATGCCATCGCCTGCTGTGAGCATTAGGATTCAGAGGCACGTTCCTAAAACCTCCCAATCCTAAAACCTCTCAAAACTGTTCACCCTGCACAAAGTCTAGGCCTGTCCAGCATGAACAGTGTTCTTACTACTCCCCTAGCCAGAGGCTTCGCCATCCTGGCACCCCCTACCAAGTAGCAATGGCTGTTCTCCCTGGCTACGAGCAGTGCTCAGTGGGGAGATACATCCGTTTTGATGACATTTCCTATTCAAGGTTGTCATATCTAGGTACATCCTTTAGTAGGATAGCATGGTATAGTCAGAAATGTGCTCACCCCCTAATAATAACGCTCTCATGGTACTCCAACTGGGTATTGCATTGATTGACATAGGATTTGTCTTGCTTAATATAGTGCACATATCAACATATGCATAATGCTACACGGTTATGATTTAAATTGGAGAAATCTACTCCTGTTGGATTAGTCCCATATTTGTAGTACATCTCAGACATTTATGGGATCCACAGAAAATCCTACACTTGTTCAGAGTAATCATGTTGAGGTCGGTGCATTTCTTTTAGGCATACATAAATCAACACAACCTCCTATCATCCTTCAAAATCTGCCCCTCTCCCCCACTTCTTCTGTTCATACCCAACTAGCTTTGTACACCTATGCCTTATCTCAAGGCTTCACTTGATGTGATTCACTTCCGAATCATGTTTCAAATATTGCTAGCTCGACATCTTGTCACTTTTAATGCCACATACTTAAGAACCCATGATACTAACCACAGTTGGCGTTACTACACTCCAGTGCTTAGTGGTTTCAAATCTAGAATGGGGTAATGTCTTTCCCCTTGGCATGTCTAGCTCCACAGTGGCTACTCTTAAAAAGCATTCTCCTCTTGACTTACCTCTGGATTGACAGAATAGTTTGAAACATTCCTGTTTACCCCTCGCTTTTATGTAATTTGTTTTACACCAGTGTGTCATCTGTGAGCCTAATCCTCGTAGGATTATGTTACACTAGAAGCAAATTTCTAAGAACAGTTGCATAGCAAGTGCCTCTGAGGTCTTAAGGCAACTAAAGAAAATTGATGCCATTACTTCCAGTTCGATAGGAAAGAATGTGCAGGACACTCACTCTAGGACTGGAGCCTGGTGTCACCATATCTGCTGCACTAATGGCAACTCCATTGTTCTTCATGGAATTTTCAGTTAATCACAGAAGTCAGGAAATCTGAGACATTTGCAGATTTCCAGGAGTAGTCATATACCATTTATACTTACAAAAATGTTGCATGTCTACATTTTCACATATATAAATGTAACCCATCCATGTGCTTGCACTATACATTTTACTGTCTGGATTTTCTGCCACAAAAGTTTTTTTGCCTGACTTCTGGTTTGGTTTCATTGTCAGCATTTATGCATACGTAAATGTCGCAAATCTATTGTCTGCATATGCAAAGCATCAAGGTGTTTGCATCGTTTAACATGTTTTGCTTATTTACTAGGAAAATATTTTTCCAAAGGAGACCCCCGTTCCTTACCACCCTCATCAGTTTTGTCAATGTCCTCTCTCCATCCTGAAAACATATTTACCCTTGTCGTCAATGGGACTAAACCCCCACATGTTTTCAGGGTTTCGTGGTGGGAAATTTCCTGCCTAACTTTTGGGAAAACACAGAATATCAGAGGTTGGTGAGTGCTCATTATGTTTTGGAGGTGACCCCATCTTGGCAAACTCAGTACCGACTCCTGCGAGCAAATTTACTCACGCATAAACGTCTACCCTAAAACTATTGAGGAAGGCCCTATCCCATCATTCTCAATCCTGAGAATAAAGGGGGCATATTCTCAAGGACTTATTGCCGATTTATCGGCACTTTAGAGCCGCAAAAGCGGCGATAGATTCATCGCCCTAGTCCCAAGCTGGTGCAAACTGCCGATATCGCCACCGCAAAAAACATCGCCACGGATGAGAGCGACAACTAACGCTAATGATATGCAGAGTAGGCGTACCCGTGCAAAAACACACGAAAACACCACTTCGCGGTATTCTCAATGACCAGCCAGATACGCAATGCAACCCAAAAACAGGCGATAAGGCGCGTTAGCAGCCGGGTTTTAACACCTGCCTTGTACTGGTGTAAAGCCGGACGACAACCTGCAGCATGAAAGGGAGCCCAGCCCAGAGCCACATCTGAAGACCAACACATATCATGGAGCTACTGACCATGCAGCTCGGAGACCCAAGAGGCCCACAACACCGACCGCCACCACGCCCAGGCCCCCCTCCCCCCCGGACTACCACCGAGGCAGCGCAGAACAAGACAGCTGACCTACCCAAAACGGCATGGCCTCACAGCCACACAATTGCAGAATGTGGGGAGAGGTGGGAACCAAGTATCTGTGAAAGAGGCAAGTCACCCATGAATAAGAATGTACACAATGCCAAGTGTGGCGGTGATGTGCTGGACAGACTACAGTATGCAGAGCACAGACATGTCCATGTGGACATATACTGCTGGTGTTTGTAGTGTTGTGGAAAGTGGACGCAACCATGTAACCTCAGGCAGTGGGGAAGACCCCGGTCATGTATCCGTGTCATCCCCCCTGTAAGCGTAAGCGGAGTGGGCTGGGTCGGCGTACGCCAGGCCTGCGTAGGAGTGTGAATAAATAGGCCGGGGCTCTGGGCATGGTTCACTTCCCGGATGGCCAACGCGTCTGCCAGGGAGGCGCCCCTCACCCTGCCACGAGTCTGCCGTCATTACCGCTAGCCTCCTCAGCCGATCGCTGGCGTCCGTGACACAGGCCCCCAGCGGCACAGCACCGTGGAGTTACGTGTGTGCTGACTACTGTCTGCGGCCTACACTGCGGTTAGCAGAGCCCGCAAATCAAATCCAATCCTGACCTGCGAGGACACGCCATCATCTCTGGCTGCACACCCACTGAGCGCTACAGGTGCCACCAACTCAGTGCACCACAAGTCATCATCACGTGGCTGTGGGACCTTTCTGACCGCTGCCTCCGGCCTACACTGCGGTCAGCAGGGCTCACAAATCAAATCCAATCCTGACCTGCGAGGACACGCCATCATCTCTGGCTGCACACTCGCTGAGCGCTACAGGTGCCACCAACTCAGTGCACCACAAGTCATCATCACGTGGCTGTGGGCCTTTTCTGACCGCTGCCTCCGGCCTACACTGCGGTCAGCAGGGATCACAAATCAAATCCAATCCTGACCTGTGAGGACAGACCATCATCTCTGGCTGCACACCCGCTGAGCGCTACAGGTGCCACCAACTCAGTGCACCACAAGTCATATCACGTGGCTGTGGGCCCTTTCTGACCGCTGCCTCTGGCCTACACTGCGGTCAGCAGGGCTTACAATTCAAATTCAGTCTTGATTTATTTATGGCGCAGTCCAGTAGGCAACAGACATTGCTTCCAGTGCGTGCCGCCCGGACGACGCATCATCGCAGGCTGCACACCCGCTGAGCGCTCCAGGTGCCACTAACTCTGTGCAGCTCAAGTCAACGCCATGTGGCTGTGTGCCCTTGCTGACCACTGCCTCCGGCTTACACTGCAGTCAGCAGGTCCCCCAAGTCAAACGACGCATCATCGCAGGCTGCACACCCCCTGAGCGCTTCAGGTGCCACTAACTCAGTGCACCACAAGTCATGGACCCTTTATGTTTGAATCTTGTGTGTGTGATTCCAGATCTGGTGCCACTAACTCAGTGCACCACAAGTCATCACCACGTTGCTGTGGGCCTTCCTGACCGCTGCCTCCGGCCTACACTGCAGTCAACAGGTCCCCCAAGACAAACAACGCATCATTGCTGGCTGCACACCCGCCGAGCGCTCCAGGTGCCACTAACTCTGTGCAGCTCAAGTCATGGACCCTTCATGATGTAATCTTTTGTGTGTGAGTCCAGGTGCCCCTACCTCAGTGCACTGCAAGTCATGGACCCTTTATGATTGAATCTGTGTGTGTGATCCGATGATCACTGTTCTAGTTGTTGCCAGCACCAACCACTCCCTGAGGGCTGGCTTACACTCACCCCACACCCATCGGGCCTGATTCACAGAACTAACTTACGTCAAAAACGTAAACGTAAACGTAAAGTTAGTACTTTTTAGGTATTCACAGAATACACTTACTCATTTTGGTATTCACAGAAGTTAGTAGTCCTAAAGTTAGGACTACTAACTTCTGTGAATACCGAAATGAGTAAGTTCATTCTGTGAATACCAAAATGAGTAAGTGTATTCTGAGAATACCTAAAAAGTACTAACTTTACGTTTATGTTTACGTTTACATTTACGTTTTTGACGTAAGTTAGTTCTGTGAATCAGGCCCATCCAGCACAGGCGTCACTGGACATGTGACCCTGGTAATAAAAAGGGGCCGGGCGCACGTGCCCGTAGCCAGTTCCACCATACATCTAAGTGTGTCCGTGTGGTCATTATGAATGCGTGACGGCCCCTGGCCCTACCACATCACATTGTGCTGTGGACAGCGGACGCAAGCATGTCACCTCAGGCAGTGGGTAAGACCTTGGACAAGTAGCTCTGTCCCCCCCCTGTAAGCGTAAGCGGAGTGGGCTGGGCCGGCATACGTCAGTCCAGCACAAGGGTGTGTAGAATTAGCCCGGGACTCAGGGCGTGGTTCAGTTCTGGCCTGGACAAGGAAGTAACCAATGCGTGTGTCTCCATTGTAGTGTCGGCGCCACCCGGCCCGCAATTGACAATGTTGCAATGTAGCATGCACCCGGAGGGCGGGCTCGCACGTACGGTGAAATGAAGGAGCGCAAGACCGCTCGGGATCTTGTCTCATACATGCCAAGTGTTGTGTGTATCTGCATTGCCGCAGCATGAGCCAAATGCCTAGCCTTAATTGCAGCGCGAGTTCAGCCAGGCATGAACTCTACATCTGTGTCCGCCCTACCCTTCCCACAGGCCTACACTCACAAGGCCGCCCACCTTCAATGGCCAACATCACAGTGTCGTTGTCAGGCTTGTGGACATGCGCAGACAGGCATGACAATGGTGTGCCGTTGGAGTGCAAGTGATGCAGTGAATAGGCCCGGGGGGAGGGAGGAGCAGCTGTGAGGCAACGTAACACACAGTGACGCCGCTCATTTGCCACATGCAAGTCATGTCAAACATGAATCCCAAAGTCGCACACATCCCACCCCACACAAGCCACATCACAATTCCTGAATGCAAGCAGATGACAAACTGACATTAGGGATGAAAGCTCCTTTGTCTGAACTATCAGGCGGAAGCACATCTGCACATCCGACCTCGGAATTGCATGTGCCCGGCACCCCCTGACAGATACGATAGCAGTTGAGGATGACTCCCACACTACACACAGCCCGATGACAGACCAACGTATACACACCCCACACACAGAAGTCCTTGCTCGGAGTTATCTTGCATGGAATGGCCTTCACACGTACTCCCACACCATCCCAGGCGTACAATCATTGCACACTTAAACAACTCATTGATCCGAGCTGTGGCATTTCATCCACAGAACTGGCGCAGGTCAGAACAGTGCCGCTTCAACCAGGGCCAGTGACGCAATGGCAGAACATCCCAGACACATGCACAACCCCTGTCACGTGGAACTGTACCATGCACGTATGCTGCATTTACTGGGGGCACTGCCATTGGTAGTGCTGTGTGTCAGTTACCGGCTAAGCTTCCGCCTTGCCAACGTCACCTGCGTTCAGCCTGTGTTGCATTGTCGATCGTGCATATTCGAGTGGTCCATGGGTGTCTGCCTATCCAACAGGTCGGTAGGCAAACTGGATTTCGACATGTGTGTGCACCCCCTGTTGGCCCACGACCAGGAGTGTCACCGCGATACCCGTCTATGGGATCCCTGGATACTTGGCATACATGCTGGCAGCTGGACCTGGGATATTGCAGAACTCCTCTTGTGCAGTGATCACATTGAGCCGCACCCCTATTGGGCTGTAGTGCTAATTGGTGACAGGGGGTGGATGCAGCACATCTGTCCGGACCTGCTAATGGATAGCCTCGCCGTCCTGTTCGATGGAGTCGACAACGACCTCATGTTGGAGATGATTGCCTACGAAGCTGCAATCGCTTTCATGGACGTGTAACTACGTACCTGCAGCCACAACAGTTTGGAACCCATTGCACATGTCCCTACACCTTATTGCATCTTGGGGTTCTGGTCACATATCCCACGACAACAGTGGACATGGCTGCATTCGCCTGGACCCCGAATACGTTGGCGGAATATGTTGGCCGACTACCACGCGGGGTAACACACACCTGTGAAAGGTGAGGCACTACCTCCGAGTGGACAGCGGCGCTTGGCACCGTTCCTCATTCTGACATGCTGCTGCATTGGTCCGCATGTTGTGGCACTTCTCTTGCCCGTACTGACACGCATATGCTAATAAAGTCTACGCACATTCACTTGTATTCAACTGTGATGTGAGCTGTTTTGAATGACGATGTGTATCTCACTGCCTATCTGGGTCACGGCCATACATGCGCATTGATAGCATTACCCAGGGAGTACCATTTATGTGGAATCACTGTCCCTACATTCATCAATACTTTCATGCATAATTGATCAGGGACATGACACATCAGTGTGAATTCGAATGTTTTATTCGCATTCAGTGGGGTGTTTAAGCTGGACCAGTACAGGGCCATGCAAACCCCACTCTACATTGTCGCCCCGTGGAGGGCCAGCCAGAGTCCTTTAGGGATTGACAGGTTCATGGGAAGAGGAAGACTTCAGTCCGCAGTGTGATTGCTGTGCCATTGGTAACCATTACAAATATGGCAGTCCATGTCGTGGTCCAAGGTGAGTGTCGCTGAGTGTAACGGGGGACAGTGGAAGATGTTATTCCAGGGCATGATGCAGAGGGCAGAAACAAGCTGAAACTGGCCATATGGCGGTGATGTATGCTACCACTTCAATATTACCACCAAGCCAGATTCATCATCATCTTCGTCCTCTGATGTGTCCGGTGCCTCACATGTGGGTGGTGGTGTTTGGTCTGCCGCACTGTGTGGCACTGACACTTCAGGGGGCGGAGATGTGGATGGAATAGTAGCAGCAGCATTCATCCGCGCCAGGCCGTGTGGCGGCAATGCCATGATGAGGATCTGCAGGGCATGGAAGATCCCAGCTACATCTCGCTGGTGTGCAGCTGTGGCAGCCAATCGTTCTGCATGCATCCGCTCCATGTTCTCCATGATCCTCCGCATGTGCCCCAACTCCCGGCTGACATCGCTGGAGCCACTCTGACTAGACAGGTGTTCTTGTCTCCGAGTCATGACTCAAGCGATGTCAGCCATGGATTGTTGGAGAGCATGGAGCGGACAGTGGGTGTCCGTTAGGGACTGTAAGTAGACCCTGATGGGACTTAGACACCCACGTATGGCATCTAGTTTGGCTGCCATGAGGTCGAACCCCACCCGCAGCTGATCAGCCATCTTCTCCTGGCACCCTGACACACGGCATTGGAATGCCATGTGTTGGTCCTGGGGGTCCTGGGAGACAGCCGTTGTGGTGGGTGCCCTCTGCTGTGTGGTCTGTGCAGGGGGTGGGGTCTCCTCAATGCAGCTGGGCTGCCCTGGAGGTGGGGTGCCGAAGCTGTCCATGAGCTGCTGGAGGGCGTCAGTGTCGATGTTGGGTAGGTCCTCTTCGTCATCAGTGCTGAGTTGTTGTGTCTTCTCTGCAGGAGGTGTTGATTCTCCCTCTGCAATCTGAAGGGGAGATGCAGATTGACACTGTGTTCACATGTATGTTCACGCATTGTACAGGTTTACTAACGGACTGCATGTCAATGTACATTGTGACTGTTTGTGAGGAGATGCCTATTTGATGCGGGACAGTTGACATTTCTACACCATCAGGGATGTGAGGTTGTACTTGTACATTATCATCTCACAGTTTCCTGCTATGCCAAATGCGAATGGCCATTTCCTACACACAAGCGGCAGTTTGTACCACATTGCTGTCAATGTTGAGGTGCTCTGATTCTTAAGTGTGTGTGCTGCATTGTGGGTGTGTTGCCCCTTCAGCTCTGATTTGGCTGGCCCTTCTCCCTTTCAGGCGGTGTGCCTTTCACTTCTGTGCTTATATAGTGCTGAGATATTGCAGACTTGGGTAAATTGGGCTCTTGGTCGGAGTTGTGACTCTTGGGCATGGTTTATCCGCAGATGTGCTCTACTTAATTGTGCATGTGTGCCATTGTGCCCATCTCCCCCGTCCCCCCAGTCCCTGGTCGTTACTCACCCTGTTGCTGTTGGCTCAGGTCATGTTGTGCAGTGTCCGGTCCACCAACTCCTGCCACCGTCACCCCAATGATGACTCGGGTCACCATTTCATCCAGCTCCTGTTGTGTCGCTGGGCTCCTACCTCCAGTCTGCATTGCTGCTCTTAGGTTGGCAGTGATTTTCAGCTTGGTTTTACGCTTCACATCAGTCCAGCGCTTCTTGCAGTCGTCCACTTCCCTTCTCTTCAGTCTGACTGTATTCATCTTGGCCAAGATGGACTGCCATATTGTATTTTTAGTTGCCAATGTCACAGTGGAGGTGATGGACAGTTGGTGGTGGTGTTCTGTCACCTCCGTAATGAGGATCTGGTTTTCCTGTGTACTGAAACGCGGGTTCCTCTTATTCTTCTTTGCCGCTTTTATAGTGATTGTTCCCGCCTTACTTGTGGGACTTGCGGGCCTGGCGCTGTTTTTCGCTGGATTTTTATCGCAGTTGGGCCCATCGCAAGTTTTTTCACGTTCGGGTTTCCTTTTTTATCGCCGTTGCGTTAGTTGTATCGCGGACATTTGAGGCGTTCTCGGGAAACGATTGCATGTTACCGCCGTGTTGGGAATATGACGTTGACACGGAGTTATTTTCCCGCGATAGACGGCGATATGGAAAATTGCGTTAGCCTATTTTGGCGATGTTTATCGCACGTTCTTGTGAAAATCCCCCAAAAAATGAAGTTCCGCCATATAAAATACACGCAATTTCTCATGAGCTGTCCATGGTACTGATACTGTTCCTTTACATAAATACATGAATAAATAAATAATGGTATTCTTTATGGCATTACTTTCGACTTTTGTACATGTAAAATGTATTAAAATCTGCTTTGGAAGCAGAAAGTGGATGCAGCGAGGCTTTATAAACCACTGGATTGACATACTGACTTTGTTCCAAGTCTATATTGATTATACGCTAAATTTGTATTCATCTTTTTATAATTGGACAGTGAATGAAGGAAGAATCATTAATCACTGTGGGTTCTAGAAGACGAAGTTTTTACTGGATTACCTGGTGAAACATGCCAATGTTGTGTAAGTGTATGTATCATTATATTGCCGATGCTTTTCTTTTCGTGGGCCTCGAGGCTATTGCTAATGCACCTGTCAATATTCCCAAAATATGCTGTTCATGTCAAGAGGAGCCTTATCTCAAGAGCTTGAATACCAGCCTGATGCAAGAATAGAATTGTGTTATTTTCAGTGGATTACAGCCTGGTCTGTCTACATCAGTCAATTCGATGGATTATCTGCAGGTGAGTGGGTTTCTACACTTCCTTTTAATGTATATTATAAATAAAATTCCTCATAAATGTTGTGCATGTTCTGTCAGATTCACAAATTGCATTTTGTAGTACATGAAGTAATACTACAGAAGTACCGCTCACTTACTATAACATGCGATTCATAATCCTACTAGAGACCTCGGCTTTCGCCTATCCTATTTTTGTCTCCCACCTCTAGAAATCTCAGCACACGTAGGGATGAATACGATTGAGTAGCAAATGTGGAAGCCTCAAGGGGGAGTGACTGGATAATGAGGAATACTTGCTACTAAATGGAGGCGGTTTAGGAAGGGTTATGCTAATACAGACACATGCCCACATATTAGTAAGATTAGTGCTATTTATAAACTACACTTCTAAAGTGACTACAACCCAAAAGTATCAAAACAGGTGTAACTGTGCTCAGCTCCCTCCTTGGAATAAGTGAAAGAGAGAAATAAAGTGATAACCACTATTAACTAATGTTAAATTAATTACATTATTTTGGCATTTAAGTTATTCTTATATTTTTTTGTGTTAAAATATATACAAAGTAATTATTAAAAATGTTTGGGCTAAGAAATGTAATAATAAAATTAAATAGAAATAATAATCACATTTTTAAAATGCAATAAAAGATTGCAAATACTTTAAATTATTTCAACACATAGAGGCCCATTAGGATGGCGGGCGGACTTCTGTCCGCCCACCACCCTAGCGGTGCTGGGACCGGCCGCCAGTGGTGCGGCGGTCCCGCACCGGCGATTAGGATGCCACCGCCTCTGTGGCGGTGGCATCCTCCATTCCCAGCATTGTGGCGGGCAGTGCTCACAGCACCGCCCGCCACAATGCTGGGAATGCACTGCGTGCATTGTCATGCACAAGGTGACAGGCACCGGGAGGTGCCTGCCACCATGTCCATGACAATGCAGGGGGGTACCATAGGTACCCCCCATGTGCACCCCCCATCCCCCCAACATCTTGGGGGCCCGCAAGAGAATTCCGCATGCCTTTCCGTGGCGGCAACGCCGCCACGGAAAGGCATGTTTCCGCACCCATGCTAATATGGATGGCGGTGTCTAGCAGACACCGCCACCATATTAAACCCTTTTCTGCCCGGTCGACTTGTCGACCAGGCGGAAAAGCGGCAGACGGTCTTCCCGTCCGCCGCGGTACCCCTGCCATACTAATATGGCAGGGGGTAAATGGGTGGCGGGCGGGGAAGGATGTAGGGCGGATCGCCTCCGCCATGCGGGCGGTGGCGATCCGCCCTACATCCTAATGGGCCCCATAGCATTTAACAATATTTACTAGCATTAAATGAAAATGAATATGTTAGTGTGAGAAACCAGAACGTGTTTGCAGTGTGTCCCCCACTTTTCCCCCCCATTTTGACTACTAGATGCTGGTTTTCTGACTCTGATTGTGCCCCAGGCTCTGCTAAACGGACCCAGGGCCTGTGCTCTGATTAAAAGTAAATGGTAATTAGGTATACAATCAGTGGCGGCCGGCATGGCTCGGGGGTGGGGGGGCTGTCACAAAGGGGTAGCGTTGGAAGGGTTGGCTGGGGGGTGAGGGGTTCACGATTGCAGGAGGGAGTGAGCAAAATAAAAAAAATAATAATAATAACTTACCTTGCCGCCGGGTCTTGCATCTCTGCTCCTGCTCTCCTGCCTCTGACTTCAGGAACAGAAAGCTGGCAGCCAGGCTCCCTCCCCTAAACCAATCCCAATGCTGCAATGCAGCGTTGTGATTGGTCTGAGCGTTGTGACAAGGTGCTCAGCCAGGGGCTGGAGGGTGGGCATGTTCTCCATGCAGGGTTTAACGCAGCCTGCATGGAGAAGGGGAAAGTGTGCATGACTGGTTTGGGCGGCCCGAGAGGGCTGACCGAGCAGTCATTGTGCACTTAAGAGTGGGCAAACCACTCCTCCACGGCCCTCCTCTATGAGCAGAGCAGCCCCGCCCGTAAAGCAGCACAAAAATAAAATGATAAGAACTGAAAGTTATCATCCTTTTCTGTTTTTGCTTCTTGCACTGCTTGAAAGCAGTGAGACGACTCTCCTCTGCCATAGCAGCGGAGCCACCACTTATTACAATTGGTACTGACAACCTACCTGTAAGTCCCTAGTCTATGGTAGGGCATATAGGTTTAGAGGCCCAGCAGATTTAATGCACCTCAGTGTGCACTGCTGTGTTTCCTGCTGTCTAAAGGCAGACTTGCTTTTCAGGCTGCTTTTGAAAGTAAATTATACACAAATACAACTTTGAAATTTACGGTACATTCAAAGTCTTAAACTACTTTATTTCTACATGTAAGTCAGCACTAAGGTATCCCCTAGGTGACCCAGGGGTAAGGTGCTTTGTAACTATCAGCAGAGACATTATAAAAGATGTTTTATATGCCCTGGTGAAGGAAAAACAGCCAATTCTGTTTTCCCCATTGTAGCAGAATGGTTCCATAGGAATACTTTATTTAAAGTATAAATATTGACATAAGCCAACTACAAATATAATTCAAAGACTTAAAATGATAGTTAGAATAACTCCAACAACATGCCAAGGTTAGATGTCTTATTACTATCACGGAAAATAAATTATAGATCTTACTTTTCTGATGAGCCATAATCCAGCCTTCCAGCAGCATCTCCTGATTGGTCAGCCTTTGGCATACTGAGACAAACTGCTATGTTGTGGTGTGAAGTGGCCTGCATAGAGACAAAGGACATCTGGTGGAATGAGTTCTGCAAGCTGCAGCGCAAAAGGCAGAGAGGAGGCTGGGTAGCCAAACTGGCCTTCACAGAGAGAATGACTGTTATGACAGGACACAGGCTCACCCTCACTTCCTGCACCCCCAGCCAGACAGGAGGCCCAGTAATTCAATATGCAGAGGGTCTGGAAGGGGAGTGTTAGGGAAAAATAGCCACACCAGTGGGTTGGCTTAGCCAGATCATAACCTCCAGGAAAGAGTTTCTCCTTTTTGGATTTTAAAGGAATACTGCTTTCTGGGACAGTAATATGACACACTTTGGAGCAAGTGGTCATACCTGAGGGTGGCACCCGGCACCCCATTGGTCAGTGGTGCCCCCTTCTTGTCTCCCAATAAAACTGGATAAATATGGAAGAGCTGTCCAGTAACTCAGATCCCTGCCTGAAACTACAAGAAGAAGGACTGTCCTGCTGGAACCCGGGCCTGCACCAAGAAGACTGCACTCTGAATGACTGCACTTGCTGCACACTTTGGGAAGTACAGCCCTAAGGACTTTGCCTTGCTTCAAGAAGAGAAGGAGTGGACTTCCTGAAAGCAACTGGTTAAAAGAGCTCCACCTGCATAATCTCCAGAAAGAAGAAACCAGCTGACCATCTTCCACTGGACTTTAAAGGATTTGGCCAGATGCATTGTGGGAGACATAGTCCCAACATTCCAAGGAGCAACTCAGAGCTTCTGGAACCTTGGATTGGTTTTGTGGACACTTTGGAACCCCACAAAGAACGTCTGGAAGAATATCCAGAAGTTTGGAAAAGTTTGGAGAATTTTTGTCAAAAAGCTGCATAAGGGGACCGACCCGTCAACGAGAGTCAAGCCGCCGATATCAAACTGTGACCCAGCCTGGATTTTAGGTTCATCCCGCTGAACTCTCCGGAGCTCAAGACTTACAGGATTTCACCAAGGCCTCATGCTGAACCAAGCCACTGTCGTTGACTCGAAACCTGGCTTGACGAGGACCTCGCTCGACGTCCAGAGAAAAGCTCCAAAAAATTGACTACGCCAGAAGGTAAAAACTTGACCGGGCCCTACCACTAAGGGTATTTGACTGTGCTCCATTGCAGTTGGCCTGTAACTTTGACTTTGTCCTGGTCAAGTGTGACCAGATGTCCCAGAGTGGCCCAATGGCTTTTCGGCATTAGAAAGTGTTTATTCTTTAAAAAATCATATCTCCAGTTCCCTACATTGGATTTTGTTGCGTTGGAGTCATTTTAATCCTATGAATAGTTTCTATTTTTATAAATTGGAGTTGGATTTTAATTATGTGTTGTGTCTTACTTGTTTAATGTATTGGTGTTTTTACTGCTTTACACACCTGTGTCCTAAGTTAAGCCAGCCTGCTCGCAGCCAGATAACAAGGGTTGAGCAAGGGAATCATTTTATGAGAGCTTGACTGGAAGTTATATTGTGAGTGTGGTCTTATTACTAGTGGTACGCACCTGCTTACCCCTACTATTAAACAACATTCCAACAGTTACCAAGGGGGGATTTTCTTTTATTTTTCATTTAAACGTAATTAATAAATTAAATTAATGTACTTAAAAATGTTAATTATTTAATTGATGTGTTAATGTACTGTAACATTCCATTTTACTATTTTACTGGTTTTAGGTTAATAATGTATATATATATATATATATATATATATATATATATATATATATATATATATGTCTCCCTTGGGCGCTCTCCTCATGAACACCAAATCCAGAGGCACACGGTTGACAAACAGCAACTTCTTTTCAGGTCAGTTATTCAATTCTGTTTATTTATTATTTTCGCTTCATGGCAAATGCACACAGTCATCATTCCATCTGTGAGACTGGACCAACGCGTTTTGGCAAATTGCCTTCCACTGGGTCACTTTGGGTTCTGCATAGTGTCCATTAAATGCTCTGTCCCTTCTCAATGCTGTTGACCCTCAATTGACCACTAGAGCGATACATTTAGTTTCATGTTTTGGCTCTTATCCTCCACCATCTACAATTAACCACATCATGCTAAAATATTTCTATATACATTCATCGCATATTGCTTGGTTTTTTCCTTCAATTATTTTCTATTTTTATTTTTTTCTAACAAATGTTTTATTTCATTAATTTTATTATTTTTCTATTCTGCACACATTTTTCTTTTAAAAAAGGGTAGATTTATATTTTATTTTTGTTTTCCCATTTTTCGAAAAAGAAAAGGAAAATTAGGAAACCAAAAGGGGACGCCCGTCATTGCCTCTACCTTCCTGCCTTCACGCCGCAACCTGCAAGGGTACTCCATTCCCCATCGTGCCTCGCGGCTGGAAGCCGCTAACAATCGTGGAACGCGCCCGGAGGGGCATAAAGCGAGCTCGGGGCTCCCGCTGCCTGGGACTCGCGTGGGCCGCGCCTTGGCAAAGCCCGTGCCAAGGGCGGGCCCGTCCTTGCCCGTCATCGGCTGGCAGAGGCTGGGCTGGGCCACCCCCCTTACGTCTCCAGCCAAGGACGGGGCAGCGATCCATAAAGGTACTGTTTGATACCCTGATCCCAATTGAATAACTGTTCCATCTCTGCATCGCCCCCTGCCTCCTACTATCACTACAGTTGGGACCTGTGGATTTACTGCTTGTTTCATTGCCAGGGAAGCCCGTACCTGTCTTGCCACTGCTGCCACTGCTGCTGAAGGAGAGGGGACTCTGACCACCAGTCCCAGGATCCCGTGCGGACTGTGCCGCAAACGTCACCACAACGCGCCTGGAGGCGCCAGGAGGAGACAGGACAGGGCCACCCCCCTGTCACTTTGGTATTTAGCAGAGCCCCGCAGCATAAAAGGTACTTTGTATTCTGCCCGTTTGGCTCTGACATTGAGTCAGTAAACCATTGTTTAGTGACACTTTGCGTTAGTCGGCTGAGAGGCATGTTAAGTTTGCTGGTTACTGGTATCCGGTAACATCTTACTGTTTTGTCTGTTCCTCTCTTTACTCTTGTCTCACTGTTTTTTCCATTATTTGTTGCTTTATACGTATCTTGTATTAAGCGCTATGGGGAAAAGGAAAGCTGCAGATTGCTTGGGAGAGGGTCTATTGGGAAAGGTTAAGAAAGCCAAAAAGTCGTCCAAACAGTCATCGCAAAAAAACAAGAACTGTGTTATGAGTCGCATCGATAGTTTAGTGAGTGACTGCCATGAGATATTAGCTGCTCCTGTGGGCCCGGATAGTAGTTCAACAGTGGTGTGTCATCCATCCTCCTCTACTCCCCGAAGTGGAGCATTATTAATTCCAGATATGTTTAAAAGAACTCTACCAAAAGGGGACCTAGTATCATCTCAAGCAGGTACTTCGAATGTTAATCCTGTGATGTCATGTTCTAATACAACTGATAAAAGTCAATTAGATCAGGTATTTGAATGTACTAATAGATTTCTTCCCTTAGCGGAACTGAGCGAGGAACCCAGTGCCCCTCAGGATATTGAAGAAATAGGAGACTGTGTCAAAACTGTTACTCCTACCTGCCTGTGTAAGTCCATGTGTATCGATCAGTCCATTGGTGAGATAGTGGGGTTGAAAGCACAGATAAGAAACCTCTCAGATGAAGTTAGTATACTTAAGGGTATGATTGATATGCTTTCAGCCTCAATGAAGTCTCACACTCGCCCTACACACCTTCCCATCGATACACAGTCCATGACCTACCATCTTAAGCCCAGTGATCCAAACAAGGCTGGCACAGATATAACGAGTAATGTTAGTGACAACACAGGACAGTACACTCTTTGTGAGAAGCGAACATACTCTGGCCCTACAAAACTACAGTCTTCCACTATTAACACTCTAGTTGCATACAGAGGCCCATGCTTGCAAAACATGGGACCTAGAAGAGAACAACATATTACTCTTCGACCTGGTTACTCTTTTGGAACTTTCCCAACCAATAGATTCGCTAGCTCTGAGAGGCCCCTGACTAGTTTTGTAAAACGCAAATGTTTTTGACTAATGTCCCTAAAATCTCTTCCAGCCTAATTAGGGAAGACGAACAATCCCTAATTAACAAATGCACTCAATGGCTAAGACATGTACGAAAGTGTAGCTCCATAATCAGGGAAGATATATCTTCCGCCAAAAGATTCACACCTCTGGGCCAAAATACTGATTATGTTTGCCTTACACTCGTATCCATGGATATGGTAGAGAACTTAGTGGCTTTTGACCTGAGGACATCACATCTTATTTCAACAAATATTAGGATGAAACTCAATCCTCCGGTTGGATTTACCAACCAAACAACTAACAACTTAGCCACATCTTGCAATGAGGCCTCTACCCTACACAATATAGATTGATGCCCAAGGAACCTCCCTCCACCACCGCGAATAGTAGAACCAGTGGAACCGGTACATATTGGGTTGGTGGATGGGAGATGTTCCATCCAGCCTGTCTACTGCAGAACCAGAGGGCCTGATGTAGCTGATGGGCCTTTAGGGGCCAAATTGCTTTTACAGGTTGATTCATTGTGCCCCTTAGAAAATCATAAGCCTGTGCAGTTACCTCAGGATATGGGAAAACACACCCAGATTATTCCCTGTAGTATTTCCATTAACCCGGATCTCACGCATTTGGCACTAGCCTCATGGAACATAGCGGGCCTGCCTTCCAAGATGTCATCTCTGGATTGGATAGCCTTCACAGAGGATCAGGATATACTGGCTTTCCAGGAAACATGGGCACTCAACCCAGTTTACCATCATGGTTTTCTTAGTTTTTCAAAACCAGCACTTGGTGGGCGTAAAGGTAGACCCTCAGGTGGGCTCACCATCTGGGTTAAACAACGCTCTTGTTTTAAAATTGAGGAGATCCTGATTGACCACCCCGATATCTTGGCAATTCTTCTGTGCTTCAAACACCCCCCAAACCTAATGTTGATTAACTTGTATGCGAGAGGTAATGTGGGAGGTAGAATGTCTACGACAATTTCCTTACTCGATAGCTTCCTAGATAAAAATAGAGGCTTAAACAATCTGGTTATAGTAAGTGATTTCAATACCACGTTCAAGCCCCTCGACTACGAGGATAGCAACCTCAGTGTAGAAGAAGATGAACAATGGGGCATCCCCCCACTGGAGTTGCCACCAGTAAGGAAATGGACAGAGGCCGCCCTTCAGCTTAAAGCATTGAGTCTGGAGAGGGGCATTAGGGCTGCGAACGGGAGAACATCCTCAGATCATCAGGGCTCTCAGACCTACTATAACGGCCTGAAAAGCAGTCGTATTGATTATATTTTTATAAACCTTGAGATCTGGTCGTCTCTTATTGATATGGAGGTATGCCCTAGAAATGAAAGTGATCACAACCCGCTCCTGCTAAAGATGTCAGTCTCAGGCTATGCAACAGCACAATATCAAAGCTCTGCAATGGTGACCATTGACGTTATTATGTGTAATGATATGAGGAGGGTCAAATGGTCAAGGATTGTAGAAAATAAAAGTTCACTTGCCCAGATGAAGGACGTAGTAGAGAGCACATTAGTTGACCTCCAAAGGTTTTCTACCCAGGCTGAACTGAACGCTAGTATAACTCAAGTTCACGAGGAGATGTTTGGTAAAATTAAGAGCTTTTTATTAAACCCTTTAAAACCAGTAATAGGCCCCCCCAAAAGCATGATCATTGGTAAAATAAGCAATGCAGAGAAGTGTATAAGCAACTGACTCAAGCTATCAGATCTAAAGACCTGGGAAATATTAAAATTAAACGGAAAATATATAAAAAATACACAAGTTTTAGCAAAAAGACCTGGGACGTGTCAAGACGGTTGGAACTTTTGGAGGCCAGCAAAGAGAAAAACATGCAAAAAGTCTGGCAGCTAGTAAAATGGGGCAGAGGAGGAATGGGCCATGCACCCCAAAACCATGTTGCCCCAGATAAGTGGGTTTCCTTCTTTGAGGAGCAATTTGCTGTAGGGGTCAATGACGCTGGTGATAACTTGTCTCAATTACTAAAGTCAGATTCAACTTTGTTTTTTACAAAAAGTGAGTGGAAAATGCCCTGAATGCAGTACCAAGGGGTAGGGCCCCTGGCCCTGATGGCATCCCCGCGGACTTGTTTATATACGATAAAGACAACTGGCTACAGTATATTCAGCTGCTTGTGAATGCGATAGCTAGGGGAGCAAATATACCCGACTCATGGCGAGGAGCTGAAATTTTGCCTATCTATAAAAAGGGGGATCGATCCAGTCCCAGTAATTATAGGCCAATTAGTCTAATTGACTCCACACAAAAAATAATGGCCAGGTTACTGTTAAATAGAATACAGTAATGGATTGAAGAAAATAGCATACTATCACCCTTACCGGCAGGTTTTAGGGCACATGTAAGTACCATCGATCAGGTCTTTTGATTTATTTTAATTTATTGGCGTGTCGTCATTTTAGCAGGTGGCACTATTAATGCCGCCTTTGTTGATTTAAAATCAGCATTCAACACGGTCCCACGTAACAAGCTTTGGACAGTTCTGAAAGACCTAGGTATGCCCTTGGAGCTCTTATCGCTTGTAGCCAAATTACATGAGTCCAATTTTGCGCAGGTTCGATGCACAGGGCAATACTACTCCCAGGTTTTCGATTTTAACCCCTTCGATGCACACAGTGGTCGTGTGCTCATGACGAGTCCAGCTCGTCATAAGACCACCCACGGGGGAAGCGCTGGCGCTCCCCCCGTGGGAATCCGATCGTCGGGTTTTTTGGGGGGAAGGCAGGGGAAGGGCTTCCCCTGCCTCCCCCCGCCCTCCCCCTCAATGACGTCAGCGCGCGAGGCGCGCTGACGTCATTGGGGGTTTCCCTTTGTTCCCCGACGCGCTGGAAGCCATTTGCTTCCAGCGCGTCGGGGAATAAGGTTAGTTTTGGCTCCGGGGAGGGGGGATTTCAAACAGAAGAGGCATCGAGGGAAAGGAAAACCCTTTCCTTTCCCTCGATGCCTCTTTTGTGCATTCCTGCTGCACGATCATGCGATCGTGCAGCAGGAATGCCCACTAGACACCAGGGAATTTAAAAAAAAAATGAAAATACTGTTTTGGGGAGCGGCCCCTTGGGCAAGGGTCGCTCCCCTTTTGGGGGCCATATGTTTTTGGTGCTCTGCCCCCTGGGGGGGGGCAGTTTTTATATAGCTGCGGGGCTTTACCCGAAGGTGTCAGAGCGCTGCACAATAGGAACAGTAACATTACATGAGGAGAAGGTTACAAGTGAGCATAATACAAAAGCAAGCGTTACATTACATGAGGAAAAAGTGACAATTGTGCATGATACATGAGATACAAAATACAAATAGAGGTATAATACTGCAATAAGTGGCAGTCACTCAGAACACACTGGGAAGGCACTTCTATAGGCATGGAGTACAGAATTTCCTATAGTGGAAGAACTTCCTTGAGGGAGTAGAGAGGGCGTGAATTAAACAGGAGACCTAAAATGAAGGGTACACAAATCCAGCACAGCACGCAAGGGTGAGGAATGTACAGGAAAAAGTACAAATTTACAATGAAGAGCGAACTTCCTAGAGGGGGCTGAGAGTGAAAGTATTAGTTCTGAAAGTGTCTTTGGAAGAGAAGAGATTTGAGGTCAGCTTTGAAGATCCGGGTAGAGGAGGTGGCACGGAGCAATGGGGGAAGCGAGTTCCAGATTCTCACCGCATTGCCTGAGAAGGATTGCGCCATCGATCTTTCCCTTTTGAAGACGGGGGGGGGCTCAAGCAGAAGCTTTTCCGCATTGCGATAAGGGCGAGAGCCACCGGACAATTTCAATTTATTCGCCAGGTAACGAGGGGAGGACGTGTGTAAGGCTTTGTGTGTGATGCAGGCAGTTTTGTAAATAGATCTTGCCTCGATCGGAAGCCATCGAAGAGAGGACAGGATAGGAGTGACGTGGTCGCTTCGTTTAGACCCTGAAATGAAGCGAGCTGCTGAATGGAGGATGGATTTGAGAGGGGAGAGGTGGGATTTGGGTAGGCCCGTCAGAAGAGAATTGCAATAATCCAGTCTTGAGAGAACCAGAGATTGTACCAAGGTTTTTAAGTCTTTCTCCGGGAAGAACCGACGGATCCCCCATAAAAGGCGCAACTGGTAACGTGCGTTCTTAGCAATAGAGTTGATGTGGGAGATTAGGTTGAGTCTTTTGTCAAGAATGACACCTAGGGATTCAGCGCTGTCGACAATGATGGGTTTGTTGTTGAGTAGGTTCAGCTGATCCATCCAAGATTGAACAGGAGGAGGTGAGAGAGAGGTAGAGAGGAGGAGGAATTCAGTTTTGGCGGGATTCAGAATGAGTTGGTGAGCTAACATCCAGTTGTGAATAGAGTTGAGAGTAGAGTTGAGTAGTGAGAGATCGTGTGCGGAAGATAAAGGTATCTTCCCACTAGTCCACCAGGCATTTATTTGTGGAGAGTGACCCCTTGGGTGGCAGAATAGCAGTATGTTTTTAGGCCCATCTGCCCCCAAGGAGGGCAGAAGCCACTAGACACCAGGGTTTTTTTAATTTTTGTGTTGGGGAGTGGCCAAAAGGGCAAGGGTTGCTCCCCTTTTACGTGGGTGAATATTTTATTTATACTCTTTGGCCCACCTACCTCTTAGCTTGGCTGGTGGATTGTGTGTGGACTGGTGCATTATTTGCATATGTGATTGTAATGTTTTTTTCTCCTTTTTATTCTAGTGTAAAGCTTTTGATTCCTGTTTGCGGTTTCGGCAGTGGTTGTTCTGCAGTTTTGCGTAATTGCATTTATTTGGTAAGAAAAATATTTTTGTTGTGTGTACTCCAAATGAGTATTATTGTCATGCATGAATGAATTTTTTGTAAGTGGTGTCATAATGGCAGCATATTTGTTAGTGTTCAGAGCATGAAATTCTTTGCGATGTTTTGCATTGTCTTATGTGTAATTTTTTTTTCTTCTTTTTTAGTGGGATATTGTTGATCCTTTCTGTGTCTGTGCAGAGTAGGTGGTGGTGAGTCTAGCTGCTTCTGTCACGTGAGTGGTATAGTGTTGGAGTATATAGGTCTTTGTGATAAAGCTACATTTTGTTTATTTCTTTTTTTTACAAAGGGTTTGTTGTTGTTGACTTGTTTGACAAGTAACCTTTATTAGTAAGCATTATGGCTAGCCGTAGAATGACTGCTCAGCAGGTGGTTGGTTTGCTTCTTGAATCTTCCTCTGAGCAGGATTATGAGACTGACAGTGCGTCTGAGGGAGAGGAGGGAGGGGAAGATTCAGGCAGTGAGTTTTCTCTCCACATGGAATCATCGGATGATGAAGGTACTCTCAGTGCAGATGAAGTGCCTGTTTTAGAGGAGGATACTACTGTGCCGATGGTGCAAGAGGCATCTGGATTGCAGCCTGGGGCTGCTAGGCTTCCTACTGGAAGTGCTGGACTCTGGGTTGATCCAAACATGGTGCAGCCGGTGTTGCCTGCCTTTAGTGGTTATGCAGGGTGTAGAGTGGATTGTGAACATTATTTGCCTATACAGTATTTTCAGTTGTTTATGGATGATGTATTTTTGGGTGAGATTGTTGAGCAGACTAATTTGTATGCTGAACAGTTTTTGAGGGACAACAGTGCCAGACTTAGGCCCCATTCTAGAGCTACCCGGTGGAGTCCCACAAATCTGGAAGAGATGAAGAAGTTTTGGGTTTGACTTTTTTGATGGGTTTGATAAGGAAGCCGTCCATGGGTTCATATTGGTCTACCAGTCCCTTGATGGCAACAGCCATATTTCCTGCAGTTATGACTCGTGATCGGTATTTACTTTTGCTTCGGATGCTGCATTTTGTTGATAATGGTTTGGCGTTGCCACGAGATCACCCTGAATGTGACCGTCTTTTTAAGATTCGGCCTGTTCTTGATCACTTTGTAGATCGATTTTCAGAGATCTATACTCCAGGGAAAGAAATATCTATTGATGAGTCTTTGGTCCTGTTCAAGGGCCGTTTGGTTTTTAGGCAGTACATTCCTAGCAAGAGGGCACGCTATGGAATTAAGCTGTATATGTTGTCTGAGAGTAGGACAGGATATGTTTTTAATTTGCGTGTGTACACTGGTAGGGATTCCACTATTGACCCCCTGGTTGTCCGTCCACTTTTGGAGTTTCAGAGAAAATTGTGTGGGATCTTGCTAGAGGACTGTTTAACAGAGGCCACCATTTGTACCTTGATAACTTCTACACTGCTGTGCAATTGTTTAAGGAATTGTTCAAAGTGGACACTTTTGCTTGTGGCACAATCCGCTCTAACCGTAAAGGTTATCCAAAAGAGCTTGTTTGCAAAAAACTTCAGAGGGGACAGTGCAGTTCCTTGCGTAGTGATGAACTACTAGCTGTGAAATTTGTGGACAGGAGGGATGTGTACATGCTGACTACCATCCATGATGAGAGTACTTCACCTGTGGCTGTTTGGGGTCAGATTGCTGAAGTGCGCAAACCTGTGTGCATTTTAGACTACAATAAGCACATGGGTGGTGTTGATAGAGTAGATCAGAGGTTGGAACCTTACACTGCTATTCGTAAGGCTTACATTTGGTATAAGAAGTTGGCCATCCATCTCTTCAATTTAGCAACTTTCAATGCTTTTGTTGTGTTCAAGGAGTGTTCTCCTGCGTCAAAGTTGACTTTTGTTCAGTTTCAGCAGTCTGTCATAGGCAGCCTTGTTGTTGTGGAACAGGCAAGTGTTCCTAGAGTTGGAGTGGTGGAGGATGTGGCTCGATTGAAAGATCGCCACTTTCCTGATCACATTCCTCCTACACCCTCAAAAGACTTTCCCACTAGGAGATGTAGAGTCTGTTGGCGAAGAGGTACGCGGAAGGAGACTCGTATGTACTGCCCTGAGTGTCCTTCTAACCCTGGGCTGTGTGTGCCTGCTTGTTATAGAGCGTACCACAAGCAAAGGAATTATTGGGAGCAACCATGAGTGGTAAAGTGAACTGCCTGGTCTGTAATGTTTAAGAATTGTTGTTCTGTTTCAAGGTTGGCATTAGTGCAATGTATTTAGTTTCTGATTTTGTGTTAGTAGATTTGTATCTATTTGCAATTTGTTTTTGTTTTCTTTTATGTATAAAAAAATCCTAAATGTGATGGTGGTGTGTGTAGGCTGGTGCTTGGCTGGCGGTGTGCGTGGAGTGGTGCTTGGCTGGCGGTGTGCGTGGAGTGGCGCTTGGCTGGCGGTGTGCGTGGAGTGGCTCTTGGCTGGCGGTGTGCATGCAGTGGTGCTTGGCTGGCGGTGTGCGTGGAGTGGCGCTTGGCTGGCGGTGTGCGTGGAGTGGCGCTTGGCTGGTGGTGTGCGTGGAGTGGCGCTTGGCTGGCGGTGTGCGTGGAGTGGTTCTTGGCTGGCGGTGTGCGTGGAGTGGCGCTTGGCTGGCGGTGTGCGTGGAGTGGCGCTAGGCTGGCGGTGTGCGTGGAGTGGCGCTTGGCTGGCGGTGTGCGTGGAGTGGCGCTAGGCTGGCGGTGTGCGTGGAGTGGCGCTTGGCTGGCGGTGTGCGTGGAGTGGCGCTTGGCTGGCGGTGTGCGTGGAGTGGCGCTTGGCTGGCGGTGTGCGTGGAGTGGCGCTTGGCTGGCGGTGTGCGTGGGCGGTGTGCGTGGAGTGGCGCTTGGCTGGCGGTGTGTGTGGAGTGGTGCTTGGCTGGCGGTGTGCGTGGACTGGCGCTCGGCTGGCGGTGTGTGAGTAGTGACTTGCTGCTGGTCACTACACACACTGCTAGCCGAGCGACACTCCACGCAATCCATCAGCTTGTGTGGTTGCTGTGTTAGGAATGTGGGCGTGTGAAAGTGATGGGCCCTTGAATGGCGCTGTCTGCTGGTGTGAGTGTTGTAATGTGATGGGCCCGCGGCTGGTGGTGTGAATGGTTTTGTATGTGTCACACGTATGAAAGGTGTATGAATGGCCTGTAAAGAGGTTGGTGCCTTGTCGTGGCTTTACAGCTCACGAGCTGTGAGTCAATGGTTCAGTTTCTCGTCCTTTCAATTATTAACAGTGCATTTCATTTTTGTGAAATCACTTGTTAATACAATTGTATATACTGAACCATCACTCACCCTCGTGCCAAATCCAACCAGTATGTGTGTGTGCTTGAGGATTAGATGGCTGTGCAGTAATATTTTTTTTTGTCTTTCTCAAGCAGGGTGTACCTTGTCCCTTTTTGGGAATGTTGTAATGTGTTTGTTTCGTGCCTGGTGGTGTGAATGGTCTTGTGTGTATCACGTATGAAAGGTGTGTGAATGGCCTGTAAAGCGGTTGGGGCCTTGACGTGGCTTTACAGCTCACGAGCTGCGAGTCACTGGTTCAGTTTTTGTCCTTTCAATTATTGACAGTGCATTTCATTTTTGTGAAATCTCTTGTTAATAAAATTGTATATACTGAACCATCACTTGCCCTCGTGCCAAATCCAACCAGTATGTGTGTGTGCTTGAGGAATAGATGGCTGTGCAGTAATCTTTGTCTTTTTAGTCTGTCTGCCAAGGTGTACATTCCGTCTAAGAATAACCTACCAACTGTAGATATTGTCGTAAACGAAACACCCATGGGAGTACATGGTGATATCTCTCTTGTGGATCCCAACAAGTTATGGTACCCACAATGTCCTGCAAACCTCAAAATGTCTGTCACATTTTCCTTGCAATATTGTGCCAAAATTTTCACGCTGCAGAAATAAACAACACATTATCTCAAAATGACCTGGTTTTGCAAGGGGGGTCATCTGGGTTTTTGGCCCAGGGATCGGCGGCCACCTAGGGAAACCTACCAAACCCACACATTTCTGAAAAGTAGACACCTGGGGGATTCCAGGGAGGTATGGCTTGCGTGGATCCCCCAACGTTTTCTTACCCAGAATCCCCTGCAAACCTGACATTTTGCTGAAAAAATCACTTTTTTCACACATTTTTGTGTGGTAAAGTTGTGGCATCACGGGGCTGACACAAATTTCCTACCACCCAGCGTCCCCCAGGTCTCCCGATAAAAATGGTGCCTCACTCGGGTGGGAGGCCCAAGTACCCGCGACAGGCAAGGGCCCACAACGTATTGAGGCAACCTCAAAATGGCCTATCACAAAACTACCTGGTTTTGCAAGGGGGGTCCCATGACGTTTTGGCCCGGGGCTCGGCGGCCACCTAGGGAAACCTACCAAACCCACACATTTCTGAAAAGTAGACACCCGGGGGATTCCAGGGAGGTATGGCTTGCATGGATCCCCCAACGTTTTCTTACCCAGAATCCCCTGCAAACCTGACATTTTGCTGAAAAAATCACTTTTTTCACACATTTTTGTGTGGTAAAGTTGTGGCATCACGGGGCTGACACAAATTTCCTACCACCCAGCGTCCCCCCAGGTCTCCCGATAAAAATGGTGCCTCACTTGGGTGGGAGGCCCAAGTACCCGCGACAGGCAAGGGCCCACAACGTATTGAGGCGACCTCAAAATGGCCTATCACAAAATGACCTGGTTTTGCAAGGGGGTCCCATGACGTTTTGGCCCGGGGCTCGGCGGCCACCTAGGGAAACCTACCAAACCCACACATTTCTGAAAAGTAGACACCCGGGGATTCCAGGGAGGTATGGCTTGCGTGGATCCCCCAACGTTTTGTTACCCAGAATCCCCTGCAAACCTGACACTTTGCTGAAAAAATCCCTTTTTCACACATTTTTGTGTGGTAAAGTTGTGGCATCACCGGGCTGACACAAATTTCCTACCACCCAGCGTTCCCCCAGGTCTCCCGATAAAAATGGTGCCTCACTTGGGTGGGAGGCCCAAGTACCCACGACAGGCAAGGGCCCACAACGTATTGAGGCGACCTCAAAATGGCCTATCACAAAACGACCTGGTTTTACAAGGGGGGTCCCATGACGTTTTGGCCCGGGGCTCGGCGGCCACCTAGGGAAACCTACCAAACCCACACATTTATGAAAATTAGACACCCGGGGGATTCCAGGGAGGTATGGCTTGCGTGGATCCCCCAACGTTTTCTTACCCAGAATCCCCTGCAAACCTGACATTTTGCTGAAAAAATCCCTTTTTTCACACATTTTTGAGTGGTAAAGTTGTGGCATCACCTTGCTGACACAAATTTCCTACCACCCAGCGTTCCCCCAGGTCTCCTGATAAAAATGGTGCCTCACTCAGGTGGGAGGCCCAAGTACCCGCGACAGGCAAGGGCCCACAACGTATTGAGGCGACCTCAAAATGGCCTATCACAAAACGACCAGGTTTTGCAAGGGGGGTCCCGTGACGTTTTGGCCCGGGGCTCGGCGGCCACCTAGGAAAACCTACCAAACCCACACATTTCTGAAAAGTAGACACTCGGGGGATTCCAGGGAGGTATGACTTGCGTAGATCCCCCAACGTTTTCTTACCCAGAATCCCTGCAAACCTGACATTTGGCTGAAAAATTCATTTTTTCAGCACATTTTTGTGTGGTAAAGTTGTGGCATCACCGGGCTGACACAAATTTCCTACCACCCAGCGTCCCCCAGGTCTCCCGATAGAAATGGTGCCTCACTCGGGTGGGAGGCCCAAGTACCCGCGACAGGCAAGGGCCCACAACGTATTGAGGCAACCTCAAAATGGCCTATCACAAAACGACCTGGTTTTGCAAGGAGGGTCCCATGACGTTTGGCCCTGGGCTCGGCGGCCACCTAGGGAAACCTACCAAACCCACACATTTCTGAAAAGTAGACACTCGGGGGATTCCAGGAGGTATGGCTTGCAGGATCCCCCAACATTTTCTTACCCAGAATCCCTGCAACCTGACATTTTGCTGAAAAATCGCCTTTTTCACACATTTTTGTGTGGTAAAGTTGTGGCATCACCGGGCTGACACAAATTTCCTACCACCCAGCGTTCCCCCAGGTCTCCCGATACAAATGGTGCCTCACTCGGGTGGGAGGCCCAAGTACCCGCGACAGGCAAGGGCCCACAACGTATTGAGGCGACATTAAAATTGCCTATCACAAAATGGTGTCTACTTTTCAGAAATGTGTGGGTTTGATAGGTTTCCCTAGGTGGCCGCCGAGCCCCGGGCCAAAACGTCATGGGTCCCACCTTGCAAAACCAGGTCGTTTTGTGATAGGCCATTTTGAGGTTGCCTCAATACGTTGTGGGCCCTTGCCTGTCGCGGGTACTTGGGCCTCCCACCCGAGTGAGGCACCATTTTTATCGGGAGACCTGGGGGGACGCTGGGTGGTAGGAAATTTGTGTCAGCCCGGTGATGCCACAACTTTACCACACAAAAATGAGTGAAAAAGGGATTTTTTCAGCAAAGTGTCAGGTTTGCAGGGGATTCTGGGTAAGAAAACGTTGGGGGATCTACGCAAGCCATACCTCCCTGGAATCCCCGGGTGTCTACTTTTCAGAAAAGTGTGGGTTTGGTAGGTTTCCCTAGGTGCCGGCAGAGCTAGGGTTCAAAAACTACAGCTAGGCACTCTGCAAAAAAAGGGTCATTTTTCACTGTGAAAATGTGGTGCGTCCACGTTGCGTTTTGCGCTGCTTCCTGTCGCGGGCACTAGGCCTACCCACACAAGTGAGGTACCATTTTTTTTTGGAAGACCTTGGGGAACGCGGGGTGGGTGGAATTTTGTGGATCCACGCAGATTCAAGAACTTTTCACCACAGAAAAGTGAGGAAAATGTGTTTCTTTTACCAATTGTTAAGGTTTGCAAGGGATTCTGGGTAACAGAACCTGGTGAGAGCCAGTCAAGTCACCCCATCCTGGATTCCCCTGGGTGTCTACTTTTCAAAAATGTATAGGTTTGCTAGGTTTCCCTAAGTGCCGGCAGAGCTAGGGTTCAAAAACTACAGCTAGGCACTTTGCAAAAAAAGGGTCATTTTTCACTGTGAAAATGTGGTGCGTCCACGTTGCGTTTTGTGCTGCTTCCTGTCGCGGGCACTAGGCCTACCCACACAAGTGAGGTACCATTTTTTTGGGAAGACCTTGGGGAACGTGGGCTGGGTGGAATTTTGTGGATCCACGCAGATTCCAGAACTTTCTACCACACAAAAGTGAGGAAATTTTATTTTTTTTGCCAATTTTTTAGGTTTGCAAGAGATTCTGGGTAACAGAACCTGGTGAGAGGCAGTCAAGTCACCCCATCCTGGATTCCCCTGGGTGTCTACTTTTCAAAAATGTATAGGTTTGCTAGGTTTCCCAAAGTGCCGGCAGAGCTAGGGTTCAAAAACGACAGCTAGGCACTTTGCAAAAAAAGGGTCATTTTTCACTGTGAAAATGTGGTGCGTCCACGTTGCGTTTTGCGCTGCTTCCTGTCGCGGGCACTAGGCCTACCCACACAAGTGAGGTACCATTGTTTTTGGAAGACCTTGGGGAACGCGGGGTGGGTAGAATTTTGTGGATCCACGCAGATTCCAGAACTTTCTACCACAGAAAAGTGAGGAAAATGTGTTTTTTTTGCCAATTTTTAGGTTTGCAAGGGATTCTGGGTAACAGAACCTGGTGAGAGCCAGTCAAGTCACCCCATCCTGGATTCCCCTGGGTGTCTACTTTTCAAAAATGTATAGGTTTGCTAGGTTTCCCAAAGTGCCGGCAGAGCTAGGGTTCAAAAACTACAGCTAGGCACTTTGCAAAAAAAGGGTCATTTTTCACTGTGAAAATGTGGTGCGTCCACGTTGCGTTTTGCGCTGCTTCCTGTCGCGGGCACTAGGCCTACCCACACAAGTGAGGTACCATTTTTTTGGGAAGACCTTGGGGAACGCGGGGTGGGTGGAATTTTGTGGATCCACGCAGATTCCAGAACTTTCCACCACAGAAAAGTGAGGAAAATTGTGTTTTTTTTGCCAATTTTTTAGGTTTGCAAGGGATTCTGGGTAACAGAACCTGGTGAGAGCCAGTCAAGTCACCCCATCCTGGATTCCCTGGGTGTCTACTTTTCAAAAATGTATAGGTTTGCTAGGTTTCCCAAAGTGCCGGCAGAGCTAGGGTTCAAAAACTACAGCTAGGCACTTTGCAAAAAAAGGGTCATTTTTCACTGTGAAAATGTGGTGCGTCCACGTTGCGTTTTGCGCTGCTTCCTGTCGCGGGCACTAGGCCTACCCACACAAGTGAGGTACCATTTTTTTTGGAAGACCTTGGGGAACGCGGGGTGGGTGGAATTTTGTGGATCCACGCAGATTCCAGAACTTGCTACCACAGAAAAGTGAGGAAAATGTGTTTTTTTTGCCAATTTTTTAGGTTTGCAAGGGATTCTGGGTAACAGAACCTGGTGAGAGCCAGTCAAGTCACCCCATCCTGAATTCCCCTGGGTGTCTAGTTTTCAAAAATGTATAGGTTTGCTAGGTTTCCTAAGTGCCCGCAGAGCTAGGGTTCAAAAACTACAGCTAGGCACTTTGCAAAAAAAGGGTAATTTTTCATTGTGAAAATGTGGTACGTCCACGTTGCATTTTGAGCCATTTCCTGTTGTGGGCACAAGGCCTACCCACACAAGTGAGGTACCATTATTTTGGGAAGACCTTGGGGAACGCGGGGTGGGTGGAATTTTGTGGATCCACGCAGATTCCAGAACTTTCCACCACAGAAAAGTGAGGAAAATGTGGGTTTTTTGCCACTTTTTTAGGTTTGCAAGGGATTCTGGGTAACAGAACCTGGTGAGAGCCAGTCAAGTCACCCCATCCTGGATTTCTCTGGGTGTCTACTTTTCAAAAATGTATAGGTTTGCTAGGTTTCCCTAAGTGCCGGCAGAGCTAGGGTTCAAAAACTACAGCTAGGCACTTTGCAAAAAAAGGGTCATTTTTCACTGTGAAAATGTGGTGCGTCCACGTTGCGTTTTGCGCTGCTTCCTGTCACGGGCACTAGGCCTACCCACACAAGTGAGGTACCATTTTTTTCGGAAGACCTTGGGGAACGCGGGGTGGGTGGAATTTTGTGGATCCACGCAGATTCCAGAACTTTCTACCACACAAAAGTGAGGAAAATTTGTTTTTTTTTGCCAATTTTTTAGGTTTGCAAGGGATTCTGGGTAACAGAACCTGGTGAGAGCCAGTCAAGTCACCCCATCCTGGATTCCCTGGGTGTCTACTTTTCAAAAATGTATAGGTTTGCTAGGTTTCCCAAAGTGCCGGCAGAGCTAGGGTTCAAAAACTACAGCTAGGCACTTTGCAAAAAAAGGGTCATTTTTCACTGTGAAAATTTGGTGCGTCCACTTTGCGTTTTGCGCTGCTTCCTGTCGCGGGCACTAGGCCTACCCACACAAGTGAGGTACCATTGTTTTTGGAAGACCTTGGGGAACGCGGGGTGGGTGGAATTTTGTGGATCCACACAGATTCCAGAACTTTCCACCACAGAAAAGTGAGGAAAATGTGTTTTTTTTGCCAATTTTTTAGGTTTGCAAGGGATTCTGGGTAACAGAACCTGGTGAGAGCCAGTCAAGTCACCCCATCCTGGATTCCCCTGGGTGTCTACTTTTCAAAAATGTATAGGTTTGCTAGGTTTCCCAAATTGCCGGCAGAGCTAGAGTTCAAAAACGACAGCTAGGCACTTTGCAAAAAAAGGGTCATTTTTCACTGTGAAAATGTGGTGCGTCCACGTTGCGTTTTGCGCTGCTTCCTGTCGCGGGCACTAGGCCTACCCACACAAGTGAGGTACCATTATTTTGGGAAGACCTTGGGGAACGCGGGCTGGGTGGAATTTTGTGGATCCACGCAGATTCCAGAGCTTTCCACCACAGAAAAGTGAGGAAAATGTGGGTTTTTTGCCAATTTTTAAGGTTTGCAAGGGATTCTGGGTAACAGAACCTGGTGAGAGCCAGTCAAGTCACCCCATCCTGGATTTCTCTGGGTGTCTACTTTTCAAAAATGTATAGGTTTGCTAGGTTTCCCTAAGTGCCGGCAGAGCTAGGGTTCAAAAACTACAGCTAGGCACTTTGCAAAAAAGGGTCATTTTTCACCGTGAAAATGTGGTGCGTCCACGTTGCGTTTTGCGCTGCTTCCTGTCGCGGGCACTAGGCCTACCCACACAAGTGAGGTACCATTTTTTTCGGAAGACCTTGGGGAACGCGGGTGGGTGGAATTTTGTGGATCCACGCAGATTCCAGAACTTTCTACCACACAAAAGTGAGGAAAATGTTGTTTTTTTGCCAATTTTTTAGGTTTGCAAGGGATTCTGGGTAACAGAACCTGGTGAGAGCCAGTCAAGTCACCCCATCCTGGATTCCCCTGGGTGTCTACTTTTCAAAAATGTATAGGTTTGCTAGGTTTCCCAAAGTGCCGGCAGAGCTAGGGTTCAAAAACTACAGCTAGGCACTTTGCAAAAAAAGGGTCATTTTTCACTGTGAAAATGTGGTGCGTCCACGTTGCGTTTTGCGCTGCTTCCTGTCGCGGGCACTAGGCCTACCCACACAAGTGAGGTACCATTTTTTTCGGAAGACCTTGGGGAACGCGGGTTGGGTGGAATTTTGTGGATCCACACAGATTCCAGAACTTTCTACCACACAAAAGTGAGTAAAATTTGTTTTTTTTGCCAATTTTTTAGGTTTGCAAGGGATTCTGGGAAACAGAACCTGGTGAGAGCCAGTCAAGTCACCCCATCCTGGATTCCCCTGGGTGTCTACTTTTCAAAAATGTATAGGTTTGCTAGGTTTCCCAAAGTGCCGGCAGAGCTAGGGTTCAAAAACTACAGCTAGGCACTTTGCAAAAAAAGGGTCATTTTTCACTGTGAAAATTTGGTACGTCCACGTTGCATTTTGAGCCATTTCCTGTTGTGGGCACAAGGCCTACCCACACAAGTGAGGAACCATTTTTTTGGGAAGACCTTGGGGAACGCGGGGTGGGTGGAATTTTGTGGATCCACGCAGATTCCAGAACTTTCCACCACAGAAAAGTGAGGAAAATGTGTTTTTTTTGCCACTTTTTTAGGTTTGCAAGGGATTCTGGGTAACAGAACCTGGTGAGAGCCAGTCAAGTCACCCCATCCTGGATTCCCCTGGGTGTCTACTTTTCAAAAATGTATAGGTTTGCTAGATTTCCCAAATTGCCGGCAGAGCTAGAGTTCAAAAACGACAGCTAGGCACTTTGCACAAAAAGGGTCATTTTTCACTGTGAAAATGTGGTGTGTCCACGTTGCGTTTTGCGCTGCTTCCTGTCGCGGGCACTAGGCCTACCCACACAAGTGAGGTACCATTATTTTGGGAAGACCTTGGGGAACGCGGGGTGGGTGGAATTTTGTGGATCCACGCAGATTCCAGAACTTTCTACCACACAAAAGTGAGGAAAATTTGTTTTTTTTGCCAATTTTTTAGGTTTGCAAGGGATTCTGGGTAACAGAACCTGGTGAGAGCCAGTCAAGTCACCCCATCCTGGATTCCCCTGGGTGTCTACTTTTCAAAAATTTATAGGTTTGCTAGGTTTCCCAAAGTGCCGGCAGAGCTAGGGTTCAAAAACTACAGCTAGGCACTTTGCAAAAAAAGGGTCATTTTTCACTGTGAAAATTTGGTGCGTCCACGTTGCGTTTTGCGCTGCTTCCTGTCGCGGGCACTAGACCTACCCACACAAGTGAGGTACCATTTTTTTCGGAAGACCTTGGGGAACGTGGGGTGGGTGGAATTTTGTGGATCCACGCAGATTCCAGAACTTGCTACCACAGAAAAGTGAGGAAAATGTGTTTTTGTTGCCAATTTTTAAGGTTTGCAAGGGATTCTGGGTAACAGAACCTGGTGAGAGCCAGTCAAGTCACCCCATCCTGGATTTCCCTGGGTGTCTACTTTTCAAAAATGTATAGGTTTGCTAGGTTTCCCTAAGTGCCGGCAGAGCTAGGGTTCAAAAACTACAGCTAGGCACTTTGCAAAAAAAGGGTCATTTTTCACTGTGAAAATGTGGTGCGTCCACGTTGCGTTTTGCGCTGCTTCCTGTCGCGGGCACTAGGCCTACCCACACAAGTGAGGTACCATTTTTTTCGGAAGACCTTGGGGAACGCGGGGTGGGTGGAATTTTGTGGATCCACGCAGATTCCAGAACTTTCTACCACACAAAAGTGAGGAAAATTTGTTTTTTTTGCCAATTTTTTAGGTTTGCAAGGGATTCTGGGTAACAGAACCTGGTGAGAGCCAGTCAAGTCACCCCATCCTGGATTCCCCTGGGTGTCTACTTTTCAAAAATGTATAGGTTTGCTAGGTTTCCCAAAGTGCCGGCAGAGCTAGGGTTCAAAAACTACAGCTAGGCACTTTGCAAAAAAAGGGTCATTTTTCACTGTGAAAATTTGGTGCGTCCACGTTGCGTTTTGCGCTGCTTCCTGTCGCGGGCACTAGGCCTACCCACACAAGTGAGGTACCATTTTTTTCGGAAGACCTTGGGGAACGCGGGGTGGGTGGAATTTTGTGGATCCACGCAGATTCCAGAACTTGCTACCACAGAAAAGTGAGGAAAATGTGTTTTTGTTGCCAATTTTTAGGTTTGCAAGGGATTCTGGGTAACAGAACCTGGTGAGAGCCAGTCAAGTCACCCCATCCTGGATTCCCCTGGGTGTCTACTTTTCAAAAATGTATAGGTTTGCTAGGTTTCCCAAAGTGCCGGCAGAGCTAGGGTTCAAAAACTACAGCTAGGCACTTTGCAAAAAAAGGGTCATTTTTCACTGTGAAAATTTGGTGCGTCCACGTTGCGTTTTGCGCTGCTTCCTGTCGCGGGCACTAGGCCTACCCACACAAGTGAGGTACCATTTTTTTCGGAAGACCTTGGGGAACGCGGGGTGGGTGGAATTTTGTGGATCCACGCAGATTCCAGAACTTGCTACCAAAGAAAAGTGAGGAAAATGTGTTTTTGTTGCCAATTTTTTAGGTTTGCAAGGGATTCTGGGTAACAGAACCTGGTGAGAGCCAGTCAAGTCACCCCATCCTGAATTCCCCTGGGTGTCTAGTTTTCAAAAATGTATAGGTTTCCCTAAGTGCCCGCAGAGCTAGGGTTCAAAAACTACAGCTAGGCACTTTGCAAAAAAAGGGTAATTTTTCATTGTGAAAATGTGGTACGTCCATGTTGCATTTTGAGCCATTTCCTGTTGTGGGCACAAGGCCTACCCACACAAGTGAGGTACCATTTTTATCGGGAGACTTTGGGTAACACAGAATTGTAGAGCAACTGTTATTACCTATTGACTTTCGATGCATTTCTGCCTTCCAAATGAAAGACAATGTGTAAAAAATAAGTCATTTTGAAAAATGACCTATAATTCTCATGCTAGAATTGGTACTCCCAATTTCGGAAATGTGCAAATATCTACTGTTTCTAAAATCTAAATTTTGTTCCCATTTCAGAAATACATAGGTGTCTTTCCTAACAATTTTTCCATGTATACATTTTTCCAAAATAATTGCTATATACCCGGTACATAATAAAAAACCATTGCTAGATGCTGCTCAGTTATTGGCTCTGGGTTCGTCGGGTTCTTGGTGAACCTACAAGTCCTATATATCCCCACAACCAGAAAGGTCCAGCGGATATAACGGTATATTGCTTTCAAATAGCTGTCATAATTAGAAGAAGTTACAGGTGAAAACGTTGACACAAATGGCTGTTTTTTTCAACTAAGTTTAAATTTTTCCTTCATTTAACTGTTAGTTTCTATAAGGAAAACTTTAAGGATCTACACAAATGACCCCTTGCTGAATTCAGAATTTTGTCTACTTTTTAGAAATGTATGGCTTTCTAGGATCCATTATTGGTTTCATACCCATTTCTACCATTAACTGGAAGGAGGTTGAAAGCACAAAAAATAGCAAAAATAGGCTATGTCCCAGAAAAATGCCAAAACTGTGTAAAAAAAGTTGGTTTTCTGACAAAAGTCTGCTTGTTTCTGAAAGCTGGGAAGATGGTAATTTCATCACCACAACTCCTTTTTTGATGCCATTTGCAGGGAAAAAACAAGACGCTTTCATCTGTATCCCTTTTTTCGCATTTTTCCCCAAAAAAACAAAATTTTGCTGTATTTTGGCTAATTTCTGGGTCCCCTCCAGGGGAATCCACAAACCCTGGGTACCTTTACAATCCCCATGATGTTAGAAAAAAAGGACGCAAATTTGGCGTGGATACCTTATGTGGTCAAAAAGTTACAGGGGCCTAAGCGCGCACTACCCCAAATAGCCAAAAAAAGGCTTAGCACAGGGGGGGAAAAGGCCTAGCAGCGAAGGGGTTAAAAGGGGTATGTCAAGGGTGTATTCTGGCCCCCACTTTATTTTCTTTGTTTATAAGTGGGGTTGTAAAGTATTTTTTAGCACATCCTACTGATGCTCCTTCTTTAGCTGACTCAAAGGTCCCAATACTCATGTTTGCTAACGATACCCTAATTATATCAAAAACTCAAGTGGGGTTGCAGCAAGCGCTTTGTTGCTTTGAGGCCTTTTGCAGAGATCATGAATTGGTGGTGAACGTGGACAAAACCAAATTCATGGTTCTGCATAAGCACCAGGCGGTTAAGGGCAGGGTTCTCATGAACAGGGTTTTATTGGAATAAACGGACGTATTTACTTACCTGGGGATTACATTGGGCAGAAAGTTAGACTGGACGCCCCAGATAGACCTATTGGCACTTAAGCACTCACAATTGGCAGTAGCACTATTAAATGAGCATAGGCTTTCTCAGACCAAGCCGATAGGCCCAGTCCTAAAGATTTACAACACAAAGGTCCTGGCTTCCACTCTCTATGGAGCAGAACTCTGGGGTTTTGAGAATGTTTCACCACTTACTCTAGCCCAGAACAAATTTGTGAGGAGTCTCACTGGCCTTTCTCAGAATACACCTCTTAAACCCCTATATTCTGATTTGCGATGCAACATACTGGTTGAGGTTGCAAGATTTAGACCTCTTGCTTTTTGGCAAAGATTGTGGTCAACCCCGGAGCTGTCACATTATGCAAACGCGCTCAAAGATGTTAGAGACGCTGATACATCACATAAGATAATATGGCGGCAAAAGATAAAATGCTCCCTGGTGAATATGGGCATGACCCATTTATGGGAAGATCCGGTTGGTAACACGTTTCCCTCCAAAAAAGTTTTTAAAGAGGCCTATTGGACCATGATTAAAGAAAATAACATGCGATCCACTAGAAATCATATATTGACCAGTACTTTTTTTGAGTATAAGCCAGAGCCCATGTTTGAAAACTTTTGGGACTATATTACTAAGCCTGGCAACAGGAAACTTTTTTACCAGTTTTGAGTGGGTACCTTACCAATCAAATCCTTTACTGCCAAATGGAAAAAGATCTTAGATAGTAAATGTGTATTTTGTCAGGGCCAGGATGAAACGTTACCACATATCCTATTTGTATGCCCGGCCTATAACTCTCCACGGAGCAAATGGCTAAAACCAATTTGCTCTAACTTGGGTACTAGGTCATGTGCTACTGCTCTAAGACTATTGAAGACCAGTACCCAAGAGCCCATTGTGACAGCCCTAGCAACAATTTTAAGTTGGATATGGAGAATACGGTCAAATTTTTTAAAAGTAACAGCTGCCATTGATTAGTTTTAACCCTCTGTATGATGCTCTGATATTTACCTGTATTTTTTTAGTCTGTATTGGGCTCTCTTTAAGTACGATGCACGAATGAAATGATAAGTAAATTACTCTTGGTGTAAGTACAGCATACCATGAAGATATAATTTTTATAAAGAATTATGTGTTTTTTAATTGATGGTTTTAGCATGTTTTTATACTTCTGTGTATTACCAACTATCACGATGTATTATGTCTTTATTTTAGAAATTATGTTTTTATCTAAGATTATTTATTATGTTATTGTAAATATTCTGTGTGTCTTTTATGATCAGAATGATCGAAATAAAGACTAAATTGAAATTGGAAACCAAAAGCTAAATGCAACGATGATGGTCCCCAATGCAACTTCATTGTTATATACACCACATATACTGCATGTCCCTCCAAGTATCACGAGTATTTGCCCTTCTTAGTTCTCACGTACTATTCCTCTCATTCTTTTGAGATAAGGACCATGTAACCATAATGCAGCAATTTAAAGTGCAAATGCATAAAGGTGCAACATGCCCAAATACCACGTATAATTGCCCTTCTTGGTTCTCACTTCTTGTTTCTCGCATTCTTTTGAGATGTTTAAATTTAAAGTGCAAATGCATTAAAGTGCAACACGCCCGGGGATCATTTGTCTTACCCCAAAGGAAGCAGCATATTCAATAGTACAGTTTTCATTAAAGTTCAAATTGCTATTATTATATCTTTCCTAAAGAAAGGGCAGCATATGACAGAAAGTGCAAGTTGATTAAAATGCTACATGCACGGCAGTTTTTTATGCCCTATCTAGACAAGCAGCATTAAAGTGCCATATGCCCGGGGATCATTTGTCCTACCCCAGAGGAAGCAGCATATGCCAAAGTGCAATTTTCATTAAAGAGCAAAGTGCAATTATTGTATCCTTCCTAAGAAGAGGGCAGCATATATAGGAAAGTGCAAATTGATTAAAGTGCTACATGCAGGGTGGTTTTTCTGCCCTGTCTAGACAAGCAGCATATATAACAAGGTGCTAGTTAATCCAAAGTGCATAGTACTATTGTCAACATTGTATACCTTCAGTCACAATTTTCAATTTCAAGTTGCTTCACCAATACATGATGCTGGTTAGTCTCTTGTTTTTATCTAAACATTCAAATCTCCGACCCCGAATTCCACTCTGAACAATCCATTGTTTTAGTGAACACACAGTCCTGATTGATCTCGATATATCAGTGTCATGGTTAAACAAGTAATTTAAAATCCTCATTGATCCAGATGTTACCAATATTATAAGTGCACAAACAGCTCTGCATCCTTGTTGTGGCCCCATGGTGTCTCAGTTCCCATCAATAATATCAATCGTGATTCTTGTTTACTCAGCTCATTCTCTCGATTTCCCCCTCTTTGGTTGGCCCTGACATGTTTTATGCCCCAATAGGAAAATGTCGATAAGGATCCATTGTGCATCTGGTCAAAGTGGCAGGCTACTGTGTAGCTTTTGTCACCATTTCTGATCGCTCTTATATGCTGTAGGATCCTCAGTTTTAATTTGTTCTTAGTGCTGCCAATGTACAGCTTGTTATAATCACATTTTAGTACATATATAACAAACTTCGTGTTACATGTTATCCTTTCTTTGATCGGCACCGTACGACCATCCATTGTATGATAACTCAAGCTTTTTACACCATATTTACACGCTTTACACGAGTTGCACTTCATAAAGCCTTCCTGGTTCCTTGATAACCATGATCCAATTCCTTGTTGATTTCCTTTATTAATATAGTGACTTGAGGTCAAAATATGTCCCAAGGTTAGTACTTTTTTTGATGTGACTTGTGGGCCTTTTTCAAAGATTTCAGTCAGATGTTCATCATTTTTTAGAACACACCAGTGTTTTGTTAGAACCTTCTTGATGCTGGGCTGTGCCAAGTTATATTCTAAGAAGAGTCTCTTGACGGCATTGCTGTTCTCCTCCTGAACCCTTTGGGAATTGAGAGACTCCTTTCTTGTCCTTTCTTTGGACCTGCGTTTGGCATCCTCGAGAACAGTTATTGGATATCCTCTTTGTCTGAACATTCCAAACAGCCTACACACGTCTTCTTCATAAAGCTCTTCCGTAGAGCACATCATCCTTGTTCTCAGCATTTGGCTGTAGGGAATACTCCATTTCAATGCATATGGGTGGCCACTGTTAGCGTGTAAAATGGAGTTGGTTGCAGTCGGCTTTCTGTGGATTCCTGTGGTCAGAGCATTCTCCTTAACCTCCAACTCCACATCCAAAAAAGTACAATGCTGCAGGCTCCATGCACATGTGAACTGCAGGTTACACTCATTGTTGTTCAATTTGGTCAGGAAGAGCTCCAGATCCCTTTCACTGCCTTCCCACAAAATAAATAAGTCATCGATAAACCTGGTCCACAATGCCACACTTTCCATATGTATATTATTTTCCTTAGCCCAGGCTACTTCCTTCTCCCACCACCCCATGAAGAGATTTGCATAGGTGGGGGAGAAGGAGGTGCCCATCGCCGTCCCTTGTTCTTGTTGATAGAACTTCCCATCTAATGTGAAAATGTTGGGTGTAAGACAGTACTTCAACATGTCCATCAACATGTGTGTGTGTTCCAGCCATTCCGCTGGTCGATCTCTCATGAAACTTGTGCACGCATGTATTCCTTTCTCATGCTCAATTGAACTGTACAACGACACAACGTCCATCGCCACCATAATATACTCCTTTTGCCATGGGATGTTGCCCAGTTTTTTCAAAAAGGCTGTGCTGTTCCTTAGATAGGAGGGGAGGCTAGTTACATACTCTTGTAAGAACAGGTTGAGAAATCTAGAACTGTTTTCCAATAGTGACCCAATTGAGCTTACTATTGGACTTCCGGGAGGATTCACTGCGCAGTTATGAATTTTTGGCAAGAGGTAAAACGTGGCCAATCTTGCGTTCTCCGTGCGGAGATATTGCAGTTCCTCCCAATCCAATAGGCCCACTTCAAACCACTCCTTCAGTTTTAGATGATATTCTTTTTCCATTTTATTTAGAGGGTTCGTTTTCAGACGGGTATAATGCTGTGGGTTATTCAATTGCCTTCGTACTTCTGTCACATAAGTCACTTGGTCCATTAGTACGATGTTCCCTCCCTTGTCAGAGGGTTTTATGATGAGCGAGGGATTGTTTTTTAGTTCAATGATATTTTTCAAGTCCTGTGATGTGAAGTTACCTTTTTGTAGTCAGTTCGCAATTCCTTTGGATGTTATTCAGATCATTGACCACCAGTTCCTGGAGAAGATCAAGACAATTCCCAGGTGGAAGTTGCGGACAAAACTTACTCGCTGGTTTGAGACCACTGCCTACATTCTCACCCGTTGTAAAGCCCATGTCCTGTAATTTCTTGGCTGGCATTTCAATAGTGGGTCCCCCTGTTACTGTATCCACTGTCTGATTTGACTGGTCCAGGTCCTGAATACTCAGCAGTTCCGGGATGTCTGCAATCTAGAATGAGGAGAGCCTAGTGGTTTCCATTGCTTCATGTGCTCATACCTTATGCTTCATTTGATGGAATTTATGTAGCTTTAACTTTCTCACATATTTGTATATTTCAATCCTTGTGTCTACGAAATCCAGATGAGATACTGGGCAGAATGTTAAGCCGTTAAGCCCAAATTGAGTAACTGTGTCTGGTTATTGTTTAGTGTCACTGATGAAATATTGACAACTAGGGGCTTTCATTAGGTGTTCCTTCATTTACTTGCGATTCCGGTTCCTTCCTCGGCCTCTTCCTTTTGCCCCTTCTTGTTCTGCGTCTTCCTTGGGTTGGCTCTGCGGTGTTCTGCCTCTCTCTCCTTGTCTCATGGTCATCCGTAGTAGCCGAAGTTCCTTGTGAAAATCCAGCTTCTCCTTTGGTGTTTCATCACTGCACTGGAACCTGCGTCTGAGCTTATTTCGCTTTCACTCTGTGATGTTCGTGTGAAAGGGGTAAATCTCTCTTTTGCTCTCAGGTTGTCAACTTTTTTAGCAAACGTGAAAACCTGACCATACTGGTAGTCCAGTCTATCTCTTGTGAACTTTTCAGCTTTTTGTTCCATAATCTCCTCATCAAACTTCTGTAGGGATTTCTCCAATTTGTTAATTTGGTCTTTTATGGCAGTTCCCTCCTTATATTTTTCCAAATCCTTATTGATCATTTCGATCCTTTCCGAATTGTAATTTAATTTTCCTTCTTGCATGCTCAATGAGAGTTTTCATCAATCTCACTGAGCACTCCTCTGTGTTCCAATACTATTTACAGATTTTTTTTAAAGAATAATAAACTTTCATATTTTGCTCCTGGGCAGAGATCTCCCTCTAGCAAAGTATAGGGAAAATTTAACAAGTTCATTAACCTTAAATTTGTAAAAATATGTATGTTACATATTATTGTAACATAATTGTATTTATTCATTTTAAATGTAGAACAAAATAAAAAAACGTACACCACTATTGGCTATAGTTACTTTACACTCATAAATCTGCCTCCATCAACTGTTTCAGGGGTTGGAGACATGCAAGTCAGAACATCTGAGTAACTTTACACTCGCATTTTGTGAGTAGCCCAAAGTAATAAAGTTACTCAAATGTGTAAGAGTAAATTTACTAATAGTAAAACTACATCTGTAGATTTACCTTTGTAAATAGGCATAAATACCTATTGGTGCCAAGACACATCCCTTGTCCATCCAAAAATCAATTAATTTTGATAAAATAAAGTTTGCTTGCCATAAGCCTCAACAATGGCAAAAAGCTCAAGAATTGATGCATAACACAAATAATGCACCCATTGTCATAGAGGGTAAAAGAAATAGTGTGCATTCATAGACTGTCCTGGAAAGTGGACACTGAGAAGGAAGCCACATTTTAGGCCCTCATTTAAAGTGGCCCATACATTTCGATGGGCCCGTTAACAGGAGTTGCAATGGCTATCAGAACTACAAGTTTAGATTTTCGCATGGAGACTTCAGTTCCTGAAAGTAATTGAAATCTTTGTGTGAGATACTTGGGGAAAATATACGGAAATAGGCACAAAAACAAAGATTTCTGCAAGTTATTTGCCCAAAAAGGTGTAATCCCTGTTATATCCCTCACCCAAAAATACTGTGCCCCCTAGTAATGTTAATTGTGGGTGTCAATTTAGAGACTTTAACAAGCAACTCGTAATCGAGTCCTTAGTCTTGAAGCACTTTCTTCAGAAAAAATATCGCCTTCAATCGCTTACTTTCTTTTAATGCCCCTGCAAAGTGGAATACTCTCCTGGCATGCATTAACCTTATCCCTCACTTCAATTTTATTTCAAAGAAAATCTCAAGACACATCTACTAACTATATGTGTTCAGAACTCATTTTCTCTCTTCCTTTTCATATACATTTGTAAATTTGTTGTAAATGACCATATGTCTAACATCTGTTTGTATGAATAAAACCCATTCGACTTCGTGTTATCATTGGTATTACATGTAACTCATTCAATTTGTTTAAATATTAGTGCTTTCAAAACTTCCCTCTCTACTACACTGTAAATATCGCACCATTTTTCTGTATTTTAGATGGGCTTTAATAAAGCTTATTTTGTTTTCATTTTCACGTGGACAGGTCAGACTGGTATTAACAGAATGATATGGAAAGAGACCACTTTGGTGTCCTGGGGGATCATTCAATAGATGTGGGATCTAATCAAAACAGAATACCCACCCAGGGCCAGTCTTGCAGAACAGACAGAAATAACTTGTCTTTCTAGTTTTAATTACTATGCGAGTGGCCTGCCATGTCACTGAATTTCAGCCAGACATTGATGGGCTAAATGTATTCCTCCATGGAACAATGAATTTTGTAAACACCACAATTCTGCTTGTAGGTTTTTTTATAGGACTGTTATGACATATTCCCTTTTCCGTGATGACTCCATGCTATCTCAAAACAGGTTTAATGTGACATTAGATCTTCTCGTAAGGGTAAAGATAAACCACATGGCTAATTGCCAGCCTTTCTCCTGTCTTCCATCATTGTTTTTAGTTTCAGAGCACAAACCTATCGGATATAAATAAACAGGTCTGGAGGTTTAGTCAAAAAGAACTAGATGCCACGGAGAAATAAAAATAACTCGAAGAGCAAAATATTGTGAAGGGAACGCTTACAGACATGAACAATGGTTTAACTTAAAAAAGGCATTTGTTTGCTAAATATAAGAAAGACATTTAAGTGTTTAATGATAAAATTAAAAACCTTTAGTACGTTTTCTAAGGCAATAATGTCATTGTTTTAACAGTCTTAAAGAGTCTCTTCCATTCATAGATTTAAGGGTAGGTCGTTTAAGGGGGAGGCGATTATTTTTAGGTTTTCAAATTGTAGACTCTCGCGATGGTTGAAGGATTTTACTGCAAACTTTGAATAGGAATGGTTCTTACTGTTTGTTATGCCTTCTTTGGAAGTCGGGAATGTTGGAACTTTAAAACAAAAAGTGCCAAGGGTTGCGGTGGAGGAAAGAGGCATGAGAAACAGCTGAGGCAGTTTCTTCACTTTATTCTCCAGATGCAGTTGCAACTTAAGCGTCAACTGGAGCAGTATGGAAATTGGAAAGCCTCCTTCAATGCCTTCACACGCCTCACACATACCTCACATTCCACAACACCACATTAAACTCACAAGTCTACCCAATGTGCTGACAGCTCAAGCACACGCTTAAGATACACTTTAGGTACACCAGTCACACATCCTTGATTATCACAGCAACCACAAACTTGTGGAGAACATATTGCACTTGTTTTTCACCTGAGAAAGGTAGGAACTGTTTCCCCTGTTTCTACATATGTCAATGAACTGTCCTCATCTGTGCAATTGTGCTGTTACCTATTACTCAAAATGTATACTCACTTTGCTAAAATGCCATCTTCACAGTGGGGGCTCCTCCGCTATGGCGGAGGAGCATCGCCCCCTTGCTGAAAGCCAGCAGAGGCAAGGACAGAAAAATTATAATAAAACGTTTTTATTATCATTTTAATTTGCGCCCTGCCAGCCGAGCCAAGGGAGGGGCGGGGACAGCCACAGTGACGCTGCCGCTGCAGCACCAGGGAGGAGGGGGGAGTGGTGGGCACTGCTAAATGTGCATGATGGTTTGGCCATCCCCAGAGGCCTGACCAAACCGTCATGCGCACTTAGCCTTTCTCCACCTAGCTTTGTTGTACAGCTGGGTGGAGTAACCACCACAGGCTCCCAGTCCAAGTCTGAGTGACGAACGGAGGCACTCAGACCAATCCCATGCTGCTCTCATGCTGGGAATGTGAGCAGCGCTGGGATTGGGAGCTGGGAGCCTGCACAGTGTACACTAGGTTCCTGACATGGACGTGAGGATCGGGAGGAAGGCGGCGGCCGTCGGAGCAGGTAAGTGCAGTTTTATTTATTTTTTCTTATTTTGTGTTCCCCCCTCTCCCCGCCCCACCACTTCACAGTACCAGCGGCCCAGTAGCGGCCCGTGGTGGGAATGCTGCCGGGGCGGGGGAGGGGCAGGGTAGGGGGTAGTAAACTACGGAATTCGGCCCAATAGAGGTAAGTAAACATATAAATAAATAAAACGAATTCGTTGCGCGCGCTGCATCGCCAAATGCGATGCAGCGCGCGCAACGAAATTCGTTTCATTTATTTATATGTTTACTTACCTCTATTCGGCCGAATTCCGTAGTTTACTACCCCCCACCCCATGTCACCACCCGGCAGCACTCCCACCACGGGCCGCTACTGCAGCGGCCGCTCCTGCACCTTCATATTGGATATATGTAGGCTTTCCTGTTTTCAGTTTCTATTTTTGGTAAATTCTGGTGGGGTTTTTTCAGTGTTTTCCAGTGATTTCAATACCTTAAAAAAACAGTGGTTATCAGTGGTTACACATTTTGCCACCATTAAAAACAACAGAAACTGTGTTTTTCCGGTGTTTATGGAACGTCTGGAGAGTTTCACGACCAGGACATGTAAAACCGAAACCCACATGTCCTACTTTTTTTAATTGCAATGCATCCTTCCCTATGAGTTTTAGGGTGACATATGTATTAAAAAGAAAGTTTAAGGCCTGGCAAAAGATGTATTTTGCCAGGATGAAATGGCAGTTAAAAACTCCACTACAAACTGCATTGGCAGGCCTGAGACAAGTTTTAAAGTGGTACTTTAGTGGGTGGTGCAATGAGTGCTGCAGGTCCACTAGTAGCACTTAATTTAGAGGCCTGTGTACATGTAATCGATGCACAAGATATCTATATTTCCAGTTGCGTTATTTCTGCATTACTCAGCATAGATTTTGGGTGTGTCAGCAACAGTTGTTCCAAAGTGGTAGTAGAGGGGAGAGTTGCATTACAGCTGATTACTTCGCCCCTATGTCAGCAATATATAAAGGGCATTGGGTTGCATTATAAAAATTGCACTGGGTTGTTTAATTTGTTTTCCAGTGCTACATGCTTCAGTTTGGGTTTGATGGGTATGTCTTAAGGGCTCAAAATGTCCTCATATTCGGACCCTTGGGCCCCAAAAGTGTTTTGCATGCGCTCGGGCAATATAATGAAGTGGAAACTGTGCCTTCTTGTCACTTACTGTTATAAAGTCCTGTATGCTTAGTGACAAATTGTGTGGTATCTCGCATGCATTCCCGCATACTTTAGTAATTGTGGGCCTAAGAGTCACATTTTAAATTATTTTTTTTGTAGGTTGAGCATAACGCTGTATTTAGTAGTTCAACCAAGCAAGAAACAGGAACGCGTCTGCAGGCCCCTGCAATAGCCATGCACCAGCCTCTACCAAGGGAAGCATAAGATACTTAAGTAAATTTAAACCTACATAATTATAATGGAATGTGAACAAAAAAGATAGGCCCATTCGAATGATTAAGAGCTCCACAGCGCTGGATGCTAGTTTTCTCAAATTGGCCTACATATCCATAAATTATACGATATATTCTTTCAGTTGAGCACAATTCCTCTAGAGCAAAACGCAATTATGCAATTACCAGAACTCGAGCTCGAGAGTTTGAGAACGAGATCACACACAATTCTACGGTGACGCATAATTTATGGGCCTCAGATTTATAGCGGACTCTGAAGACAGGAGTCAGCTTGAGTAAAATGCTTTGCTGACTTAATAAAACAGGGACAGTTATACACCTTAATATATCTGGGATGGCAGATAGAGCTTCAGGAACTGGGAGTGGGGACCTCTTAAATTAGGATAACACAGTGTTGCTGGTGCCTGGGTTAACTTGCAAAGCAATTAAGGAAGTTGTCTCTAATTTTGATGAAAGAGTCCTTTTTTGTTTTAATAACTGAATCTGCATCGCAAATAAAAATTGAAAGATAAATACATTGAATTTATTGAACGCAAAATGTTATTTTTATGACATGAAGTGTGGCACACTCTTTACCATTGTGTTCAACTCACATTTTTTGGGATGCAGTGACATAAAAATGTAAATGGCAGCTCACATTTATGAAGCTGCTCTCAGAGATAGTACTTTATGGTAGTCTTTCCTCAGTCTGTACATGGAAGCTTCTCGATCCTCGTTGCACGCGTGCATGGAGGAGTACAGTGTTATCTTATGTTCAGAATATAAAGAGTGAAACAAACCTAATGAATTCCAATGATCCAGGCGCTGCAGGCGTGGGGGTGACATATTTCTGAGCCCGGCAAAGAGTGGTGACTTTGCAGGTTCAGGAATGTAGAAGGTAAGGCCAAACAAGCCCGTAATCGTTAGAAGACCGTAGGCACTGCTGGAGCAGGGGAAGGATTCACAGTCAAAAAAGTAAGATAAGGGGACCCTTTCCACTGAACTTTCAGGCATCACTCCCCGCCCCTGGTGGGAGGGATGGCGGTCTCTTCATTCTATAATGTTTGCCTGCTAAGCTAAACGGTTGCTGGACCATACCACGTGAATAAAATAAAATGTGTATATGTAAAGCACACATTCACCTGTAGTCCTCTTGCTGATGAATAACAGATGTGTATTGTTACCCAATGAAATGGTACTGATTTTATCGACCTCAGAAGGATGAAAGACTGAGTAGACCCACCAGGATTTGAACCTGTGACCATGAGGTCAAACACAGGCCCCTACAGTGGACAAATTAGTCCACTAAGCCACCAGACCCGGGTCACTAAGCTACCAGACCCACACACTATGGGAGGAAGCCCTTGTGCATCTCTTTCTGGCTGAGGTGCCCTCATTAGGACAGTGGGTTTATATTACCTTCTGCAGACTGAGAGACTGTAGTTTGGTACTGAACCCCTGACAACTTCTGTAAATGTACTATTTTCTGTTTACTGCATTGTGTACCATGCGCACAGTGCCACTAAATACAAATAAAGAACTGTTGCAAAAAAGTAAGATTGGCAGTCAAACACTCATATTGTATCAGAGATTGGATGTATATCTTACATGTGACAGGTGATTATTCTCTTTGGGACCCTCACTCAATAGTTTCACAGTCATGGGAACAAGGGCACAGTAGTGCCCAGCTCATGTATTGTCACTGGTTGTGTGGAAGTTCCATGATGTCAACCTTAGGAAAAGGTTATGTTTGGAATTTGTGAATAAAGTGTGCTACTTATCCTAGAACATCCTCCTTTACTTTACTGTTAATGATGGGTTACATTTACCCCTATATCAGATCACTGCCCATACAGACTAAGGGCCTTATTATGACTACAGCAGTCCATTGGGCTGCGTAGCCAAGGTGGCAATGCGGGCACCACAGCACCAGCGGTCCAACTGCCCCATTACAACTTGGGCGGTCGGGCACAATTGGCACCGCCGCAACCGCCTGGGATCAGAGATCCCTGGCGATGTTGCAGCGGTCTTGAGGCTGCAATGTGCTTGGCTAACATACTATGAGCTTCCTCACCACCACACTTTTCATGGTAGTGCTTCCGCCATGAAAAGTGTGGTGGTGAGGAAACAAAGGGTGCCCTACAGGGCCCCCTTGTGCCTCTGCACCATAGGGTGCATGCAGGGGGGCACATGTTGTGCCCCCCTGTCTGCATGCACCCCCAGTTCCTGCCGAGCAAGGACTTTTTCAAAGGCACTGCCGTGGGACCGGCAAAGAACTGCCCGCCAGAGACTTTAGTATTTGCACTCCGGTGGGCGTTTTTTTGTGGCTTTGCCAGTCTCTGAGTGGGGCGGCGGTGTGGCAGCCCTGCTCTGAGACTGCCAAAGTCAAAATAAGCCCCTAAGTGAAAAACAGGCTATACCTTCCGAGTGATTAGACTGCAACACAAATTGTAAGCTGAATTCCTGAACAGCATCTCTGTCACATTTGTGGAAAACACCTGGGAATAAGGAGTAGTAACTGTAATATTGATTGATGCAAGAACTAGAATCATGCTGGAGCTTGTTGCAAAGCTTTCGCAAAAGGTTATTGTTAAGGTGAAAATCACATTTCTTGTGCTTGCTCTCTCTTGATTAATTAGAAAGACACGGTAAACAGTCAGAATATCGAGTTTTTATTGTCGACTTGCACTAATATCGAGTGCAAAATATCGGGATACAAAAATATCGACTGTCTGAATATCGTGATAATGAATATCGAGTCTAAGGTAAGTAATATCGTTTTTAAAAATATCGAAGTCATTAATATCGTTTGCAAAAATATAGTTGTTAAAAATATCGTTTTTTTAGTTAGTGTTATGTACTTTAGTATGTATTTTAAATGTATGTGTTCTATTTTTTTGTCCGAGTATTGCATTTGTTTTTTAATATATGTATTACATTTTTAGAAGTTATTAATTTTATTTTAATTAAATTTTGCGTTTTAGTTCCGTAGCGGGTTGTGGGTTTATAGGGGGATTGGGTGGGAAATAATTTAATTATAATTAATTAATGAATATTTTTTATTAATTAATATTTATGTATTTGATATTTTTAATTGTGGTAATTAATGTATTACTAATTATGTATTAATTGGTTGTTAATTATTATTAATTAATTGGTAATTATGTTAATTATGCATTTTTTTTAGGAGCGGGTTGTGGGTTGATAGGGGAGTAGGGTGGGAAGTAATTTAATTATAATTAATTAATTAATATTTTTTATTAATTAATATTTATGTATTTAATATTTTTTATTGTTAATTGTGGTAATTCATTTATTATTTAATATTTATTAATTGGTTGTTAATTATTATTAATTGGTAATTATGTTAATTGTGTCTTTTTTTTCTGGAGAGGGTTGTGGATTGATAGGGGAGTAGGGTGGGAAGCAATTTAATTATAATTAATTAATATTTTTAATAATTATTATTTATGTATTTAATATTTTTTATTACTAATTGTGCTAATTAATTTATTATTAATTATTTATTAATTGGTTGTTAATTATTATTAATTAATTGGTAATTATGTTAATTGTGTAATTTTTTTAGGAGCGGGTTGTGGGTTGATAGGGGAGTAGGGTGGGAAGTAATTTAATTTTAATACATTTTTAAATATTTTTAATATAATATTTATTTAATGTCATTTTATAGTGTTAATTGTGTGAATTAATTTATTATTAATTGTTTTTATTTTCTTTGTACATTGTTATCATTTAATTAATTGTAAATTAATTATGTTAATTGTGTCATGTTTTACAACATTGGTGGTGTCATTTATAGGGGATTATGGTGGGAGGTAAATTATTTATAATAAATTAATTATTTGTTAATTAATGCTAATTCATTAATTAAATATTAAATATGCTAATTGTGCAATAATTTTGATGTGTGAGTTGTGGGGTTTATAGTTGTAAATTTTGGAAAGATGTTTTAAAAAAATTAATTAATGATTTGTTGTTAATTGTTATTAATTTATTAAGGTAAAATTAGTTATGGAAATTGTGTAAATATTTTTAGGTGTGTGTTTTGGTGTTTATTGGGGTAGAGGGTGGAAAGTAATCTAGTTTAAATAAATTAATCATTAGTTTAGGGGACGCGCCAAACTCACCGGGACTAGGCCAAGCAGCCTCCGCTGCTGCTGTGAGGGGAACGGCTGAAGAGTTTTCTTCCTGGCCGTGAGGGGAATGGCCCGAACCACAACTCCCAGCAGCCCTAGCACCATCGACGCTGCAAACGCGCTGGGGGGCGCGATAAAATTGCCACGGCTCCCCCGCAGCGCGGGACGCGCCAAACTCACCGGGACTATGCCAAGCAGCCTCTGCTGCTGCCGTGAGGGGAACGGCTGAAGAGTATCCTTCCTGGCTGTGAGGGGAACAGCCCGAACCACAACTCCCAGCAGCCCTAGTGCCATCGACGCTGCAAACGCGCCGGGGGGCGCGATAAAATTGCCGTGGCTCCCCCGCAGCGCGGGACGCGCCAAACTCACCGGGACTAGGCCAAGCAGCCTCCGCTGCTGCCTTGAGGGGAACGACTGAAGAGTATCCTTCCTGGCCGTGAGCGGAACAGCCCGAACCACAACTCCCAGCAGCCCTAGCGCTATCGACGCTGCAAACGCGCCGGGAGCGCGATAAAATTGCCGCGGCTCCCCCGCAGCACGGGACGCGCCAAACTTACCGGGACTACGCCAAGCAGCCTCCGCTGCTGCCGTGAGGGGAACGGCTGAAGAGTATCCTTCCTGGCCGTGAGGGGAACGGCCCGAACCACAACTCCCAGCAGCCCTAGCGTCATTGACGCTGCAAACGCGCCGGGGGCGCAATAAAATTGCTGTGGCTCCCCCGCAGCGTGGGACGCGCCAAACTCACCGGGACTAAGCCAAGCAGCCTCCGCTGCTGCCGTGAGGGGAACGGCTGAAGATTATCCTTCCTGACCGTGAGGGGAACGGCCCGAACCACAACTCCCAGCAGCCCTAGTGTTATCGACGCTGCAAACGCGTCGGGGAGCGCGATAAAATTGCCGCGGCTCCCCCGCAGTACGGGACGCACCAAACTCACTGGGACTACGCCAAGCAGCCTCCGCTGCTGCCGTGAGGGGAACGGCTGAAGAGTATCCTTCCTGGCCGTGAGGGGAACGGCCCGAACCACAACTCCCAGCAGCCCTAGCGCCATCGACGCTGCAAACGCACCAGGGGGCGCGATAAAATTGCCGCGGCTCCCCCGCAGCGCGGTACGCGCCAAACTCACCAGGACTACGCCAAGCAGCCTCCGCTGCTGCCGTGAGGGGAACGGCTGAAGAGTATCCTTCCTGGCCGTGAGGGGAACGGCCCGAACCACAACTCCCAGCAGCCCTAGCGCCATCGAAGCTGCAAATGCGCCCGGGGCGTGATAAAATTGCTGCGGCTCCCCCGCAGCGCGGGACGCGCCTGACTCACCGGGACTACGCCAAGCAGCCTCCGCTGCTGCCGTGAGGGGAACGGCTGAAGAGTATCCTTCCTGGCCGTGAGGGGAACGGCCCGCACCACAACTCCCAGCAGCCCTAGCGCCATCGAAGCTGCAAACACGCCGGGGAGCGCGATAAAATTGCCGCGGCTCCCCCACAGCACGGGACGCGCCAAACTCACCGGGACTACGCCAAGCAGCCTCCGCTGCTGCCGTGAGGGGAACGGCTGAAGAGTATCCTTCCTGGCCATGAGGGGAACGGCCCGAACCACAACTCCCAGCAGACCTAGCGCCATCGACGCTGCAAACGCGCCGGGGGGCGCAAGAAAATTGCCGCAGCTCCCCCGCAGCACGGGATGCGCCAAATTCACCGGGACTACGCCAAGCAGCCTCCGCTGCTGCCGTGAGGGGAACGGCTGAAGAGTATCCTTCCTGGCCGTGAGGGGAACGGCCCGAACCACAACTCCCAGCAGCCCTAGCGCTATCGACGCTGCAAACGCGCCAGGGAGCGCTATAAAATTGCCGCGGCTCCCCCGCAGCACGGGATGCGCCAAACTCACCGGGACTACGCCAAGCAGCCTCCGCTGCTGCCGTGAGGGGAACGGCTGAAGAGTATCCTTCCTGGCCGTGAGGGGAACGGCCCGAACCACAACTCCCAGCAGCCCTAGCGCCATCGACGCTGCAAACGCGCCAGGGGGTGCAATAAAATTGCTGAGGCTCCCCCGCAGCGCGGGACGCGCCAAACTCACCGGGACTAGGCCAAGCAGCCTCCGCTGCTGCCGTGAGGGGAACGGCTGAAGAGTATCCTTCCTGGCCGTGAGGGGAACGGCCCGAACCACAACTCCCAGCAGCCCTAGCGCTATCGATACTGCAAACACGTCGGGAGCGCAATAAATGTGCAGCTCCCCCCGCAGCACGGGACGCACCAAACTCACCGGACTACGCCGGGCAGCCTCCGCTGCTGCCGTGAGGAACGGCTGAAGAGTATCCTTCCTGGCCGTGAGGGGAGCCCGAACCACAACTCCCAGCAGCCCTAGCGCCATCGACGCTGCAAATGCGCCGGGGGCGCAATAAAATTCGCCGCGGCTCCCGCGCACAGCGCGGGGACGCGCCAAACTCACCGGGACTACGCCAAGCAGCCTCCGCTGCTGCCGTGAGGGGAACGGCTGAAGAGTATCCTTCCTGGTCGTGAGGGGAACGGCCCGAACCACAACTCCCAGCAGCCATAGCACCATCGACGCTGCAAACGCACCGGGGGGCGCGATAAAATTGCTGCGGCTCCCCCGCAGTGCGGGATGCGCCAAACTCACCGGGACTAGGCCAAGCAGCCTCCGCTGCTGCCGTGAGGGGAACGGCTGAAGAGTATCCTTCCTGGCCATGAGGGGAACGGCCCGAACCACAACTCCCAGCAGACCTAGCGCCATCGATGCTGCAAACGCGCCGGGGGGCGCAAGAAAATTGCCGGAGCTCCCCCGCAGCATGGGATGCGCCAAATTCACCGGGACTACGCCAAGCAGCCTCCGCTGCTGCCGTGAGGGGAACGGCTGAAGAGTATCCTTCCTGGCCATGAGGGGAACGGCCCGAACCACAACTCCCAGCAGCCCTAGCGCCATCGACGCTGCAAACGCGCCGGGGGGCGCGATAAAATTGCCACGCTCCCCCGCAGCGCGGGACGCGCGCGGGCGTGCCCAGGCGCGCATGGGCAAAGCCCGGGCCAAGGGCAGGCCCGTCTGCGCCCGTCAGCGCCTGGAGGAGGCTGGGCTGGGACACATCTCTTGGTTCCACCATTGGAGGCACCACCTAAAGCTGAAGTAAGGAGTAAGGAAGGGGGTTGGACCGGTGGGAGGACAACCTTCAACTTTTTTGCCTGCCGATTGTTGCATTACATATATTGAGAACTAAAGGGCGATGGGGAGAAAGAAAACCATGCCCTTGCCCACGACCAAGTGTGCAGATAACACACTTGACGGCTACCTGCAGAAAGCCGTAGGGGCCCTAAATAAAGAAATCGAACTGGCCGAACGCAGGCTCTCGCTGGGCCTATCATCTCCCCTCCCAGCATTGGACACGTGCCCCGACCAGTCCAACCCCCCTACAACTACAGAGGACACTAGTCAAGCAATCACACTATCCCCCCATACTGCACAAGTAGATCAAGTACTCGCTCCAATTGTCCTCTCACCCTCCCGCAGCACTGTGAATCAGGGTCCCACGAATGGAGAACTAAAAGACAAGGGATCCGTAATACCAACAGCTGTGGAGGATCAAAATGTGGTGGGGGGGTAAAGGAAGCGCACCGACCTGCCTGCAACAGAGTCAGATAAAAGGTCCATGAATAATATGCCTAGAACCAAGAGATCAAAGCAAAATCCCCCTCCCTCAGGGGGAAAACCCCGAGGGGGAGCAGGGCCTTCAAAGATAAAGACATTGCCAGACATGGATTTGATGTCAGCCCGTTTTGGTAAAATAGTGTCAGATTGCCTGGTACCCGTTTTCTCCCGGTTGGCTCGAATAGAGGAGTTGATGGGTCAATTGTTGCCGTCACAAGGGAGTACAGTGAGTCCAAGTGGTCTTAATGGGCGAGGGTCGATTGATAATGGGCCGACAGAGAGGGGTGAAAAGGCCACCCTTGTAATTCCTGATAATGGGAGGACAGCCGCAGAAGGCTCTGTAGCCAGAGGAGCGGAGGGCAACAGTACAGATTTAAACCAGGATAGGGAAACACGAAATGAGCCTGATACATTGTTACAAACCCAGGCAAGTGGAGTGGAGAGGAGGGTTATTAGTAAGGATAGGATTGAAAAGGCACCCAATTCCCTGTGTGTTGAAAGTATTCCTAGAGGGGACACAGAGAACAAGAAAGGTTGAATCGGGGCTTTCACCCACCCAGACAGGATGATAATATCATATAAATCTCCCCCAGAATGCACCCCATACACCTTAGTCCTGACAGGGGTCCCACATGCACCATCTGGTCACCGTGAAAGCTGTCAGAGCCTCATTAACAAATCGGCCTATTGGTGCACCAGTAAAGCACAGTCCCAGATACACTGGCGAAACCATATTATAATGGCAAGGCGGGTAAGCTGGGTAGGGAACACACAAAAGGATAGAGAGGGAGACTGTGTGGTTCTGAATTTTATTGATGGAAGATGGTTGGATCTTGGCCCTATGTCACCTTAGAGATTCCCTTGAGTACATACAGGCTGGCCCTCTAGGCTTTTTTACCCTCCTTACCAAGGGGATTTATGTCCTGCCCACGCCCCCAGAATAGAAATAACCTTCTCAGTCCGTAGATTGGCTTCACCCAAACCGTTTTGAGGTACTTCTGTCAGGCTTGTCAGAAATTGACTGAGCTACCCGGGCTCCACATAAATTAAGTAAGATCCCAAGGGCAGGCGGGGTAACTAAAGACAAGCCTTCCTTTAGGGATCGGAAAAGGAAATAAAGTGGCTCCAATTGTCAGGACCACCACGCATTCAAATCACCCAATACCCCTCCTACCGTTGAGGCGTTGGAGTCTGTGGCTACATCACTTAGCCAACTAACCCCATATAACTCAGGGATGCAGGGTCATGACTCGAATTCTTTGAGTGACAGGTCCAGGGAGGAATCAGGCATAAGACCACTGAAAACTTGCCCGTTTCGAATCCTCTCCTGGAACATCGCAGGCATTCGGTCGAAACTAGAAGATGAAACATGGGTGACCTATATAACTGGTTTTGATATTATATGTACCCAGGAAACTTGGTCCAGGAGAATATTGAACTAGATGGCTTTTGTTCCCTGAATGTAAATGCGATCGCATCCCCAGCAGGAAGAGCAAAAGGGTGGACTAGCGACACTGATTTCCTTAAATATGGGTCAATTAGCAAAGCCCGTCTTGGACTCACCGTGTATCAATTGATTTTGATTTTTAACTTGTTTCAAGTCAAGACTCTTTTAATTAATTGGTATTATAAGGTTTTTGACTCAAATATGTGTGATAATATTATAAATCTTAAAGAGGAAATAGATAAGATCGCGGGGAAGTGGCAGCCCTTGTATATTTATTGGGTGGGGGATTTTAATTGTTCCATATGTCGGCATAGCACAGATAGAGTATGTGGGTTAACAGACACTGAAGGACAACCCCTTTATACACACTCCCCAGGGAGATGCCTTAAAGGACATCATTATAGTGAACGATCTGATTTTCGTAGATACCTTAGCTAGTAACAACATCAGAATAAATATCCTACCTTTATGGGCAGAGGGAGTGATAGTGTCATTGATTTTCATGCTTATATCTAGAAACTTTGCCTTTCTGGTGGATAATTTCGAAGTGGAGCCCAACAATGCCAGCGACCACAACCCCCTTATCGCCTCCTTACATGTAACTGTTCAGGAGGTGAAAGGTGATGGCCGCCCCCTCCAGTATAGTCGTAACCATGGGGTGCGAATGAAATGGAATAAGATAACCCCCTCGCAATTTGAGGAGAGCATTGTCAAAGCTAATTTGAAATGTTTAGATCACGATTCCCCCCCGGAAACGGTCATACAGGGATTTGAAGGAATCTGCAGGGATGCTTCCCGAAACCTGACAAAAACAACAGCAGCTAGGGATCCTAGGGGGACTAAATGGTTCAATGTACAATGTTCAAGGGCCCAGAAGGACTTAAAAAAGGCTCTACATATAACCCCCAGGGACAATACCCTAATCAAGAGTGCAAGGCAGGTCTACAAGAGCACAGTAACACAGCGGAAGCAAGAATTGAGAAAGCTAGCCTGGACAAACTTAGAGAAAGCGAGCGCTCTCAAAGACTCTAGGAGTTTTTGGGAGGTTATAAACCGCCCTTTATTCTCAGAGGACATAGGGGGAATGGTTTCATTAATACCTGAGAAAGAGTGGGAATTGCACTTTACAAACATTTTTAACCCAAAGGGTATCACTAGTCAGGACATAAGCCTCGACGTTCCATTTAATCAAGCCACTGCACATAATTTGAGCTCCTCCATAGCAGTGAGCGAGGTCGCGGATGCCCTTAAAAAGGCATACAACTCAAAGCCGCAGGAGCCGGATGGGGTACCCCTCGATTTATTTAAAAGTAACATTCAACTTTGGGCACCCTCTTGACAAATGCTTTCAGAGCTGCCATATGTGGCCCCATTACTACTTCCATGGAAGGAGGCAATAGTGGTACCGGTGTATAAAAGGGTAATAAGGATGACCCGGCCTGTTACAGGCCCATCTCCTTGATTGATGCCACAGTGAAGGTGATGGGAAGGGTCATCCTGGCCCAGCGTCTTGAGACATGGGCAGATTCATCTGGGCTCATGTCCCAAACCCAATATGGATTCAGAAGGGGCATGGGGACAAATGAACAGTGCCTCAACCTGACCCTGATTATGGGCGAAGTACATGAAGGCGGGAAGGGGTCAATCCACCTTGCCTTCATGGACTTGTCCTGCGCGTTTGATACAGTTAACAGGGGAAAATTGTAGTCAATGATGGGAGAAATGGGTTTTGAGGAGCCCCTAGTTACCCTCCTCCGTAGGCTGCATGCATCCACCTCGGTAGCCATACGTTTTGGCCCAGGAGGTGATAGGACAGGTCCCATCGTTTCCACAGAGGGAGTACGACAAGGGTGCATATTGGCACCCTTTCTCTTCCTCGTGTACACGAATGGTCTGGAAACAGTCCTCAGAGAACAGAACTTAGACTTCCCGAAAATTGGCGGCAACCCGATACCGTTGTTGTCATATGCGGACGACACGGTTTTAATGGCTTTAACCGCAAATAGTTTGCAAAAGTCCCTGAATACCTTTACTGATTTTATGTTAGACTTTAACCTAAAAGTTAACTTCACAAAATCTTATATTATGGTTTGCGGTCCATGCCACACCAAATCAAGGAAATTCATTCTAAAGGGCAAGCAAATTGAAAAGGTTTCTAATTTTAACTATCTGGGGAATGTTTTTAATAATAGATTGAACTGGGACCCCCTTATTATGTCCCGGGTGATGAACACCAACCGTGCTGTGGAAGGCCTTTTCGTTTATGCACGTAAGTTAGGGCCATAAACCCGTAGCAGAAATGATCACCCTATACAAAGCAAAATGCTTGTCTGTTGCTACCTACGGGGCGGGAGTATGGGGAGTTCACAAAGGTAACCAGTTACAAACACTAGAAAATAAGTTCATAAAAAGACTGTTGATGCTCCCAAAATGTGCTCCCACAGTATTCTGCCATTCTGAGGTAGGGATGGGTTTCATTCAAGATCTGATTCATATTGCCCCTTTGATTCTGTGGGCTAAAGTCTGGCAGTGGGAAGACTTAAAACTCACAAGGGCGATTCTCAAGGATTGCATGGCCTTGGATAATGCCAAGGCCAATCCCTGGCTTAGATACGTGAAAGGTAAATTTAACGAAATAGGCCTAGGTCACTACTATGATAATCCTTGTTGTATTGACAGAAATATGAAATCGATCATAAAAGACGCCTACTTTGCTGAGCTGGATAATCGGGAACAGGATCCAGGTGTGCACCCCCATACAGACCGACACTTTTCTCACCATCAACAATTTTACCTGTCTTTTATCATGAACTCGCACCATAGATTTTTATTGACTAGGTTTCGGCTTTGCACATTGCACTTTTTGGTGGCCTTCCCCAAACAGGCCGGCTGGTGCAATAATCTTACTCCTTGCCCCTGTGATGGCTCAACTCACCAAAGCACTCTGCACTTTACTCTCTTCTGCGCACTGTACAATGAGCCAAGGTCACGGTTCCTTACCCCTCTTTTAAGAAAAGCCCGCCCTCGCAACTTCCAGGAAGGTTTCAACCTCCTGTGTTCATTGTCCTCTGAAGTTATTTGCTCTGCAGTATTACATTTTATCAGATCTGCATTTTTAATAAGGAAACGATATGAATTGTAAATGAAATGGCTGTTTGTCCTTTTTAGCAATTTGATTTTAACTTTTTCAACAAGAAGACTTTTTAGAGCTTTTGAGTCAAATGTTATATAGTGGACATGTAAATGTTATCGATTTTATATGTATGTATGAATGTTATACTTTTATGGTCAATTTCATTGAACCGAATAAAGTTATTCTTGACTTGACTTGACATTAGTTGATCATTAATATTTATTTATTAATTGATAAATATTTTTGGTAATTGTTTTGTTTTTATTTGTTTGGGGATTTAGGCTCAATAGCTGTAATCTTTGGTTGTATCTCCTCCACTATCCAACACTTTCCCTACTGTAGCACTCATTGGAGTGGGAATAGTAATTTATTCCCCTCCGCTATTCAACACTTTCTCTACTGTTGCACTCTCTGGAGTGGGAATAGTAATTTTTATCCCTCCGCTATCCAACACTTTCCCTACTGTTGCCCTTGCTGGAGTGGAAATAGTAAATTATTCCCCTCCGCTATCCAACACTTTCCCTACTGTTGCACTTGCTGGAGTGGGAATAGTAATTTTTACCCCTACGCTATCCAACACTTTCTCTAACGTTGCATTCGTTGGAGTGGGAATAGTAAATTATTCCCCTCCACTATCCAACACTTTCCCTACTGTTGCACTCGCTAGAGTGGGAATAGTAAATTATTCCCCTCCGCTATCCAACGGTTTCCCTACTGTTGCAGTCACTGGAGTGAGAATAGTAATTTATTCACCTCCGCTATCCAACACTTTCTCTACTGTTGCACTTAATGTTTAAGTTAAACACCTTGCTCTGTGGCCCCATTATAACACAAGTGATTAATGCCAGTTGTACGGCCCCATTGCCTAAAACATGGTCAGAGTCCATTATAGTCCCAATCTTTAAAAAAGAGGACCGAGATGATCCGGGGGTGTTATAGGCCGATCTCTTTAATAGACTCTATGGTCAAGGTTGTGGGACGGGTTATTCTGGAACGTCTGCAATCCTGGGCAGAAGAAAACTCAGTCCTCTCAGATATACAATATGGATTCAGAGAAGGTCTGGGGACCACTGAGCAGAGTTTAAATTTGGCTTTACTGGTTGGTAAATATATGCGAGTAAAGAAAGGTCATTTTTACCTGGCATTTGTTGACCTTACCGTGGCCTTTGACTCAGTAAGACATGATAGGCTGTGGAAGGTTCTTGGAGTTGTCGGGGTTGATCCTCACATTATAATTTTTTTAAGGCGCCTGTACAAAGATGCATCGGCGAGTGTGCGCTTCGATTTGGCTGGCGAGCTCACTCCTGCTTTTCCTGTTAAAAGGGGGGTGCGGCAAGGTTGTGTGCTGGCCCCCTTTCTTTTTAATTTGTACACTAATGGAATGTGCCAAGCCCTCCTTAGGAATAATCAAGATTTTCCCTCCGTGAATGGACGTCCTATACCTGCTCTCCTATACGCGGATTACGCAGTTTTAGTATCTAGAACTCAAATAGGACTACAGAGGGTTTTAGATAGTTTTAATGTTTTTATGAAGGACCTTGGCCTTACTACCAACATTTCTAAGACTTTTACCATGAGTTGCGGCTGTGGGGTTCAAAGAATGAAAACCATGTTTGTGGACTGACATAAATTAGCTCAGATAAAAAGTTTTTCCTACCTAGGTATTTTATTCAATCAAGGCGACTCGTGGTCACAAGCTATCCTTGCCAAAAAATTGTCATTCATTAAGACAACAGCTGCCTTGGCGTCTTTTTCAAGAAGGCTACGCAGGAAGCCTCCAGGCGAGCTCATCCAAATTTATAAGGCCAAGTGCATCGCAAATGTAATGTATGGGGCAGGAGTATGGGGGTTTGCTAACACCCACCCTATAAAAATTGTTGAAAATTCCTTCGTACGATATATCTTATCGGTGCCAGTTAGTTCACCCTCTTATGCCTGTTATGATGAGCTAGGTCTTCCTTACATCCCAGACCTTATTAAATTAGAACCAGTCCTCCTATGGCATAGGATCTGGTCAAAGGACCAGCCAAAGTTAAACAGGGAGATCATACAGGATTGCCTTAAACTGGAAGGGGCCTTAAAGATCCCTTGGATAAAGTATATGTGTGAGTTCATGAAGGATATTGGGCACCCAGAATACTTTACCGACCCCACTGTCTTACAGGCGATTTCCAGAAAGGCCCTAAGAAAGGAGTGCCTTGAATTACTGAGTATAGTAAGAATGTCAGGAGGAATTTTAAAACCTAGTGTAAGGCAACATCAATTAACTACAACTACTATTCATATGGAACCTTACCTTACATTTGTACCGGGTAGTTTTGATAGACGGCTATTGACCTGGTTTAGGCTGAACATCGTCCACAGACTTGTGACCCTGCCAAAAATTAACGACTGGTTACAAGATCTGCCTTTGTGTCCGTGTGACAACCATTCTACCCAGTCGACCATACATTTGGTCTTATTTTGTAAATTTTATGTTGTGTTGAGGGAAGCATGGATTTTACCGATTTTAAAACAATATGGATTGTGGCAATGCCGCCCTGCATTAATTAGGCTTCAGATGTTGGAGGACGAACAGACTGTCTGGGGCTTAGTCATGTTTTTTAAGAAGGTACTCCTCCAAAGGAAAATAACAATCAAGGTTTCTTTTTGGGCGGGTGTGTACTACCAGGTCTCTGATACTCGTCCCTTTCTTAAAAGAGAACATAGGTTTTTCAATCGTCAACCCCCCGGTTGACAGTATGCTCCAGTTGCTCCTTATCATTTTTTGAAAGGGCTTAGATAGTGTGTTGTATGTAGAGACACAGATGAGGATGTTAAAATATCAGTCGAATAATGCTTTCCTTGACCTTGACCTTGACAATTGTCTCAAATGGTTTAGTACCCTGATTAATAATCGAAGTCCTGAAACTGTTCCATTCCTGGTAAAGGGAAGAACATTAGATGTGGCCAGGCTAAAGGTAGGGTTAGAAGAAATGATTTTGGGTACTCTTAGTCCATCTGGATTAGATACATACAAGGAGGAGGAACTATTGTTTCTCTGTAAAGACATTAATCGACGAGCTAGACAGACACACGAGAAGCTGATTGCATTGGCTCAGAAAAGTGAAATTGAAGTTCAGAAATCAAAGGTTTTGAAAAGGACATACAGATTAGACTTTAGTAATAGAGATTTTTCTAACATGAGGCCAGCTGGAATGCGATTACAGAATAAGGACGTAATGATACTGATCAAGAAATGGAGCAGGAGAGAGAAATGAGAAGTTAGCTGGTCGAAAATGAAGGAAGCAAAAAAAGTTAGAATGCAGACACCTCCAGTCGTAATAGACAAAGGATAAGGAAAAATACAGATACTTTCTATGAGGGAAATACCTGCTGGAGGACATGTACATGTGCCTTTGACTAAGTCTGATATTTTGTAATTCACAAATGAATTCCTGATATTGAGAAAAAACCCAGTAGAATGGTACAGACACATTGAAAGGTTTGTGAAAGTTTCGAAAGTTTAAATGATTGATTTGAATACATGTTTGGCATTGTGTTCAAGGTGCCATATAGACCAAGTGTGACATTTCTGTGGTTTGGCCTGATGCAGAACCAGATAGGGATCCCAACACAGGTGCACCATCTCCAGTGATATTAAAGAAATGCCAACAGGGAATTAATCACCTCAAAACCAAGATTTCTCCTAATGAGATTGATTGGTTAAAGATTGACAGAACGGCCCAAAAACTTAAAGAATCAGTTCATGCCTATTACAAGAGATTGATACAGGTTTTCAGACAGTACAGTGGAATGGAAAAGGTGGCTGAGAAAGATATGGGACATTTTCTTTACAGATTAGTGACTGCTTTGAGACCCGGGATTTCTTCTATGATTCATAAGCTTTTAATATGTGGGCAAAATAGACCGCTTGATGAGATCTTGCATTACACAAAATACTGCAAAGATGAGATTGAAGTGAAATCCAAAAAGTTGAAAGGAAAGCTAATGATTTTGAAAGTGAAAGCTGTGCAGAAAGGTCAGAATCAGTCAGGTTTTGAAAACAAGGGTTCTTGTACAGGGAAGATATATTGAAGCTCCAATGATGCAAGCTGTCAATGGTCATCCTAATCAATGCAGATACTACAAGTTCCGATGCCTCAACAGAATGTTCAGGTACAAAGTTACATTATGAATCAGAGTCAGCAGACGAGCAGAAACTCTTTCCCAAATCAAAATGCATCACAACACAGTATTTGATTCAGACAGACGACTCCAATCAGGACCCGTCAGCCTGATGGAGCCTGAGGGGGGAAGAGGACTACGTGCTTGGTGCAGTCTTAGAAGTAGGCCAGAGTGGTCCATATGTAGATGGAGAGGTAAATGTGAGTCAGGTCTCATTCCTCGTTGACACTGGTGCTTCTCGCTCTATTGTAAGAACAGCAGAGTTTCCTAACTGGGAAAAAGTATCCAAGTTGTAGGCGTTTTAAATAAAAAGTTGTCCACCCCAATTTTTGAATAAGTTCCTGTTAAAATAGGGTCCTTTGAGGATCGACATTGATTTGTGGTGTGGGATACACGTCCATTTATTGCACTCCAAAAGGTATTGAATTTCATACCACTGATGAGGATGTTGTTTTTAAACTTGCTAGACAATAATCCGACATAGGGATGTATCCCTTTCTGGCAAAAGGTGACTTACCCATTGAATTAAGAGACACCATGTTACCTAAAGTGTGAGACTTTACAGGTAAAGATATAGGACTAATCAAAGGTGTTGGACCAGTCCGAATAGTAAAAAGGAAATGCAGAACGTATCTGAGAAACTCACAATACAATTTGGCTCCAGATACTATTGCCGGTATAACTTCTGTTATCGACTCAATGATTGAGCAAGGAATCCTAAAGGAGATACTGGGGAGTCCCAGTAACTGTCCAATTATGGGCTTGCAGAAACTGTATGGCAAGCATCATATTGTGCAGGATTTATGAAAGGTGAATGCTATTGTACTTCGTTGTTGTCCTGTGTTACCGAATCCAGCTGTGAGTACTATTTCAGATTCCATGCGAGGCTGAATGGTTTTCAGTCACTGACTTGTGCAAGGCCTTTTTCTCCATCCTTTGCATGAGGATAGTCAGTACCTTTTTGCTTTTCGTTTCACCAGTCGTGCTTTGGCCTGGTGTTGAGTCCCACAAGGGTATACGGAAAGCCTCTCAAACTTTAATCAGATTGTCAAAAAGAATCTTGAGTCTTGAGACGGCCTGCTGGTGGTGTCAAATACTAAGGATGCCTGTTAAGATTGATACTATTGCACTTCTAAATCATCTAACTGAAAATGGACATAAAATATCCCCGACTAAGATACAATTTTGCCAAACTGAAGTCCTCTACTTAGGACATCACATTGAAAAAGAGTCAAGGAAAGTGTCACAAGAAAGAATCTCCATGATTCTTAACAATGAGTCTGCCAACTACCCAAAAATAAGTCTGCATGTTCCTTGGAATGGTGGGCTACTGTCGACAATGGATTCCAAACATTTCCTTAACAGCAAAGCTTCTCCAGAAGTTGACACACAAAGACGTATCAGATCCGGTACCTTGGGATGACAGTTGTATGACTGCCTTCACTGAACTGCGAGAATGCCTTTGACGGGCACGGGCTCTGGAACTGCCTGATTTTATCAAATTTTCTGCGTTATTCTGTAGTGAAAGGGAAGGTTGTGCTCTTTCAGTACTGACACAAATGCATAGAAGTAGCCACAGGTCATTCGCCTACCTTTCGGCGACTCTTGACCCTGTCATTACAGCTTTGCCTGGATGTTTGAAAGTGGTTGCATCGACATGTGTGAGTCTTGAACAGTGTGAAAGCATAGTCATAGTCCATCCACTTACTGTGTTTGTACCCCATTCAGCCGAAGTACTGTTAACCCATACTCGGATACAGTACCTCACCAACAGAAGGCTTACAAAATACGAGCAAATACTTTTGGGTGCATATAATGTAACCCTTAAAAGGTGCACTATTCTGAACCCATCCACTCTGTTGCCACTGCCTGGGCATGAAACTGTCAATGATGAAGCTGAACCTGATTGCTTGGATGTGGCTGAGTTATGCCCAAAATTGAGACCTGATATACAGGATGTACCTTTGTCTGAATCTGATCATGTGTTGTTTGTTGATGGTTCCTGTTTGTGAGACAATGAAGGAAAACTGTTTATGCCATTTGTACAGTTGCAGGTGTTGTTGAAGTCTCATGGTTGCATGGAGTGTATTTAGCACAGGTTGCCAAACTAATTGCCTTGCCACTGGCTTGCAGTGTTTCAAAACAACTCACGGTGACAATCTTCACCAATAGTCAGTAAGGCTTTGGAGTCGTACATGACTTTGGGCAATTGTGATCACAGCGTGGGTTCATGACTTCTTCCGGATCCCCTATAAGAAATGAAGAAAGTGTGAGGAACCTTTTGCAGTCCCTACAATTGCCTGCCCAAATTGCAGTAGTCAAGTGCATAGCTCATAGGCAAGGCTCCGACTAAGTGACTGTTGGCAATAGATATGCGGATGAGATGGCCAAATATTGCACATTGAATGCCCATACCTTTAATGGGGATTTGATCAACGAAACAAAATTCGCCACAAATTGCAACATGTTGTTAACTGCTATTGATATTTGGTTGAGGTTAAAAGACTGCAGGAATAAGTGACAGAAGCTGAACAGCAAAGTTGGGTGTAAGTTAGATGCACCAAGAGGGAAGACGAAGTCTGATGGCAGACCTGTATTACCTGTTATTTTGTTACCACCTATGGCTAGACATTATCATGGTCCTGCGCATGTAGGAAGGGATTCAATGATGCACCTCTTTCGACAGGCGTGGTTTTATTCTAGGTTCAAATTAATTGCGGAAAATCTGTGCCACTGTTGTGTAGTGTGTCAACAACAAAATGCTGGATGGGACTTCTCTTGAGTCAGATCGAAGAACTCATTTTAACAATGTGGCCCTGAAAATGTTATGTGCAGCATTACAAGTTAAGCAGAAGCTCCATTGCAGTTACCGTCCAGAGGCTTCTGGACTCATAGAACAAATTAATGGCACATTGAAATCCTGATTGTTGAAAGTTTGTACTTCAACATCTTTGAAGTGGCCCAATTGGATTGCCTCTTGTGAGTCAGAGAAGTACACCAGACAGGAGAACAGGATTGTCACCTGTGAAGTCATCATGGACAAAGTGATAAGGCAGCCAGCTGTTCCTGCAAACACTCTAGTCAATTTCACAAATGACTTAATATTGGACTACTGCAAAGGTTTACGTTCTGTTTCTCACCAGGTCAGAGAGGCTGCCATTGCGACTCAACGGGAGCAGTGCCATGACTTCAGTCCTGGTAACTAGGTAATGGTGAAGAAGCACGTGCGGAAGTAGTGCTTGGAACCCCGCCCATTGGAGAGGGCCCTACCAGGTGTTCCTAGTCACCACTACTGATGTGAACTGTGGAGATCTTCTGAATTGGGTTCATGCTGTTGGGGACCAGCAAGCAGCCGGGACAGCACTCAATTGGCCTGAGGCGGGTCTGGGAGACTCAACTATTGTCAGTACCAAAGGGTCCCAGCCAGCAGAGTTGACTACGAGAGGTACAGACAGATCCTAGCTAAGGGACTAGTGCAGCAAGAAAGCGAGTTGTACCTGGAGATAATTGGCCCAGAAGAGGTGAGATACTGAAAAACTGCCAGACTGAAGGATGAATACCACCAACTGTTCCCGAAAGCTCCAAGCAGTCTGATCAGAGTGACAATGATGATGAGCGAACAGCTGTAAGGAGATCTAAAAAAGTGAAAGTACCCAGGCAAAAGTACTCATTCCTGAATGGACTTATCTGGCAGCAAATATGTGGGAACTAGAATTCTCTACCTTTTGCTATAACAATACAAGTCCACTTGAACTACCTTGAAACAAACTTTGTAGTGGATTTGAATTTCAATCTTGGTGTACCACTCTGAGGACTGACACAATTTATCCTAAATATACTCATGAACGGAGTTGGTCTGTGTATTTTTCCATATTGAACAGAACCATTGAGCTGTTTGGTATTTTTGTGCGAACTTTGTTGAACTGCTCAAACCACTTGTTGCTATTTTTAAAAAAAAATTGTTAAACGGTCTGAATCCAGAAAAGCCATAAAGTCCAACTCTGAAATCTCTCTTAGATGCAAATGTTTAAATGCAGGAGACTTTTCCGTTATTGCCTTGATATTAGTTGCATTGCTTATTATTTTAAATTTGCCACATTATGTACCATAGAAGATCCTAAGCTTACAAATTCTTTCAAAACTAATAGCACTGATTCTTTTGCTTGTAATAACAAAACTTTGCATCCTGATTTTCCAAAAACTGAGTGTTCACTTAATGTCTACACTAATTTACTGAATGAGTATATTGACACAATGGATGCTAGTGATTGCTATATATGTTTGCAATTACCTGAATCTGTTGCTGAAGGTGTTACTTTTAACATATGGCATTTCTTGCAGTCTATAAACTAGTTTGTTTTATGTTACTGATCATTTGCCGTATTATTATTCAAATGATGATCTGATCTTTTCTGAACTTCCTGTACTAAAAAGCTTAAATCCACATCCTGAAGCCTCATTGGCTGAGACTATGGGCTATCTATTTAGACCAACTCAATCTTTGGACATGGCTTATGCATATAGAAATAACCTAACATGTAAACTAGGGAGAACTGAAAAGAAATTCATAGATTTAGTAGAAAGTGGACGAGGTAATGTCACAGCTAAATCTACTGCACCTCCTAAACTAACTCTTTGGAATTTACCGGAAGCAAAACATACCATAGTAGAATGAATGGCTACATTAGCTTAAGACTGGCAATGTAAAGGAAAGCTTTGTATATATAGAAAAAGGACAAATGTAAACAAAAAATTTGTAGGTTTTAGTAAATGTGAATATACATTTGATGCTTATGACAACTGGGGAAGATATTTAGAAGGAGTCGGTCTTATCTTTCCCGTTGTGTATTATATTTGTGGAAAGAATGCTTTTTTTTAAATTGCCTAAAGGATGGTATCTTAGTTGTAACATAGGAATTGGTTTTCCAAAAATGTATCATGTGAAACAAATTGAAGGAGAAATGAAAGAGCAGAATGAGAGAATGAAGAGTGGTGTAAGTGCAAGTGAAAAAGTGGGTGATATTTTTGGAGCTTTAATACCTTCTGCAGGAGTAGTATTAAACTCACATAAAATTAGAAAACGTTTTACTACAGTTGATAAATTAGCCACCAGTAGAGCTGGAGGATTTTCTTTTGTAGATATTGAACTGATTTCAATAATATTGATGGTGATGCAAAATCAACTTGCCCTAGACATCCTTCTTGCGAAGGAGGGCGGAGTCTGTCGGTTGTTAAAGGTTCAACAATGTTGCACCAACATACCAGTCCTTTAGTGGACTTTAACCTGACCTCTATGTCCATGCTTAGCGAATTCTTTTGAACCCTCATCTCACCTTTGTTGGTGGTAGGAATCCCTAACCTGAATTATCCTCTTTGTGGATTCTTTTATTCAGCAATAGATATACTTTGGCTAAATGTGTGGTTTTTACGTGCTGTAAGACTCATGACTGAACTGCTTAAAATATTACGTAAATGCATTTATTTTGGATCTTTAATACCATAACCAATCTAAATTTTGTCTGAGTCTTTGTTAGTTGTGTCTTAAAGTTCTGTCCATGGAAACTGTGCTTACAAATATCTAACGTGTGATAGAGAGTCATAGATCATTTTTAGAACATCAGGTTATTTTGCTCTTGTTTTGTGTAGCCACTCCAGAGCTACTGGTATGTATGATTCTTGTTAGATTGAACTTCTTTAGAAGGTTTGGACTTCCAATTGTAATACTCTCTATTTATAGCATGGTTCTGAGATCAAAGTACTTAAGCCTGATCACTAATCTGTGAGTTGGCTACCAATATTAGTGCTCATTGGGTAGCCAACATTTCGACACCCTGACTTCTCACCCCTTACTGTGACTAGCAAGGCCCATTGGAGGACCTATGCATCTATGGGTGAAATGTATAATCTGAGTAAAGTGACTAATTTAGTGGAGTCTTTGTTGGGCCCAGAAACGAAACTTCGGCTGCAACAAGATCTTACATCTAATGGGTCACTGGTAAGAGGTGATGTGGATGCTACATGGACTAGCACATCATGTGCAAAATAATTTACCTTTATGTATCCAGTTTGTCTCTGCTGTAGCTAAATTAAAACTACATACTACACATTTTTAAGCATTATTTCAATTTCCAAAGTTTTGGTTTTTGTATAAAATCAATATTTGTTTAACTTGGTTTAGTGATAAACTGAAAGCACTACTTTCACAACATTTTACCAAAAGTGGAAAATCTGATTCATTTAGGAATTTATATATTTGGTACAACTGTTATAAAGATGAATTTTTAGAAAAGTTGTTTATTTCTCCCTCAGCACTGGCAGCTCCTGAACCAGTTTGCCTCTCTCCCAGCCCCTGCAATTAGATTTCCCCCAGAAGAACACAGACTATCTAAGGCTTGATATGAATGACTGACCTGAAGCCTAGCAGCCCTACTGGGAGCACTACATCAGCAGAACAAGAGAAATACACTTATAGGGCATTCCACTGCTTGCACACAGCATTACGTTCTTACCATGCTGTGGAAAGATGGAGAGAATTGGAGACTGGTGGCTTTCACCAAGGGAGGCACTTTCTTCTTGGAATGTAGCATTCACAGGATTTCAAGCCACATGAAGGCTGTAATCACTCTGGGAAATATATAAAAAGTGTTGGATGGAATGCTTGAAATAATCTCAGCCACTGGTAATTACTCCGTGCCGCAGTCTAGTCCATCAGTATTTTGCACATCATGCACATCATGCTACCTCAGTTTGCCATATGTAAATCAGTCTTGACCCTGCTCCAACGGGAACAGTCCAGTCGGAACTGCCAAGCCAGGTCATCCATGAACCGGAACACAAGCAACCTAGGATCAGTTTCACCCTGATTAGGGCTCATTAGCTAGGACTAGCATGGTGCCATTAATCCATTAAGCACAGGACCCATGTGGGCATACCAGTCCCACTTATGGTGACATACTGAAGTATACAAATAGTGATGAATGGAATGCTTGAAGAAATCTCAGCCATTGGTAAATTACTAAGACCGCATTCAAGTTTATCATTATTTTGCAGACCATGCTATCTCAGTTTGGACCGAGACGTATGCAAATCAGTCTGGACCCTGCTCCAGTGGAAACAGTCCAATTAGATTTATCCTGTCAACAATTAGGGTTTGTGTGCACGGTGCTATAAGCACTACAAACTACTGCGAAATTGCAAGTCATATTCAGTTTTTGTTCATCTCCACCAAATAGAATTTGGATGACTTATTGTGCTCAATTTATTTCATATGCGCTGAACACTAAATAGAACGTTTGCTTTAAAACATAAACAAGCACTGTACATTTGAAAACGGCACAATATTCTTGCACCTACGAGCAGCATGATCAGTAACTGGTGGTTTGGGGAATTTATTTATTTAACCTAGAGGGCTGGGGCTAAAGAAACACAGTTTTGTTGTAACCAAATCTTTTTTTTGCTTTGATTAATGAATAGGTCCAATACAAAATACGACAATGAAGTTAATACCATCCACTGCCTCTAATTTAGAGGTTTGTTTAGCATTCTTTTTCCATATTCATGAAACTGCACATGAGGTTATTTTGTACACTTACATCTATGAAAAGTTATTTGTAAACAAATACCTACTTATTCTAATGATTTGAAACTTTCTGCTGAACTTCGAATGTCACCAACGCTATATGCAACTAGACCTTTCATCTAGACTTAATGGGTTTTCCTAGATTTTAAGAAACGCATTTCCAAGTAGGTCCTCATAGTAATGTGCTCAAAGCACATTGTTCAATGCATGAGATACAATGGCAATGGTTGATATAGCTTGATGGAATGACATTGGATGAACATTTCAGTGCTGTTCAGCTTAAGGAAGGTATTGACCATTAAAGAGGCGGAGGCACTTACCTGCACTCCTAATAGAGTGAATGCAGTTTAATTAACAAGCATGGCAGACGACTCAGGCCTAGAAACATCTGGGTTGCTTTGTGTTAACGCCATATTGTTGCAATGCACCGAACCTATTGTTCATCGCATGACAATGACTTCTATGATGTATTCAGTTACATATGAAGTGATACTCCATTGAATAGAAGCATGATGCAAATTCAACATTGCCATGAGTCACAGTAATTATTAAAACAACAACACCAGAATGACACCCAACGATTTTCAAAGTGTTCTTGCAGAGAGAGAACACATGGAAGAAAATGTCAAAGACAAGGTTTGACAGTCTGGGATACAGGAACAGTGTCCAGCCGCTGATGCAATAACTAGAAGAAAGTAATAGCAGGAAAGAAATGAAAATTGCCCCTGACACATGAAGAAGGGAATTCAGTATTAAATGGGTCATCAAACACAAAATCAAAGTTGCCCCGGGAAAAAAGGCTGCAATTTGGAAAGATCCTTGCTAAAAACAAGCAAGTAGCCCCTACCAAAAGAGCTATAAAAGAAATAAAATAAAGAAGGCATGACATTACGTGCCAAACTAAAGTGAATTTGACAAAAATAGAAAATTGCTGCAAGCACCAGGAGATGGACCAAAACATAAGTGGGACTCGGTGCATATGAGGAAAAGCCAGCAATTGCATCTGAAATGATCACTGGAATCAAAAGCACAGACTGCTAACAAGGAGGTGGATCACACACCAAACAGCAAAACCTATTCACCCATGTAAGCATCTTACATTCTTTGTTTTCCTGCATAGTTGGATTTGCCGGTACATGTCCAACTCAGCATTCTTGTTTAAACTACTATAGGTACCAAATGTATTCCAAGAGAAGCAACAGTTGAATGTAAATACGTTCATGGGGCTGAAGTAGTGGAGATGCTTTCTCGTAGAATTATGCATCGACCCCCTGAACACAACATCAGTAACATGTATCGTCATGGGAAAGTAATGAATCACACATATGAAATCAACATTAACATAATGGTTGGACAGACATCAGCAAAGAATTGCATTTCCACTCACACATAATAGCTCAGTATTTTGATGGCATGAAGCAATACAACATACCTTCAGTAGCAATAAGGTCACTGAGAAAATCATTCAACCCATTCAATGATTATGGCCCTTCATCTGTGTTGCTATTCTCTATTGCATTGCCAAACAGCCATTTCTATGTAGGTATTCTCCTTGTTATACATTGAGTGCAACATGATACTCATTATAATGTTGCTCCTTCATGATAAGCTAAACCTCATGCAGTAGTATCCCAAAAGGCTGATCACATTTTATAAGTCTGCAATCGCTGTATGCAAGCCTCTCTCTAATTACATTATAACAGGCAACTTTGAATGTCTTTAATCATCTAATATTAAGAAATGGTGTAGCTGCTAAACTGTAATAAGTTATTACAGTCGAGTTCTGACATCACAATGTCAGCTGCCAGACACAGCAGCCAAGAGAAAAGGCAGGACACTGCACATACTTAAAGCTGCAATTTCAACAACGAAAAAGAAACCTGGCTTTTTTTTCTTCTAATCTGAATTTCTAAATGAACACTGATCAGCAGAAAGGAGATATTTATGGCACTATGTTTATTTTTTTTGGACACTTTAATTATTGGAAAGAAAATAATCTTATGCTTGTTTCTACTCATTCTGAGCTTGAGTGTTTTAAAAAAAAAATCTAACTTACATTAAACTGATTCTAATATCTTTTTGCAACAAATATCTAAATACTTTTGGTTTGTTTAATGTTGCACTATAGATTCATTATGTCTGCAAACATCCTATCGCTTTCATATGAAAGAGCACTACACTCAGAGTTTAAGCAGTCTGTGGGAAGAGTGATAGTGTGACCATGTATTATAAAGAATAAAGTATCCTACTATACAGTATAAGATAAATGCAAGTAACCAAGGAGTTGCATTACCATTTAAAAGAACAAGGTTGAAGGCCAAGTTCCTTTATAAGGTCATGGAACTCCCATGTATAACATCTGTCCATTGAATATGTTACATCTGAAATGCACAAGTACAGAAAAGCTTTCCTAAAATGTTTCCCTTTTGTGCAGGTAGAGCCAGTACAGCAGACAATGGCACTGATCTTACATAAGTCATTGCGATTTCAGGTCCGATGATCAATCCAGGGAGTACTGATGGTGCTTTGAGATCATCACAAAATCACCATAGGATTAAAGAAGTAGGCAGATAACTGAAAGAACCACTGCAAACGTACAATCTATGTCAATTAATGTGCAAGATGTGCCGCGGTATTAAACACTAGGCAACATTAGGTGTGATTGAATTCGCATAGATTCTTCCATGAATGCTTTGGGTTTGATTATGCATGCTACTCATGAATATGTGCGTATTTCTTTGTTACAAAAGGCTTATGATTTACCAGCTCCATGATATATTCATCCAGTTTCGCTAAATTCACTGCAGAATATTCCTTGTGCAGCTGAGTCAGAAGCAGCACACATCCGGTTTCACAGTGAACATGAAACATTTATGCTCAAACGAAGCCGCTGACAAGGAGAAATTACAGGATTGGCATAATTGTAAGGAGTATAGTAAATTACGTGACTTCTATAAAAAGGATCTATGTGAGATCTTTAACTGAGGTTGAGAAGAAGTTTTCGGATTTGACAGAAGACAGGAACAGAGAAATGAAGGAAAGGGGGAAAACAGGAAGGGATTAGAAGTATCAAAGACAGTGGGATACAGAAGAAGTGAAACATCGATACTTAGGCGTTATGCATGCATTACTTCTACATTGAGTAGGGATATATCGACTCTTAACACTAAGCTCCTGGGTAAACGTGAATGTGATCTTACTTATGAGTATGTGGGAGTTTGGCTTCTTTTTGGCATGACAAGATTCCATTAGTCCTGGAGTTTATTTTGTTTGTGGGGAACATGCATACTTCAAATTTCCCAGGAGATAGTATGGTACATGGTATTTAGGTATAGTTTTCCCAAAGATTTATCATTTAGAAAGGTTGAATGATCCTGTATGGGAAACGGAAATTAGAATTAAACGAGATAGTAGTGGTGCTGAAATTGTGGGAGAAATCTTCGGTGCAATGATTCCGTCTGTGGAGGTAATCTTGAATGGTTTAAAGAATCAACAGTTGTCCACCTTAGTGGATAATTTAGCAACAAGTACAGCAAATTCCTTATTGGCTGTAGATATTGAAATGGTAGTTATGAGATCCATGGTTTTGCAAAATTGTCCTGCGTAAGACATCCTCCTTGCAAAAGAAGGCGGAGTTTGCAAGATGTTAAAGGTCCAGCAATGCTGTAGGTACATCCCTGACAAGAGTAAGAACTTAGAAAAATATATGAAGAACATGACTGACTTGAAAGGAGAGTTGTAGGACTCAGAAGCTACAGGTGTTTGGAAGGAATTGGTGATGGATTTGCTGCAGTAGGCAAATGGTTTGGAAACCTTGGAAGTGGAATACTTGGTTCCATTTTGAAACCCCTTGTAATAATTGCCCTTTGTGCAATACCTTTATTCCTAATCTTTAAGGGGTACAAGTAGGTGAAAGCAAAAGGAGAAATACAAGAGAGGAGAGTAAGAAAGATAAAGAGAAAGGTTGTGGAAATGGATGACAGTCAGTGTGGATTTTCTGATGACATGAAACATCTGTAAGATACTTTACAAACGTTCTTGAACACTTCAAGGTATTGACTTGATCACACCTGATAAGGATTCATATATGTGCTATTGTGATGGCTAACATTGCTATCAGCTCAATTTGCATTTATGTTTGACATTGCATTTACTCTGTGCCTTAATAAGATTAATGTGTCTGAACATATAAACACATTAATTAAATGTAACCACTGAGAAAGTGAGACTTTATAAATGTGTGCACTAATGTTCAGTTTAACACAAAGATGTATTCTATATTTACGCTGCAATTATACTTTAAGTATACTTTAAGTCACATTTGGGCATATTCTGAAAGTCATATTCGAAAGTGTTATCAGTATGCACTTATTCATGGTTGCATTTATTTTGAACTGTATGTGCACATTATAACCATGTATTTGAAGTCCACATTTAAATAGTTAGTTAAAGTTAGCCTGACTAAAGAAATCTAGAAATATGCTTTGCTTGGTTAGCATGTTCTTTCCTTTGCATGCGCATTCTCAAGGTTTCCTTAGCATACGTGCAGCGGTCCTGCTCCACCAATTAGGATGTGACCGCCACCCTGGCGGTCGCATTCCGCATTTCTAACATTGCGGCGGGTGCTGCTGTAAGCAGCACCAGCCACAATGGTGAAATGACATGTTGCGCATTCCCATGCACAACGTGGCAGGCACCGCGCAGTGCCTGCCACCTTGTGCATGGGTATGCAGGGGGGTACCATGGGTACCCCCCAAGTGCACCCCCCATCCCCCTGGGGGCCCACAACGGGCCCCCAAAGCACATCCCCGCCAGCCTTTCCATGGCGGCATCGCCGCCATGGAAAGGCCAGTTACCGCACCCATCCTAATATGGATGGCGTTGCCTGGGAGGCACCGCCACCATATTAGTGGCCAAGTCCGCCCGGCCGGCAATCGTAATGATTGCCGACCAGCAGAAAAGCGGCGGACGCACTTTGCGTCCACCGCGATACCCCCCGCCATAATAATATGGCGGGGGGTAAATCTAGTTGGGATGGCGATCCGCCCGCCATCCTAATGTCCCCCTTGGTGTCTATATTAGTTTCTTGATAGTAAGGTCTGAGAAGAGAAATGTTGTCAAGAAACATCAAGACCTAATGAGCAGATGAAACCTTCTATTCATTGCGTAGCAGGAACTGAGGGATGTTCAAGGTTGCAGCATCTATTCAAGCACTCTGGTAATGTTTCAAACAAACACTGTGAGGAGGGAGCTAATTGGTATCTGGAGGAGTGGGAAGAGATGCGATTTTTGCTGAAGTTTCTGTTTGCTTTAATTAGTGCTCACACTGATAGAAGTTAGAGCAGATTCCCTTGGACTTAGATGGGTACACACCTCTCAGCTACCTTTATTCTTGCAAGTGTGAAGCTTCAGGCTAAGCACTTATCCCAATTCTACAGGATTTCTACTGGAGTATTCACTATGCTGACACCTTCCCGCATTTCCAGAATTCCTTGAGACCCTATTCTTTGAAGCATCTTTATTCTGGCTTAGAGTTTTGATTAGATGATTTTAGGACTTATTCATGTTTGAGAAGGAGAATCGGAGTATCTTTATGGAACACCTATTTCTAATTCTCAGTTTCTCTATTGTTGTGCCTTTGATTAATTTATATATTAACCTATTGAGACTGAACCAATATTGATATTTCAACTTACCTGCTATAATACTGTATCTTTTTTAATATTTGTCTGACATGCACATATATTGGATTGACAATTAATTGGAAATAAAACTACTTAACTTGATTATTGATTCATGGTCTTTATTGTGGGGACTAATGGGCTTCATGAAAGTGGAATTGTTTTATTATTGTTAACTCCCTTTTCGTCTCAGTCAACTTAAAATGATCCGTCAGATGAGAGATTGTAAATCATATTCCCGAGCGCTCTCACAAGCAAGTAAAATAGGTTCTGCATCATCTTGAGTAGCCATAAAAATAGATATAGTTGGGGAGACAAGGACCCCTCACACTCTTGGGCCCCGGTGCCACTGTACCTGTGGCACTATTTTTAACTATGGTGTGCAATGGAAGATATGCCACTTTGATAGGCTGACAGATTTTCATTTGAACTGGTTGAAACAAGCACCCTATGCATGACTAGAAGCCAGTTGGCACAATGGTGCAAAGATACAAATGTTACAGAGTCTCTCTAAAAGCAACTATTTTTAAATGTTTTCATCAAGACGCTTAGTGCTGCAGTGTCAATATTATCAAGTATTAACCATAATGAGACTGTATTCTCTGATGTAAATTATAAACTGCAAGAAAACTCAAAAGGTTAATTGGGAATGCTAATTAAAATCTGCAATGCTGCTGTTATTTTTTTTTTAAGTGTCTTTGATATAACTCATAAATTGTCACATTGACATGTTTTCACTTTAATATATGGATGATGAACATAAAAGTGTTTTGGAATTCTACAATACTCCTCAAATTATGGAAATATAACATAATGATTTTCGAATATACAATACCCCCACCAGGCAGGCTAATTGAAATGAGATTAAGTGCAATCAACAAGAAAGTATACATGTACTCACCATGTGCTATCTCGCTGACTGAACAATATTAATTTAGTCAGAATTACATATTGAGATTCAAACCTACTGACAGATATTGCCAGCCAATATTAAATGCACAGTAGTAGTAAGTAGGCTCGGGAAACGTAAAGTACTAAAACCACTAAAAGAAGCTAGAATTTATCCATCCTATGCACTGTAGAACTCTTGAGACCACACACAAATAGCCTTCACAAAACAGGTGCAAACTATGGGCAGCAATCAGATTCATGTAAAAGGCATATAGAAATGCCCCCGAACAAACTACAAATCTGACAAAACTCCCTTTTTTTTAAGTTTCAACCATTTAGTGAAATTGAGGTAAAGTCTGTCTACACCGGATTTGTAGCGACCAAGACAAATTTGGCAGATTTTTAGCCTAAACATCAAAATAAAATGATGCTGCTTTTGCCTCCCTGGAATGCAATAAATAGCTACCAGCAGCTACAAAAAAATAATCCTAAGAAGTAGCCCTTTTCAAGTACATTTGAAAGTACACTCTGTCCTGCATCTGCATCTGCTGTCATCAGGTTTCTTTCAAAGCACATGCATAGGGTAGCTGCTGTCTCACAGACTGCACTATCTGCACTTCTGCCATGATTTTTTGAGGCAATCAAACAGCATCACTTGAAGTTCCCAGAACCATGGCTCAATATGAGGCAGGTAAAGATTAGCTATAATGCCATAGACCAATATAATTATTGTATAGGTGCAATTGACACACATGTCATATTTGTACCACTCTCTGATGTGGGACAGGCCTATTTGCAGAAACGGGAAACACCAAGGGGCCTATTTACAGGCTGGTTTGCATCGCCCTTGCACCACGCAATGTGGCACAAGAGCAACGCAGACCTTAAGTCAAATTTATGAAGCCACGCAAGGCCACTTTGCATGGCCCTGAGTGGCTCCACAAATCTGGAGTAAGGCAACGCAGTGCAAATTGCTGTGTTGCCTTACTCTGCCCAGGGAAGGTATCTCTGGGCATTGCGTGGACGTTCTCACATAACTCCCATGGTTGTTGACGCATTCCCAGATTTACTAGAACTGGTAAACCTGGGAATGCACCAAAAAGATACGCATTCCCAGGAGAGGTCTAATGAGGAGAAATATCTTTACTTCTCCTTGTTACTTCCGCTTTCAAAATTTAGCACACATAGATAGAGTAATATGCCTTCCAGTATTGTTTTTGTGAAGCAAGGTGTCCCTTCCTGCACAAAAGCAATCCTGCATGCAATGCAGGCACCCTTGCACCTTGGTTACATTAGTGCTAGGCTGACAAAAGGGTGCTA